>OVBL01000426.1:3739792-4986390 GCA_900406555.1 Pseudoturritis turrita
TACTTTCCTGAAATTTTAGCAGTCGAACAAATTTTTTAAAAATATGGATCCAAGAGCAATAACTTAAATGTGAATTTATATATAAATGAAACTGCATTGCTCATTTTGTTTTCTTTGTTGTCTCCTTTGGTTTATATTACTAACGTCACTTCATAATTGCTTATTCTTACCTGCCGCATAGTTTCAAGCTCCTCATATTTAGCCTCAGCCTCTTTAATCTCGGGTAAGACCTTGTCCTTCATTACATCCTCATAATGGTTCTTTTCCTGAAACAGAATCAAAACTTCAGCTCTAAGTCCAAAACAAGTAAAGTACCAAACTCTTAAAGAAGTTACACCATTTCTGCGGATTGGAGTTCTTTTTCAATCTCCTTTAGCTCATTCTCGGCTTCCTCAAAGGCGTCAATTTCACCCTTGGCTGACTCTGCATGTACGTTTTAGAAAAAGTGAATGTTGCTTGCTTGCTTGAACTATGTTTAAAGCAAAGTGGTCTGTAAATCAAGATGATTGGTCTTTCATGTTTTTAACACAAATCCAAGAAAGTAAATGTATCGCCAACATACCATATAAGTTTTCAAATGAAGCTTTAAGTTCATTAGCCTTTAGTTCAGCTTCTTTCGAGCAGTCTTGGAGCTTTTCCAGCAAGGATTCGTTCTCCTCTATCTCTTCTCGGGATTTCTGAGAAATACAAAGAGGGCAATGCTTGAGGAATGATGATATGGGGAATTTTTTTGGACAATCAAGCGGTCCCAATCAATAAAACTAACCATGATTTCTAGATGAAGCTCATTAACGCTTGATGTAGGTGATGCTTTGGTTTCAGCAGCGACTGAATTTTTCAGATCCTGCATTTCAAGTTCCTTCCTTGTCAAATCTTTCTCTAGTTGGGTACGCTGCTTCTGTAACATAGACAACAAAACATATGCAACAAGGTTAAAACACAAGCAAGCTTAAGCTTTGTGAAAACAAGCGAAATGTTTCAGTTAAGACAGTTATACGTTGGGCGCATTAAACAATGGATACAGCTAAAGAGACAGCAGCGACGTAACTCTACCTTCAGTCTGCGCATTTTCGATTCAAGACCCTCGAGATTCATTTCTGCCTCCCTCTTCTGTCCCCTGTATTCCTGTAGCTCACTTAATTCTTTTGAGGCCTCTATTGCAAGATTCTTGATTTGGTCATCAAAAGAAGCACACAATCGAGTAGGTCTTCGAGGACGGGGAGGAAGGGTTGTCTGAACAGGCCCACGCGAAAACCTAACAAAAGAATAGTACTGTTATGTTGACGCAAATCTACCTCTATAGTTGAAATCAACACAAACATATAGCCTTTCCACTATTCAAGTCAATAACTCAGTAAAATCATCAGAAGCAGGCCCTAGTGATCTCAAGCCTCTCCCGGTAAAGATATTCTCTCATTTTACAAAGTTGTATACACCTGATATTTCATTGTCCTTTCCCTTCAAGATAATTTGAACTAAAATATTTGTGTCTGGGTCCCAAAATTATTTGTTCTTGCCAATCTAACTGGCTGCTTACATTCGGTATCCATCTATAGTGAAAACATCCTTCAGATGTGCGAGCCTTCTCTCAAAGGCAACTGTCTTGCCAACCTCATAATTCTCTGCAAGCACTTGCCTCTCCACACCACTCTGGAAATATCCAGAAATCAAAGCTAAAAATGAATACCACCACACAGGGGTTGGAGGATGAGAAGTTAGTAAATACAGAAAAAGTCTGAAAGTAAGATTACCACATCCACCAAGACGTTAAGAACAGTAGGATTCTCCGAGTGCAAGACAGAGAGAATAGTTGGATGTTCCGTTGAAGGAAGCATGTGCCTTGGTATAACTAACCTGCATAAATAATTACCATGGCGTTTGCAATATAAAGCTATCCATTCATCCTTGCAGAACATAAACAGAAATATTGGAAAGTATTTTTCAGATTTGAACCTTGGTCTTGAAAAGTCATAGATGATAATCTTCAGATTGTTATAATTTGCTTCCTTTCCACAGCCTCGCAAAGTAATTAAATCTTCATGATCGGTCACAATAAAGGCATTCAGGAGATTGCTAAGAGCTTGTTCAACTGCAGAAGCCCATTTATTACCATCGACCAATGTCTGTAGAACACCACACGATTAGAAGAATTCACACTCACAGCAGAGATTGTAGTCGTTACACTTGAAATGCCAGCTTCTCTATACGCCATGCATGGTCCATATAAGAAAACATGTGAACTAACTCGATTGAATTTCTTTGTGCACAGATGTGCAGAAGGAACAAATAGAAACTTACCACATGAGCACCAACCGGACCAATAGGTGGTATTTTAAATCTGCGATGATGTCTCTCAATCGCTCGCAAAAGATTAATGACTCTGTCCCCTCCAAATGCGGTAACCTAGCAAGAGAAATTTGAAATTATCCAACTAATCATTGAGATTGTCATCCTCCAAAAGAATAGCAATAACATATCGAGCCTGCCAATAGATCCATGTAATTGGATAAGCACCTTGTTTGTTTGATGTTTCTTCAGATCATTGATGTGCGCGTTTATGTTTCTCTGCTTCTTTTCATGGTCTCTAATCTAAAAGCCAAAAGGCCAAATAGCTGAATGTAAAGAAATTTAAAGACTACAACATAAAGGTGAGAATTATAATATTTAAAACAGCACAAATATGAAACAGAGTAAATTCTAGGACTAAGATTCATAAGAAAAATCTGCAAGCATCATCATACCATATCCTCTATGTGTTCCATCTCCTTCCCTCCGGCTGATGCTTTTTCTATTACCATGTTCTCTTCCTCCTTCAAACTAAAGTGTAAACTATTTAATACAAGCTTAACGGAAAAAAGAATGAAAAAATAGTGGAAGGATAGCTCAACTGGAAGAAAAAAAAATATATTGACCTGGAAAGCAATGATTCAGCCTTCTCAACCTCTAGCTTCAATTGATTCAGTTTTCCTTCGATTTCAGATTGTTCCGCCTGCATCACTATCAGCATGTAAAAGGTATATACACCTACACACACACACACACTAAACTACGCCGCAGTTACCATACCAAACACTGAGCATAAACTGAAAGGATCTTAGTTTGCGCCTCTTATAGATAATGTCAATGATGAACAAAGAGGACCTGTGTGCTTCTTATAGTCATTTCATCAATATCTTTAATCTGCCGTTCAAGCCTCCTAACACGATCCTTAATCTTCTGAATGTTAATGCACTTATGACGGTATTCTTCTTCTAGAGCAGTCTTCTCTCTTGCAGCCTGCTTTAAAATTTATATCAACTACAGACAGATGCGAAAAGCATTTAAACCAAAGCTAAACTATGAGATAATATATTAACAAGCTCAAGAGCAGTGCCTATCAGAGCCATGAAATCCCAATATTCAATAACAAACATTTAATTGATAAATCCAATCCTTTCATTTGCTCCTCTCTTGTTTTCCTAACTGCTGAATAAAAAAATATAGATTGTAAAAATAAGAGGTAAGATAAATTATCAAATTACATACTTTAGAGCTCATCTTGTTAACTGGGACCCTTCTTTTTAAAACTAATTTTTAACATACCGTCTTGGTTGATTGCCGCAAAAGCTCTATCTCTCTCTTCATTGCAGTTGATTCATCCATCAGGCATGCAACTTGAGCTTTCTTCTTGGTCAAGTTTTCCCGTAAAGATTCCACCTCACCCTACAAAAACGGTCAGCTATAATCAACTTCAAGAAAAAGGATTCAAGCGATATGTTAAGGTATGCATTGATGCTACAATCGAGAATATAAGTTTCATGGTGTAAGAAATAAACATTTTAGAAGCTCAACCTCACACAAATGAAGAGTGCACAAGGGTATTCAAATAATGCGTATGGCCATCTGAGAATGTTTTAGGTAGAACTAACCTCAAGCTTCAACGTTTTTGGTTACTCAAAACTTTCTCTATTATATACAACTAATTAATTTCAGTGGTAAAGTATCCAAGATCAAACTTAGACAAGTCATGCACCCTCGGCCTCGCAATCCAAATTTGAGTAAATAGAAAGAATATATTACTTACCAATTTCCGATCAATTTTATATTGACAAGTAGGCACTCGTTCTCTGAGTTTCACAATCTTCTCAGTCTGTTCCTTGAGCTGCTTATCCACATCATATACCCATGACCAAGCTAGTTTCTTTTTCAAATGCAGCAACTGTTGGTTTATTTCTTCAACTTGTTCCATGTTCTTTATCTTTTCAATCAACTCACTGATCTCCTTTTCTATTGGTTTTATTGTCTCCTCCAACTCATCCAAAAGAGCATTAGCAGCTTTCAAGGTTGTGTCAATACTTTGGAGAAGATCATTGACTTGCTGAAGAAGGGTTGCCTTATAAAATAACTACAAAACAAAAAGCTTTCAGGAACGATATCAACAAGATTTACTTCACCGCATAACGATTTACTGGATATACCTTGAATTTATCTTTGTCATTTCCAGAATGTAAAAACTCCCTGCTTTTGTCTTGACTCATTATCACACATGGATTCTCAACATCAATCTAGTCAAAGAAAGCATAATGCAGATCCAATGAATTGGTATCAAATACCAAAAATAACATTTAAATCTGAATAAAATATCAAACATTTAAACTTGAATCAAAGAGAAAAGCTCACGTTATAATGGTCAACTAGTTCCCGTAGCTCCTCCCTTCGGTTTGATATTTTTCTTCCTGGACAACAGAGGTTGCAGAGAAGAAGTAAGCAGAAAACGTCTCAAAGCAATTACTTGATTTACAAACGACATACAGTAAGACATTGGTCGAGTTGACATAATAAGTAAGAAGATATACAAGGACAAATCGACAATCATAACGAAAAACAGATGTGGAGACGTAATCACATTGAAAAAAATCAGAAACACAGACTATGAGACAATTTTAAGTCACATGAAATCGATAGAGATTATAGCATCAAAGATTTATTAACCTTGATGATCCTTGAGAACCGTAGAAGTACTAGATTCAGATATCCTGCGTTCAATAATCAGAGTATCACCATATATTTCAGGCTTAAAAGCATCCTCTCCTTGGTTTTTCATTTCGACATGAACAAGGGCATTGCTGCAAAAAAAAGAAAAAAAACCATATAGATTGAAGAAACTGATGTCATTTCGTGGAGAAGCAAAAGTCAGCAATTCCCTAATCATGAAGAAGAAGAAGAAAAATCATACACCCCCAAACCCTTTAGCTTTTGCAAAATTTACACACAGCATAAGTGCACAAACCTGCATCCAGTTTTTATGAAATCTTTGAGCGTGGAAGCGCGCTGAGTCCCCTTGGCTCGACATCCAAACGCAACACATAAAGCAGTCAATATTGCACTCTTGCCACCTGAAAATTACAGAAAAAACGCTCTCAAGGTATCCAATACTCATTACAGCTCCTTAATTGGTTAATCATACAATAATGAAATGTTATCCCCTAGAGCTCAAATTATATGACCGGAATCAGATGAAGACTAGGTTTCAGTCCTTTACGAGTTTACCCGACCAAAATCGAAGCTTAAAAAACCCTAATTTTAACGAAAATAGCAGAAACCCATATCCAGAAACGCAGCTAAAAGCCATTTCAATCATCTAAAAATCGATTAAAAAGACGAATTTGGCAAAAAAACACTTACTTCCGTTTTGACCGGTGATGAAATTGACACAGTCGCCAAAGTCAATCTCGAGTTTACTGTGGCACATAAAATTCTCAAGGCGTATCCTATTAATCGTACCGGAGGCATAACGGTGATCGTTGAAAGAGTTACTCTGTAGATCGCCATGTTTATCCATCACTCTCGCTTTTTTTTAGGGCTTCTTACTCGGAGGACACAAATAGAAAGTGGCGGGAAAATGGAGGAAAATACTACTCTACGACGCGTGTATACTAAATCAAATGAGATTGGCCGTAGGATCTTTGAGATTTTCAACACGAATTGAAACGGCCAAACGGGCCTTGAAAAGTTGAAATTGACCATTCTAATTCGAACCGGATACTGGTTCGTCATATAGCTGGCTTATCTAAACGTTAGTCCTTTTAGAAATAAAGTAATTTGTTTTTATTTAAAGAATAAATTAGAAGATTAATGAGCTTTTATCGATAAATAAATTACTTTAAATTGTCGATATGATGATATAATATGTACTAGATAATAATATATAGTCAAAAAACAAAAGCTTGCTTGCTATCTTTAGCTAGAGATGCTCTCTGAGAGAGAGATTGGCGAGGAAGGAGTAATAGAGTGTGAAATTTAGTTTCAATTTTTAGGATTTTTATTTGGGAAAATTTATTAGTTAAAGAGACTTAAAACCGTGTTAGTAACACCGTTATATCAATTTGGCAATAGTGTAAAAAGTTAGGTTTTTAATAGAAAATTTCAATGTTATTTTTTTCAAAATTATTTTGGCTGGACAAATTAACAGTTTTGAATGTGATATAATTTTCCAGTGTACGCTTACAATTTAATGAGGGTTTAATTTGATGTACGAAGTGAAAAAGAAAAAAAATGTATGTATATCGATAATATAAGTATATATATTAAGAAATTTTAAGATAGACAAAAAATAATAAGTGTTTGAAATAGAACAACCAACTAGTAATAACAACTATATAGTTACTCGTAAAAAAAAACATAAATATTATTTAAAAATCCGTTTCACACATTATTTAAATATTAAATGATTAAATAGAGTGATTAATCGATTTTAACATATATAAATTTTTAATATTTAAACATGTATATATGACAAAGCATATGAATTCTAATATTTATAAACGTACAAAAATAATATGTATTGTGCATGAATGTAATAAAATTGAATACTTTTGATCAAGTATCTGTTAATTAATGCCATTAGTTTTAATATTTTATGTGTAAAATTGATCAAAACATATGCAAATGTTATTTATTTCAATATTTTTTAAGTGTAAAATTGATATTAATTATTCGTGTAAATTATAGAGCATATGATAAATCAAATAAATTTTACATTTATATAAATTTGTGGGACATAACAAAAGAAAAAAATATATGTTTTCCAATAATGAATTGTATAAATATTTACAAGTGTGATTAAATATGTATAATAGACTACATCATAATAAAAATATTTGTATAGTATACTAATTTAAATACGTATATACACAATAGATAATATTGTTATAAATATAATAATTAAAAGTTTGTTAATATATATAAAAAAAAAGATGATATGGTAAGTCTAAAATATTATATTTAGTTGGGTTTAAATTTGTAAAAACATGTATTAATGAGTTTATGTTATAAAATTAATGAGAATATTTAGAGATTTACACCATGGCATATAATTTTAATTAAAATGTTCTGATTGGTTAAATTAAATGACATGTCCCCTAAAATGCTCTTTGAATGACACTTATGATTTTTTTTTGTGAATGTCTCATCTATTAATATATATAGAATATCAACAAATATATAAAAATAAATACAAATACAACATATTCCCACGCTACACAACACGAGTTTAAACCTAGTTATATATATACTAGGAAATAAACCTGCATGCTACCACACGGAAAAATAAATTTATTAACTATATGTCTATATCACATAAAAACACCTATTTGAGTTTGCGGATTTTTGTTTCTTTATTCAAAACTATCCTTTAGCCCACTACTGAGCTTTTTTTTTTTTTTTTTCAATTTAGACTTAGATGTTTAACATGTAGAGTTATGCAGTTCCTCTGTTTGAATCTCATGTAGCCGAATCATAACCTCTTGAACTTGTGATTGCTACAAGAATTTGGTGAGGTCTCATATCGATCTATTTTACCAGCAACAATAGTTACGCTCATCTTATTGCTAGAATCCTCAACTAAAAGTATCCGCAGGTAAACCAGTCTCTTATCATTGACAAGGGCCATATTTTATGTAGGTAGTTAAAAAAAGTTTCTTAATTAATATTGTAAGATTAGAGATTGTTTGATGACAAACAAAAATATGCTTTAGCAGTGAATTAAGTGAACTATGTATGTTTTTAAAGAAGATGTATTTCCATAGATCATTAGTCCAAAAGGAAAGTAGAAGCGATCGAAGATGTTAATTAGCATGATAATTCAATTCTCATGAGAACACTTGTTAGAGGTCTGAGATTCTATTCCTATGGTGATTGCAGCAAGATAAGGTTGATGTATCATGTCATTTTTTACACAAAAACCAATCCACTTAACATTCCATAAGCACAAAATAGCTTATATTCTCCCCAAAACTAAATCATTATATGGATTCAAACCCAACATAATGATTAATACATATTTGCCAAGAGAAACATCAAAAATAAAAATGAGTCTAGGCCAAGATAATAAACTTTTCCGAATAAAAATCCCATTAGCTTATCTTTCCCGAATCTCATGATTCTTAGAGTAACCAAAAGAGGAAAGAGTAAAGAGAAACTTGGTGAGCAAGACCAAGCCTAGCTAGGTTATGTCTTGGGGACTTTGTGTTATCTTCAAGAATCAACAATGTCTCGGTTTCTCAACGGAATATCTAAGCCCTCTTCCCTCGTAAGCTTCTGTCCCTTGGTGGTTTTCTTCTTCTGTCTTAACTTAGTTTTTAGCATAACTGACTTTGTCTCTTAGTTAGTTAGGGTTGTAAGTTGGGTTGATATTAATTCTCTCTTCTCCTTTGGGATTTTGGAAGAAAGGAATCGTTTTTCTTTGATTTGCTTCTGTACTCAGATTGTAAGATTTTTGATCTCCGTGGCAGATATACAAGAAGGGGTCTCGTGTATTTTCATCTTCCGTAACCGGACCCTTTTTGAGATTTAGCAATAGGGTTAAGTATGACCCCGGTGAAGATGTTCACTTGTTCAATGCTTCTACGGAAGGTGATCTCTTTGTCCCTGAGAGAATGTGGCAATGTCCTCTTCACCTCTTGATTATGATGAAGATTGGGTAGTTGGGATCAAGTTCTTTGGTAGACAGCTGAATCTCTGCAGACCCTATCGTGACTTGACGGCGTGGACTGCCATTTCGATTCCTTCTCGTATCTTCCAAAACTCTAATCTCATGTATTCCAAGAGGGACAAAAAGTTCTACTTGCCTGCTCTGGAAGCAACTACATGTGCTCATGGGATCTCAACTTCAAGCAAGACGACGACAATAATCCCAAGTTCCATAAGTATCTGTATGCCAACCAACCCAAGCTGTCACAATCCGAGTACGACTGGTTGGATTTATGTTCCAAGGCAGAACATTGGGTGGAGTCAGCTTCAGGGGAACGTTTCCTAGTCAAATGCTACTCATTTGTCTCTCCCTCTCCGGAGAAAGAGCCGGTATTCATGGTGTATAGAGAGGAAGAGACTACACAAGGACGAAGATACATGTGTTACACAGAGGATATTGGAGATGTGTGCATCTTCCTTTCAGAGATTGACCCTTTCTGCCTTGAGGCTAGCTCGTGCCCTGGTCTCAAACCTAACTCCATCTATGTAAGGGAACCTGTCTTTGGTGTTTACGATCTCTCCACCAGAAATATCCGTCATTTTGAAGGTCCAGTTGAAGGTCCAGTCAATCCAGATGTAGAGTTTGAGGTTGACTTCCCAACTTACTGGCTGCCTCCGCTTTCTATCTAGCTTTTGTCTATGGAGCTCTATCTGAGAGTGTTTTATCAGACTGGTGGTACTGATGAAGTTTAATAGAAGCTATTTTGTGCTTATGAAATTGGTTTTTGAGTGAAACATTCTATGTTGCTGCTCTGTTTAGGTTCTGCCAAGCTATAATAAGGAGATTTCTTAGTAGTTAGTACTACTCTGAATCTCTCAAAGTGTGTTTTGAACTTCCCTCCCTCTTCTGGTAGTACTAATGAAGTTTAAATATGAGCTAAGGTTTAAGCTATTTTGTGCTTGTGGATTATGGAATGTTAAGTGGATTTGGTTTTTGTCTGAATTTTGATGGAATGTGACTCTGTCCAGGTAACGACATGCTCTTGTATTGTCGTCACGAGTAAGTCACAACCTCCATTAGCGGTGATGGGTTTCTTATTTGATGTTCTTGGCGAGACCAAACCAGTACTTGCTTCTCGCCTTACAATCAAGTCTCTGTCCTCTAAGTTTGGACTTTATTTAAGGCCATAATTGTTTGTATTTGATATGCAAACGAAAACACAGAGAACCAATTGTCAGTCGGTTGGAGAAAGGGAGGATCGGCGAACAGTGTCTGCGAGTCGTCCGTCTGACGCCAGCATACATCAACCTTTCATGATACATTAACCTAATCACCAACCTCTTTTTATGAGATTTGAATTATCATGCAAATTCTATTCTTTAGATTGGACTTTTCAGAGGCAAAGGCCCAATAAAAGATATTTGGGTTTTAGCAGTGAATTAAGTGAGCTGTGTATGTATTTATAAAACTAGTCTTTCCATAGATCATAGTCCAAAGGCAAAAGTACAAACGAACATGTTAACTAGCAAGTCGAGAGATCGAAACTAGTACAAAGGATGTTGGTGAGATCATAAGTACCCAAGCCAAAGCCTCGCCCTTTGAAATGAAGATGCAGAGATCTCCAGTGTCGTCAGTGTAACACATGAAACTTCCCTCTAGAGTCTCTTCCTCTCTAAAAACCATGATCCGTTGCGTGTAGTAGTAGACTTTCTTGGAAGCTAAACTTCCCTTGGCGTACCATTTGACGAGGAAACGTTCATCTCCGGAGGGTGACTCCACGAGGTGATCAGTCCTGGTAGAATAAGGAAACATCTCAGACAGCTCCGAGTCATACTTGAAGGCCTCTGGAAAGTTGCGAAACTGCAACTCATGAAACTCTTTGTTGAATTGGAGATCATAAGACAACATGTGGTGGCCTCCAGGACCAGGCAAGTACAACCTTTTGTCTTTCTTGGAATACATGAGATTTGAGGTTGGAAAGAAATCAAAAGGAGTTGAGATCTTGGTCCAACGCAAGTCACAACGTGGTCTACAGAAACTTAGCTGATCACCCAAGGACTTGATGCCAACTATCCAGTCTTGGTCTTCATCATCAGGACAAGAGGACATTGCCACGTTCCAGACCAAATCAGTTTGGCAACAAGGCAGAGGAGTAAGTGGAGGCAGAGTGAAGAGCTTGGGGTTTGATTTGCTAGCCCAAGGGTTCAAGAAATCGGTCACAAGTACACATCGATCTTGCGGGTCACAGAAAAATCCCCATCCCTTGGAAGCTCCAATGCCTTTAGCAGAAAGGGTTTCTTCTGGAATTGTTTTGTCAGTGAGCTTGAGTAACTCTTGTTTGGCAGGGTCGAACAATTCCACTTCTCCTATGTTATCGCCATTCGCTCTCACAACAAGCGACAAATACGGGCTGGTCGTGGACGATGAAAACGTAACAACACTCCTCTTGTGAATCTGTCGAGTTAGAGATAAAAAATTATCATTTAAACGAAATCCTCTTCTCTAAGCATAGAGAAAAGTATAAAATAAACTATCTAAGACAGAACAAAAGCAAGAAAGAAAATTAAGACAGAACAAAAGCAAGAAAGAGCTGCTTACGAAGGGAGAGAGCTTGGAGAGAAGCCGAGACATTATTGTAGATACCACCAAGAAACCATAAAATCAAGTTGATGTAGTATTTGGAGTCACGAGAGCAATAGGCGTGTGTACCAAACTTTTCTCTCCTCTTTTTTTTCCTTTTTCGTGAAATTTTTGTTTTGGAATCTTGCCATGCCCTTACTAATAGAAACAATGCTTTTCTTTTCCAAATTTTTTTGTTTTCCCATTATACTTTTGTTACCCATTATACATTACCGTGGCGTGGTCCACTCACAATTATTACAAAAATATTAACTATGTTCCGAAATCAGTAGAATAGATAATTATGCTACGAACATAGTTAACTATGTCATGCCGGAATTCGTCCACTCCGTGACGACGGCCATGCCGGAGCCTCCCAAAGGCAGGGCCAAAGATCCTCCAGTGAGGACGATGACGATTTTCAAAGTGGTTAAACAAAGTGGGAAGATCCAAGTGAGTTACGGAAAGATCGGTGAAGATGATGCGAACATTGGCCCGAATGTGGTTTTGTTCACTATCCAACGTCCTAACGTCGTCCCGATGATGATGGCTCCGTGGCTCCTCTTCCAAAGGCAAACTCTATTTCTTCTTCTTGCCTTTGCCTTTGGAAGAGGAGCACGGGAGCCGTTATCAGCGGAGACGACGTTAGGACGTTGGATAGTGAAAAAAATCACATCCGGGCCAATGTTCGCATCATCTTCACCGATCTTTCCGTAGCTCACTTGGATCTTCCCACTTTGCTTAACCACCTTGAAACTCGTCACCGTCCTCACCGGAGGATCTTTGGCCCTGCCTTTGGGAGGCTCTGGCATGGCCGTCGTCACGGAGTGGACGAACTCCGCGCACCTCCAATTGTTGTGGAGGTCACGCATCTTCACCGCTCCTCCGTCGTTGATTCCCATAACTTTTGCCGCTTCTTTTGCTAGCTCGAATGCAATGCATTCACCCGGACGGAACTTGTGATTCTTGGTCATCTCTTGGACGGTGGTTTCGAACTTGGTGACAAAAGTAATCCGGACCGCCTTCATGATCCTTAGACGCTCGGCAACTTTGGCAGGAAGAGACATGATAAAGCTTTTTGTGTTTCTGATTAAAAGTTTGGTGATTTACTCGTTTCATCTTCTTCATCTGTTTTATAGAGTGGGAAAATAAGGGTTTTCGTATTCAATTTCTTGTTGGTGGAAATTGAATTGAAAGATGAAATTTGAATTCAAAAACAATGCTATTTCAAGGGAAAACAAGAATCAAGATTCAGAAAACAGAAAGAGAATGAAATCAGAGAAAAACAGAGAAGAACAGAGAAGAAGAGAGAGAGAGAAAGGTGAAGATGACGATGACGATTAATTATCTATTAACAAACCCGGTTCAAAGGTTGAACTATGGTTTTGGTCTTTTGGAAGTACATAAATTTAACACAAGGAAGTAGTACTTAATTATAACACTTAGTCACTGTCAAACTTTTATTGTCTGATCAGCATTTGCTGCTATTGTTATAGATTATTGTTTTCTTGTTCTATAAATTTTATGATCATGTTTACTTCTAACTACCATTCATTTTTAACTAATTTACTATTCTAGTATATAATTTTCTTTTATTTATCAAATATGGTGATGTCTTTTTTATTTTTTTCTACTATATAATTTATTGACTCTTTTAAAAAAAAAAAGCAATTTACGAAATAATTAAAAATATTTACAGAAAATTTAACTCAGACATGTTCTAAATAATTTAAAATATGTTTTCTTTCAAAAACATACTTAAAAAATATTTCTAACACAAATGGTTTTTCTGAATAAATAAGGTTTAAATTCTTTGAAAACATCTAATTAAGTCAATACGTTGAGTAAGGAATATTAAATCTATAAACTGTGACCCACATGATTCTCAATCTGTTAACATAATTAAGGAATGTATATATAAATACTTAAAATTATTTATATTAGCTCAAATTAACCCATTAATTGTTACAAGGTTGTCATAAAAAACATTGATGTATTAAGAAACCATAAATATTAGCTCAAATTATCCCATTCATAAAAAATGGCATAAACAGAGGAGATAATAGACTACAGAGAAATAATTGGTTTTCTTTGCTGAGGTATAATTATGACTTCCTATTAAAGCGATAGGGTTATTTATCAAAACGCAATAATTTTTTTGATTATGTTCACAAATCTCCTCCTTTTGTAAATTAACTAACTCATTAACCATACCTCTTTAAATAGAGTATCTTTGAGATTTTTGGAGACCAGCTGTATGCAAACCAACGCCCTGCCGTTTTATTGGTTTTGAGTTTACACAATCTGTCGTTTCCAAATCTCCAAAACAGCATGAAGCCCACTCAGAAATCTGTCAAAACCACAAAGAGCCACATATATTCGGTTCAACACCCCCCCCCCCCCCCCAAACACTCTCTCAAAACCGGTTCGTGAATTAAATATGGCTATACATTTATTTATTATTGCTATATTATGATTTCCACTTTCTTTTTAAAATATGGTAATACATTTTTTTTTTACTTTATTATGATTTCCTCGACTCTTTATAAAAAAAAAAAAAATCAGTTTTTGAATTTACATAAAACTTTACACGAACATATTAAAAACTGGATTGTTTAGATTATTTTTTTTCTCAAAAACGTACTAGAAAAAGATTTATAACTTTTTATCAAAAAAAAAAAAAAATTATAACACATCAAATTCTTTTTCCTGAATAAATAAAATAGTATTCATATAAAATAAATAGATTGTATTAACAAATAAAGGTTAAAATATTTCAAAATATCTAAAGGCAGTAGTAATGGTAGTTATGTGAAGTAATACATCTGACTGTTATTATTAGGAAAACTATATTAAAATCCAACTGATTTGGATCCTCTAACCCCATTTTTAGGGATTTTAAAAGCCATTATTTCTATAAACATCAAAATGATAATTTGAAGCCCCAATTAAAAACACGAAAATGAAAACACCACTGAATTTTTCTTTGTGTGTATTAACCAACAAACAAATTACAGTTAGAAGGCATGCGCACGACTTCTTTTGTCAGCTAACTCATTAATCGTTACAAAGTCTTGAGCATATCTTAATATTTATTTTCCACAGGTTTTTGGGGACCACTTAGAAATATGACCACAAACCTGGTTCGAAGGTTGAACAATGATTTGTGGGGATCGGTTTTGGTCTTTTCTTAGGATTCTGGTTTTTGGAAGTACATAAAATTTAACACAAGGAAGGAGTACTTATTACACTTGGTCACTGACAACTTTTACTCTCTCTCCTGGCACGTGTTCCAAGGCTCACTTGGTGAAGACTAGAGTTGTAATTTTTGTCTTCGTTTGCTGCTTTTGTTAAAGAGCCTTATTGTTTTCTTATTTTGTGAATTTTATGATTATGTTTATTTCTAGCAATTACTTATTGTTAGGATATGAATTTCTAATTTAAAATTAATTGACAATGAATGGATTTGGCATATACTTTATATATTATTTAAAATCTTTTCCAATTTTCGATGGGGGACTTTAGTCCCTAATGCTTATCTAACTAACTTACTATACTTATATATACTTCTCTTTTATTTGTTAAATACAGTGATGCATTCTTTTATTTCTATTATATTATTTTTTGACTCTTTAAAAGAAAAAGCAATTTACTAAGTAATTAAAAAAATTCACATAAAGCTTTTACTCAGACATGTTCTAAATAATTTAAATATTTTTTCTTTCAAAAACATACTAGAAAAATATTTCTACTACAAATGCTGTTTCCTGAACAAATAAGATATTCATATAAATAGTATATTGTATTTATAAAATAAAGTTTACAATTTCTGAAAATATCTAAGGCAATAAATTGAGTAAGGAAAATTAAATCTATTGTCTGGGACCCACATGATTCTCGATCCGTTAATACATTAAGGCAATAAATTGTATTAGTTCATGCATTCTCATCATTTAAAAACATAGTTCTTGTAAAAACTTGTTTTTGTTTTCAAAAAATATCTTGTAAGAACTTATTAGTTCTAGATTAAAATGAGAGAGAGAAAAAGTAACGATTATTTGTATTTGTTTATACTTTATAGTCATGTTTTTTTTTTTACTTTTGGTGTGTGTTTAAACTTTTAATATCTTATTATGATCTATAGTTTCTTCTATTTGCATTGCTGATTTTGTTTAAAAAATCATCGGTTAACATTTGCATAAGGTTATGAAAAAAACGAAAATTATTATTCTGCCTCGTTCATTTAGTTATGCATGTGAGATGAAAGAGAAATTATCATTGCATGAAGAAAATATAATGTACCTATAAATCATGGACTACAATTAAATGAGAGAGAGACGTAAAACGGTAAAAAGTTGTGATCTTCATTGCATGAAGAAAAGTTTGAGGAGAACTAAATTTAAAATTATATTGTAGTCTATGATGTATAGATAAATTATTTAAGATAAAAACCATGCTAAATATTGTTTTACAAATCAAACATCAAACAGTTAATAAAAGCATACTGAGTAATGAACCGGAAACAATATTAAATAACGTTTTATACTTTACTTATAAAAAAAAATCACCAACACATGTAAATGTTACAAGAATATATTGAAAGATAATAAAGACTTTTATGAGAAAAATAAGATAATTCATATTCTTAAGAAAGTAACATACTATAGTTTCTTACTTTCCTCTATAGTTACTGTGGTGAACATTTCTTACCACCTTGTTTACATGTCACCAATCAAAGTCAGATCTGCTTTCAATGGACTAGCCGTTTGCCAACGCACGCGCCCGACAACAACGAAGTAAAGACTTTGCTTCTTGTAAAAGTTTATTCTGCATTAACGTGTGTGAGAAAGAGAGAGAGTCTTTGATTTTTTGGAAGTACATAAATTTAACCCGAGTGCATAAATTTTGGAACTTGGTCACGTTCAACTTTTACTCTCTCTCCTACACGTGTTCCAAAGCTCACTTGGTGAAGACTAGAGTTTTAATTTTTGTCTCAATTTAAGTTTATTCTTTGCCTTTTTAAATACCTGATCAGCATTTGCTGCTTTTGTTAAACCATTTTTATTGTTTTTTTATTTTATAAACTTTGTGATCATATATTTTCGACTAACTTATTATTATATTTAAATATAAGTTTTTTTTTATTTTTCAAATATGGTGATGCATTTTTTTTTTTCTTGATAAATTTTAAGAAATGTCACTTTTAAAAAATACCACTAAAATTATATAATTTACTAAAAATATTATTTAGATTTGGGTTAACTATTTTATGTTAGTGTTTAATTTTTAAAATATGTAATTTGATTGAAGAAAAATGGACAGTTTATAATGGTATTATTAAAAATGGATATTTTTATGACATTTTTAAAATTGTCCATTTTTCTTCAATCAGATTGCATAATTTCTTGTTTTTTTAAACATTATTTAAGCTTATTGTAAAAATAGTTTATAGAGTCATGCATGCTTTCTTTCCATATTAATTATTATTTTTCCTAATGGGATCACTTTCCTTCAAATGATTTATTGAAGGTGTCAGGACTCAGGACAGTAGATATATCATTCTTAAACGAATAGTGGTTTGCAGGTTATCGAATATATAAAAACACTGGGAAACCAAAAAATTGTTATGGTTATCCATGTTGTAAGACTATAGCCAATATTAATCTTTCTATCATTTACATGTTTTTTAAAAATAGGAACTTCTTATGTATCTAATTCATTTTCTCAATAAAATGAAGATATATAAAATGGAGATCAAAATTATAGAGTATTATATATTTAATTTTATGTATTCTATTAAATATACTAATCGATAGTTAAAGCTTTAGTTTGTATACAGGTTGTAATAATCGATTAGTCTAATTTTTCTTGCATTAGGACTAATCTTTCAGTTAGTCTAATTAGGTTTGGTTGCATAAAACCGGGTGAAAAAGACAAATTCAAACCTGACTTTTCCAAGTTTGAAACGTCTGGATGCTTCAAAGCACGTATATGTAATCTCAATATAATTATTATGTTTTGAACCAAGAATAATATATGATAACTTGTCAATAAAATGCAATGGAAATTGATCTGAACCGGATATAACTGAATTTGTTTTTGAGATTTTTGTGTCTGTTGACCATCTCATCTAAAGTCAAATTGTTTGCTTTGGTTTCACAAAAGGGCGAAAAGGCCCACACTACCATAGTCAGAAATCAGAATAACCTTTGGAAGAGCAAAGATTATGTGTTCAAGATGTTTTATCTAACATTCGAATAATTTTCTTATAAAAAAGTTGGTGATCTTTCCCCAAGAATCTTGTATAGTCAAATTCATGAGAAACATAATACTGAATTCCATTTGGATTATAGTAAACACAAAATTTCTAAAAGAAATATTAAAAATATTATGAAAAATAAAATAAACCGGTAGATATGCATATACACATATTCAAATATACTTCCATCCATTTCTAATTGTTAGATGTTTTATAAATTTCACACATATTAAAAAAAAATAATGCTTAATTATAAATGTATCATTTTTTGTATTAGAATGATTTTTCATAACTCTTAGCCAATAATAATTCAATAAATTTAATTATTTTAATTAATATATTTTTGAAGTTTACAATTATAGAATTAAAAACTCTTTATCCTGATATATCCCTTCGGTCCGAAAAGTCTTTGTTTAGTTTAGTTGATATCCAAAACTAAAATATAAAATTCAAGTAAATAAGTAAAAAAGGGGGGGTCTTGTATCTTCTGTCCTCTCTATTACTCGCTCCAGGTATTACACTCGTTGGGCTCAAGGTAGCTTATACATAGAAAATAGAGAACATCCATCTTTTTAAAACAATTTTTTTTAAAAATATCTAACAATTAGAAACAGAAAAAGTATTTTTGTTGTGTATCAAAACTTTTCATTGTTAACAAAACATAATAGAAACACAAAATCCATACACAATAGCGGAATATAAGGCAAACTTAAATAAACAAATCCAAATTAATCGTTTGAAAAATGCTAAAATTCACTATAAACAAGGAATTAACCCAAAAAATTAACATTAACCCACCAAACGTAGCGATAACGAAAAATTATAACTTGAGATTGATTAAATCAAATGTAACGAGAAAAGAAGAAAAACAAGAGAATCATATATATTGGTTCAAGTTCATATAAACTTATTTTCAAATAACATATTAATATTGCTAAGAGCAATTCTAAAAAATACCACACTTTGAAATTTTATTTCCAAAAATACCACCATTTGTTTTATATTCCAAAGTACCACAAAAAATTTATGTTTTTCAAAAATACCACAAAACTAAAATTAAACTTTAAACTTTCAAAACAAAACTCTAAATCCTAAAATCTAAACTCTACCTCTTAAAACTAAACCATAAACATAAATTAGTTAACCAAAATCCAGAAATTTAAATTCTAAACCTTTAAAAATCACTTTTAGTGGCTATGATATTTTTGAAAAACATAAAATTTTAGAGGTATCTTTGGAATATCAAACAAATGGTTGTATTTTTGAAAACAAAACTTCAAAGTGTGGTATTTTAAGGAATTTCTTAATTGTTAATTGGTAATAAATTTTACAAGATGTTGTTTTTCAACTCATTCACGTTTTTTTATTGTTAGTGAAACTAAAAGAATATCTCAACTCTAAATTTAGATTTAATTTTTTTTACGTTATTGTGTTTGAATTAATTGTAATTTTTATTAGGGATAGTTTGGTATATTAGCATTTTAAAATATTAGTTTACAAAGTTTATAGAAATTGAGTTATTTATCAAAATGCAACACAGTAACTTTTTTTATTATTTTCACAAATTTCCTCCTTTTGTAATTAATTAACTAACTCATTAATTGTTATAAATCATAATTCATTATCTAGGAATGTTAAAATGGGTATGGAATTAGTGGATCTAAATGGGGCATGTTAAATCCATTTAGACCCGAAATCACGTTTTTGGCGGGCAAACGCGAAATCACGTTTTTGACAGGAAAAATGCTGAATCACATTTTTGACAGAAAAAATGCTGAATCACGTTTTTGACAGGAAAAACGCGGAATCACGTTTTTGGCGGGAAAATACGGAATCACGTTTTTGACGGAAAAACGCAGAATCACGTTTTTGGTCCAAAAACATGTTTTTACAAGAAAACACAAAATCTTATTTTTGGCGGAAAACATAAAACTGTGTTTTAATCGGCAATAAAACTTTTTAGTTATTTTAAAAAATTAATTTTACTTGGTAGAATTGAATTTAATTTTTCTAATTAAATTATAATATACAATACTAAATTATCTAAATTTAATTTTAAAATACTATTTATTATATAATAATTAGACATATATTATTAAATTACATATATTAAGTTAAATGAGATAGTGCAATATAAATGGAACTAAATGGACAATTTTAATAGATACAAAAATTAAATAGATCTAAATGGATTTGGATCTTAAATGAGGTCTAAATAGAATGAATCTAAATAAGACGGTGTTTACCGTTTTAACATCTCTGTCATTATCCCTAGGTTGTTCGGGGACCAGCTGTATGCAAACCAACGCCCTGCCGTTTTATTGGTTTTGAGTTTACACAATCTGTCGTTTCCAAATCTCCAAAACAGCATGAAGCCCACTCAGAAATCTGTCAAAATCACAAAGAGCCACATATATTCGGTTCAACTCCCCCACTTTCTCAAAATCGGTTCGTGAATTAAAATCTTGGAACTGAAAAGTCACCGCACGTGTGGTGAGGACTTTTAATTATTTTTTTTGTTTTTAAGTTTCCTCTTTTCCTTATAAATGCGGAATGCCTCACCATTTGCTTTTTGTCAAACCTTTTTAATCGTTTTTTATAAAGATCTTTTTATTAAAAAGAATTTGGTTGAATAACCATAAAAAATATAATTTGCTAAGTAACCAAAATATTTACACGTGGCACAATCCTAACTTTTAAATATAGAGATTTTGGTTATTTTGCAAAATCTTTTTTTTTGATTATCTCACAAATTCACCATTTTATTAATTGTTTTCTTAAAATTTTTCTTTTATTTGATGTGTGTTATTTTTATGAACTTTATAATCATGTTATTTTACCCTTAGTACCACTTATTTTCAACTAACTTAATTCCACTTTCTTTTTTAAATATGGTAATACATTTCTTTTCTTTACTATCTTATGATTTCCTTTACTTTTTTTTTTAAATCATTTTATGAAATATTTTTTTTAATATACATAAAACTTTACACGTACATATTCAAAATTAAATTCATTAGATTTTTTTTTCTCAAAAACGTACTAAAAAAGATTTATAACACATTAAATTCTTTTTCGTGAATAAAGAAAATATTATTCATATAAGATAAATAGATTGTATTACCAAATAAAGTTTAAAATATCTGAAAATATCTAAAGGCAATAGTAATAGTAGTTATGTGAAGTGTACACCTAACTGTTATTAATAAACTATAAATATTACCATTTTTCGTCGACGCTACAAATGCTAATTTTTTGGGAAAAAACAAATGTTACCATTTTTTGAAAAAAAAAACAAACGCTAATAAACTATAAATATTAGTACCATTTTTCGTCATACGTAACAAAAATTATGTGAGGAAAACTATTTTCTTAATAAAATGTGTCCGGTATTTAGGTAAGGAACACACGATATGATGTGAGATCCACAATGCTAAGGGCATTTCTAACCCATTCAAAAATTTCCAACCCACTCCATTTAACGGATTTATTCCAAATATAAAGTAATTCTATTTATTATTTCATTTTTTTATTTTTTATTTTATTTTCTATTATAAAATGGAGTGGGTTGGAGTAAAACTCAAATTCCATTTTAAAGTTACTCTATTTTGAAATAAAAAATAGAGTAATGAGTTGAAAATGTTCTAAAAAGAAAATAATTCCGCATCTTTTCTCTATTAATAGCCATAAAAAAAGGAATTTTTATTTTGTTCCAATAAATTTAGAATAATAAGCTAAATGTCAAGTGAAATTTAACTAGTACAAATATTATTTGTTGGATCTAATTGCATAAATTATTTTAAAAGAAATGTATTTTAAAAGAAATGATGTATTGTCTAACATTTGAATAATTTGTTTTTTCATAAACAAAATTGGTGATTTTTCTCAAAAAAACTTGTATAGTCAAGAAGTTAACAGTAGGAATATTTTTATAACTCTGTTTATAGAACGGAGAATCACTTGCAATATATGATAAAAAAACATCCGGAGTAATTGCACAAATTAGGTATGGATAAACGGAAAATTAAGAAAATAGCAGTGATAAAATAAAAATTAGAAAACTAACAAAGAGAACTTTTTTAAAATCATAAATATCCTTTAAATTTAGTGTAATTACGTAAAATGCCATTGGTCGCCAATACTATTCATCTGTCGCCGACCCGTTCATCCGCCACCGTCGATACTGTTCATCCAAAAGTGCCAACCACTATTCATCACCGGATACATAAAGTAGACTGTGATTTAATAGATAAAAAATTGATTAACATGCTAAGTAATATGATATCGCGATAAGATTAAGTTTATTGGGTTAACTCAGTTGTCATATCATTCAAAATATGAAAATTCAAATTAAGATCATGAATTCTCTTACAAAATTAACACGATAACAATTATAATAACTTGTTGTATCGCATGTTAACATGCTAAAATGCAAGAAGTAAAACAAAGAAAAAGGATTGGAACTTGAGCTAAACTATCATGAGAATGGATTAACAATCAAACAATGATGCAAAAGGTTTAATTAAGCACTATCCTAGACAATGGAATATTCATTCTTTAGGTTAATCCACGCTAATGGTAAAAACCTCTTTTCTCTAATCACATTCAAGATCTGCGGTTAGGCATTCCATCTCAATGATTAGACAAGCATTAATATACTCCCATTTTTGTCATAAGAGTTCATAGAACCACGGTCAAGTAGCTATGTGACTAAAGCTCACAAAAGGTTTGGTTCAAACATTTCCACAAACACCTCTCGGATGTGAAAATGCCTAAAGATCTAGATTTTGATTGATCAAGTCAAAACTAGCATTAAGAACAACCTAAGTGAAGGATCTAACAAGGATCAACGATAATACTCATCATCTAACTATCAAAACATCATAATCTAGCACAACTCATAGTCCAACAAAAGAGAAAACATGAATCTTGGGCAAAGATAATTGATTTGGAATGACTAATGACTAATTAATGATATTAGAACAAACAAGCATGCTCAATTCCAATGACAAGGATTACTCACAATAGACTAATTCACTCTCATGACATTAATCCATTTATTAATCACTAATTAAGCTAATCTTCTAATTGCAACTAAGTAATCAATAATCATTAAGTTCAAGTCCACAATATCAACTAATCACCTCAAACATCAATTCTTAATATAATATTTAGTTCAGATGGAAAAAAAGAGAGAGTACACACTCACTAGAAAGAATAACACAATCTTTTATTTGGGTAATAAGAGATTCCAAATCTTTAGCTGCAAATTTAAAAGGGAAAATTAGATTAGAGGGTCATATTTTCCATATCTTTGTGGATTTAGTTTTTTTTCAATGAAGTTTGTGCATCTAAACCTTTTAATAATGTAAACCCAAAGTTACCCTTCTAGCTAATTTTATGGTGTTTTAACCACGAGATGTCATTTTTTACCCACGAAGTAAATACATAACTAACCATTATCAAAAACAATTACTGTAAAAGTTGATAATTTATTTTCAATAAATTCAGTAATACAAAAATTTCACATTTTCAATAAATTCAGTAATACAAAAATTTCACATTCTCTGTCCTGGTGCGAAAAATTCTTGTAAGCAGAACCATAAACCGTGCTTAAACCAGAAATTTGTTGGTTTATTCAGTCTTCGTGATTGTGATCCCTAAACCGTATGATTCTATTGATGAACAGCCTCTCACGCCGGTATCTACAAAGAGAAAAACGCAAGATTTTACAAAGTATGGTAAGAACCATATTACACAATCCGTGCATAAAACCCGCAGTTGAAAGTACATTTTTCGAGTAGAACCGAAATAAGCCAGAAAATGTCGGTTTTCTGAAATCGATTTTGTGGTTGTTATAGAAGAGGACTTACATGACAATGGCTGCGAGACAGAAGCAGAGGAAACCGATGGCGAAATGGAGAGGAAATGTTGCCCAGAAATTCTTATGGTCGAGAATGGTTTTCTCTGAGATGAGAGTGATTATGCCCGAAACGATAAGAATTTGCCAACCTGAAGGAAAACACTCTCGGAACGAGAATGAAGAAGAAGTGCCCTGTAGAGAATTGTGGAGTTAAACAGCAACAACAACAACAACAAAAGACGGATAATTATCGCAACGTAATATATGGTTTAATCAAGCATACCTTGAAGTAACGTTGGATGAATCGCCCTGAATAGATGATCCTTAGAATCATATCTTTTTTATACAGGAAAAGTCAAGGAGACAAAAAAAAAACATAAACAAAAGCTGAATGTAGTAGAAGTATCTATATATGGGTGAAGGATACTCAAGGAATTCGCCAAGATTAAACCTATTGCTCCTAAAGATCTTATCAGCAGAATATTTAATGTGATGTAGATCAATGAAAATACAAGCAACATGTCATTTGAGCGTTTCAGATCATTTTCTGTTCCAACTGCATGTAAAAATGCTTCGGAGGTTCCTGACAAAATAATTTATGAAGTAATTAGACTGGAAAATTGCAACTAGCAATCGCAAAATCAACAAGTATAGATGCGTTAAGTAATCTGGATATGATTACTAACCGTTCATGGCCAGGACGATGATGTAGAGACAATAAAACTGTAGAGCTAAGGAAGCTTCTCCATCGCTCCATTTTTCACCATACAACAATCTGATGAGAGAGTATGAATAACTCGGGCCAAAAGCCATAAATATAAGACCTGGAAATTCCCATTTTGTTACCAAAGACTAGAGTCAAATGTCTTATACACATTGGGGATCAAAAACAATTGGGGATCTAGAAATGAAGTTGAAAAGCTGATCCCCGGTAAGAGAAACTGCAATGGCATTTCTTTAACTGCACAGATAGGAAAATACCTATTAACATTACAAGCTTCAATGCCTCGGTCAAGCAAATTTCGAGTTTCCTGATCTTTTGCTCGTGATCACCTGTTGAGAGAGAGAGAAAGATAATATTTTAATGAGCTGTAAGAACTCAGCGGATAAATATCTGAACCAAGATCATCAAACATTAGAACTAAAATTTATTACATACACCACACTAAACTCAGGAGAGAAATAAACCTGATGCGAACCTGGCAAATGTAGTGTATGAACTTTCTTCAAAAGGGAGAAACACCATGCGTACTACTAAGCTTCCTGGAGTTTTAGAAATTGTGTAAGAAATATTAATAAGCAACCCCTATTGGCGATAGATAATATACTTTGTATCCGTAGAAAACTTGCATTTTGTCACCAAAGAGACTTGCCTAGTTTGTCGACGATACCATATACAGCCTGGTTATAAGGTGTATCTAACCATACAAGGACCAACTTTTCACCTTCTTGGAGGATCAACTTTCGGAAGGACTGAAAAGTAAATAACATACACATGCTCGAGAGCTGCTTATCGAAATCCATGAAGTTTCCACGTCTATGACATCACAAAAATTGTTGAAACATTATTGGAAATGAATGAGATGACTGGAATATATCAAAAGTTAAGAATGCTGGTGAGGAGATCAAATATTAGAGAACTCATACCTGAAAGGAAAGAGATCTGAACTTCTTAAACCACCACGAATGAGAAAATAAGCCCAGTACCCAAGAAATAAGGAACCTCCATATGCAACTTGTGACAGCGCAAAGATGATCCCTTTTTCCTACATATGTTGAAGATACTTAGATTCTAGTTCTATCATACAAGTTTCTTCAAGCATGCTTCTTTTGCCAGAAACAAAATGGAATGGTATAAGAACTAATAGCTTATTAACACAAGTATGTACCATGTTGGTCTGCTTGACTATGAGATAGCACAAAGTTACACAGCGTGAAAATGTAGCAACAGTCTCCACAACCAGTCGCAATTTTAGATGCATCAATGTCTGAGAGAGGATATACAAAGGCTCAGCCATTAGCTCCAGTACACATGCAAATGCTGCCAATTAAGTAGGTTAACTTAGTCCTTAAGTTGAAAAAAAAAAGATTAAAAGAATCTAAATTTGGACTACTGTGAGAAATCTTATAAGGAAAAGACGAAAGGTATCAATGGAGAACTTCTTCGAGAAAAAAGGAAGTCGTAGCCATGGAAGTAAAAAAAAGGATGTTGCTATAATTATTACATACATAAGTAAACAACCACAAAACCGAAACTTTCAAATTCGAAGGCTGTAAGCGAAAGAAGTATGGTAAAGGCATAGAAAACGACAACAATGTACCATGAATTAAGATAGCCTGTGCATATGTGTCGGAGTAACTAAGGTTCTGCCACCATAACACAAAGATGCATGCTGCAATAGTAATGGCTATTCCGAGTGGAAATGTCACCCATGCCACTTTCAATAACTTAGTCACATCGTTCTCTGATACAAGACCATCACTGCAGCACGAAATTAAGGAATATCACTGGCCGGAAACTTAATCCTGAACTGATCATGTGAATTGGATCAGCGCGAACTGCTTTATGTATACCTGTTAATGTCAGCCCGCAAGCAAGCGCGCCGAAATCCCTCACGGCTGAGAAACAAGACACAAGTAACAAAAAGATGGAACTGGACCGCGTAGAGCTGCATTGCAATGAGAAAAGATAGATTGAGCTTATAAGCAAAATCCATTGAATATCTGGAAAGAAGGAAACATCATCCACTTAGCTACTCAAATGAAAGTCCAGTAAAATCAAGCAGAGCTAAAACTTATAAAACATAACTTCATAATTGTTTCCCATTGCTACTTGGCAATAGGAAACAAAAAAAACCCATCTTTACCATAAGAAATGCATACAAATACAGTCACAACTCAATTAATCCTTTCCATCAAGCTTAAAGACAACTCCAAAATTGTCAAAGGTCATACATTGGCAAAATCTAAGAACATATCTAATCGACTTAAAATAAAACCGGGCTCTCAATCAGCGGATGTACGAGTAAAGAAACTGAGGAACCTATTACCGCATAGTCCTCTTCAGAGAGATGCCTCACGATCCAGGAATTGAATATGAACGGGATGCCTCTGGAAAGAAACTGCGTAGCTAATTCCAAAATTCGATCGAGGAAAAAAAAGGAAAACCTAATTAGAAGCAATACGCAGAGAGAGAGAGAGGTTTTCGAAAAGGACACAAAATGAAGACGAACCTAGTAAATACTTGAACGTGCGGGAGAGATTAACGCTATCTCTATTACTGGCCATTTTTGGAGATGCTAAACTCAAATCCTTCGTCTAGGTCTCGCTAGGTTTGCGAAACTATGTTCACGCTCCAATTGCAGGAATCCAAGAAAAGTTTATCTGAAACTATGGAAACTCCATCAATTAACAAATACCCCAAATCATCATACTTCACAATTAGCTCTGATCAATGACTAGCGATGAAGACGACGAGACTATAAAATAAACTAACAAAAATTGGGCATTCAGTTATTTGGATCGGTTTGGTTAGATTTTTCGGGTTTCGGTTTATTCAGGTTGCTGATCAATTAACCGAAATCTTTTTCGATTAGATTCGGTTCGGTTCACGTTCTTTAAAATTTGGTTCGGTTCAAGCTAAAAATGTTAATAACCATCCCAAGTCTACTCATGTTTTGCCAAAAAAAGGGATCGGTTTTCAGTTTTAAACCCGAACCAAACCTCACACCGAAGTTTTCTTAAATGATAGCCGATCGGTTTTTACGAAACGAATTATCAAATTTAGGTTCGGATTTAAAAAAAGAAAACTTATTGGACGAAAAATTATGTCAGAAGTGGGATTTGAACCCACGCCCTCTTACGAAGACCAGAACTTGAGTCTGGCGCCTTAGACCACTCGGCCATCCTGACCAATTGGTACTGATCTGAGTATCCAATTTATACTCACTTCAAAATATATAATGAATACAATTTCATATTAAATATGCAACCAAGCTGTAGACTTTTTAAAAAATGGGGGATACGAGATCAATTTCTCAAAACAGTTAGGGTAAGAAGTAATAATCCAAAAAGAAAATTTGGTAAATAATTTAAAAAAAAAAAAAAAAACGAGGACTTCATGTTATGTACAGTGTGAAGTTTTGCTTCTCGGATTGAAGAGCACATGTGTGTTGTTTCATCTATAGTAAAAACCAAAAAGTGAAAGCTGAGTCCAAGTTTTAAGATTAACGTTTGTTTTCAACAATTAAACAAGAAACTGTGTAAATATGAAAATATTTTTATTCATGGAGATTCACCTGCAATTAGGTGCTTGAGCTACCGAGATCAAAGTCCATTGTGTAATCATACTCGATTGTTGGAATTACTGATGCCATAAACTTCAAGAACAGAAAGAGATACCTATAGGAAATAATTGCAAAGCCGTAACTATCACTTGTAACATGGAAAAGATTAGAAAAAAAGGTTTAAGTTGTGAAGGAACTTACTTGTCAACTTCAGGTTCTACTCCACGCGACATTAAGACATCAATGATCTTCTTCATAACAGCTCCATGTCGACATGGATGAACTGAAGCATGTTTCCCAGGTAAATGCGGATGATCTTCTATTGTGACCTGTCAAGTTTTTTTTTTAATTCAAGTTGTTGTTGCAATAAGGTCACAAAATCCACAACGGATTCAAAGGATGCGGTAGAGTTATGTGGTTACCGTTTTACGAGCATGGTCTTGGCTAACATCCTCCATTACAAGTTCAGGTTGCAGTAACATCCTTGACTACAAGACACACCACAATTTTTATAAGTGAGCATAAAAACCATGGACAAGCATGCAAACAAAGATTTAATTTGTCACAATGTAACAAATTGAAATGGAACGCAATGAAAGAGTCAGAGACCTCATCATAGCCAGTCAACCAAACACGCGGAGTTTGGTAATACTTGTCATACCTGAAACAAAGTGATCCAAGAGCATGAGAGATGTCTTACAAGAACTCCAACAAGTTTATACATGAATGTAAATGTGAACAAGATGCTTACGTGATGCTAACATCATATGTTCTGGTCCGAAGGATATTATCGTCATCAGGTTCATGAGCCACGAGGAACGTTGACTGAAGCGTTGCCTGACTCAGAGATGAGAAGAGAACTAACTTTAACACCGCTGGTTGATAATAATGCTCTGAAGCCACTTTAGTATCAAATTCAGTTTATTTATAGCATCTTTTGTGTTTCTTAAGCAGATAAGGATAGTGTTAAGTTTAGCGAGTTCATGTGCATATAACCAACTCACAGGATCATTATCAACGACATTGTCAATCTCATCAAACTCTGCCATGTCTGGAATATCTTCCTCCTCCTCGCCTCCAGAATACTTAGGTATCGGTTGAATGGTATCTCTCTCATTTATTTCCAAGGCATCCATGGACGGCAAGTTTTCATCTTCATTGCCTTTATCTATGGACACATTCATAATACGTAAGAAGTCATTTAGGAGAAGATAGATTTCCAAATGTTACAATTCCACGATATAAAATCTACCTTTAGGTCTTCCATGAGTTGCAAGCCAACCATCATTATCTTCATCATCAACCAAAACTTCACCTCCAGCAGCTTCATAATCCTCTGCCACAGATGCAGCTCTCCGTAGACAAGGTACTGTTTAAATCCGTGCAAACAAATCCACAAAGTTTAACTAAATGTGCAATCAAAAACTTCAAATTGAACAGAAAAAGGAGCTCTAAAGATCTCTAATTTTACCATTCCGAGTAATCAAAAACTGTTTGTCTGAAGGCAAGTATGGCTTTCTTTTGCTTAGATCACCAGATTCCCTGAGTAAAAAAAGGAAAACCCATCAACTGTTTATCGATTTTGATCCATAACTCATACCAAAACACGACTAATCATCCCAAATCAAAATCTCACAGACCTAAACTCACAGCTTACACATATCGAAGGTTATGAAATCAATCAGTGGATGTTTAAAATCGGAACTAACCAGGACCAAGTAGGGCACTTGGAGACGAGATTATCACCGGCGAGAACGAACTCGCTGACGCTGAGAACACCTTTCTCCTTGAAAGCCGTGACCGTTCGAGGACCAGTGATCCTCTCCACTGCACCTTTGAATGCTCCATGAAGCTTTTGCGAAAGCACCATTGCAATACTTCGCCGGCTAATTCGAGAAAATCGGAGATTTCGATTGCTGACCCTAATTGGTGACAAGAGAAAGTATATAAGTTTTCGTGCCCATTCGGATATGAGAATAATTGTTTGATAAATATCATAAGTAACCCCATACGTTTATAAAGTTTCGTTTTATTCCTCTTTGAGTTTATTAAATTAATTCGACATACTCTCCGTTTGATTTTTCAAAATTAGATTTATCCAATTTATTCCTCTTCAAAATTGCCGAAGATTCCTCTTTAAATTTTGTAGAATCCAGGATCCGGTATCCGATCCGGAAATACGGATATTCGAGGCGTCTGGATCCGGATCCGGATAGTAAAATTTCAAGATCCGGATATCCGGATCCGGACGCATTAAATATATTAAAAATATATAGTTTTACATATATTAAGTTATTTTTATATAAAAATATATATATATATATTGATTTTAGTTCTTTTTCTAATATATCATATTTATTTTGAAAAAAATTATTTAAAAATTTAATTTATAATTTTTTAAAAAAAATTAGTATTTTAATTTAATTATTTTATTATTATTTTCGGATCCGGATATCCGCGGATATCTTAATTTTTTGTCGAATACCCGAAGTCCGGATATCCGGAAGTCACGGATCCGAATCCGGATGCTTTTTCCACGGATCCGACGGATCCGGATCCGGATACTCTTAAATTTTTGGATATCCGGATCCGTCCCACCCATAATATGTAGATTGCTCATTTCATTCCTAAACGGGTTTAATTTTAGCAAAATATTTATGAAGGTTTCATTCCATAATATTTTATCTTTCAAGTATAACATCCACTTTGCAATCATATGCTTCCCCTGCATCACTCCAATGTTAAATTTGTTATTCCCACTCCACGGGTCGATTTGTAAACTTATTGCAGTGCGGTAGACGATGCTTACCAATAACACGAAAAATATATTGTGTAATTTTGTTTTTCATTACTATTATTTTCTGTAAAATTTAATAGGTGATTATGTAAACGTTGTTTATAAGTAATAAAATTAGATGTTGAAATGGAAAGATATAGGGATTTCGTTTATTTTTACAACTTTCAACTTTTTAAAAATGGTATATGTTGTGTTTTAATCATAGATCGTACTTAAAAAAAAAAAATCTAAAGGCCATACCATGGATCTACTACTGCATTGACAAGTGATAGTTTAATATATTGACCATATTGAAAACGATAAGAAAACCAACGAATTATATTCAACTTAAAAGAGTTTTCTTTTCCTCTATTCGTCGAGTACGAGTTACTTCTTTGATTTTTTTGGACTACTTATAGATCACATTGGGACCATAAAAATGAAACTGCCGACCTATGTTTCAATTTCAATAAATCTTAAATGCCCACCTCATTCATCCTTTTTATTCTGGCCCATGTACGAGTTAATATTAGGGGTTTAGCATATTTTTTTTTACGATGACATGAGCTTTTCGAAGAAAAAGAAAAAGACGAGAGCTTCTTGTAGGACCCAAAAGTGGGTGACTCAGAGTGTTGAGTGTCAACCGTCTAATTAAGGAATTAGAGACAAGCTTACCGCTAACAAAAGATTAATCGTGATGTTGACTCTCCAATCTCAACAGTTTTCACTTTTAATATTTACCCTTTAAACACAATCATACGTATTTACAAAACTAGAGGTAGCCGGGATTTACGCATATGTAAACATAAAAATATAATATTTACTAATTGTGCAAGAGATTTGCCACTTATTATTTGCTATTTTTCTCAACATAGACAATATACTTAAATTTTTGAAATAACTTGTATTCTGTTTATTTATAACGAAGCGGATTAAAATTGAAATCATCTGCAAATACTGAATATTTCACCACAAATTACCCCTACAATTTCATATATTCGCAGTCTTTTAGGTCTAACAAAGTCAATTACCACTCCACATAATTGTAATCATAAAATTTTCAATTACTTAGCCCATGTTAATCTCTGTAGATTAATATATCTATGCCTCGAAAGTTATAGTGGTCCAAATCCAAATAATAATGATTTCTCAATTGTATTGTCGTTAATATTAAGAGAACACAAGATGATTATTTTTCTAATCACTAACCAAACTTGCCGGATAAAATTTCCAATCAAAGATCTAAATGTACCCCACGCACTTCAACCACCACCACTAGTCAAACCCAACATTTAATTATCATCTCCATTTTCAACGGTCTTTAATTTTTCTTGAGATCATGAGAGTTTATTACCACGGTCGATTTATCTTGAAAAGAAAACTAACGTGCTACTTGAGTGATCCTTTGTCGAGTTAAAAGAAAAATAACATTAACTTACAATGAGAGAAAGTATCTAAATACGTTTATTATTTAGTGTATTTGCATCATCACATGACCAAGAATTACAGTGAAATTAGGAAACTAACCAAAATCTATAACGTCAATCCTACAAAATTATGGCGATGAGTGATATATTATTTTTCATGTTTCAACTGTAAAATTATAAAACATCAATTTTTCCTAGTTATATTTTTAACACATATTTTTACTAGTAATTATGTGCTAAAAATATAACTAGGAAAAACAAAATATCATTAATTTACTAAAATTAAAATTTTAACGTTTTATGATTATTATGTAGAAATTTTACTAAGTTCAATTCTTTTTTTATTCGTTTATTCCGTTATTTCAATGATTCAAATTTACGATTAAATACATGTATGTAACCAAAAAAAAAAAAAAAAATATATATATATATATATATACTCCCAAGTTTGATTTTTTTTTTTCAGAACTTGGGAGGACATGTTTTAGAGTTAATTAGGTAGAAAATACGAGTTTTAAGTAAATTGGGAAAATATAACATTTGTGTGTGTATATATATAGGATTTTCTGCAAAAAAAAATTCCAAGTGGTTAAGATTTGCGACTTTACCTTCGAGGTTAATTAAATGCAGATCAATCTGTGAAATTCGAGTCAACCCGCAATATAACTCTTGGCCTTAACAGATGTTACATCGATCGCAGAAATCAAAACAAAAGTTTGATTATAAAAACTACATGTCATTTTTATTTTTTCATTAACATTTAAAAAAAAAAAAAGGAAAATGAAAAAGAACGAAACAAAAAAATCATCGTCTTCTTTCTTCTTTCTCCTGTGAAGCGACGGTTGTCTACCGTGGAGCAAGAAATGTGAACAGATTTCTATTCGACAAAGAGGAAGGAAGAGGAAAGATTTTTGTTTCTTTTTATCTTTTATTTATTTAATTAAAATAGAAAAATAGTGTGCTATTTTCGAAGTGTAAAGGAAAAATGTTTGTTGTTTTTAATTCAAATAAAATGTTGTGTTTTATGTTCTGTGTGTTTTGCTATCGTCATTAATTTTTGCCATATCATCAATATATACGAGGATTATATTGCGGATTGACTCGAACTTCACAGATTGACCTGTATTTAATTGATCCGGAGAGTAAAATCGCAAATCCTAACTATTGAGATGATTTTTTTTTACCGAAAATCCATATATATAACATTTATGTATATATACACACACACCCACCCTTACAAGCTAAAGAAAATCACAAAGTCAACATTGATACAATGAAATAAACCCAAAAAGATGTTTCAGATCTGTCCTCTGAACTTAAATACTATCAACTTCATCTCCCATCACCATCAATCTCTCTCTCTCTCTCTCTGTGAACAATAAATTCCACAGTTTCCATTTCCTTTCTCAGAACTTTTCCTGCAAATGAGCAAATCTCCCAAGAGTATAATAGTCGTCTAATCATACATTTCTCATTTATTAACACAATACCCATTTTCCTAAATTCTCTCTCAATACCCAGATTCCAAATTTTTCTTAAAATATTCCATGAGATGAGAAAAACCCGATTTTTAACATTGTTACTTGGAGTATCTTTATCAGCATTCTCAATCGTAATCTTCTTCATCGTCTTCTTCATCTTCTACAGAAGAAACCAATCATCATCATCATCTACTGAAACAGATCGATACGACGTCGAATCACCCGACCATATTAACAACAAACAGAGACTCTTCTCCTCGGAGACAGAGGAGCTCGTGACTTTTCACGGCGGCGAAGATCTCACGATCTGCGATATCCTCGACGCTCCCGGAGAAGTCATCGGAAAATCAAGCTACGGCACTTTATACAAGGCTTCTTTACAACGGAGCGGCAAAATTAGGGTTCTTAGATTTCTCCGACCGGTGTGTACAGTGAGATCGGATTCTAAGGAGTTTAATGGCGTCATCGAGATGCTTGGATTTGTTCGACATGAGAATTTGGTTCCTCTGTTAGGTTTTTATGCTGGAAACAGAGGAGAGAAGCTTATGGTTCATCCTTTTTTCGCTTCCGGGAATCTTTCCGACTTCATCAGAAGTAAGTCTCTGTTTTTTGTTTTGTTTTCTATTTTCTCGAGAAAATGCCGGAAAGTCGAAAAATTATAAAAAAAGGATCAAACTTTTTCCTTTTCCCGACAGAAAGTGAAATTTTTTAGCTTTTCGGATTCGCTTTTTTTCTTTTACCCCCCATGGAATCTCGTGGTTGCTTGTTTCTTGGGGTTTTCCTGGGAACCACACATAATCCTGAGATTCTACTTTCCCGGGAAAATGGGTAAAAACCTTTAAACTCATTTAAGCATCCGAGGAAAAGTTTACCGTTCCTCAGCGTCAGCGATGTAGTAGAAATATGTGTAAATATAAATTTGATGATATGAAAAATAAAAATGTGTTATGCTATTCAAAAGAGAAACACATTCATGGAAATATAAATTTGATATATGAAGGAAAATAAAAATGTGTTATATTCAAAAGAGGAACACACAGCTGGAATTAAACACATTAGCTGGATCATTTAATTCAGTGTTTCATTGTTTTTGTCTTAAGTATTTTTTATTCAAGCTTTTTAAAAGTATAGCTTATATAGATATCTTTGTCTTTTGTCGGTACTATTTTTGTTTTATTTTCCTTTCACTTTCTACTTCAAGAACATCAATCTCTGCAAATTTCCAGACTAACAAAGAAATTTACATTTTTGTTTCCTTTTGACAGGTGGGGATGTTGAATCTATAAAATGGAGCAACATTTTAAGCATCACAGTTGGAATATCCAAAGCTATTGATCATCTCCACACAGGAATGCAGAAACCAATCGTCCACGGCAATTTGAAATCCAAGAACGTTCTTCTTCTTCTTAATCCGAGTTTCGAACCTCGAGTCTCTGATTTCGGTTTGCATTTGCTCTTAAACTTAACGGCAGGACAAGAGATTCTTGATGTTTCTGCAGTTGAGGGATACAAAGCTCCTGAGTTGATAAAGATGAAAGAAGTGAGCAAAGAGAGTGATGTGTATAGTCTCGGTGTGATCATGCTTGAGCTAGTCTCTGGTAAAGAACCGATAAACGAGAATCCAACCGGCGATGATGAGTTCTATCTTCCTGATTTCATGAGGAATGCTGTTCTTGATCATAGGTTATCTGATTTATACCGTCCTGAGATTCTCAAGAGTGATGGTGGTGATAATCCGAGCGAAGAATGTGTCCTCAAGTATTTTCACCTTGCAATGTCTTGTTGCTCTCCTTCGCCTTCTCTTAGGCCAAACATCAAGCAAGTCTTGAGGAAACTCGAAGAGATCCGGAAATGTTAGAAGGATTTGAGAATGATTGGCCACATTTGGGTTTCTGATTGAAGAAAAGATCTGATTTTTTGTAGTTGGGTTTTGGTAGAAGAATATAAGCTTTTACATAGGGATGAGTTTTACAGAGAAATTGTTCGATTGTTTCGCTCCCCGGGGGGAAAATAAACTACTCTTAGACGTTAGCAAGAGACTCGATGAACTGGAAACATCTTCGGAATCCGTAAAACTCATATCCAGGAGCATCATTGTTGAACGATGCCTTGAAACTGCAAAGTTTCTTGAAAGTCTTGTCCTTGAAGTTGTACTTTACAACCTTATTTGGAACGTGAAGCAAGATGTATGATTCTGCATTTGTGTCTTCTTTTACAATACCGATGACAGAGAACGCGTAGATACGCCTATCCGTGTAATATTCAGTTCTGATAATCTCGGGAAAAGCAGCTGCAAGAGGCTCTAGATCAACATTATGCTTCAAGGACCAGCTTGAGCCGCCTCTTTCCATTTCGTAAACCGGGAAATTCGAAGAACTCAGATCATTCACCTCGATATAGTATAGAATTCCCCGGGATTCGTCCAAAAACCTCAAGGTGCCGATATCGGGCGGCGCCTCTTCTTCTTGGTTGTCAAGATTAGGGAGTGGAAGAATCTTGATTTCCTCTTGATCAATATCAAAAGAGAGGCAATCTCTTGAGCTGTGACCGAACCAGTGAACCGCGCCATTCCAGAAGACGGTGGTACCGAGCTCGATAACGGTTGGAGGAAGAGTGAAAGAAGGAACCGAAACAACTCTTCTCCAAGGTCCTTCGTCGGAGGAATAAACCTCTATGTGGTAAAGATCAGAGTAAGAGGCAAAAGAGGAGTTGCTTCCTCTTCTGAGGCAAAAGACTTTGTAGTGAGGAGATTTAGAAGGATCAAAGGCTAGAGAGAGCGAGACGTGATCGATGATCCGAGGGAGAAGAGTGTTCTGTTTCGTTGTCGGATTGTAAACGTAGTAATTTGTGTCGAATTGGTTAGAAGAACAAGAGCATTTGCAGAGGAGAAGACCGTTGGTTGATTGCATTATGATCATTTCAGTTGGATGATCTGCAAACCGAAGCGGTAATGATAACGAAACCCGTTCGTCGATTGCATCATCAAGGGAGACAAATCGGTATTCAATGTCTCTTGTTCCCTGTAAGAAAAAGCCAGAGATGGGAAAGGGATGCTTTGACTTGATCAAACGGTGGGAGAAATCGGGATTTGTAATGAGCGAAAGCCAGCGTTTAGATACTCGTTTCGATCTTAAAAGAGTTTTGATTGGAAGAAATGAGAGAATCTGAATCAAGACATCGTCGAGATCCGCTACAATCTCAGCCGACGATGAAGAAGAGAAACCGCCATTTCTACGGCCTCTCGCCGATCTTGGAGCTTTTGTTCTCGTTCTTGAACACAAAGACATGATTTTTAGAAGAAATTGGTTTTAGGGTTTATAGGATTGAAGAGGGGAGAGATTATAGTGTTGTATTATATAGAGAGTTGAGGATTGTGATCTGTTCTGTTTCTTTTTTGGGTCAAGAAGATTGTAAAGGAAGCTTTTGTTAAGTTTTTGCTTATCAACTACTCTTTTGAGTTTAGTTGACATTTGACCTCTTCCTACTTTTACCTATTCATGTTTTTTGTTTTTTTGGATTTCAAAGTAAAACTAAGAATTGTCAAAATGAGATATTTTCCCGGGAAAATCCGAGGATTCTTGTCCCAACAGAAATTTACCGAACGCTAACAAAAGGAGATAAAAAAATCTTCTAACATAAACGGCAGAATGTGCTGTTGCGGTTATTACGAACGACATGGTGTTCATTGAATAAGGGTATTATTGTCATTCACTAGCTAATGAGTTTAAGAAAGAACTGGATTTTTACGTGCATGCGCCAAATACAAGATTAAATGACTTGACTAATCGATTTTAATATATATAATTTTTTAATATTTAAACAAAATATATAAATTATAACAAAATAATATATATTGTACATAAATATATTAAAACTGAATATTCATGATGAATCATTGGCATTAACATATAGTTCTAATATTGATATTATCCACCACCCATCCAATTTGAATCTGACCCGACCCGAAACGCTTCGCATCTCTGTTTCATTTCAATTTTGAAATTTTGTTCTCTCTCTCGGCGTCAATATCCATGGCTCATCGAAGTCTCGTACCACTGTGAATCGAGTAGAGCGTAGTTTATATTCACGATCATAGTCACCGTTTCTTCTCTCTCGATTATCTCTTTGCGTATACTCCAAATATGGAATTTACAGAGGCTTACAAGCAGACAGGTCCTTGCTGTTTCTCCCCAAACTCTCGTTACGTTGCCGTCGCCAATGATTATCGTCTTGTGATCCGCGATACGTTTTCGTTTCAGGTATAAACTAGTCAGATTCGGTAGATTTTCACATTTAAAAGCTTGATTTCGCCAAAAAAAAATCGGAGGTAGTATCTTTTGCCAGGAGATTTTGGATCTTACAGAAAAACTTTTCTTCTAATGTTCAAATGCAAGTAGATCTTGTACTTTAAACTGTGTATAAGCTACTTGATTCTGCTAAATTTTGGAAATTGGAATCTGAGAGATGATTTATAATATCGTTGAAGTTTTTTTTTTTTTTTTTGGGGGATCTTGTGACTATGTAATGAATGTGAAAAGCGTTTCTGTGAAAATGCAGGTTGTCCAATTGTTTTCTTGCTTAGATAAAATAAGCTACATAGAATGGGCACTTGATTCTGAATACATTCTTTGCGGTCTCTATAAAAAACCGATGATTCAAGCTTGGTCATTGACACAACCAGAATGGACTTGTAAGATTGATGAAGGTCCTGCTGGTATCTCATACGCTAGGTGGAGTCCGGACAGCCGTCATATACTCACAACGTCTGAGTTTCAGCTCCGGTTAACAGTTTGGTCCCTTTTGAACACAGCGTGTGTTCATGTTCAGTGGCCAAAGCATGGCTCGAAGGGAGTTGCATTCAATCAGGATGGGAAGTTTGCTGCGATATGTACACGGCGTGATTGCAAGGACTATGTTAACCTTTTGTCTTGTCAGTCGTGGGAGATAATGGGTAGCTTCGCTGTTGATACCTTGGACTTGGCTGATCTCGAGTGGTCACCTGATGATAGTTCTATTGTAGTGTGGGATTCGCCTCTCGAATATAAGGTATGTATCGTTTTGGTCTTGATATCATGAGAAATGGATAGTTTCTTACCTGGTTATTGGAAGTCTGTTATGTTTGGTTTTGTCGGGGATATCTCTAAAATTTGTAACCTTTGTGCAGGTTTTAATCTATTCTCCAGATGGTAGGTGTCTATTTAAGTATCAGGCATACGAATGTGGACTTGGTGTGAAGACTGTTTCCTGGTCTCCGTGTGGTCAGTTTCTTGCCATTGGTAGCTATGATCAGATGCTGCGGGTCCTGAATCACCTTACTTGGAAAACATTTGCTGAGTTCTTACACCTATCAACGGTTCGTGCGCCCTGTTGTGCTGCTATTTTCAAGGTAAAAGCCCTTTTCGTTCTTTGATAAAAAGTTTCAAACAGCCGGACAAATGCCGCTTGTCAACTCAGGCGTGGTATTTAACCCATTGGTCATTATTCTTTTCTAGGAAATCGATGAACCGTTGCAGCTTGATATGTCTGAGTTATCGTTGGATGAAAACTTTATGCCAAGCAATTATGGTAACTACGGTTCCAAACCTGTCCTTTTCTGATTGGGACATCTTCCATAACACTCTTGTTGTCTATAATCATTACAAAATACACTCTTCAATCTTTTATAATCCTTTATGTGGTTCTATGTCCAGATGCTTCAGATGGCTATATAAGTGTCAGGTATGAAGTCATGGAATTACCGGTAGCTTTTCCTTTCCAGAAACCTCCCGCAGACAAGCCTAACCCAAAACAAGGAGTTGGTAAGCTCTTTCTTCTGCAACCAAACGCAACCTTGGAAACTGCAATCAGATCTGGAAAACTTTCCTTCTTGTATTTAACTTCCAAAGGCTAAACTCTTTCAAAATGTTCTCAGGCCTTCTGGCTTGGAGCAAAGACAGCCAGTACATATGCACACGAAACGACAGTATGCCCACTGCTCTATGGATATGGGACATGCACCACCTTGAGGTTGCAGCCATCCTGGTCCAGAAGGAACCTATCCGAGCCGCTGTGTGGGACCCGACCTGCACCCGACTCCTACTATGCACCGGAAGCTCTCACCTCTACATGTGGACTCCCTCGGGTGCGTTCTGTGTATGCAATCCCCTCCCGGGCTTCTCCATAACTGACCTCAAATGGAACATTGATGGAAGCTGTCTCCTTCTTAAAGACAAAGATGCGTTCTGCTGTGCCACAGTCCCCCCTCTGCCCGAGTCCAGCGACTACAGCTCTGATGACTGAGGATTTCTTGTGTGTTTCTTTGTAAAAGTTGCAGCTTTGTGTGTCTTTCATTTTTAGGAGAGTTGGTTTTTTTCCGCGACTACTACTAGTGATTGTTAACTATTTTCAATGTATAAAGAAGCTTGCTTGAGTTAAAAAAAAAAACCGTTGAGTCCTTGACCCAACAAAATAAAGTTCTCATTTCAGGAAATAGGCTCTCCTGCTTGATGTTGGTTTATGGTCCACTCAACAGATAAAGGTATTCACCAAAACTCTCCAATATCTGTGGAATAGGTTTCTTGATGTGTTTCGTAACACATGGGATTGTCATTAACTTGCGTTTTCTTAATCATATTGTTACAGGATCATTTTATAAATGTCCGGGAAATGGTGATCCAGATGAAGTACATAGGTATCTTCTGATTCATTACCATTACAGTGGTGACCGATACGGTGGGCCAGGCTCCTTGCATTGACAACTCAGCCAACCCTATCGATCTAAAAACAGGTTTAGCTCATCACCGATTCATTGTGACATATGCTTATAAGATATCTCATTGATAACCATGAAGATGTCTTTTGGTTGTAAGAGATCTTTGTTCACAAATATCAATGAAACCAGGAAACCAGACAAAGAGATTCAGAATGGTATCCAGGTTTCTCGATGTTAATAATGATACTCAACCACATTTTCAACAAGGAGAAGTAGATATTTAGATAAATATATCTGCTCTATTTATTCTCCATTAGCAAGCTGTGCATCTCCCTTTCAAGTCTCTGTAGCTTGTGGTCCATTTCCTTTCTCAATGAGTTGCTGACTTTTACCTAACCTATGAGACAAAACATTTGCTCCTACAATCTTAAAAGTGGACCCTCATGCAACTTGTTCATCTTTTGATTCAGTCCTCCTTGTCCTCTTGCGTGGACTTTAGGTACACTCTCTAGGTCTCATTCTAAGTCTTTGCAGCTACACTTGTCGAAACTGTTCTCCGTAAAGTTTGTATGTGGGAGATTGAGACCTTAATTTTTGTTTGTTTGTGTTTGTGTTTGGAGAGTCTTCTGTTAGGGATCTGAAACTCAACATCTTGGAAACAAGAACTTGTTTCTAAATCTTAGGGTGTTTTTCAGACATTTAAGAAACAGAACATCCATACAAATTTGTTGCAAGAGTTCTTAACACACTAACCTAACACTTCGTTTTCTCTGTACAATTAATTGATACAGTGAAACTGCTCACGCTTTTCTTTAAACGTTAAAATGCATCACAGGTAGTTTCTCCATCACTTGACGATGACGAAGAATTGCTCTGACTTCTTTGAAGCTCTTCCTGCACATCGCTTCTCTTCCTTTTCCGTCCTGAATTCGCCGGAGCTTCGTATTTTCCGGCGTCAAGAGGAAAGTTTAGCACGGCTTTTCTTCCCCTGAGCTTGAAAGCTGCACAGTCATAGGCTCTTGCAGCATCAACATCACTCTCAAATGTTCCTAACCAGATCCTAGATCCTTTCTTTGCCGGATCCCGAATCTCAGCTGCGAATTTCCCCCACGGCCTTCGTCTCACTCCTCGGTAATGCCTCGGTTCCTCTTCTTCTTCTTCTTCGAACCTCTTTGCTTTTTTCCTGGTTGAGACACTCTGATCAGTCTCATGTGATGAGGATGATGATGATAATTCAACTTCCACTTGTAAAAACTCTTTGACGAACGAATCCGGATCAAGAACCAGCGAATCAGGTTCTTGTTTAGCAACCTGAGGTTCTATACACCAAAGTCCTGAGACAAAAGAAGCATCAAAGTCAAAATCTCCCATGAAACCATCACAAACCATGAAGTCTTCAAACAGATGCTTCTGTATAGCCTCCAAATCTGAGCTTTCCTCAAAAGTCGCCATTTTTTTCTTCCAGACAAGAGACAGATGAGAAAGATGAGAGAGAGAGAGATGTTCAAGTGATGTTTGATCAAAAGCTTTGATCTTTTGGTTCCTATATATAAAGGGAAATAACAAGAGACGAGAAGTTAAAAGTCACAAAGTTTTGGCAGCCATGGATGGAGGTAGGGACACAAAACTCTGGTTTTGTCGATCTCTTAGTGGTTTTATGGATGGGTCATCATAAGCCCTATCAATTAATACAATTTATGAAGACAACGTCGAGCTTTTTGTAAGGACCTTCAAACAAGTTGTTACGTGACGTGACACTTCACATGAGAAACTGTAATCAAAAGCTTAAAACTTTTTACACTTCTCAATTTTTATGCTCAACTTGTCTTTTACCTTTGATAGTGACTACTAGTAAACCATTTGATTCTCAACGGCACTATATATATATATATATATTTATGTATAGTGCCGTTGAGAATCAAATGGTTTACTAGTAGTCACTATCAAAGGATATATATATATTTATGTATATCATCTCTACATTATTTATTTTTTTTGTTTCTTTTTATTTCCCCTAACATTATTTATATTCTTTGTCTCTTTTGGATATTTATAATTATGCATAATGGGGATTTTTTTTTTTATGATTTCACATGTTTTGTTTACGTAGTTTTACATAATTGCATTTTTTACGTAGTCATTTTTCAATTAAATGGTGGTAGTCAAGTGGTTGAAGATTCACTTTGAATACCTTTATTTGGTAGAGTTCAAGTTCTACTATTGCGATTTCAAATTTTCAATCATCTTTGGTTACCGTAAACATTTTTAGTGGCAAGAAAATTTGGATTTTTATAGACTTCAAAAGATCAATTAGTGACTATTAAAAAACCATTTGATTCTCAACGGTACTTCATATTTACATTTTTTTTCTTCTAACATGACACTATTGTCTCTATTAGAAATTTAGAATCATTGGTATCACTCATAATGACGAAATATTTCTACGATTATAAAATATCGAGATATTATAGTTAAAGTCAATGTTTTTTTCTTCTTTCATAAACTTAAACATTTCTCTGGAAATATGAAATTCTAAAAAATATGAAGGTTTTACCAAGGACGAAATATTTGAGATCGCATTGTTACATGAATGAAATTGAAACTTAACATTTAGACAAAAGACAGTATAATGATTAATGCTGCATTATAAAAGTTTCATAATGGATAAAATTTTAAAAGAGGAAAGACAACTCAATCAAGTTGTTTTCATGGTAGGCCTTGCCTGGTGGGAAATGATTTGATGCAACTTGATCGATCATTGGATTTGTTATAATTATTTTGCAAGGCTCCACAAAATTAAACCTAATCCACCCTCTTTTTTCAATAAATAATAATATGAACATAGAATATGATTAATTTGGATGTCTTATTTTGCGTATTTGGATACTTTATATACAATGGCGCCATCATCCATTATTATTATTATTATTTTTTTTTTATTTTTTTTTATTTTTTTTCATTATTTAGAATACAAAATAATTTTAAGTTAAAGATAAAGGTGAATAAAAGAAATTACGAAGTAAAGATTAAGAGAAGATACTATTACAAGACAATGTGAAACTCATGTAAGGCAGTAATCAGTGACTATTAAGCATCGAAAAGAGGTGGTCCTAAGGTTGGAATCTGAACCAAGTGAGTAGGTATGACTCATTGCTTTGAAAAATCGATGTAGATGGAGGACGAGGTTGGTGTGTCTCGCTTCTATCTAAACCGGCCAACTTTGCTCTTATGGTAAGCTGAATTTCTTTAACAATAGTAATGACCCTTTTTGAAGTGGAATTGTGAAGTCTAGAGTTGCGCTCCTTCCACAAATTGTAGACAATAGTTTGGAAAACCAAATTGCAAATGACCTTTAACTTATTGTTTCGAGAGGAGGATTGTAACCACACAACCAAGTCATCAAACAATAAGGGAGGGTTAAGGCCAGAGTGAGTGAATAGGGAGTTGAATACCTCTGTTGATAAATCACAATCGAAAAGGAGATGGTATCTAGATTCAGGCTGATTTCCACATAACAAACACTCCGGTGGGACGTTCATGCCCCAACTTCTAAGCCGATCCCGAGTTGTCAGTCTGTCTCTCAACACAATCCAAAGTAAAAAAGAGTGCTTAGGAATTCTTACCTTTGGCCAAACTGATTTGTACCAAGTAACCAAAGGTGGAGAAAGATGGAGAGAAAGCGACGTTTTAGAACCTGAGAAGAGGCATGGAGGGCATCCAATTGTGTGCCTCCAAAGAAATGAATCTGATTCTTGTGTTAAAGAAGACGGTAAATCAATGGGCAGACAAGGCCGAAGCAACACAAGGATCGGATGTCTACCAGCAGAGATTTTCTAAGAACCATTAGCACAAGCTTCGTTAACAAAAGACAGAGAGGTAATACTGGACACACGAGGTCTATTAGCCCCAGATATGTCAATCAGAGGACCAAGACCCGTCCAGTTGTCATGCCAAAATAGAGAGGAAAGACCAGAATTAACTTAAGAAACCAGAAAGGGTCTAGCTATTACACGAAACTTCATTAACCTTCTCCAAATCCAGCTCCCTGAATGTTGAAAATCTGTAGACCAAAACAACCTGCCTCGTATTATCCTTCTTCTGATCCAAGCAATCCACAAGGATCCGTTAGAAGCAAACAAAAGCCAAATGAGTTTCAAACCAAAGATTTGATTCAAATCTCCCAGCCTTCGGAGCCCCAAACCTCATGCTTATTTTGGAGTACACACTGAATCCCAAGCAATTTTAGCACCTCTCGCCGAGGTTCCGGTACCACTCCAAAGAAAGGCGTTGCAAATTGATTATAGTTTTTTTAAACAACCTTTGGGAAGAGGAAAGACTGATCCCCAGAAATTAATAATATTGAATAAGACAGCTTGAATCAACCATAACTTTCCGGAAAAGGATAAATGTCGGACAGTCCAAGACGAGATCCTTGCCTTCACCGTGTCAATTAGTGGTTGGTAGTCTTGCAGCCTAAGCTTACGAGGCAACAATGGAAGCCCCAGATAGCGGACCGGAAGGCTTCCCTCTTGCAGTCCGAACCTACCAGCCATTTCTCTTGATAGAGCCAGATTATTTCCATCAAGAAAAAAGAATGATTTATTCAAGCTTAGAGCCAGACCCGAGGCTTTATGAAAAGACTGCAATATACTGAGAATTCCGGTTAAGGAAGCTGGGGATCCATCAAATAATATGAGGACATCATCCGCAAAACTCAGATGAGTGACAAGAGGATCCATACAAGAAGGATTAGCCTTAAAAACTTTCTCTCGCACAGCCTTATCAAGAGATTTAGAGGATTTCCATAGCCAAAACAAAAAGAGATGAGGAGATAGGATCACCTTGACGTAAGCCTTTTTTACCTTTGAAAAATCCCACAAGTTCTCCATTAACAGCAACTGAATAGTGAGGTGAGGTAATGCACAGCCTGATCCAACCAATGAAGGCTGCTGGTAATTCGAAAGCCTTCAAAATGAAGGTCTAATTCACATTATCATAGGCCTTAGTAATGTCGATTTGAAGGCAACCTCGGGTTGTGTAATATGTTTTGTGAAAATAACTGACTAATTCCGCAGCCAGGAGAACATTCTCGCAAAGTAACCTTCCTTTGATAAATTCTGCTTGGTTTCTTTGAACCGCTTCAGATGTAAAGCTTTTTAGTCTTGAATGAAAGATTCTGGAAATTATTTTGTAGACTGTGTTACACAAGAAAATAGGCCTGAATTCCGATAGCTTTGCCGCTCCAGAGATCTTTGGAATCAGGAAAATGACAATAGTGTTAACCTGACGCAGCATAGAAGAGTTGACAAAGAAATCCTGGATAGCAGTAACCACATCACCTTCAACTAAATCCCATGATGTAGTAAAAAATTCTGCAGTAAACCCATCTGGTCCCAGAACCTTGTTTTTTGGACGAGAGAAAACCACTGCTTTAATATCTTCAGTAGAAGGAATTTGTGTCAATTGAGCAGCTAGAGTAGAGTTACATCTATAAGGGTGCAGTCTCTGGATTTGTGAAACAGAAGAAGGCACTACATCTGGATTAGCCGTGCCTAATAAGGAAGAATAAAAACCGATCACCATGTTTTTCAACAGCTGAGGATTCGAGACCTTAGTACCATCTTCCTCGCGCAGAAAGCGGATTATATTCCTTAGTAAGTTAGCCTGAACAGATTTGTGGAAGAAAATTGTATTTGCGTCTCCTTCGGAGAGCCATCTTATTCTTGATTTATGTCTGAAAAAGCCTCTTTTGTAGAAGCTAATAATAGCCAGAAATTTCTAAGAGCAACTTCCTCTTCAAATAACCTCTGAGTTGGAAGTAAAAGAAGCTGTCTTTGAATAACCTCAAGATTCTGAAAGGCTTCCTTGGTCCTTGCCTGAATATTACTGAAACATCGCCGGTTAAGAGCTTTACAGCAAATCTTAGCCGCTCTCAGTTTCTGATATAGAGAAAACATCGGACCTGCAGAGATTGTCAAGCCGTGCCACACTTCGCGAATTAAACTTGGATAATCTGGATGGGTAGTGAAGAAAATAAAGAAGTTGAATCAAGAAACTCTTTTTACGACCTCATTGGACAAGGAAACCAAGCAAGAAGAATGGTCAGAACTCCCCGACGCATCAAAGAAGGCATTGGAGTCCGGGAATGCATCTTGCCAAGGCTCACTAATGAAGGCTCTGTCAAGCTTCCTTGCCTTTGGATTTTGGGGACTCTTATTTGTCCAAGTGAAATGGCAGCCTCTCATAGACATATCAAAAAGACAACATTCCGATAAACAGTCTTGCAGATCCTCAATACCTTGAAGAGAAACTGAATCCGGATATTGAGAAAAGACCTCAGAGAGAGATAGAACCTGATTAAAATCCCCTAACAGCAGAAGAGGAGACTCCCTAAGTAAGGATGAAGAGGTCAGATCCTTAAGCAAAGACCAAAGAGGCAAGGGCACCAATGACACCGGAAGAGCAAAGCTGGCAGGACACCTGAGAGATAAATGACCAAATTCTCCACAAGAGCCGCATTGAGGAGGAAGCTTTGGAAAGTCCACAACGACAAGGACTGAGTTTCCCAGTTTATCCGAGACACGGACTGACTTAGGTTTCGGTTTGGCTAACTCAACCACCACCTTCAATTTAACAAATTCATTGGTGTAGCGGATGATGTTAGGAAATTTCGAATAAACTGGAATACCAACTCCCGAAGCTATAGTGCTGAAGCCAACAATAGACCATAACTCAGGAGGAATATTTCGGAATAGGACCCAGATTGGGGCATGTTCCAACTTCATCGGAGATAAGTTGATTGAATATGACCATAAGAATACCGTGAATAAGCAATTCCCTGAATGCCAGAAGCCAATATCAAGGACCCACTGTCTCGTCACGGCACATGGAATAAAGATAAGACAGACACTAGAAAAATGCTGCTTAACGGAAATCGTCCTTTGTTTCCCCCAAATCGGGTTCAAGTCGGAGAAGATCTTCACCGGAGAAGGAGGCCTTCCATGGAAGTAAGCTACAAGGTGATCTTTCCATATTTGAGAGGAGCCTAGGAAGATCGATTCCGGAGCCGCGATTTGGGGAACACCATCAGCAGAAAAAGTTGGGGTCGCAACCTTAGACATGTTTTGGAAAGAGGATTTGAACTTTGAAACCCACAGAACAGGAGCCACAACAGTCACTGGTATGACATCAGGCTTAGGCGCAGGAGGAGGCGAAAGAGATGGATTCTGGGAGCTCAAATCTGGGTGAGGAGAGCCAGCCGCAAGATCTGGAGAAAAGTTGCGAGAGGAGGTAGAAAAAGGTAAAAGAAAAAATAGATCTGGAAAGACTGGATCGAAAAACAGTGAGACAGAAACCATCGATTCAGAAGAGGAGAGGTGAGAGATTCTCGTCGACGTGTGAGAGGCTACGCCGTCGACGACGATTTGAAAGGAATTCTAATCGTCTTTTCTCAAAGAACTACTGTTTTATTTTTTATTTTGGTGATTTATCAACCCATCATCCATTAGTGGTTGACATTGATATGTTAATCTTTTGTATGTTCATTATTGAACATGGTTACCGAGTCCATCATTTTTTAGTGGTTTCAGATCAAACAAACCAAAAATATATATATATTTTATGTAAAATATCATACAAATGAATATCACTAACCCTTCATCTTTAAGACCAAAAATATATATAACATAAATACAAATTTCAAATAAAAAAACATATGGAAATTTTCTTTTTAAGGAAAAGTATCCAAGACTTGAAAAGTTTTCCTTAATTATCGCTCTAATTTTTTACAGATATTACAGACAATTCAAGTAAATGATTTGTGTTGCTCGGTGCTCATCATCAATGCTTAGCCATCAAATTAATCACTTTTTTGTGTGTGTGCGCGCAGATATTACTTTTTATTTTCTCAGTCATTAGCGGAAAGATAAAGTCGAAATTCGGTAAAAAATGTCTTAAAAATAATTTTTAATCATTTGACTAATTAAATGCATTTTTTCAGTTTTATTACCGTGACACGAAAAATTAATTTTGACCATTACGTAGTTTAAAGGAAAAACCAAAGTTAAAGAGTTTACCAACGAATTGTTCACATTTTTCCTTTTGTATTTAACTAAGAGCAACTTCAATAGAATGGCAAAATATCAAATTTGATGTTAAAATTTCTTCAATCGAACGGCAAAACATCAAATATTTAGTGTATTATAAACAGTATTACACCATATTTGGTGTGATACTATTCATAACACTAACATTAAAATATTATTATTTTATTTAATAATATGATTAAATTGATGTTTATTAATTGATTAAATTTGTAAAAAATAAATATTATCAAAAATATATTTATATTTTTCATTTTTAATAATATGAAATTTTAATTTGCACAAAATATCTAAATTAATATGTAAATTCTAAAAATATATATTAAAGTTCAATCTAAACACTAAAAAATTATTTTTCACTAATTTTAATTTATCGATTGTAATTTTATAATTAACTTATACCTGATTAGTTATAGGAATAACTATTATCAAACTATTAAAAATTAAAAAAAACTTGAATTTAATAATATAATAATAATAAATATTTTTTTAGTGTAATATTTGGTGTTGTGATTGGAGATGAAAGACACTATAACACTAAATTTGGTGTTGAAATAATATTAAATTTGGTGTTATGGTTAAAATTACTCTAACAGCAGTCAAGATTGTGAACTTATTCTTATATAAAAAAAAATGTTCCATCCATGCTATGCGGTAGAAAAATATATTATTTAAACTTTTGACATACATAGCAAATTCAATTATCTTACTTTAACTCTCAACCTTAACAATTCATTAATTAACTAACCATACTTATTCATTATTTTATTATAACGAATTTAACACATGTACGACACAAGACACAACCGGATCAAACTCTATCAAAACCAAACCAAAATTGACTGAATCAAACCAAATCGAAAGGACTTTGGTTATTATTCAATCATGTTTTAAAATTTAAACTATAACTAAACTAATCAAACCAAACCAAATCCAAATAGAAACCGAAACTAAAACTAAAAGAAAACCAAAATGCTCATTCCTATTTCGCAAGAAGCGAGGAAAAAAGAAAAGGGGCAAAAAAAAGTGACAAACCAACAAAAAAAAAAAAAAAAAGAAGAGGCATTGACGTGACGTAGAGCTCAACATTCACCCGCATCGTTTCGCATGGGGCTAAGCATGTGCCGTGCACGTAGCACATCACTCTCTATTCATAGGAACCCACTCTCCTTCATAGAAGCCCACAACCATCAGATCAAACAAGCATGTCCAGCCCTCTCTTCTGGCCATTCAAACTATTGAAAATGGTGTTTTTCAAGAAGAAAAAACCCGAGAGACGACCCCCAAAGACCACGTTTAAGGGTGTCTTAACGGCGTTTTTGGCTACCCAAGCCGCAATATTCCTCTTGTTGCTCGCCGGTCTATCCCTGGCCGGCGCAGCTGTGGCAACAATCGCCACCATGCCGTTATTCGTCGTATTCAGTCCGATTCTTGTACCAGCGGGTATTACCACTGCTTTTGTGGTAACCGGTTTAGCGGCCTCTGGCGGCTCCGGTGTGACGGCTCTCACCATTATCATGTGGCTCTACAAGTAATCAACGCTAACAAAAGATTCTTTTTTTTAATATTATTATTATGTCCGCACAAACAATCTTTTAGAAAATTCGTTAGCACTAATCAAAAGTTTGGATCAGTTGAGTGAAGATCAACATCTATTTTTTTATTATAATTATACAAATTTAAAGTACATATTAGGTGGGAGAATAGACGGATTAATAAATGCATAAATAATTTATGATAAATTGATGATTTTTGTGACTACATCCTATTTTTAAATAAGATTAGAGGGCCAGGGGACGTAGACTTATAATTATATAATACATGAATTACGGATGCTGGTTGTGTTTTTAGAGGTATAAAGATTAAATAAAGTGTTGATTAAATAAAGTTTTCATCGATATTCCATTCTGTCCCATTTATTACTCTTGCATTTACCTTTGTAAACATATATCTATTTGTTTAGATTCATGGTTGTATACGTTTATATATATGCATCAACATATATAGTTTCTCGTACAAATTATAAAGTCACTTGGTGGTGAACAGTTTTGAGCCGTAGCTATCAAGAATATGATACCGCGATTTTTGATAACCAGACATATCCAATTGTGTGTAGACAATTAACGGGTATGGATCCGCCAAAAATTCCGGGGTTGACGCCGGCTTCAGGTGCTTCGGCGGGTAAGCCGGCGGCTGCATCAGAAGATAATGCGGCAGCTAAACCGAAAGCTAAACCAGCAGCTAAGCCGGCAGCCGCGCCGAGTTGATGAAAAGAAGCCGTGGACATAGGCAAGGGATGGATGATGATACGGAAAATTTGATATATAATTATTGAAATTCCACAAATTAAATCTAGTTTATCGACCTTTTTTATAATAAAATACCAACTATTACGTGGGGATGGAACTAAAATTTTCATATATCATTCTATTAGTGTATGTCGTGGTACAAAAATAATACTAACAAATGTACGCATTGTTATTGTATAGTTTTTAGTGCAAGTTAATTTAACCAACGCATCGACTATATTATCATCCGCTCGAATTAGAATCTTGCCACATTGAAGTTCTTGTTCTTACCAACGTTATCTTGTTACCTTTTTAAAATTCAAACCTAAAAGTTTCTTTGAAATTAATTAGATATAAATTATCTTTTAATTTTAAAAAAATTATATAATTCACCTATCCAAGCCTCAAGTGATTTGGTACAAGATCGTTTGGCATCGCATACCATACCAAAACACAGTTTCACCACTTGGTTCTTTACTCTTAATAAGAACCCTACACGAGACGGTTTTGGTTTTTTGGAGTAAAATCGGACATTTTTTTTGTTTCTTGTGTTCATCTTCGATTGAATCTAAAAACCACTATTGCTATTTGAATTTGAGTATTCTGTTGCAGTTTGGAGTGTCTCGATGATGCGAGTTGGTTTATTCATCATCATTCCCGAAAACAGATTTGATCGAACCAAAGTACCAAACCAAAAATAAGTTCTAATAAAAAAAAACCAAAACGTGCGGCCTATATATGCAACTTAAATATGGTTCTTGTTTTTCTTATAATGCCATTTGATTTTTTAATATTTCGGCCATAAAGTTACGCAAAAACAATTATCTTACTTTAACACTCAACCTTAACAATTCAGTTAATTAACCATACTTATTCATTATTATATTATATCGAATTTAACACATGTAATAAAATAACGTGCCGAAAAATTAAATAAATGCATTTAAACAAGCATGTGCCCTCTTCGCATGGGGATAAGCATGTGCCGTGCACGTAGACCACACCACTCTCTATTCATAGGAACCCACTCTCCTTCATAAAATCACACAACCATCGGATCAAACAAGCATGTCGTGCCCTCTCTTCTGGCCATTCAAAATATTGAAAATGGTGTTTTTCAAGAAGAAAAAACCCGAGAGACGACCCCCAAAGACGACGTTTAAGGGTGTTTTAACCGCGTTTTTGGCTACCCAAGCAGCAATATTCCTCTTGTTGCTCGCCGGTCTATCCCTCGCCGGCGCAGCTGTGGTAACAATCGCCACCATGCCGTTATTCGTGGTATTCAGTCCGGTTCTTGTACCAGCGGGTATTACCACTGCTTTTGTGGTAACCGGTTTAGCGACCTCGGGGGGCTCTGGTGTGACGGTTCTCACCATCATCATGTGGCTTTACAAGTAATTAACACTAACAAAAGATTTATTATTATTATTATTATGCATGCGCACAAAATATTTTTAGAAAATTTGTTAGTCGACACTAATCGAACTTTTGGAACCACTTGAGTGACGATCAATATCTATTTTTGTTTTTTGTTTTACTATATTTATACGAATTTAAAGTATATATTAAGTGGAAGAATAGACGGATTAATTAACGCAATTTGGGACTACATCCTATTTTAAATAGATTAGAGGGCCGGGGACGTAGACACATAATTGTATAATACGTGAATTACGGCTGCTATTAAATAAAATGGTTGTGTTTTTAGAGGAATACCGATTAAATAAAGTATTCATCGATATTTCATTGTCCCATTTATTACTCTTGCATTTACCATTGGGGATATACAATATATCTATTGTTTAGATTCATGGTTGTGTACGTTTATATATGCATCAACATATAGTCTCTCGTACAAATTATAAAGTTGCTTGGTGGTGAACAGTTTGGAACCGTAGCTATTAAGAATATGATACCTCGATTTTTGATAACCAGACGTATTCAATTGTGTGTAGGCAATTTACGGGTAAGGAGTCGCCAAAAATTCCGGGGTTAACGCCGCCTTCAGGTGACTCAGCGGATAAGTCAGCCGATGAATCGGTGGACAAACCGGCTGACGAATCAGCGGATAAGCCGGCCGATGAACCTGCAGACAAACCCGCCGATGATTCGACAATATCGGCGGACAAACCAGCAGAAAAGCCGGCGAACAAACCGGCGGACAAGCTAGCCGACAAACCGGCGGACAAGCCGGCTGACGAACCAGCGGATCCATCAGCAACTAAACCGGCAGCTGTATCAGTAGATAAACCGGCAGCTAAACCTAAACCAGTAGCTAAACCGGCAGCTAAACCTGCAGCCAAACCGGCAGTTAAACCTAAACCAACAGCTAAACCGGCATCTAAACCGGTAGCTAAACTGGCAGCTAAACCGGCAGCTAAAAAGAAGCCGTGAACATATATGGAAAATCTGATATATATAAATATTGGAATTCCACAAGTTAAATCTAGTTCACGACCTTTTTGTTAATAATAAATACCAATTATTATGTGGGGATGGAACAAAAATATTAACAAATGCACGCATTTTTATTGTATGCGTTGGAGTAGTATTTAACCAACGCATCAACCATATTATCATCCGTGTGCATTAGAATCTTGCAACTCTGGTTACCTTTATAAAAATCAAACCTAAAATTTTTCTTTAAAATTAATTAAATATAAATTTATTTATTAAATAAATTGAAGCAATTAAGAAAATAAATAAGATAATCTATCCGCCCCAAGGGACCTTTAGAAGTTATAGACTTACATGTACCCAATAATAATTGTGGTGACCATTTTGACGAGTCACTGCTAATTCTAAGGTCTACCATATTGATTTCATCGGCTCCAACCTCAGTCAAAAAATTGTAGGAACCGAAAAAACCGGATTAAAGAAATGCGAATTAAGGAGAAGATTAAACGATATAAGATAGTAAAAAACGATTTAAAAGAACACAGAGTCGAGATATGATCTCTCTCCTTAATTCATAAAATCTCCCGCAGTGTGGCGGATCTGTGAGATTCTGAATCCCAGGATAAAACTGTGTGAGACTATAGTCGCGACACTCGACTATAGAATCTACGAACCAAATATCTACGCTATACTCTCGAGACACTTACTGAAAAAAGAGAGAGAAAGATTGCTGGAGAATTTTTCTTTCTGATGTTTCAGAGATGAGTGAGTGAAGAATGAGAAACTGAGGCTTGTATATATAGCTAAGAGAGAGAGAGGTGATCAGCTCCTCTAACATAAAGACAGGGCGCAAATCACGGGCAATAAATATATGGCGTAATGTCAGGGCGTGGAGCGCAAGACACAGAGCCATTAATATTCTGCAAGAAAGGAGAAACGTTTTGATTTCGTTTTTGATGCCCCAAGTGCCCAAGTGCCAATTTTAAAGCCCACGAGCCCACGAGCCCTCGAGCCCACGAGCCCTCGAGCCCTCGAGCCCACGAGCCCTCGAGCCCACGAGCCTCGAGCCTCGAGCCTCGAGCCACGTGCCGTGCCGAGCGAGCGGCGGCGGCGCGCGCGTGTGGCTTAGCCATCTCTCTTTCTAGGTGCACACTTTTGAACATAGAAGTGTGCGTCCTCTCTTATATATCACTTGATTTTTTATAATCTAAGCAATGTGGGACAAATGATAAAACACACTTAAACTCTTAAGCCCAAGTGGTTGATCATTTGCCCATTTCTCTTCACATTTTACCAATTAATCTTTTAATTAGTTTGGCCCATGAAGCTTTTAATTAAAAAATGTTTAATTGGTCCAACAATCCCCCACATGAATAGAAATGACTCTAATCAAAAGAAGATTTTGACAGACTCGAAGGACGCTACTGACTAGACGGACTATACTAGACAGACGGACTTTTCGAGAGTATAAGCGAAAAATCACTGTGTCTGAGATGGTTGCATTTTTCAGCTTTGAACCACTCATTGTTAATATCTGTCAGGTTTACTTGGCCAGATGGTGAACATGATGTCTTGAACCATCCGGATTTTTATGTAAACCTAGACAACAGTCATAACCCAGTTTCATTTTCTCGTAGAACTTGGTTCTCTATTGTGTTCATTTTGGCCTTGAACATGCCTGGTATCATGAGTGAATTCAGAGAATATAGCCTTTCGTTCATTCTCCTAGAAACAGCCTTTTTCTCACTCACTAGGTGATATGTCATTAGTCTTTGTTTTATGAAGTATCCTGTAATACTCCACGAATATATCAAAGTTATGGTGAATATCATTAAAAGCAATGCTTATCCTTTTTTAGACAGGAAGCACTGTATATCATCTTAGGAACTGGGTAATTTCCAGTGTTTGTAAGTAGAGTTAGTTTGAATTAGTTGTCCCTTTGAACTTATTTTCTGGGATCTCCAGTCATGTAAGTAAGGTTTCCATCAAAAACTTCCGCTTTAATTAATAGGCTTTAAACCCATTCCTGTTGAGGATTTAACTACTTGATGTCTTGGCAAACCTTTAGTAAACGGATCAGCTAGGTTGTCTGCCGATTTTATGTAGTCTACTGTGATTACACCAGTCGAGATCAAGTGTCGAATGGTTTTATGTCGTCTCCGGATATGACGAGATTTACCATTGTAAAGAGTGTTCAGTGCCCGTGCAAACTATCACAGTGTGCACGTAGTGCCGGGACTGGTTTCTCCCACATGGGGATATCTTCCAGAAAATTTTGAAGCCACTCTGCTTCTTCTGCAGCTTTGTCTAATGCTATGAATTCATATTCCATAGTTGATCTAGCCAACAAAGTTTGTTTGGAAGATTTCCAGGACACTGCTGCACCGCCTAGAGTAAAGACATATCCACTTGTGGATTTAGAGTTTTTGGAGTCGGATATCCAGTTTGCATCACTGTATCCTTCCAAAACTGCCGGTTCTTTACTGTAGTGCAAGCCATAATTTTTAGTGTATCGCAAGTAGTTTAAAACTCTTGTTATGGCTTTCCAGTGTTGTTTGCCTGGATTACTTGTGTAGCGGCTCAGTACATTGACTGCGTGGGCTAGATCGGGTCGAGTACAATTGGTTAAGTACATCAGACTACCGATAACCCGAGCATACTCCACTTGTTGAATTGCTTCACCCGTATTTTTCGACAAGGTAAGTTGCAAGTCTAAAGGAGTTTTTGCCGTCACAATAGAGTGGTTTTTAAACCTCTCTAGGATTTTCTCGGCATAATGATCTTGAGACAGATTTATTCCGTCAGACCTTCGTATGATTTTTATCCCTAGAATATCATCTGCGAGACCCATGTCTTTCATGTCAAACTGTCCACTAAGCATGTTCTTAGTTTGTTGGATAATATCTTTGTTGCTCCCAATAATGAGCATGTCATCTACATATAGACAGAGCAAAATATACGCACTAGGTGTAATTTTGATGTATATGCATTTATCACATTCATTAATGTGAAATCCATTTGACATCATGACGTTGTCAAACTTTTCATGCCATTGTTTTGGGGCTTGTTTAAGTCCATATAAAGACTTCACAAGTCGACAGACTTTGTGTTCTTGTCCGGGGACTACAAAACCTTCGGGTTGTTTCATATAAATCTCCTCTTCTAAATCACCATTTAGAAAAGCAGTTTTTACATCCATCTGGTGGATTTCGAGGTCTCGTAATGCTGCTATTCCTATCAGCATTCGAATTGAAGTTATTCTCGTTACCGGAGAATAGGTATCGAAGAAATCCTGACCTTCTTTTTGTCAGAATCCTTATACCACAAGGCGAGCCTTGTACTTATCAATTAGGCCATCGGTTTTCAATTTTGTTTTGAAAATCCATCTACACCCAAGTGGTTTAAAACCTGGTGGTAACTCGGTTATTTCATAAGTATGATGTTGCATAATCGAGTCCATTTCACTATTGACGGCTTCCTTCCAATAAGGTGCTTCTGGTGTAGACATGGCTTCAGTGTATGTTCTTGGTTCATTCTCGAGGAGAAAGACCATTAAGAAATCTTCACCGAAAGATTTTTCTTTACGAGCTCTTTTGCTACGTCTAGGTTCATCTTCCACTTCTTCTATATCATTAACTGATGTCCCAGAAGTGCTTGCCTCATTTACAGAGGCCGTTGCATCTCTTTCTTCATGAGTTCGCTTTGACCCTTATTTATCCTTACAAGGAAACACGTGTTCAAAGAAAGATGCATTTCTTGATTCCATGATTGTGTTTACATGAATATCCGGTATGTCTGATTTATGAACCAGAAACCGATAAGCACTACTGTTGTGTGCATATCCAATAAATATACAATCAACGGTTTTAGGTCCGATTGCGGCCTTTTTAGGAGGTGGTACTGCGACTTTTGCGAGGCACCCCCACACTTTGAGGTATTTGTACGAAGGTACGTTACCTTTCCGAAGTTCATATGGTGTTTTACCAGTGACTTTGTGAGGAATTTTGTTAAGGATATAGTTTGTGGTGAGCAAAGCTTCCCCCCACAGATTCTGGGCTAACCCAGATTCCTGTAACATTGCATTCATCATTTCTTTTAGAGTACGGTTCTTTCGTTCCGCAACTCCATTGGATTCTGGTGAATAGGAAGCAGTGGTTTGATGGATAATGCCTTTTTCAATACAGAATGCATTAAAAGGTCCATCATATTCACCTCCTCTATCACTCCGAACTATTTTAATAGTTTTTCCAAGTTGGTTTTCGACTTCGGTCTTGTATTCTTTGAATTTTTCCAAGACTTCGTCTTTGCTACGTAATAGGTATACATAGCAGTATCTTGTACAATCGTCTATGAATGTTACAAAATATTTTTTACCACCTCTTGTTTGTACAAATTTTAAGTCGCACAAATCTGTGTGTATTAAGCCGAGAGGTTCGGTTGTTCTTTCAACATGAGGTGATGGTGTTTTTGTTAGTTTTGCTTGTACACAAATTTCACATTTGTCTTTGTTTATTTTGCATTTCGGAATTAGGTTCAAATTAATTAATCTTTGAATAGATTTATAATTCACATGTCCTAATCGTTCATGCCAAATATTATCAGACTCGGTCAAATAAGCAACTTGTTTCTTTTTCATTGAAACTTTGGAAGTGGTTACATTATTATTACGGATGACTGTCTGAACACACATTTTGACAAGTCCATCCTTTTCATAACCCTTGCCTACAAAAATACCATGCTTCTTGATGATCAGCTTGTCGGACTCGTAGTTGGCGGCAAATCCATGCTTGTCCAAAATGGTCCCTGAGATCAAGTTCTTCCTCATGTCTGGCACGTGTTTCACATTGTTCAGAGTGAGTTCCTTGCCGGAATTCATCTTCAACACGATTTTTCCCGTGCCTTCAATCTTGGATTTTGACACGTTCCCCATCCTGAGCTGATTATCACCCTTGCTCTTCTGATAGGTGCTAAACATCGTCTTATCGATGCATATGTGGGTAGTGGTACCGGTGTCGTACCACCATTCCTTAGGGTTTTCCTCAGCCATGTTAGCTTCCGTGACCACCGCGCACATGTCAGTTTCGGTCAGGTTTGCTTGAGCGTCCTTGACCTTTCGACGATATTCGGAAGCGAAATGCCCTTTCTTGTTGCAGTAGGTACACTTCCCTGCAAATTTATGCGGGAATGTCTGCTTCTTGAAGGCCGTGGAAGTCTGAGGAGGGATCTTGTTTGGCACAGGTTTGTTGGGAACAAACTTGCCTTTTCCCTTCCTCTTATACTCCGCTACATTAGCATCATGAGTGACATCCGTGATGGATTTTCGCTTGAGCGACTCATTTTGCAGCCTGGATATCAGATTGGACAAAGTCAAAGCCTTTTGCTTATGATCGAGATAGTTCTTGAAGTCCACCCAATTAGGTGGTAACTTCTCGATGAAACAATTCACTGTGAAGGTTTCACATATCTTCATTCCTTCATCGGATATCTCTTGGATGATCATTTGAAGCTCATGAACCTGCTCCATGATGGGTTTTGAATCCACCATTTTGTAGTTCAGGAACTTCGCAGCAGCAAACTTTCCAGAGCCCACATTGAAGGATTTGTACTTCATATCCAGAGCATTCCAGAGAGCCTTGGAGGTTGAAAACTCACTATACACGTTGTATAGCTGGTCAACCAGGCGGTTCTGGATGTAGCCTTGGCACAAGTAGTCTCCATGGTTCCATGCCTCGACACTAGCCAGAGCTCGGGGATCAGTATTGTCCGAAGGCAAAACAGGTTTGCTCTCCGTGAGATACTTCTCCAATTTCAGTGTGGTTAGAAAGAAATGCATCTTTTTCTGCCACGGCTTGAAATTGGTCCCATCGAACTTTTCTGGAGTGATAGCAGCGAGGGAAGGCACAACGGAGGTTACAACAGAGGTTTGCAATGGAAGACCATCCCCGATTTGGGGCGTCAACGCACTGGATCCTATTCCCGAGAGAACGTTGTCAGCACCGGTAGTCATGATCTGTATCAGAAGATAAACAGAATCTGTAACGATAAGTGAAAGTGATAGCTTTATAAAGCATTTTAATCACTGTATAAATCTGTGGAATTTAACCAGAAGGTTGTTTTCCCAGAAAATATTCAAGAAACGTTTCGCGAAACTCGCCCAAAGGCCTTCACGGAAATCGTTTATGAATTTGACAGATTTAAAAAAATATCACAACAGATTGAAACCTTCCGCGAAATCGTTATAAAACGTTTGCAGAACTGTTTCAGAGATAAAATTTTTTTTTTTTTTTTTAAAACGTTTTTGATTTAAAATCGTTTAAAAAGCAGATCGCAATTTTCAATCCGATTCAAGCGATAAGCAGGAAGCGGATTTTTATGAATTAAGATTGTAGGAACCAAAAAAACCGGATTAAAGAAATGCGAATTAAGGAGAAGATTAAACGATATAAGATAGTAAAAAACGATTTAAAAGAACACAGAGTCGAGATATGATCTCTCTCCTTAATTCATAAAATCTCCCGCAGTGTGGCGGATCTGTGAGATTCTGAATCCCAGGATAAAACTGTGTGAGACTATAGTCGCGACACTCGACTATAGAATCTACGAACCAAATATCTACGCTATACTCTCGAGACACTTACTGAAAAAAGAGAGAGAGAGATTGCTGGAGAATGTTTCTTTCTGATGTTTCAGAGATGAGTGAGTGAAGAATGAGAAACTGAGGCTTGTATATATAGCCAAGAGAGAGAGAGGTGATCAGCTCCTCTATCATAAAGACAAGTGCCCAAGTGCCAATTTTAAAGCCCGCGAGCCACGTGCCGTGCCTAGCGAGCGGCGGCGGCACGCGCGTGTGGCTTAGCCATATCTCTTTCTAGGTGCACACTTTTAAACATAGAAATGTGCGTCCTCTCTTATATATCACTTGATTTTTTATAATCTAAACAATGTGGGACAAATGATAAAACACACTTAAACTCTTAAGCCCAAGTGATTGATCATTTGCCCATTTCTCTTCACATTTTACCAATTAATCTTTTAATTAGTTTGGCCCATGAAACCTTTAATTAAAAAATATTTAATTGATCCAACAGAAATTTGAATGAAATTAATCAAAATCAATTGCACAGCTTAACTGTTATTCGGTAATTGTGTATGGCCAGGTCCATACCGAAACACAACCAACATAAACGGTCGTATTGAGCCTCAACAATATTTCAAAGAAATAGGGATACAATCATTAAAAAAAAAAAGATAGATTAGTTACATTAATCATCAAAAATGGAAATTTTCCTTAAAAAAAAAGCAGAGAGCTCAAAAAAAAAAAAAAAATCTCATCATCGGTGCTGGGAGACTCTTTCTCTTTCCTTGCCGCTTCTCTCTTCTTTTTATAGTTCTCCTAATCGCCAACTCGTTGCTTGTGCTCCCGAGTTGGGTTGAATCGACACTGGTGGTACATGGACCATATGTGGCTCAGACAGCGGTGTTTTTTTCCGCGGATTTTTTTTCCGGCGAGGGTTGCGCCATCCAGTTGCCTCGGTTTCTATTTGAGTCTCTGGTTATAAATCTAAACTCTCTAGATTTTGGCATTTTCTTGAAGATTTTCTCTGCTCAAATATAATCTAAAGCTCATGGTTTCTCGGTAAGACTCTTCTCAACGGTTTGGTTGCATGTTTGTTTTCTTCGTTGTCGGCGGTGCTCCTTTGGCCTTTAAATCGGATCGACCCGCCATCCACAAGGCTTGTGTATGGTGTCTCCAATGGACGGTTCCCTGAAGTCTCCTCCAAGTAAATCGGTATATCTATCGTGTCGCCACTTTGTGGTAGCAATTATATTATTCTGAAATCTCCTAATTTCAAAAGAGGACATAAAAGATAAGCATATCGATTTTCGAAGGTTTTTCGACGATTCTGGTTCTCATTTGGTCTTGTTTTGACTCGGCGATTCTGTAGAATTAAGGCTTGTGTGGCAATTTTTTTATTTTCTTCTGTTTTAGTATTTCATTTCGTTTTAGGTCAATTTGTTTCTTCGGTTTGGGGCAAAGTTTCCGAGAGATCTTTATCTCGTCGGCTTAGTCTCTGGGAGTTGCATTCCCGCTGCCTCGTGTATTATGTATGGTTTATATTTAATCTATAAAATTCTTTAGACGACAAATACTGTTAAAAAGTTGTATATATATATATATATTTTTTTTTTTTCAAATTATATAAGCTTCTTTTTACATTTAATTTTTGTATTATTGTACCAAATTTTGTATTGAGCCTCAACAATATTTGAAAGCAATAGGGCTACAATTGCTAAAAGTTTTTTTTTCATGTTACAATCTTTTTTAGTTAAAATGTTATAGTTAGGAAGTTCTTATTATAAACCCAAATTTCGTATTGAGCATCAACCGAAGTGGTTATGATGTTTATGGTGAACTAGAAGGAATTGAATCCTATATAGTCTTCCAACCACAAAATAAATCATGATCAACCATAAACCACCATAAATTGATTGATTGATTTATTATATATATATATATTAATTATGGATACAAAAGCAAGAAAAGCAAACAAGAAAAAGGCCAAAAAACATGATCATAACCCACACAAACAGAACACAAACAAAAAAAATGTGACGTGACGTAACGTAACGTAGATCACCATTTAGTACTCACCTCGTTTTGCATGGAGCATGAATGTGTACCGTTCCGTGCACGTAGACTTCCACAAACTCCTTCATAAAATCCCTCATTTCTTCTCAACACCAAACCACAACTCCTTCAATCACAAATCTCAACCGTTGAAATTTGAACATTCATCCCAAAAAATGTTTGAGATTCTTCAGACAGTTTTCGCTGGCGTGGCTGCAGTAGCCCTCTTAGCGGTTGCCGGTATAACCCTTGGCGGATCAGCCTTGGCATTAGCAGTAAGCACACCGCTTTTTGTCATATTCAGTCCGGTTCTCGTGCCAGCAACTATAGCTACTACTTTGCTGGCTACCGGTTTCACAGCTTCCGGCGGCTCCGGAATGACAGCTCTCAGCATCCTCATGTGGCTCTACAAGTAAATAAAACAAAACCTCAAACCACTTACTTTGGATGCGATGTGCAAAATTAAAAATTGTGTCATTTCTATATATTTTTTTGTTAATAAAATTTATTTATTTATTTAGACATATGAAGTTCTAAACGATCATTTTATTTTATTTGTCTATGCTATGTCATTTTCATATATTTTGTTTGTTATTGAAATATTTTTTTCTCACCAAAATTAATGTTTAGACATGTGAGGTCTCAAATGATTGCTTTGTTATGTTTCCACCGGTCCACAGTGATTACGCATCTACATGGAAACTTGTTTTTTCTTTCTAATTTTAAATATATAATTGCGTGTAGGAAATATACGGGAAAGGAACCGCCAAAGATTCCGGGACTGACGCCGCCAGCCGCAGGGTCTAAGTCAGTGGAGTTTTCAGAAGAGTGATACATAATAAGTAATATGGGATGATATATGGAGGAACTTGATGATACATAATTCATTATTGGGGTTCCATAAATAAAAACCAAAATTTATACATCCTCTTTTTAATAAAAACTAATTACGCGTGGATGAAACTAAACGTTTCAATTATCATTCTGTTGATGTATATTGTGTTACGAAATTATAATAAATGTACTATTTTTTATATTTGCAAGTTATATAATTGAATCATGCGACTTTGGAATTAATGTTGTTTCTACCCATTATCTTTTTTTTTTTTAAAATACTAGAAACCTAAAAATTTCTTTGGAACTACCAATTTCTGAAATATTTGCTAGTTATATAATCTGATATATAATAATGGTAATATAAAATAAATTCGAGAGCCGTCACAAAAAATTGAAATTTTTTAATTTAAGATGTAAAATAAGTTTGGTATTATTTTAATCGCAAAGGAAATCAATTTTTTTTTTCTTTCAAATTTATTTTTTGGTATCTTATTATATAAAGTAAGATGCGTTCAACGTGAGCGTGACACGACACGTATGCATAATTATAACTCACCAGATCGCGATATGTGTCAATATAAATAATATAAAAATGTAAATTTTCGTTCTCTACATTATTTATTTCTTAAATCAAGTTTTAGTGTAACTAAATAAAATAATAAGCAAAAAAATGAAAATAAGACTTATTATTAGACAACTAAAAAGAAATAGTAAATCAAAAAGACTGAAAAAGGAAAATATTACATATTATTTCCAATTTCTAAAAGTATTAGTGTAATACATGAAAAACTTGATATTCATGAGATAACGATATATGTCAAAATTTTAATATAATTTTTCATATATTTTTGTTAATATATTTTTATTTCTTTACTAATTATGTTTTGTTATTTTTTTTAACTATTTATTTAATACTAATGATATATATAGACACAAATTTGATAGAATGTATTATGCATTTTTTTTTGATATGAAATGTTTGCTCTTATTAAATAACATAGAGTGCATAGAGTAAAAATTTAGTTTTAATATGATGGAAGAATTAGCTGGGTTGTATTGTGAGATAAATAGCGTGAAGTTGAAATCCAGTTTAAAAAAAAAATTACTAATCAGAATCCAAAATAAGTGTGCGAGTAACCAATCAGGATCTAAAATAAGTGTGCGACTAACCAATTATAATCGAAATATTTACATCAATATATGATTTACTATATAGCTCTTACATTTTCATAAAATTTATCTTTATTAAATCTAATCGATTAACGAGTGTTTTAATTTGCTTCTTATCATATAAAAATAAATTATTATTAAAAATTCGCGTATCATGCGGGTCATAATCTAGTATTATATAATAAGAAAAACAGTTTCGGTTGTAAGAAAAATAAATAAGAAAAACAGCTTTTCTTTTACACTAAATTGGTGATTTTCAATCACAAAACCAACCAATATTATAGTATGCTACTTCTCGCCCTTAGCCAACAACTAACGTTTTTATTTTACATTTGTAAAGTATATAACTGTCCGTAAACGTGCAATTACACAGTATAAATATTTTAATTCATTTTATTGTACATTTATATATTTGTTACTAGTGTTAAAATTCTATGAACATACATTCTATCGATATAAATAAGATATACTTTGATTAATATGTTGGCACAAATAAATGCAAGGATCATAATACTAGTAGATGAGATAATACATATTAGCCTAAAGGAGCATTAAAGAAATAAACTAAAAAATTATATTTTGGTATGAATTACTGTTAATACTTGATACAAATTAACGAATGTTGTATGTTCCTACTTTTCTGTAAAATGATTACTGCTAAAATACATAAATTTACAACAAAATGGACATAGATGAAAACAAAATTACGCATACGCGGATATTCATTTAGTTAGCTTAAAAGAGGAGAAAACGACATATTTCTCTCTCAGAACTTCCATATAACAACAGATGTAAACAAAATTTAGATTTTGATTTATTTTTCTACCAAAACAAAATTCTAAATCTATTTATACCCGAATTGAAACTTCGAAGTCTCAGAAGACACAAACGTTGGTTTTATCGGTTTAAGACATAAGCCGGATACTAAACCACATAAACTCGATATCAAACCAAATTAAAACCCGACCGGCTTTGACCCGACCCGTAAACGACCCGACCTATTTTCTTCATCTTCTTTACCCGATTTCATCTTAATCTCATTACGTTTCATCTGAAAAAACCACTAAATCAGCAGTGAGTTATCGAATAAGCTACTTGGTTCATTGAAATTCTCAAAAACCACCAAAATACACAGCAAACACTATGCATCATAAGATCAGGCCTGATCAATTCGTCTTCTGATCTGGCATGGGGAACAATCCACCAGCACCAGCAGCTCCTCTTGGCGGAGAAAACCCTAAAAACTTCTACAGATTGGTCCTTATGCTGATCGAACAAAGCAGATAAAGAAAAGCCATGGAGAAATCCATGGAATCTTATCGTCACCTTTCAGTCCCCTATGACTCATCTTCCTCACAATCGTAATCGGATGGAAAGGAAGCTTCGCGACGACATTCCCTTCGAAGAGCGAATTCAACAACCCGAAGACGACAAAGAGAACGAGAGCCACAACGATGCCGGATTTAAACTTGAAGAGAGACAGATCTCGGCTCGATTCCTTTAAGCTGGTTTCAACGCGATCTATCTTCTTCGTCTTCGACTTCTTGCTGGTTAGCTTCGATGAAGGATTATCAGTCTTCATCGTCTCTAGCTTCTTGGAGGCCTTGTCGATGGAAAATTTGAGGAATTTGTAGGAGTTTGTGCGATAGATTAGGATCCAAGAGATGGCTTCGCAGACCAACGCCGTGCAGAAGGAGATTCCGACGACGGTGAGGCTATCGGTGTACTTGAAAGAGGCGTAGAGCGGTATCGTGGTCGCCATTGCGCAAAGAGTCAGAGCTTGATTTCCTCATTCCGATGCTCGCAGACTTCTCATCCATCGGATCCGGTACATCGGAGAATCGTCCATTGGGTGCTTCTTCGTTCGCCATTTTTACTGGCAGAGGTGGTGTGCTCGAAGGTCGGTACCATCGATGGAACTTGATCGCCGGCGGAGGAGGAAGTGTCGTTGAGGAAGCATGGTTTATTATTTCTAATCAGATTGTAATCGGGTTTAATTCCGGTTTATTTTTGGGTTTACATGGTTAAAATTAGGTTAAAATTAGATTGATAAACAGTAAATCGAAATTAATCATGGTTTGTGTGTAAATTGGTTTCAAATTTTCATTTTGTGTGTATACAGATTTCGAACTTTCATTCTGTGTGCAAATAGATTTTTAACTTGCAACTGATGGAGAAATAGACCGAAATCTAAATTATGTGTACATCTGTTGTTATATGGAAGTTTCAAAAGGGAAATATGTCGTTTTCCTAGAGGAAGTTCCAAAGGGGAAATATGTCGTTTTCCTAGAGGAACCGTTAAAGAATACATGCAATTTCCCCAATAACAATAATGGCCCACTAAACGACGCCTTAGTTGCATTTAGGAGACGTGAACTTGTTTATGTAGTTGTTGCAGCTCCATGCATGGAAGCATGTATAGGCTGTAAAATTCATGGAACAACAAGTTAACCTATCTATTTTCTTGTTGATTGGTCCCATCACATTTGTGTAGTTGTTTTATTAAAAAAATTACATCGAAAATGAGATATTTAATTCTAATACCTAACTGGATCCATCACGAGATTCACGACAAGCATAATCTGTAGCTGTTCTAACCACGGCTGTGCCTTATAAAAAGACAAGGCAATAGCCTCATATCCCAAAAAAATTAAGGCACCATATTTTGAGAAATTTTAGTTTACGTCTGTATTTTTTAACATAATAAAATTTATTGTTAACATAGAAATAAAATAATTAAAGAACTATAGAACATTCAACTTACTACTCTTTATATTTTCCTAGTTAGCTAACTAACAATGTAACACAACTTTTATAAAAAAAAAAAAAACAATGTAACACAACTATTTATTTTCGATTTATAGTTTTAATACAATTTTATACATAAAAATATAAACATCTAGAAACTGAGAAAAGTTATAAAAAAATAATAATTAATGATTGACAAAAAATGTTTAAAAGAAGCCGTCATTTTTTTTCCATTTGGCCTCAGACCTCCTAATTAGCTTGGCACAACCCTGGTTCTAACAGCTAACATATTGATTTCATCGGCTCCACAAACAACGTTACAATGAATCAAGTGATAAAAAATTAAAAATTAATCAAAATCAGGAACACAACTTAATCATGTAGCTTGGTATTTGCATATGGCTAATAACAAAACCTTTCTTCACGCTTTATTATTTCATAAAGCAAATAAAGTAAAGAAAACATTTTTTTTAATGGTTACTTCTATTGCCAAAATCAAACTTTACATATATGAGTGTTTTTAAGCATTTGTTCTAGTTTTCAAACATTTCATGTTTTTTACAGGAAAGAGAAAGAAAAAAAAAAGCCCAAATCACATGACAACCACCAACAAAGAAAAAAGAAGAAGCAAATGTGGCGTGACGTAACGTAGATCTCTATTTACTCACATCGTTTTGCATGGGACATGCATGTGTACCGTACCGTGCACGTACATCTCACAACCCATCCTTTCATAAAAGCCCTCTCTATCCCCATCATCAAGCTGTAACCATCCGATCACAAAGTAACAGCTTCAAAACAAATCTCAGCCGTGGAGATCTAAACATTCATCCCAAAATGCTCTCCTGTCTCATCCCAATTTTTCAGGTTTTTCAGGTGGTTATTGCCTCCGTTGCATCTGTAGCCTTGTTAGCGTTCGCCGGTCTAACCCTCGGCGGTTCAATCGTGGCATTGACCGTAGCCACGCCGCTTTTTGTGATATTCAGTCCGATTCTTGTACCAGCAACTATAGCCACTACCCTCCTAGCCACCAATTTAACGGCCAGTGCTGCCCTTGGAGTGACGGCAATTGCTCTCATGATTTGGCTCCTTAAGTAAAATTTAAAAAAATCCTGTTGAAACCACTCTGAGATTTATGCTTATATGTTATTCATATACGTGCACATGTACATGATATGTCTATTTATATTTCAAACGTATTGTTAGGACTTAGGAATGTGCATATATATATATATATATATATATATATATATATATATATATATATATATATATATATACATAAGAAACTTATTTAATTTTTATAGGCATAGTTATAGGTTTGCATACATCAACATATCTAGGTTTTGATTGTTTCAATTTCCGTTTATTAGTTAACAAATTTGTTTATATTCTCTTAGAAAATAAAATTTAACATTTTCTATTTTTATTTTTATCGAACATCATTTGAAAATCGTGAAAGTAGTTAATTTAATTTTGGTACCAAAATGTTTTTAAATAGTTTGACGTATATATATACTTCCGTGTGTGATGTAGGCATAGAATGGGAGTAAAAACAAAGGATAATCCACCTCCAAAAGGAGCTCCACCGATTCCCAAAGCAGGTAAACCAGCTGGAGGGGGAGCAGATAAACCGGCCGGAGGACCAGCAGATAAACCGCCCGGAGGACCAGCAGATAAACCGGCTGGAGGGGGAGCAGATAAACCGGCTGGAGGACCATCAGATAAACCGGCTGGAGGAGATAAACCGACTGGAGGACCATCAGATAAACCGGCCGGAGGACCAGCGGATAAACCGGCCGGAGGGGCAGCGGATAAACCAGCCGGAGGGCCAGGAGATAAACCGGCCGGAGGGCCAGGAGATAAACCTGCTGGAGGGCCAGGAGATAAACCAGCCGGAGGACCCGGAGATAAACCGGCAGAAGGGAAAACACCCCCGGCGTGGTAGGTGATATGGAGCAACGCGAGACTAAAATTATTGGGTTTCATAAATTACACCTAATTTATCCATCCGTTTTTTTAGAAAATATTAATCAAGCGCAACAAGAAACTACATGTTTCAAATATCATTTCTATTAATGTATACAATGTTACAAAGAAACGATAAAACAGTGCACGAATTTTTCATTGTAATTTTTTTAAATGAAGTGATAGCATTATCATCCAGATGAATGTGATTTGAATGATCCTAGTTAACCAAAGCATGGGTCTCTATCTATATGGAAAAAAAAATTATATATTAATATTAATCTATGTGAAATATTGACTCAAAGTCAAGAACGAGTTTAATTTGGAGTCAATATCTGTGTGAGATATCTGGCTTTCAAGGATCGGATCTCAACAGGTTCATGCATGGCGTCATGGCGACATGGTGTTTTCCTCGGGATGTATCTTCTGTAAACATCTTCAAGAAACCCGTTCACATCTCTTTTTGGCTTTTAATTATTAATTTCTCAGCTCAGCTCTGGTTTGAGATTGCCGGAGGACGATCTCGGCTCGAGCCACACCAATCACTAAGATTCTCTCATTTCTCTTCTGGCCTCAAACACCATCCCTCTTGATGCTCTGTTTCTCCTCGGGTCTGCTTTTCAAAGTTTCATATATCATATATGGAGAGAATGGAATAACATCGTCACGGTCAAACTCATACGTCTCTTAAGCGGCTTACAACTATGGACTATGGTTGATGGGTATGATGGTCTTCTTGCGTATTGGTTTGGCACAAAAAGCTAATTTGGAGCCTCTTATTCCCACATCTGCTCTGTTTTAGTTAATCATTAAGTTGTTTAAAGCATATTTGTTTGGTTTTACAAATGAATTGCAATCTGTTTTTGACTCCCTCTTGTCTATTGGTTTGGCACAAAAATAAAACCGATTTTATTCGCCAAAAACCTTTAAAAATTTAATATTATTTATGGTAAAAAGAAAAAAATTGTTACATATCAATCCATAAAAATGGCTCGGATCCGTCAGCGTAAATGACATTGCCATCTTTGCAAGATCATTGAACTCATGAGTTCGACTCCATATCTGGAAAAAATGTCTAGTAAACTCCGTTGAAAAAAAAACATATCAATCCGCACATAAAAGATGCCATTTTCTTTTGACATCATGTCACCAATTTTCGTGTGAAACATTAATCGCACACTACTATCTACAAGCTGATCTTATAGTGGATTCCAACAAATTGTTAGGGTCGAAACGGACTACTCTCAAGATTGATATCACCAAAGTCTTTAATTCTCTTCAGCATTTACAGACTTAGAGCCCGAAATCTTGAGACTTGCTGAAGAGAATCGATAGTTTGTGGGTAATGATCGACCTTTTTAAGAGCAAGAGTTTCTGTTCTTCATAGTGTTCTTCGCGAAGGAAATCGCGAGATTAGAGAAAAATAAATTGATTTAGAGTTAGAGTTATTTTCCAAAATCGATTTGGAAATATTTTTATATTTTGAATCACGTTTTAAGTTGAGGAATTGATGTCGATTAATGGCAAAAAAAAAAAAATGTTAACAATTATTTTAGAGTTCAATTTTACGTGGTTAAATTTATTTGAGGAATTATTTTGTCATCTTAAAAATTAGGGGTATTTTTCCAAAAAAAAAAACAAATCAAATTTGTTTTTTTTTTCTTAGTCATTTTCCCATATATATATGGTTTTGACATTTTTGATAACCAGTACAAGAAAAAAATTTGTGAGTTTAATTTATAAATTAGGAAACTAGTCTTATTAACTTGTGTAACCAATTACTATTGCGAGGCGACCTCTAGTACTCAATGATAATTCTAAGGTATATCATATAATTTGATTTCATCGGCTCCGCCAACAATCTTTCAATCAACTAATCAATTTCCTCATTTTACTCAGTAATTGCATATGGCTAATAACAAAAGCCTTTCTTCACGCTTTGATATTTAATATTTTTTAAAAAGCAATGGAATCAAAGAAAACAGATTAGATTTTACAAGAAAGAAAAGAAGGCCCCAAAAACATGACAAAAAAGAAAGAAAGAAACAAATGTGACATGACGTAACGTAGATCTCCATTTACTCCAATCGTTTTGCATGGTGCATGCATGTGTACCGTGCACGTAGTAGACCACGCAATTCCTTCATAAAAAGCCCCTCTCTCTTCCCATCACCAAACCACAACCATCCGATCAGAAAATATGAGCGAAGAACTCGTTCAAAACGCATCTCAGACTCAGTCACAGAGAGAAGGAAGAATGTTCTCTTTTCTCAAAATGTTCTCTTTTCTCATGCCATTGTTGGATGTTATTAAGGTGGTTATTGCTTCCGTGGCCTCCGTAGCCCTCTTAGGCTTCGCCGGTCTAACACTCGCAGGGTCAGCCGTGGGATTTGTCGTATCCACACCGCTTTTCATCATATTCAGTCCGATTCTCGTACCCGCCACTATAGCCACTACTCTCGTAGCCACTGGGCTCACCGCCGGTGCATCCCTTGGAATGACGGCCTTGGGTCTCATCATGTGGCTCATTAAGTAAAAATATTAAACAAATTATATTGAAATAACTCGAGATTTATGCTTATATATTATTCACATACGTGACACATGTACATATAATTATAGCAATAGCTTTAGATTCATATTAGATTTAATATTTAGAGGCCACGCTCTTAAAGGTGATCGTAGCTTAATGCTACCTTGTTCTGATAATTTTTGATTTTTCAATTTCGGGTTCGATCAGCTCCCCCACATATCCTTATTCTCTTGGTTTTTAATTGTTTTATAGAAAGTTTTGGCAAAAATAACATTGTTCTTTAGGTTTTTATTTTTAAACCAAGTGTCCAGTGATTGTAGAATTCATCATGGGATTAAAAACACATTTGGTTTGAGTTTTTCCACCGTAATTTCAATCATGATTGGTTTATGTGAATGTCTTAAAAGGCAAGAATATCCGACTCTTTTATAGATTTTGGAATTCGGTCCGGTCTTTGATCCAGAATTCACTGCCATTAATACTTTTTTTTTAAATATTTAATTTAATAGTTGCCTTTTCCATCACAACGTAATTAATAAGAATATGGTATACAATTGTTTACTTAACTGATCTCTTAAGTATATATAAACTTGTTTGTGTGATGTAGGCATAGGATGGGAGTAAAGCCGAAGGATAATCCACCTCCGAAAGGATCCCCACCGGCTAAGGGAGGGGGGAAGGCTGATGAAGGAGCGAAGACTGGGGAAGCGGAGAAGGGTGGGGAAGGAGCTTCGCCGCCTCCGCCGGCCCTAAGTACTCTATTCCAATTGCCAAGCTTTATTAAGATACCAGAAGGGATTAAGAACGCATTTGGAAATAAACCCATGGGTGGAGGACATGGATCTATGGGTGGAGGACATGGATCTATGGGTCAAGGTAAATCCATGGGTGAAGGTAAATCCATGGGTGAAGGTAAATCCAGAGGTGGAGGTAAATCTAAGGGAGAAGGATCCATGGGTGAAGGTAAATCCAGAGGTGAAGGTAAATGTAGGGGTGAAGGTAAATCCAGGGGTGGAGGTTCCATGGGTGAAGGTAAACCCAGAGGTGAGGGTTCTATGGGTGGAGGTAAATCCAGAGGTGGAGGTAAATTCAAACGTGGAGATTTCATGAGTAAAGGTAAATTGGGAGGTGGAGGTTCACCCGGGGGCGGAAGTTCCCCGGGAGGTGGAAGTTCACACGGAGGTGGAAGTTCACCCGAAGGTGGAAGTTCACCCAGATGTTCACACGGAGGTGGAGGTTCACACATGGGGTAAAGGACATCAGTCGAGATGTTCGAACATTTATAAGCATACTATAAGGGAACAGAAATAAGCTTTTTTAAAAACGATTTATGTTTTTATATGTAATGCTGAATCTGCTTATTATGATTAAAAAAAAGACTATGATGATACATTGTTTATTAAGAAAAGAAAAGAAAAAAGAAAAAAAAATATATATATATAGTAGTGTCGTAACAGTTAATTCCATTCGTACTTAACAGATTTAACGACATGTAGTATAGTAGAATTTGCTTCTGTAATTTAATGTTAGGGAAGCATACTATTATAGCAGGAAACAACGAATATAAATAAATTCGAAGAATTTATGAACAATTTGAGGATGCTGAAAAAAAAAAGATGTGGCTTTAGTACTGTTGACTTTCTATGTTGTAATAGATTTTTTGGTTTGAAAATTTAATCAATTGATTAAACGGCTTGGACTTTAAAATACTATTTCTAACTAAACGGATTCGATTGTCTTTTTATTCCGGTGTGGACTAGCCACACCACATCGAATTTGAGTAATAAAATTTTTTTTTGATGTAAAAAAAAAAAAAAAAAACTAAAAGGCTTGGACTTGTTGACTATGAACATAAGCAAATATAACTGAGATATGGGTGAAATTTTTTTATTTGACGGTAATGCGATGAAAAAATTATGTGACGCTTGATCACGGATCTCTTATATATTTGCATAGCATTACAGTCGAATTTTGTTAGTGTGATATTGTTTTAATTTTCCGTTGTCTCTATTATATATGGCTGGTTTATTAACCCGTAGAGCGAAAACTTCGGTTCGTGTATATATATATATACGGTTTCAAACTGGTTCGAAATCCCATACTTTCAAAATAATTTATTTGGTTGACAAGAAAAAGATGTTAGTGTGATTTTGATAAGATAAAACTCTTGAAACATAATAGAGCTTTTAAAATATTTAAAACTGAACAATGTATTAATACTACAGGACAATTCAAGTGACCTGAATAAGGTTAATTAAATATACATCTTGAAGTTTAGAGGTGTATTCAATATAATATTTGAAGTAATTTGTTTAATTTGGCAAATTCTATGTTATTGAATCATAGATTTAAAAAAGACTATTAAAATCTAGTGTTATTGAACTAGTAATTTCGAAAAATACTTTCAAATCCACTGTTATTGAAAATATACGAAAAATTTGATTTTTAATGATTTCAAAGAATTTCAGAGAATTTCTTAGTTAAAAATACAAAGAGCCAAATCTCATGGTTTTATGTGGGATTATAAAGAATTTTATAATAAATTTTCTAGAATCACACAAAATCATTAAAAACTCAAATCTCTTTAAATAATACACGTACATGTTATGCTCCTATAAGTTGTTCACAAAGTTGGTTCGTTGGTTAGTGGTATATCTTCGAAGCCTCTATTTCAGATGCTACCCATGATGAGAATGGCTATACTCTCCATGGGTCGAAATCCTCACGTCTCTACGCTTCGAACCGGTCTCCGTTCACATATCTCACTACCATCAAAACCTTTTGATTTATTTGCGTGGTCGACTAGTTTTGATGAAACTTCAACAACACTTTCCTCGTCTCAAACCTAACTCTCTCTCTCTCTCTCTCTCCACATGGAGCGGTTCTTGGTTGTCTGATTTTCTAGTCGGGTTCCTAAGCACTTGTTAGTGTGTGTTGGGTGGCATCTTGGAACATATTACTCACCAAAGTCCGTCTCGGCAATTAGGGTTGATATTAATATGCATGATTGTCTTTTATGCAGCCAAGTGGAGGAATAGCCAACCCATCTTGATGTAGATGTCGAGTAGTCCATTCACCCGATTTTTATTATATAATATTATTTTTAATGAAAAAATGGGAAAAAAGTTTAGGTTGGGAATTGAACCAGAATGAGTTGACGCCATGTCTCTAGATCTTTTACCACAATGCCACTACTGTTTGATTATTTGAGAGCTTTTCTTGACAAAATTGAATATTAATTACCGGTTTTGTCGTGTTCGATGATATTCTTATATGGATTAATTCGATTCACTATTTAACCAACTTCATCCAGCTGAGTCGAGAGCTGCTGCAAACATCATTTGTGACATCAAATAAATTTCGAAGCAAACTTGTCTCCGTCGAACTTTTGCAAAAATTGCCTCCTTGAATACCTTCCAACAACGCACTTGTTTCAGGGTGTTCGAACTGCAAATATTAATTGACACATAACAATTAGTGTTTGAGTCTTTTACACAAAAAAAAAAAAACAAAGATGCCCAAAAGACATGACAACCCACACAAAAATCAAAATAAAAACAATAAAGCAAATGTGACGTTACGTAACGTAGGTCTCTATTTACACCAATCGTTTTGCATGTGTACCGAACCCATCACTCCATAAAATCCCTCTCTCCCTTCCCATAAAATATGAGCGAAGAACTCCTTCAAAACGAATCGAAATTTAACATTTTTCCAAAAATGTTATCTTTTGTCATCCCATTGTTGGAGGTTATTAAGATGGTTATTGCTTCTGTGGCCTCCGTAGCCCTCTTAGGCTTCGCCGGTCTAACACTTGCTGGTTCAGCCGTGGGATTAATCGTATCCACACCGCTTTTCATCATATTCAGTCCGATTATTGTACCCGCCACTATAGCCACTACTCTTCTAGCCACTGGGCTCACCGCCGGTGGCACCCTCGGAGGGACGGCCTTGGGTCTCATCATGTGGCTCATTAAGTAAAAATACTAAACAAATTATATTGAATCACTCGAGATTTATGCTTATATACTAATCATATACATTGGCCAGGCTTTGGATGTCGTATAAAAAAAAAATTTAGAAACCACACAAACAAAGGTGTTTTCAGCTCAGTGGCTACCATGTTGCGATGATTTTGATTATTCAATTTCTGGTTCGATCAGCTCCTTACATGTCCTTATTTTCTTGGTTTTTGATTTTTTTTTTAATAAAAAGTTTCGGAAAGAAAACCTTTTTATTTAAAAAAACTTGTTTAATTATCTTTTTCTCTTGTGTCTATGGTTCTTTTTACATGCTACCTCATTTATTTATTTATAAAAAATAGTACACCTTATTGTTCTTATTACTCCTTTAAAAAAACTTAATTTATTACTTGTCTTTTCGATCAAAACCTGTTTTTCTTTTCTCTGAAACATGGTTTGAAAAACTGTCAACGTGATTATTAATAAGATTATGGTACACTTCTTTTTCATATATATAATTAACGTTTGACATAAATACACATTTGTGTATCTGTGTAATATAGGCATAGGATGGGAGTAAAGCCGAAGGATAATCCACCTCCGTCAGGAGCTCCGCCAACTGCCGAAGGAGCTTCGTCGGCTCCATCAGCCCTAACTCTGTTACCATTTTTTGGAAGGTTTGTAGATAAACCGGCAGGAGGAGCTGCATCCGCAGGAGGAGCTGCACCTGCAGATGAAGCTGCACCCGCGGGTGGAACTAATCCGCCAGGTAGATTTAAATGGTCTTGGAATTGGGGTGAAAAACCGTTTTTTCCTGGACGGTTTGGAGGTACACCCGCAGGTGGAGGTACACCGGCGGGTGGAGGTAATTCGGCAGGCGGATTTAAATGGTCTTGGTCTTGGGGTGGAAAATCGTATTCCGGAACCTTTCCGTTTGGAGGTACACCCGCAGGTGGAAGTACACCCCCAGCTGGAGATACACCGGCGGGTGGAACTGAACCAGCGGGTGCAAGTCCATCCACCGAGTAAAGGACATTGGTCGAGTTGTTCCACCATGTAGTTGATATATATGATTCGAAAACTAAAAAGGAAAAAGCCTTTTAAAACGTTTTATGTTTAAATGTAATGTTGAATCTGCTTACAGTGATAAAAAGGCTATGATTCAATGTTTATTGGAAAATTAGTTAAAATACAGTAACGCATTCGTCTTGAAAGGATTTCATGATCTGTATTGTAGAGTTTGCTTTGTTATTTCATTATAAGAATGCTATTATAGCATGTAACAAAGAAAATAAAATTAATTGGAAGAAATCATGAACAAGTTGTGGCTGTTGACAAACAAAAAACTGAGGCTTTATTGGTGATTTTCTATGTTGTATAAGATGATCAAAAATTTACTTCGCAAAGATTTTACGAGTTCGGATTGACCTAAATAATTAACTCTATGGCTCGACCCGATTTTTACCTTGCAATTCACTATGATCTTTGAGAGTTACAAGAGAAATGATATCATCCATCGAGCTCAATCTCGGCTCTTATAAATGAATGAAACAGAGAAGTTTGGTCTAACAAACTCTTAAACGTGAGAACACAGACACGTACATCTCTTTACTCTCCCTTAACCATCAGCTTAACCATGACACTGAACATGGTTTAGCACTAAAATTAGCTTTTGGACCGGTTAAAACTCGAATTGATTATGATGACGTTTTGGTATTCTTTGATGGAACTGAGAGATCTTTGGAAGGGATACAGCAAGTTCTCAGACGATTCTTGCTTCAGGGCTGGAATTGAATATTCGGAAATCGTGTCTTTTCTTGGATGGTAATGATATGCTCCAGTCTCGGTCTTTAGCTTGGTCTTCTTCAAGGTCTCTACCAGTGCGGTATTTGGGGCTTCCTCTTCTGCCTTATAAGATGGGACCGAGTATTTCCAGCCACTACTTGACAGAGTCAATAAAAGAATCAACTCTTGGACAGTATGGTACTTATCTTTCCCATGGAGGTTACAACAGATAAGTTTAGTCATTTACGGGATAATAAATTTCTGGGCAGCAGTATTTTCTCTTCCTAAGAGTTGTTTGGCAGCCTTAAAAAGGACGTGTAGCGCCTTTTTGTTGAGTGGTTCCCCAAATTCAGCAAAGGATGCAAAGATCTCTTGGGACTCAATTTGTACACCTAAGGAAGTTGGTGGTCTAGGTCTGAGAAGACTAGATGCTTGGATCAAAGTGCTTGGCCTCAAACTAATTTGGCTTCTTTTCACTAAAAGTAGCTCCTTATGGGTTTTTTGAGTTCACAAAGTCCTACTACGAGGGCGTATTTTCTGGGATGCTTCTGTTCTAACCACTGGTAGTTGGCTTTGGAAAAGGTTGCTTAAGCTTCATCCTCTCGCAAGACCGTATTTATTCTACGAAATTGGATCATGTACTACTGCTCTCTTTTGGCATGATGATTGGACAAATCTTGGTCCTTTAATAGAGTTGACCGGTGCAAATAGACCTCGAGTAAGTGGTATCCTGCGTATGGCGAACGTTTCTCAAGCTACTGCTAATGGTGCGTGGCTTTTACCACGAGGTAAGCACCCAATTACAGTTCTTATGAAGGATTTCTTGCTACCTCACTCACCAACTCCGAGTCCACAAAAAGACGAGTTCAAATGGCAAAATTCTCTAACTGATTCTCCATGTTTGTTCTCTGCCTCTCGAACCTGGAAAAGCCTGCATCCAATTGGCCCTTCTATTCCATGGTTCAGAGCTGTTTGGTTCCCACAAAGGATTCCTAAACATGCCTTCATTCACTGGGTAATAAGCAGGGATATATTACCCACTAGAGACCGTCTTCGACGTTGGGGTTTACCAGTTCCTGCCCTTTGCTTTCTTTGTGACATCTCATCAGAGAGTAAGGAGTACTTGTTCTTCCATTGTACTTACTCCAACCAAGTGTGGACATCGTTCTTCACACACTCATCATTATCACCTCCTACGGCTCTTTATGATATCATCATGTGGGTAAGGTCAGCTTCTCAGAACTCTAAGCTCAACACAATATGTAAGCTCATTGTTCAAGCAACAATTTATGAGTTATGGAAAGAAAGAAACTCGCGACTTCACCGAGAAATTTCAAGACCTACGACGCAGCTAATCCGTGATGTCCAGCAACATATTCGAAGAAATTGGCAAACCTAGACCGTTCTACTTCCAATCAACAAGCAACACCAGGTTCAAGAGAATCCTATCTATCGACTTGGTTTGAATTCATTCAATTCTCCAATTATCTCTCTGCTACGTGATAAGTAATTTTCCATTGTTGTACCTTTGGTATTAGCTCTCTTATGGCTCTCAAAGTTTTTTAAATTTCTGCTCTGTTTGCTATGCAGAACTTTCTTTGTAAGTTCCAAAATGTACTCCTCACAGGGGAAAACAAAAGATAAATACAAATATATGTAATAAAAAAAACTCGAATTTTTCTCAGAATCTCCACCTAAAATTGAGCTTAAGCTTCATCATGACTGCATCTAAATGATTTCTCTGAGTTAAAATCTTTAGAACTTCTACTTCACCCGATGAAATCACTTGATGGACATAGTGCATTCTCTCTCTCTTTTTTTTTTGCTATGAATGTAGTGCATTCTCACATCAATATGTTTGGTTTGTTTATTATAAATACTTTTCTTTGATAACTAAATTGCACTTTGCGAATCACACCAAACTTTTATTGAGTCCTGCTCAAACCCAAAATCTCTTTGTACGCCAAATAGCACCCTCCACTGCTTCAATGAGAGCTGTATATGCATGCTAAGGAGTGTATTTCCAACTCACTATGTTACCGTCTACTGTGAAAACAAAACCTGAAATGAATCTTCTCTGATCAAAATCATGAACCATGGAAGATTAACCCGAAACCATGCATGGCAGACTAACTCTCACAAACTAACTAGAGACCATGATAGACAAATCGGGACCATGGTAGACTAACCATAGACCCAAACATGCGAATTGAACCTAAACATACAAATTGAACCAAAATCTCTAAAACCACATAACATGCGAATGGAAATCAAATTGAACCCAAACATGCAATCAAACTCATATTTCAAACCCTAACATGCAAATTAAATTCGAATAGCGAATCAACCTCATATTAAACCTAAATATGTGAATCGAATCTAGATTGTTAAATCACATATCAATCTTTAAACATGCAAATCAAACTCATTCGGATAGGTCTTTAAAAGAAATTATACTTTTTTATACGCTACTTATTATTCAAATTCTAAACCGTTTAAAAAAAAAAAATATATATATATATATATATATATATATATTGTAAAATGATATTTTTTGGAACGGAATGAGTATTAATTTCGTATATATTGTCAACTAAATTGCTTTTTTGTCAACGATTGATAACCCGAACTTTTTTATAATATACGACAGACAACTATTATACTAATGTAACGGTTGCATGATTAGTGAATCACCCTCTTTTTTCTGAAACTCAAGTCTTTAAAACATTGTTACCTCTAAACTGCATGACCTCTATAAAAGATCAAGAATCAGTTTACATGCTTAGAGAAATAACTCTCTTTTGAGACATTGCAACTAATCATTACAATTAAAATTTACATAATACATAACAATTAACAAGATCTCTCATCTTAAATCTTGGATTCTTGGTCTTGTAGGATTTCAACAAAATCCACTTTATTCATCGGTTTTAGTCTACTTTCCTTAATTTTCTCAATTTTAATCGACCAACTCCGAGATCCAATCAATATGTGACAAATCCAAATCGAAATCGGACGGCTCATAATGATCATCCACAATACTCATCCCACTCCAACACTTCAACAACACCCTCTCCTCGTTACTATCTAAATCACTTTTCACTCTTTTCACCGGAGACCTCCACGTGTCGTGATCCTCACCGTCCAATCTCATCCCCACAACACCATCTCCGTTTCCGCCTCTCGCCGCCGCCGTAGACCTCACCGGCCTATACGCATACCGGCACCTATGCTTTCCCTCAGACTGCCGAAGCTGCTCCGGCGCGTGGGCGAAGAAACACACTTTCCTCTGGCACAAGCTTCCGGCGTTGCAGGCGCGTGTACGGTAACGCGCCGGGTGGAGCCAGTACTCGAACACGCCGTGTGCGAATTCGCAGGTGTCGCCACGGTGACATGCACCGTTTCGAAAAGCCGGGCATGCAACGGCGCAGTAACTGTAACGGCGAGGGTCACGGCGAGTTGCTTTCTCGCCGCGGTGAGCGTAAGGACACTCCGTCCAGTCGTGGCTACGAGTCCGAGGACACCGTTTGATCTTGTAAGCATACATGCGAAACTCATCTGAGCCGTAGATCGCATCATCGACGGTCGGGATCGGAGGGTCGATATCGTACGCTCCTGCATTCACAGGTTTGCTTATGATGTACCCTAAAGTAGGATATTGCTGCTCCCCGATATCGTAGAATGCCATTGGATTTACACTTTTCAACATCTTGATCCTTTACAATGATCAACGATTTTTATTTTGGTTAATACATTTTAGTAGCTAGAAAAGGAAAACCATTTAAATTTTTAGGAAACTGAAAGGGGAATTTATAGGAGGAAAACGAAATGAAAAGTCGAATATTTTAATAGTATTTACCCTCAGCAAACTTTGATATGAATAATGCCAAAACAATATTATAAACGTTACAGTTAATTTTTGTTGCATGGGACATATAAACTATATATATACTACGATTTCAAGAATAATTAAGATCGATATTAAAAATTCATATATAAAATATTACAAAAATGTATATTAATTACTGCGATCAAAGTTATGATGATATTTTGAATAATTAAAATATTTGGTAATGGTGTAATTAATTGGTGTTGATCCGTGAGAGATAAGTCTTAAAATTAGAGAGTGAAAAAAAAAGAAACACACGAGTGGTAAAAAATGCATGTGAAGGCACACGTGTAAGTGATAATCAGAAGAACATATAAATAAAGAGGAGAGAGGAGGTTCCATCTGGCACACGTGTTGAGACGTTTCCTTTATTTCTTCGACAGCCGTTTCTATTTTGTAATCTTGGTAGGTTGGTGAGAGCATTGAGCGCGCGCAAAAACACAAAATCTAAAACCAAAAAAATGAAAATATATGTTGACAAAAAAAAAAATGTATATATATATATATATTGCAAAAGTTTCACTTCCGTAATTATTTTTGTAGTAGTTTGTAATGAGAGAATTTGTTTGCATAATAATAATAACAATTTTTCAGAGATCGTCGGTGATTATAATATTTTTGTCTAAATGAGATTTTTTTTGATACTGTCTATGACATTTTTATCCTTCAAAAAAAAATTCATAATGTACATACATAACCACATATCATATGTACACATCCACATATTGCCTACGTACACGGTACACAACCATAAATCTCTAAATTCTAATCCATATTATGCATATACAAACTTCACATATTACCAATTTTTATAATGTACGTGTTCGTGTACACAACCAAGTAGAGGTTAAAACGGCAATTTTTTCTTTTAGAGGTATTATCCATGCAAATCGATCTTAGAAAATGTCAAAAATACATATAAAAATCCCCAAAATAACCCAAACTTCTTCCCTAAATGATACATGCGAAATATCTGTAAAGACAAGTCTAATCCAAGCTCAAGCTTGATTCAACAAGCTTAAGAGCCAAAGGAAGATCCATGTATTTAGGGTTTCTTACAAGTATTTTCAGATATATATATATATCAATGTTTTAGTTCTCATGTTTGTAACCAAGGCTGCCGAAAGTGCGGCCTCCTTCTTCCCTTTGTATGAAATCAATCTAAAGCTTTGTGTTCTTGGTGACAACATTAAGCTTCTTCCTTCTTTTCTTTATTGTTTTTAATAAAGCTCTAATGAGCTATCTCAATTTCAATCTCCTTTATCTCTTTTGTTAAAGCTCATTTGAGCATAAATAAATCTTGTTTTAAGATTGCTTTCAATATCTTGTTCCATCAAAGAGTACCTTACTTGTTTTTAAAAGAGTCAATTTATTGTTGTTTTCTGTCGAGTTATTTTATTGTTTTAAACACTAGATTAGCGTTTTATTTTTTGGCAAGTCTATAAACCGACGGTTTTTTTCTAAAACTATGGTCAGCTAACATGTTTGTTTGGAGAGATGTGTGTGTGTGTGTGAAAGAAAAGTCGAATACATGCAAAATTGTTATCTTTTATACTTTCTTTTTTTTATATATCAAAGAGCTTTCCTACAAAAAGCAGAAAATTATTATGTTTAAAAAAAATTCCTATTCGTGAAAAATTATATATATCCGTTAAACATTTAACATTTAATATGTAGTTATTTTTGATCACAAATCTCTGTAACCCTACAAATTTCTTTTTTCTTTTTTCATAAGCAAAAAATTTGTCAAAAAAGAGAGATTTCTGTTAGTTCCGGTGCAAATAAATGTCTAATAATTAGTAAGATTAAATATGGTTGAATGAAGCATTCATCAATATTTTGTTTAAAATCTATCCATTTATATTGAATGAAATGGAATAATCATTCCACTTATTCCACTAAAATATAAACAAAACTTGAAAATAGTATCCCTCCACACACATTAATTATGTAAAAAAAAAAAATGAAAGGAATAAATTTTTATTCGTTTACTTTTTAATCTCTCATTCATTTTTACTACTTTCATTTTTTTTCTTGTTTACCATTGATAGCCTAAAGAAACACATCTCAGTTAAAATGCGGAATTAAAAACAGAAAGTAACAAGGATTCGTTTTGAATGCTACTAATGTAATTAGCATAAAAACAAAACAAAAATTAATAAAACCCTTTCACCACTTTCCTTGATGTTTGTATCCTCCGATGACGCTTATTAACGCCGTGTTTTAGCTTCGCCTTGTCTAAATCTCCGACCTCTGTGGCGGCGCTTAAGAATCTGGTCTGAGTTCCGTCGCTGTCATTGTCAATGTCTCCTTCGATCGTTAATCCTTCGATCCTAGCCGCAATCGATTCCCCTTTAACCCCAACATCCACATCTATATGTGCAACCCACAATGAGAAAATCAGCATCAATTGATTTTTTGTAAGACGATTAGTAATTTACACGTGCAATCATTTAAGGCTGCATGCAAATCATCGAAAACATCAAAATATTTAATATATGAGGTTGTAGTAAAAAATATTTTTGCCATTTAAAACGTAGAGCAATCCTCCAAATTAGTAGAAAAACGTATTTGTGCCATTTAAAGCGTTTAACCTTTTTTTTTTTTAAATGAAACTATTCCATACTGATATTCCACCACACACAAAAAAAAATATAATACTAATCACATATATCAATCATGTGAATTCCGTAGTGATAAAAAAGATAATGCGTTAGAAAATACTTTCTAACGAATGTTAATTTTCTGAATCTATAAGAACACGTTCGTCCTAGGATCCGATTAGTATTTATGAGAACAGATTCTTAGATTTTTAAAAAAAAAATCATGCATAGACATCACAAGTATATCACTTGATCAACGACTAGAAATTAAATATAATATCCTGAAATAGAATGTTTGCACGTATATAGAATCGTACCAATAGATGATAGAGCCTAAGATCATGAATATATTATTGTATAGGTATAAATACCTGGATTAGAGAAAAACCAAAGGACGAGAGCACAAGCAAAGAAGGACAAAAGGGATTATGTGAACGGCGTTTTCAGCGAACTTGGCATGTGACTTCTCCTTCTTGGTCACTTCCTGGCCGGTAGGATCGTATAAAGCCGGCTCGTCTTCGTCTAAGCCCTTCCACAATCCCTTTGGTGCGGACCAAGGCACCGAGTAATCCTCAGTCACACGGTTCCAGCTCGCGGATCGGTACATAGTTAGCGTTTGCTCCCATCTTGTTTTGTACAAGGGATTGAATCAGTTTCTTTACAAGCAAAAAAAAAAAAAAAAAAAATTAAGGCTAAAAGACAGTACGTGTGTGTGCGTAATCTTGTTTAATTAAACGAGAACTTTTTAGTAATTCGGTACTAATAATCCTTTTTAAAAAAAAATTATTATTTGGTGGCGAATTCGGAGCCTATGGCTTTGGTGAATTCGTAACGAAGCTATGACTCTTTCAAATTCTTGAATGAATCTCACTTATTTTGTCTCTTTGGAGAGAGGTCATATACATTTTTTTTTTCTTAGAACCACGCAAATATATTCTGTTAATTTATTTCTAATTATTAGAAGATTTAGTAGATTACAGATATATATATATATATATATTTACTTATTGTAATTAGAAAGTTAACATTTCTAACATATATTTCTTTATTAGTAAATATGTAAATTTTTATTTTTATATTTGTAAATAACTTGTAGTCAAATTTCGTAACCCTATTGGTTAATCAATGGAACAAACAAATTTCATAATAAATATTTTCTAAATTTCAACCAAATAGGCAGACCGAGAGAGATAAATTAGACACCGTATACAAATATATTATTTTAATTACCCCCGGTGCTATTATTATTACATTAATTGATTTGAAAATCTGGAAAATGATTTGCTTCTATTAATATTAATATTTTCCGCACTACAATTTAACACGTATATTATATGTCTCTGATATCTATACATGTCCACGCTATCACACAGGTTAAACGCAAAAGGACATGGACTGAGTCATACGGTGTACCAAACCAAACCGATCTATATATCTTACTCTTACACCCTTAGGGAATGTATTCAAAGTGAAATTTGGAATAATTTGTATTAAAATGATAAATCTTATGTTATTTAAACATGAATTTTAAAAAATTATTTAAAATTCAGTGTTATTGAACTAGTTATTTAAAAATTACTTTAAATCTACTGTTATTGGAAATATTTTAAACAACGGATTTTAGAAGATTTCTTATGATTTTAAAGTATTTTGGTGGAGTTTCTTAGTTAAAAATATAAAAAGTCAAATCTCTTGATTTTAGATAGAATTCTAGATAATTTTAATAAAAATCACAACCACTTTTTCAATTTACCTAAAATCATATAAAAATTCATAAAAATTCAAATCCTTTCAAATATAAGATTGAATAACCAACGTGTTAGAACTCGATCAGTCCTTGATTCTAAAAGTGTCAATGAACCTGTCTCCTTGAGAAATGTCACTCTTGACAAGAAAATCAAGAAAATCAAGAAAATCGTTAAAGCTGCTCTCTCTATACCGAATCGGATTTTCATCGTCAATTAATTGGTTCGGTACACTCATCTTCTCGTCAATACCCGAGCTATGCAAGCTCGCGAGGGAGATTCTCGTCTTCTCTTCATTCAGAGTAACTTTATGAACGACGCTCTTGTACAATCCATTGCTTAGGACCTCCACATGGTCACCAATATGGACCTATTAAAAATTAGCATATAAATAGAGTCCGGTTATTATGTAATCTTAGTATCGGAAACGGAAACAAGTGTTAGTGTTGTGTCACCAACTAGATTCAAACCTGGATAATGCTCCGATTGGAGTTAGACCTAAACCGAAATAATTGAAACATGAGTCCGGTTGGTATATGTGATTTGATCTCCTCCGGTTTAGATCTAAACCGGAACAGCTCGACGTACCTTGAGTACACCTTTGACTTCTGGGACAAGAACCCAGCGGCCAGAGCCACCGTGAGCCGTCCGATCAGAGATCGCAAGACCGGCCAAATTCTGTAGAAGGATGGTGATGCAACTGTAGTCTGAATGAGGCGGCAGGCCTAGCACCGTCTCAGGGTCTGGACACGGTGGATAACAGTTGACCGCAATAACTTGCATGCCGTTTTCGTCCATCCGAGACGACAGGTAGTCTCTCCCTAGCCCTAGGCTCTCCGTTATTGATCCATCCCATTATATCTAGAGATAGCTTCCTCCCTTCTTCGCAAAACTTGCCCATTTTTTCCCTGAAACATGCAAATGTATTTACATAATTAGCGTTTGTGTCAAAATCAGGTTATTGAGCTTCTTAAATAGGCAAAAAAAAAAAAAAAAAACGGTTGAAGTAATGGAAACCATGATAGAAAATAAAAACAAAATAACAATTATAAACAAACAAAGTATATATTTATAATTTTACATTAAAATAAAGCAATATTTTAAAAGAAAAAAAAAACGTTCAAAGTAAAACAGGATGATACAGTCCTAAGCTAGGTCGGTCCAGGTGATACAGTCGAGGAGGACAGAACGCGCCGCTATAAGGAAACCCTTAAACATCCAAATATTTTATGTTTGTAGATGCAATGTATGACCTAAGCAGTGACATCTATATATGGACTATATAGACATGATCTTGAATACGTACGTATGTATATAATAATTATACCTGTATTCGGGTGGGTTTTGAGGCCAGAGGTGAATCCAACGATGAAGAGGATGTGCATAGTGCTTTAGAAAAATCCTCCAAAATTGGATCTTGTCCAAACCGTCCTTGAGACTCGTACTGTACCGAACCGGTGCGTACACATCGTTCGACATAAACTTCTTTTTCTCCTTAGCCGGGAGCTCGAAGAAGCCGTTCGCAACCGCCAACGCATCGTCTAGGATGCTCTGGTTGATTCCATGGTTCACTATCTAATAAAATAAATAAAAAGGTGAATCAGTTAGAGAGGGAAGAGAACCGGAAAAATGTTGATAAAAATTCCGAGAAAATTAACCAGAAAGTCCATTTAAACCGGTTTTTCCCGGCATGTGACAGCCACGTCACATGTTGTTACGTGTAAAAATTAAAATGACTAAGAGAACTGATATTTATTTTTCAAGGACTAAGAGCATCGCTAATGGGTTGTCTCTATTTTTATTTTAAAATAGAGTAAGAAATAACATTTTTCTATATTTTCTCCAATTATTGTTGCCTCTATTTTAGAGAAATGCTATTTTTTCTTTATTTTAGAGTAAAACAAAACATTCTTCTATTTTTTTTTCCAAATATAGAGAAAAAAATAACAATCTCTATTTTAGAGTTAGAAATAGAAGTGGATTGAAGAAGATTTAATTCTAAACTCTATTTTAAAGTAAAAAATAGAAATAGGTTGGAGATGCTCTAACATAGCTAATATATAGCGTAATTTTAAATACAAAATATGATGACACAAGCTATGTTGACTATATTTGAATCCATGTTATCCAATATATATATATATAACAAATTACAAGAGGACACAAATTCTTTAGGATAACAATTTTTGTATGGATGACAAATTTTGGAAGAAAAGAACTATCAAATTACATATATTATGTGAATTAACTTACTTGAAAGAAACCGAATTGTTGACATGCCAAACTTAGCTCTTGAAGAACTCCTCGCATGCCAAACTTAGCTCTTGAATAACTCCTCGACGTTCATCATTGCCACTTCTCAACCGAGAAATATCGATGGTTGGTACAACTTCGGAATTCGAATTTAGCGCATGAAGGTGGGACGACGTAACAATCGGGCACATACGGTAAACTCCTCTCTTGTGCAGAATTCCCCATCTTGAATGTGCTCGAATTCTCACCTTTATCATTCTCCATTGTTGAGATTTGAACTGAGTGTTGAGAAATCAGTTAATAATGTGAAGGGAAAACTAATAAAAGAGAAAGTGCGAGTGGCTCCTCTATAAATAGGGTTTATAGCCGTCTATTGACATTTCGGAGTGAAATTAGATATTTCACTGTCGAATACTAAATTATTATTGTTCTTTTGGGACGATCTAGAGCATGTGTAAGTGTCAAATGTATGTGTACCAATAACAAATCATAATGAATATACATATGTTGTAAGAAATATATAAGAGTAGTGACCAAATTCATATATGACGGGGGACGTTAATAAGATGTTCGGATATAGTATAAACACTAATATATATGGATTTTTTTATTTAATAGTGTACTCATTCTTAGTACCATCTACAAAAAACAAAGAAAAACTTTCCGAAAAAAGCATCCCCTTGTCCGGATTTCAAGCCTTAATAAATACGTCCAACACACACGTGGACTTGTACATAAATTCGGTATTATATGTCGTATGAATTGTATGGATTATGTAGAGAATTATGAAATAGTTTTATGGTTTTTTTTTAATTAAAAAAAAACCATTTTTCGATTTGTGTATGTCATCCTTGCGCATAATCATGACTCCGATTTGTGTATTACATAAATTCGATTTTTTGTTTTATGCATTTTTCAAAAGAAACAAAAAGAGAGTTAATTACAAGGGCAATCTCTGGAAGTAATTAGGTGGGTTTGGTGAAGAGAAACACTCACGATTAGTCGAGAAGTTGAACACCCCTTCAACGCCAATATCAAGCCCCTGCGAGTATTTTCGAAAGATGAAAAGTACATAATAAGTAATAGGAAGTGATGTTTTCGAAAAAGTATATTCATAATAATGCATTCATTGATATAGAAATTTTCCAAAATTCGAAAACAACACTTGCAAACATTTTTGTATATGCTTTAAACCCTATACCGAAAGATGTAAAAACTTCTTTCATCTTCAGACCAAACCACTAGACCATATATACTGAAGATCAGACCACTAGCTAGACCATTGTTTTTTTTAATAAATTAATGTTTTATTTACCGGTCAGGATAATCTTCTTTATTCAAAATAGATCCCAAAGTTAGTATGTTTTTCAATCCAGAACACATTCACTAAATAAATATGAATTGCTTCTTCACTGTTTTCATGAAGATTTAACCATTTAGGGTTGTGGACTTTCACCTAACAGCACAAGAATTCTATGAATTATGAAACACGAAAAAATTGTTAAGAAAAAACAAACAAAAGCCAGGGAACAAAGCAGATCATATATGTTATGGTGGTTGCGATGTTAGGTTATCCACCAATGAGCAACCTTAACCTAAGCCTTATACACACACACATATACAATATATTTACAGTCACACATGCATATATATACATCAATAGTAATACAAGAAAATAAAACTCAGTTGAAAAATACAACTGCGAGCACGATGGAGAAGATGTCGACGATGCTATTTCTTTTCTACATCATATTTGGGAGTGTAGTGATGAGAAGATGCAACGCAACCACATACTTTGTGGGAGATAGCTCCGGATGGGACATAAGCTCCGATCTTGATTCTTGGACTTTAGGCAAGCGATTCTCTGTTGGTGATATTCTAAGTAAGTATCCACCTATAAACACTTTAACATTCTCGTTCTCGACCATCGAGGTTTTTTAAATCGTTAGACGGTAGCTAATATATGCTTTATCCAACCATACCAAAAAGCTCTAAAAGTAACGGTTTTGCATAAAGTTTCATCATGAAAATATTCTTCAAAAACTATGATTTTGATTGGTAATCGGCGGTAATTAGAATTACATAATAATTTCACGATTCGACTGATGTTTAACAATCACAAAATTTTACAAAATTACGATCTATATTTGATCATTCCACAAGGTTATTAACACAAATAAAATAAAAAATTCATTCCGCAAATTTCCAAATTAGTTTAAAGTTTTATTTAGTTAATGATTCCGTCATGTTACTTTTCTAGATCTTTTTAAAATTCCCAAGTTTGCGATTTTCCAATGACTATTGATCTAAACTTATGTAAAATGCATCGAGTCTAAATTATGATTGCTTGACTCTATATCTATAATGTTTTTGCAAGTGTTTCAATACTCATCGACGCATAGCGTATACGAAGTGGCGAAAGACAATTTCCAAAACTGCAACATTACGGACCCGATCCGTACGTTCACAAACGGGAACACGACCGTGGCTCTGTCCAAACCCGGAGACCGATTCTTTGTATGCGGTAATAGGCTCCACTGCTTCGCCGGTATGAGGTTACAAGTCAATGTCGAAGGCAATGGCCCATCTCCGGCCCCCGTGGGAGCTCCCCAAGCCGCCGCCGCAGGGATTCTCCAGCCATCTTCTAAGAAAAACAACCCTGCGACCGGGGTCGCCAGCTCGGCTGCCTGTTTTGGCGACTGCGGTTGGAGGGGTAGTATGGAAATTTTTATATATTTGATGGTTTTTGCAATTCCATCGATATGGTAAAAATAAAACGAGAGTTTTCATGTATGTTACTAGTGTGAGTATTTCGGCTATTTGGTTCGGTTTATACATTTGTGTTTTCCAGTTTATTTGGTTTGAAGACTTAATGACCAAATTAAAACCGATTTTTTTTGTTTGATTTGGTTTGGTGTAATTTTGGATAAAATATAATTTTTGTTTTAATTTGTTAAAATATATGTTTAAATAGGTGATAAATAAATAAATAAATTGTTTCAGTTTACTTAGTTAAGATCGATTCAGTTACATTATTCGGTTTATGATCAATTCGATTACAATAAATTTTGGAAAAATTTATGTAGAATAATCTACTTTTTAAAAGAAATTGCTAGAATAACCCATTTAAATTTTTATTATTCAAGTAACCTATTTTGGATTTATTTTTTTTATAATACCAAAATTACCCTTTCAACTAATAAATATTTTTAAAATAAATTATTACCACATTAATTAATTAACTATTTTTAATTTATAATTCTAATTAAATAATAAAAATATATTTACACTGGCATTAATTGAAAAGATTCTAAAAAAAAAAATTCTTTGCCAAAACATTTACAAACTAGCAGATTAATATATAAGTCTGCCAAAGAAATGTAGACTCTACCAAAATAATGGTAGACTAGCAAATTAATATCTAACTCTAGCAAACTAGCAGATTGATATATAAGTCTGCCAAAAAAACGTAGACTCTATCAAGACACTGGCAGACTAGCAGATTGATATCTAATTCTGCAAAAAAAAAAACGCAGACTCTACAAAGATATTGGTAAACTCTGACAAGACACTCGCAGACTAGCAGATTTATATCTAAGTCTGCAAAAAAAAAAACGCATACTCTGGCAAGACACTGATAGGCTATGGCAAGACACTGGTAGGCTCTGGCAAGACATTGACAGACTATCAGATTGATATCTAAGTCTGTCAACACGTTTGGAAGACTTTTATAATGTCCACCAAAAATTGGAGACTCTGTAAAAATAAAAAATAGCAGGTTTTGTCAAGATATTGACAGACTAACAGATTGATATTTAAGTGAGTCAACAAATTTGAAAGACTTCAGAATTCACAAGTCTGCTAAAATAATTCTCTTTTCCAATTAAAGGATAATGATTTATATTTTGATTTTTAATTTTTAATTTTTTTAATAATTAATCCCTAATATTTAAATGACAAATAAAATTAATAAATGATATGCTTAAAAATAATATAAAAAAAATATTTTTAAAAAATCTTTAAAAATCTTGGTTGATTATTTCGACTAATTTCAATATTTTATGGGTTATTATAGCTAAATTTTGTTTCAAATTGTATTTTGTTTTCATTTCGATAAGATCATAATCAAATTCCAATTACTATTGCGATTAAACTTGCCATTTCTTATCGCAATCGCTACTAAAACGCAAACGCAAGTTACTGGAGGAAACGTCTTCTGCCTCGTAGCATCTCTCTCTCTCTCCTTTCGTGTCTTCTCATCCTCGCTAGAAATTTCTCCATGAACATACTCAACAGGTTGGGGTTAGGATCAAGTGGGCAAACGAGCATGGATCCTTCTCCGATCGCTCAGGGGAACGACGATGACGCTCCGGCGCCGGGAAATCAGTTTGCCCAATTCGGCGCTGGATGTTTCTGGGGGGTCGAGCTGGCGTTTCAGAGAGTCCCAGGGGTGACCCAGACCGAAGTTGGGTATACGCAAGGGATCATACATAATCCTTCGTACGAGGATGTCTGTTCTGGCACCACGAGCCATGCCGAGGTTGTTAGGGTTCACTATGATCCTAAAGATTGTAGCTACGAGTCTCTGCTTGATTTGTTCTGGTCTAGGCATGATCCCACAACCTTGAATCGCCAGGTACGAATACCATTTTGGTCAATTTCTCTCTAACTCGGCCAAAAGTTTGAGTTTTTAAGTTTGGAGATTGACAAAAATTTTCGTGCCTGAGACTTGTTGTATCTTTAGGGATTTCTTGATTTTTTCCCCCAAATCTGATGGCTTTCTTGTTTCATCACCAGTCTAAAAACTCTTAGAAACTTGAATTTGGTCATCCAAATGATACTGAATTTTAGGGTTTTGTTGAATTATGAGGCTTAAAGTAAGTAACTTTGGGTCGTTGAATCTTTGTATAATCCAGCTTCTGTAGCTCTGTTTTCTCTACCCTGTTTCTCCCCCTTTAATCAAGGTAGAGATTCGGATTATCCCTTTTCATTGATTGGTGAAGTGGATGTGGTAATGTTTTAGAGAGTTTCTTATTGTCTTGTTCATGTTTAGCACTTGCTTTCGTGTTAGATGTTAGATTTGGGCAGAGAACAATACTCATTTGCAAATTACTGCTCGTTTTGTTAGAGGCAATTCACTAGCTTATAGTCAAGTTATCCTGTTAGGGTACTAGGCAGTAGGCAAAGTACATCTCAAATACCAAATCTTAAGCCGGTGGATTACATTTGATCCGCAGTGATATATACACAACTTGATTGGCTCCCTTTACTTTAGCGTCTCATCATTCGACTAACAAAACAGAATCAGATAATTTTTGGGGCCTAAACGGAAAAATTTAGCGTAGGGACAGTGTCGATTGTTTTAGAAAATCTCTGTTGTTGCAAACTCCTGACAACTATTTCGATGATGTTAACCTTGTGTTTAGTCTGAGACTTCTTTTCGGACAATTCACATTTTACATCTTCTCTGGCTTTCATTGGCATATAACATATACTGTACCAATCTTCTGATTATTTATCTCCCCAGATTTCTCTAGATAAGCGTTACTATCATAACCTTCTTCGGTTTAAGCATTCTGCTTTCTAGATAGCCTACTTTTGCGCTACGATCGATACTTTGGCTTATGACTTTACTGTGATCAGGGAAATGACGTGGGAACCCAGTATCGATCTGGGATATACTTCTACACACCCGAGCAGGAGAAACTAGCACGCGAGTCACTGGAACGTCACCAGCAACAAATGGAGAGAAAGATCATGACTGAGATCTTACCGGCTAAGAAATTCTACAGAGCTGAGGAGCATCATCAACAGTATCTGTCAAAGGGTGGGCGGTTCGGCCTCGGGCAATCCACTGCCAAAGGCTGCAACGACCCAATCCGCTGCTACGGCTAAAACCTGTTTTCCTCAGCTTCTCTACTGGCTAAAACTGAGGATTTAATGACTTGTGTGTTAACAAGACTCGATTATATTGTGTAAACCTGATGAAGTTGGTTACATGCTATGCAACTACTACTTTGAAAAAATTATTTCCAATTCTGTAATATTGATGTGCAACACAATATGAACATAAACCAAACAATAATTGCGATCCCTAATGAATTAAACAAATCACCTTGTAGAGAAATATTAATAATGATGATTATAGTGGCCTGGTGGGTTTTTTTTTAATTGCGCAGTCAAGTCTTTAATGATTTTTCTAACTTTTATTACATAAATAAACGTGGCCACCAACCTAGTTGCATTATGCTTATTATTATCAACGAAAAGTCAAAAAAAAAAAAAAAAAAAAAAACAGAAGTTTTGACTTAAAAAGGAAAAAGAAAAACAGAAGAAATACTTATTGCTTCTCTAATCGTAGAAATTGTGTTAAACGGTAATCACAAGTCGCTATAAAAGAATATATTTTCCATGTTCTTGATCAATATTTTCGTTCCATTATTCCGGAGGCGAACATTGACTTCAGATAATAATATAAACTAAAAAATAATTTTAATACGATCTTTCTACTTGATGATAGTATATTAATATAATGCAACAAATAAAAAACACTTTAAGGTATTTATCAAAATATAATATTTTTTTCAAACGCTAATCATGATTGTTTGATTATTATTATTTTTAAAATAATACAATTGACCAAATTAATAATTACGGATAAAATATTCAATTAATTTTTTTGCTGCATCTCAAATACTAATATTGAATTTGAATATTCTTAATTTTAGCGTGTAATTAGGTGTTAATCTCTGACTGGCTCTTTCCCTCTTCTTCTTTCTATATAAACCATCTTCGTTGCTTCATCATCTTCATCATCAACCCTAAATCACTTCTCAAAATCGACTTTGCAATGGAGCCTCAAGTTGTAGATACACCTGCCATTGATTCTTCTCCGATAGCTGAGAAGCCCCAAGTTGTAGAAAAACCTGCGATTGTTCCTTCTCCGATAGCTCAGGAGCCAGACAACGATGTTCCGGCGCCGGGAACCCAGTTTGCTGAGTTCGCCGCCGGTTGTTTCTGGGGAGTTGAGCTTGCATACCAGAGGATCCATGGCGTGACCGAGACTGAGGTTGGTTACACTCATGGGATCTCGCACAATCCGTCTTACGAAGATGTTTGTACCAACACCACGAATCATGCCGAAGTTGTTAGGGTCCAGTATGATCCTAATGAGTGCACCTATGATACGCTGCTTGATTTGTTTTGGTCTAGGCATGATCCCACCACCTTGAATCGTCAGGTAATCGATTTCGATTTGCTGGTTTTTTTGATTTCTGATTTTGTGTGAGCTTTTGATATCTAGAGTCTTGGGTTTCGATTGTACAAGTTTATAGGGTTTTTGGTGACTACTTTTGTGAAATTAAGTTAGATTTCTGGTCAAAATTTGTGTGTTCCTGAGACTTGCTCTGCTTGATTCAATGTCTTGTCGAGTCAAGAAAAAATTGGCTTCTCTGATTTCAGTAGATAGTTTTTCATTGGAAACTTTTGTAATCCTTGAAACTTTCAAGAATCTTTGAGTTTTGTTCATTTGAGAGTATGAGACATGTATGGTAATGCTTAGGAGAGTTTTGTGTTCTTAACATGATTATATAGAAACTTCAATTTTGCTTTCATGGTGGATGTGATATGATTTACAATCATCAATTCCTTACCGGTTTTTTAAACTGTTGTTGCGAGCAGGGAGAGCTTTTGGGAGCTCAATACCGATCAGGTATATACTACTACACACCCGAGCAAGAGAAACTAGCACGCGAATCGCTAGAGCATCAGCAGACAAAGCTTGAGAAGAAGATTGTGACTGAGATCTTACCACCAAAGAAATTCTACAAAGCTGAAGAATACCATCAGCATTACCTCGCCAAAGGCGGGATGCATGGCAATGCGCAATCCCCTGCAAAGAGCTGCAAGGACCCTATCCGATGCTACGGTTAATCAAAAGCCTTTTGTTCATCTTCTACCAAAACAGAGGATTCTCAGAGGACCTTTATATGTTTGTTTGTTTGTGTGTGTGTGTGTTGATTTGTAATTCTCAGTTCATAAAATAAACATGTGGGATCATCTCACATGTGTAACTTCTCTTAAATTGCTCAACTTCAACTAATAAATATTTCAGTGATGCCCATGGTTAGTCATGAGATTTTGGGGGATCCAAATCTTTTTAAAAATCAGTGATTTATTTAACAGAAACTTGAGTTGCAAGACTTGAAATAGTCATCTTTTTTACGACAAAAAAATCTCAAACAATTGATACAATTTTAGGACAAGTATTCTTCAAGCTAATATATCAATTTTTTAAGCTAATACTATATCATTTTCCTAAATAGTTTTTTTTCTGATCAAACCAATATATTTTATATATTGTGGAAATGTAATTTTATCTAAATTTTTTTTCCATATAAACACAAACGTCAAGGTTGTGAAACGACTGAGCAGCTGAAATTAGGGTTTTTGATCTGATTACCCATTACTGATCCGGATAGGCCTGGTACTCAAGTTTTGACCCAATTGCCCATTGGACGTATACTTCATATTATTTGGAAAAAATGGTCCATCTATCATAGGCCCATTTTAGCCTCACGAACCAATCGAGCATTTTCCTTATATTTTTTTTTCTTGATCTTTTTTAATTTTTATATTATTTATAGATCTTGTTTCTAATATGAAAAAAACTCAACCCTGATCTATATAGTCTCTTTCAGCATGAAATCAACTGTTAATTAATACATAAAAGCGTAATTATCTCTTTCCCATTTAAATTAATCTTGGTAACGTTGAAGATTCAATACCTATGACTACAACTGGTGAAACATATATATGGTGAAAACATGGCTTCCACTTTAATTTAAAAAAAAACTTTAATTTAAAATAATAATAATAACCGCAAATAATGGTTTTTTGAATTTTGAGAGACCTCGCACATGGTGTGTGTGTCCATATATACATTTCTTTTTGAAACTGCATTATTTTCTATGATAGAAAGTAAATAATATCGGTTGAATCTGCCTGAAATGCTGAATTTGGTTGAATTTTTGTAGAATCTGGCTGAATAACTTAAAATTTAAATGGTAACAGTTGAATCTGACTGAATTTTTTTTAAAAAAATAATTAAATAAATTTATTAAAAATTAGTTAAAATATTTTTTTATCAACAAGATTAGTTAAATAAATAATAAAATATTAAATTTTACATTTGATAGATTTTATAATTTTGTTAACCATAAAATAAAAAGATATTAACAATTTTTTTTCTTGCAATTAGTAGAAAATTAAGGGTGAAATTTAAAGGAATATGAAAATACTATATTGAATTTATTAAATAATTTCAATTTTTAACTAATGTATTATAAAAAGTATGTTCACAAAATAAAATAGAAAAACTAAAAACAAAAATTTGTTAAATTCTTTCCAATTCACAAATAGTGGTGGATGAGTTTTTTCTTTTAAAATTCCTCCAAATTCCTCCACTCTTATGTTACTATTTAGGGCCATGATTCCTTTCAACGTTACGTTATATGACATGATCACTGATGAAGAGACGAAAGAGACGAACTTTTGTAAAATACTCTGTTTTTGATGATTATCTTAGAGATTTTACATCTTTCTTTTATAGACTAAATGGGAAAATCTAGAATCAGGAAAAGGTAGACTGATCTTATCTTTAATCTCCAGCTGTCTCTTAGTCATCGGATAAGGATTGCAAAACCTTGAATTTGTTCTGATGGAGCAACGTTCTTCTTCCCGTACCGTTGCTCTGGTTTTCGTCTGATAATAAGGGTTTTGTCTTTCTTCTGTTTAGGCTGATTGGATCTGATATTTGGGCCTGCTTTCTCTGGGCCCATATTTGATTTCTTCTCATTGAAGCCCACTGAGGTAATCGATTCTTTGTTGCTCACACAAAGAATCGATTCTTTGTTGCTCACAATCACTCCTATGTTAAAGAACATTCAATTTAAATCTTATAACTCATTGCCGAAGATTCTTCTGTATTATCAGCTGCATGCCGTACTAAAATTTGTTGAAGACATAGTTACTATATTGAATCATTATTTGATGCAATAATGAATAAAGTCCATATGTAATGGTCATTGCTATTAGTACAGTTTATTCTTTCAATTTATCGAATAATATAATTTTTTTTTTAGCAAGTTTATTCAAATAGATCAAGTAGATCTTGGTCTAGTGGCGTAAGCTTTTGATCCAGTGGTGTAAGCATGGCCTCTCCAAAAAAAAGAGAAGCCATGCTCTCCTGAGTTCGAATGTTGTTTGGGAGGGGTGATAGTTCTTATTTAAAAAAAAATCGTAGAACAGACTGACCCCCGACAAAAGAAACTATGGGACTTCACCCATAACTTCCTTTATAAAAAATATATATCTTTATAATATATATATATATATATATATATATATATATATTCATTCAAATAGTACATCCCGCTTAAGGAGCGATCGAATACAATTAACACTGTAAATCAATCATACAAAAATTTCTTCTGGATTTTAAAGATTTTTTTTTACTGCATTGAAATGCAACAAATATGTTGTATACGATGTCGATGACCACGACCACGCTTACGAAACAAATTTTTTTTTTTTTGTATTTGTATCCTATGCTACACATTTTTTTTTTGTCACAGAGAATATAAAAAGCAGTGCTCCATATATATATATATATATATATATATATCTACATTGTACGTAGGATAGAGATGAGTCGTAATTAAAATCATTGTCATCAATAATTTGAAGCACAAGGAGTAGAAAATTAAGAACGAGGTGCATATTATAGTCTGTGTTCAATTTTCAACCTGTCGCTTTCGCACATAATGTTGCACTTCATTTTTACCATACTAACCCCATCAACGAAGCTTGGATGTAACAGCATCCACGTGCTTTCATAGCAAAATAAAATAGTACTAGTATATTCTCATTAAGAATTTTGAGTATTATCATCGGAACTAGAAAAATCAAAAAGTTAAAGATTTCGCTCATTCTGAAATTTTATACTGTACTTATCAAATAAAAAAAATGTTACAACACTATTTCTTATTATTATAAAATACTAAAAAACCTATTTTCTCAAAAAAATAAAATATTAATGATGTTTTGTCGTTTTCTATTTCTAGAGAAGCATGCAAAATAATGAAATGTGTACTGCTTTAGTTAATAATGTTTGGGAGTTATGTATATAGTATTTGTTGTGGTTCTTGCAGTCGAATTATACGCTTGTAGCTCGACCTTTCACTCACGCTCAATTTCTCCATTTTCAAAAACACTAAAAATTTGTTTTAAGAAAACAAAAAAGAAGAGTATTTGCAGAGGATCCTGAAAGAAAGAAAAAAGACACGAGGCTTTTACGAGTTTGGGATCTCTAAGTCGACACTAGCAATTCGCTATATTCTTTGTTACAAAATTACTCACACGAGATTTCACACGCATCATACACAAGGTCGATCTAAACTCTGCCTTTTATAAGCATGCTATGTCACAACAACTATTAACAATCTTTCAACCGAAACCTGGACATTGACCCAAACCTAAATCGAGTCTAGACCAACTCAATCATTGACTATATAGTCCAATGCGCATAAACCAGCCATGGTTCACAGCTCAAGATCACTTGATTTCCATCACCAAGCTCAACAGTATCAAATCATGAATAAATTAACAAAGTATTGATTATATAATAAAAAACCTTTTTGTCTTTCTTGAGCATAACATTTAGGTTAAGGTCTAACAAAATGGAGACAGTATCGTCCTAATCAACTTTTGTAAGAGACTTCACTCATAATTCGAGATATTAATTAGTATATATGACAACAATAATATATAGGCATGACAAATGAGAGATACTCTCGGCGTTTCATAATAAATTTTTTTTTAATTATTTAGTTTTTACTTCAAAAAACAAATATTGTTCTATATGTTTTATTAAGAGTTCTACATTAAAAATAAGATGAGACCTAGAGTAATCTATAAGTGACATAAATTAATCCGTTTATTGTCAATTAATTTTTAGTTAAAAATCGATTCGAAATGGATTGGAAGAGACATCATCACCAAGAGAATATTAGAAATCTTACATCAAAAATAAACAAATCTAAGGTATTATATAATGGACATATGCCAATTTACTTGGTTTTGAGTTAAAAGTCAATAAAACTCAACAATTTTCAATACAAATTTTTAAACAAAATTGGATCCATATTATTTTAGTTGATTAGTTAGAAAGATAAAACACGTGGTCTTTACCTAACTCTTGCATAAATGATTATAGCTAAATCATCTCTTTGGTTGCTTCTGCCACAATAACATATATAGTCAGTTTGAAAGAGATGCGTTTCTTTAACTTTGATGATTGATGATTTAGAGAAAGTGTTAATATACATATGGTTAGGTTATTTTGATATAAATTGGAATTTTGTTTCTTATGAAAAGAAAACAAAGAAAATGGAAATAAAGAAACCTAACTTTAAAAGCGAACAATTATTAGATGCGGAATGTGGATATTAAAAGTTGGAATTAAGTATCCACAGATCCAAAATACGGAAAAGTCTTTACTGCCAATAGTAGTTATTTTTGCCGACGCCTATTTTGTTGTTTTATACACAAATAAATACGCGGCCCAACTGAAAGCTTTAAAAATCGAAAATTACCGACACTTTTTATATAGGGAAAAAAAGATTCCAAGATAAATGATATTTTTCCTCTCATTGGTGATTATTCTGATCTTAGATTTCGAATCCTAAAATTTAAAACATAGATGTTTAGATTCTAATTTTAATTATTTTTGCTGGGAAAAAAAATAAACAAACTTTGAAATTTGTTTAAAATTTTATTTTAAAAAGAACTTTGGAAAAAAAATATACGGTCTTTAAATATTCTTAAAGCTTTTTATTTGACAATTAATTTGTACAGTTTTTGTCTTTTCTTAAAGAGGACCTAGACTTTCTTTTTCTCTTGGCAAAAGTAAAAAAAAATTAGATAAAATTAAAAACAAAAAAGTAAATTTTATATAGAAAATATGCACTCGATAACTAAACTTTTAGACTTAAATTGGTAAAATGACTATGGAAGAATTTTTATTTGCAAAATACCTTCAAATAGGTGAAATTATGCGTACTTTTTTTCATGTTTCATGTTATTTTCTGTTGACATGATATTTTTTTTATGCAATGTTTTTCAATATACACGTAATTTATATCTATTATTCTCTCCATTATTTGTTAAAATTGCTCACAAAATACTATGTATCTCTCTTAATTACGATTTGCCATTCACTTGTTTGCCAATTTTGAATCAAAATCTGGCTATTTACCTAATTCAACATTTTATTTTTATGATTATAGATTTTGATAAGCAAGTTGTTTCTTAGACAAGTGTTTGTCGATCGGTTGCAATAGAATGGGGTTAAAAAAAATACTAAAATGAAATCCCTCGATGCAAACATAATAAATAAATTTTTTGAGTGAGACACTAAAATAAATTCGATGCTTGTTTGTTAGGAAATTGGCCAGAATTAGTGGAGTAATCAACAGACAAAAACAAACAAAATATAAGAAAATTCATGTGGTGTGACGAAAATTAAATTCTGCACAGATCTGATACTATTTCATGAATAGTGTATCTACAGTAAAATCATAATTAATTTTTTTAATTCCAATTATTTGTATACTTTTTATTTCTATATTTCCTAAAGCTCAAACACGAGAAGAACCAAAATTCCTCTTCTCCAATTGTATCTTTTCCCCCTCTCTCTATCTTCTTAACTCAAACGCATAAATAATAAGGATTTTGTTACACATGAAAAGTAAAATGTTTAAAAAATCGAATATTATTTAGACAGTATGATTTGTCAACAGTACTTTATTTGATTATTTATGGTAGTTAAACACGTGACTGACACGATTAGAAAACGACTTGCTCCCATTTAACGAAAATTTGTGAACGCGTGTAAAAGTCGTGATAATGAAAAAGCAAAATAGACAGTTTTCGAAAATATATTAATTCAAAACAATTTTTTTTTCTGTAACCCGAACAAAATGATTCGCTAAAATACAAAAGTAATAAATGGACACTATTTCTCAAAATACTTTATAATTTAGTTTTCCAGGAAGCTTGGAAAGTGGTCCAAGAAAATCACCAAATAAAGTCTCTTGTTTTTTTTTCCCATAAACCACAGATCAAAATATCTTCACTTAACCTTCTTCCCTATTTCTTTCACCAAACCTTGAGGTTCTCTGGATTGTTAATTTTCCCTCATTTCAGGTACAATTATTCTCTATCTTCAATCCTTTTCTTTTTCTTCTAAATATTTTGTTTAATCTGTTGCTTCTCTGGGCTTGGTATGAATTTTTAAGCAGCTCCCTCCATTTTGATAATCATGTATGATTATGTAATACTAACGATTTTTGTTTTGGTGCCAATGTCAAAGGTCTTAAGAGATAGATTATGTGATAGATTTGGAGATATAAGTTTCAAAATACTATATGAAGTATATAGTTATACGTGTACGTGTGTACTAATATACACTAACTACACTATATATGTGACAACTTGTTTGTTTGCTTTAATAAGTTTTTTTAAGAATATAAGCCTTTAATTATATGATCAAATTCTCAGCGGTAAGCTATTTTTTATTCCTAAAAACTCGATGTTTTAAAAAAAAAATTATTCCCAAATTATGATATTCAGATTTGCTATCTAATTTCACGTTTCTTTTTTGTTAATTGTGAAGTTTCATATCTTTTGATTTATTGTAACACCAACATTTGATAATCATGCTTAGGGTAAATTTACATATTTTTGTATAGTACATATCTTTGTTATATATATTAAACTAATCCTTTTTGTGTGTGTGTCAAAACACTAACCCATTTAATAATTAAGAAAAAAAAAAGAATATAGAAGAGCCGCGCCAAGGTTGACGCATGCCATAAACATTAAAAAAAATAAGATGCCTCAGTTCATAAAAAAAAACTATCCACAATAATAAATATCATCATATATAGAAAAAAACAAATAAATAACTATAAACTAACAAACAAAATATTAGTTATAAAACATAATTTTTTTTCTTTTGTCCAAAAAAATTGTTAATCAATTTTTCAAAATAAAATTTTTTAACTAAATTTTTTCAAATTTTCATGTGATATAACAAAAAAAAGATAGTCAAATCACTCAATCTTTTATGCAACAAACTAATTTTATGTTTATTTTACTCTAATAATTCTTTAACAATTAAGAATTATTTCTATATATTTTTAGTTACTTAACCATTAGAAGTCCATAGATTTTATCATGTAAACCCATGTTTTGTATTCTAATTATCACAAAGTTTTCAACGTTTAAATCTATTATTTGAATTTAACTAAATAAAACTGATAAAAATATGCTCTTTCACTTTTCCAAAAAATTTGATGCTATAAGCCAATGTTTCATTTTCTTACATTGAGTCACGGCCCTGCAGAAGAAAAAATTCAACTATTAAGCTAATTTGTGTTTTTTTTAATAGGAAAAAAATTCGTTTCTCTACAAAAATGGCGGGAGTTTTGAGATTCCAAGTCAACGGTAACAAGAATTTGGTTGCGTTTAAGTCAGTCACCAAACAGACCTTTAAGAGAGCGACTGTGATCAGATGTGCCGCCTATACACAGAAGAAACGGTACACCATCGCCGTGCTTCCCGGCGACGGCGTCGGCAACGAAGTCATCCCAGTCGCCGTAGAGGCTCTTCGTTTAGCTGGATCACTCGAAGGTTCCTCATTTCTCTCTTTCTCACACTAATCGATCTGATTTTTGCTTCAACCCTAAATCTTGGCTTCATCTAAGTGTGTTAATTAAGACCATGACTTGGCCAATTGGGCATAAGCTGCTCCACCATGGGTGAGTTAGGGATGTAATTTTAGATTTCTTAAAGAAAACATTGTTCATTTTTTTTCTAAAATTTTGCAAAGTAATATTGATTTTAAAAGTGTCTACAAATTATCATAATTTTTTTATGAATAAAAGAAAACTTAGAAATTAAATTTTCTATTTTTTTAATGAAACTAAACATGAAAAATCAAAAATTTAATAGTCTACTAATAAAATGAGGCGGATTAGCCACGGTTTTAACACGCCTATCTTCATCAAACAGAACCGCGATGTTACTTGTGCCTTAAGCGAATACTCTGTTTTACTCGTAACAGGGTTAGAGTTAAACTTCGAGGAGTTGCCTATAGGAGGTGTGGCTTTAGATCTCGTGGGAGTTCCATTACCGGAGGAAACATTAACAAGGGCAAAGCAATCAGACGCTGTTCTTCTCGGAGCTGTTGGATGGTACAATGTTTCATTTTTGTACAAAAGCTCATTTCTTGTCATTTGGATTCATAATCTCAAGTTTTTTTTTTTTTTTTTTTCATTGAATTTAGGCCGAAATGGGATGATCGTCCAAAACATTTGAAGCCAATAACTGGATTGTTGCAGCTTCGTGCCGGTCTTGAAGTATTCTCCAATTTAAGACCAATTAGAGTGTTCCCTCAGGTTATCTCAATTGCTATTCAAATTTCTCAGCATTGCCTATTAACTTTATTGTTCTTCTTAACCGTTTTTTACATGTTTTCAGTTGATTGGTTCGACATGTCTGAGACAAGAAACAGTTCGAGGGGTCGACCTGATGATCATCCGGGAACTTACTGGCGGTAAGTCATTATTCGTGAAATCGAAGAACTTTGCTTCTTGTTTTTCCTTTTGGTTACAAAGATTTGTTGATTTCTTTGTTGAAACCAAAAAAACAAAAACAGGTATTTACAATGCACATCCTCGAGGTTTTACCACAAATGAAAAAGGTGAAGAAGTTGGGTTTAGCACAGAGTCCTATTCTGCAAGTGAGGTAACACGTTTTTTGCATTTATGAGATTTTATAAGTTTCTTATGGGAATAAGTAATTGATGAAAGCTGATTCTGCTGCTTAGGTTGATCACATTGCTCGTGTTGCATTTGAGATTGCTAAGCAACGGCGTGGTAAACTTTGCTCGGTTGACAAGGCTGCCATCTTGGAGGTATAAAATTCTTCAAAATTATTAACCATTTTGGGTGATTCTTGAATATAAATTCTATTTTGTGTTAGATCCAAGATTCAATGTTTGTTCTTGAACCATATAGGGATCAATGTTGTGGAGGAAACGAGTGACGGAAATGGCTTCAGAATATCCTGAAGTTGAGGTGACTCATCTGCTTATCGACACCGCTGCAATGGATCTTATTCGCCACCCGCAACAGGTTTTTTCCTTATAAAGCCAGTCCCTTAGGTCTAATTAACTAGTGAAATGGTTCTTACAAAATTTCACTGTTATTGTTAGTATTAACTTTTGTGATGTTTTCAGTTCGATATCATCTTGACTGGGGTCATGTTTGGTGATATACTCTCTGATCTCGCGGCTGTGATCCCCGGAAGTGTAGGATTGCTTCCATCTGCTTCCCTTGGTGATTCAGTACGTACCATCATTCAAATCAAAACAGATTCTTGGTTATCTTGAGAAGAGATTCTTGATTTTTCTCATATTGTAATGACGGATACAGGGTCCTGGAATCTTCGAGCCCGTGCATGGCTCTGCACCTAAACACTATGGAAAGGTTGTTGTAATTTAACATTCTCATGATGTGTATAATAGACATGTCGAAATTGGTGAGATTTTTTACAATGTTTCTGAGGTTATAATTTTCGCAGGACACGGCGAATCCATTGGCGTCTGTTTTATCAGCTGTAATGCTTTTGAGATACGGATTGAAAGAAGAAAAGGCTGCAAAGAGGTTAGAAGAAGCAGTTTTCGATGTTCTTGATCGCGGATTCAGAACACGTGATATTCACACTACTGGAACTGTAAGTCAGCCCAAAAAAAAAAGCAAACAATTTTTTTTACATGTTACAATCAATAATTTTGATAAGCAAGTTGGTTGTTTTTATTGACAGATACTGGTGGGTTGCAAGAGAATGGGTCAGGAGATACTGACATCTCTGAATGCAAGAGTCTTTGCTACAAATGGAAGTTTGGTTTAGCTGCAAAAAAGTTCGTAAAGTATAGTTTAAAGTGTGATATTTAAATAAATTCCATGTTTGTTTATATTTTGGAGATACAAAAACAGCTGCAATATGTGGTGTGTGTGTATGCAGATTGATCATGGTTGTGATCTTATGATCACTGGATTTAAATGTCGTATTTGGTAACGTGAGCTTTTCCATTAATAAATTAGATGTTTTAATGTTGTCTATACATTCTAAACAATCATGTATTTGATTGCTTGATGAAATCAAAGAATCTATCAAAAAGTAAAGGTAACAATGAAGTACACATTTATGTTGAATTTTTCACATGAATAATAATTTTCAAATTTCAGACAAACCAAACTACTAAATTAAACTCATCATGTACTTCATTTAGTTTATTCGATGAATAAATTATTGTCTTTAATTTAATTTTTTTTTTTTTTAAAAAGCTTTTCTCCTCTTTTTCTTTTGTCAATGACAAGAGGGAAGTGATAAATATACACAAATCTTTGTATATTCACAACATGTTGCTCATTATCTCTTTAACGTGTTTGGCACCTTGGTCGCTCTTCACTCCACCTCCACATGGCCTTGTTTTATTGGCGCTAAATATCAACATTTCATGGATGTCGGTTATCCGTAACTTTATGAGAGAATTTCAAAAGTAACTACTTTTGAAATAACATTTCGCAAAAATGCTACAATGAGTTTGTCCATTTTTAAAAATATTACAAATTAATAATTTTTCAAATTTTAAACTTTAGAAATGATTTTGACCGTAACAAATCATAAATCTTAAAAACTCATAACATAGCATAGTTAACTCAAACATCAATGATATTTGGAGTAAATGATATAATATTAATGACATTTTTAAAAATATTTTAGAATAGCGACATTTTTGAAAAGTGGCATTTCAAAAATGGCATTTCTCTAACTTTATTCATTTTACCAGATGTTTGGATTTCGATGTGTTTCTCATTTTATTTGACAACCAAAAATCTGATTTTTTCCGTAAATTTGTTAAATGCGATCCTTAGTTTTTAAAATAAAATAATTATTTATTTATTTTCTGATTTGATAATGGTTTGAAAAATAAAATTTAGATTTTAAAATCGTCTTTTATAATCTTATGAATAGTGACTTTAAGTTTTCATATGAATTCATATCGAATTTTTCTCTTGAAAAAAACTATCGTCGAATGTTTGGTGTGTGGAAGCATCATTCAGAATCCTTTAAACATGTATTATATATATGTGTATATATATGTCGATCTATAATCTGTTATTCTTATTCTTAGAAATGTATAGTTTATGTTGGAGTTCTAATATTTTCGTAACTTATCAGGAGTTAAAAACGACATACACGATTTCATATTTTTACTTGGTAAGTTCTAGTCGACCTATAATCTGTTGCTATATGCTACATTTTTTATTTATAATGAAAATATCAGACTATTAAATTTTAGTTTTCTCTTCTTTAGTTTTATAAAAAAATAGAAAATTTACTTTTTAAATTTTAATTTTATACGTAATGAAATATAAATATGATAAATCAATGGTCGAGTTTATCAAAAAGAATTTAATTATTTTCATCTAATATAATATAAACTACTGATGTTATATATTTTTCTTATAGCGAGTTTAAGAATGTTCCACAATGATTACGCAAACAAATTTGTTGAATACGTATACTCTTCCATATCATGCACATCAATCTATCTCTGACTTATTCCAAGTTCCAACTGATAAGTAACACATTTGTTTGGTTTTTGTTGCTTGATTACTTAACATTTTTATTGATTTTTGTTGCTTGATTAGTTATGTTTATATCCAGATGGACCGTATGATTCGTATGATTGTAGTCTTTCAGGTAGAAACCGTTCGATTCCGAATCTTTTGTGTAGAGGAATTTAGGATCCATATAAATATCAAAACAGATTCGGTTTGGATTCGGTTCGGTTTCTACCGGTTTCGAATCGGCTCGGTTCTAAATTTTCAGAATTAGTAATTACCCGAAAACTTTTGGTTTAGTTCGGTTTCGGATATTTTTATCTAAACTACCCGAAAATACCCAAAAATATCCGAAAATACCCAAAATATATGAAATAATAATAAAAAATCTATAAAAATTTGAAATGATACACCTAAATTGGTTATTTTTATCCGAATTATCCGAAAATACCTAAAAATATCCGAACTAACTGAATTAACCGAGAAAATAACAAAAAAAAAATTGTAAAATTTACCATAACTATCCAAACATACCCGACCTAAAACCAAAATATCAATGGATTAATTTATGTTTCGGATATTTCGGGTACCCGTTCGATTCTCGGTTCGATTCTCAGTTCGGTTCTGATTTGGTTCCGGTTCTTCGATTCTAGACATAGGATCCATAATATATTTTGAAAAAATCAGTTCGAATTCGGTTTGAATAATTTCGAATAGGTTACGATTTGATTCTTCGGTTCCAGTTTTTTTGTCTAGCCCGTGCATCGGCATCAGCATCAGCATCCAAATTATAAGATTCTCCGATTAATAAATACCATGCGATAAATGACAAAAGATTCAGTGATCTTAAATATACTCAAAAATCTTTGAATATTCACAACATGTTGCTCATTATGTCTTTAACGTGTTTAGCACCTTGGTCCAGGCTCACTCAGCCACCACGTGGTGTTGTTTTATTGGCTCTCGATATAGCAGCATTTCATGGATATTTGGTAATATTAAGACGAACAAAATTAAGGGGGCATTAATTAGTTTGGTGGTTAACCAATTTTATCCTAACGAAAACCAAATCTCTCAAGTTAGCATTATCTTATGTATTATAAAGAATTTAAGATGTAGCTAATGCTTATAGCCCATGGTCACAACTTGAGATATAGAAATTTATTTTGATCTTTCGTGATGATAATACTATTTATCCACCTTTTCTTCTAATTTATTCACCAAGTCACCGACGAGACTCATGAGCATCAAAATCCAACCCAACAGGCCTTTACTTTCGTAAGCTTTGTGTTTTGAAATCTTCTATTTTCGGTTTTATAAAAAAAAAAAATTTCTTCCTTTATAAACTTAAAAAGTAATAAAATATTACTTCCCTAATAACTTTTATTAATCTAAATCAAACATTGTGTCTCCAATATGCCAGCCAAATGGTCCAAATTTAGTGGTTGGCGCTAAGATTAAATTGCAAAAATAACAATAAGACCATTAGTCAAAAGAAATAAGTTTGGTTCATGTGTTAGTGAGAACCCAATTATCATTAGCATGACTAATGTAAAAGCATTTACAAATAGATACACATATCTTAGTGTTGACATATCATAATACATCTAATATCGTTTCTTTCTATATAAACACAAGGCAGAAGAGGATACAAAACAAAAAACCAAAAAAACCAATCCATGTAATAACGTGTACACATCTCTCTCTCTATCTAATGGATGATCAAATTCAGACGATGATTCAAGATCAAGAACCGATGGGTGAGATCATGCCGAATGTCATAACGGCGATGTCATCTCTCCTACAAAGAGTGTCGGAGACGAACGATGATCTGATGAGCCGTCCGGTCAGGGAGCACCAGAGGATCTTAGCTTTCAATGCATTGACTAAACCTTCTATATCGATCAGAAACTACATGGAGAGGATCTTCAAGTATGCAAATTGTAGCGACTCGTGTTACATAGTCGCGTATATATATTTGGATCGGTTCATACAAAAGCAGCCATTTTTGCCTATTGATTCCTTTAATGTCCATAGGCTTATTATCACCAGCGTCTTGGTCTCTGCCAAGTTCTTGGATGACTTGTAAGCTCTCATCTCTTTTTTTTTTTAATAACCTTGGAATGAAAATTGTCCCCGTTAATCTTTATTTAGACTCAAGTTTTTATACCCAGAAAAAAAAAAGCATAACTTTCACACTTAACAAATCAAAATTTTGGGATAATGTTTTTCTCACAATAAAAAGGGTAAAAATGGCCGGTATAGTATAATGATCGTATAAAATAAAATCAAACTTCTTGAAAAGAATATGATATGTTGTATACTTTTTTTTTTTCTTAACAATAACAAATGTATGCGGATTTCATAAAATGTAGGTGCTACAATAATTCATATTATGCAAAAGTTGGAGGAATAACCACAGAGGAGATGAATTTGTTAGAGTTGGACTTCTTATTTGGAATTGGATTCCAATTAAATGTGACATTGTCTACTTACAACAACTATTGTTCTTCACTACAAAGAGAGATGGTTATGAGGACCATGTACTCACCGCTTTTAGAACCTTCTTTTTTGGTTAGAAGTTTTCATAAGAATCTTCTGGCGAGTTTGTATGAAGAAGATTTACTATCTATCCATCAGAATAAGCAACTCACAACAGCTGTTTGATATATTAGATCATACTGTGATATATGTAACCTTTTTTTAGAGAAAGCTCAAATCGCGATTTAGGGTAACAAAAGGAGAAATCACCTAGTTATGAAGGTAATGTTATCGGTTTGTATCTAAAGAAAACAGAGTAAGAATTGATTTGTATCTAATGTAAATTGTTAATTTCGAATATATAAAATAAAAGTAGAATTGCAAAAATACCATCAATTTGCAGAAAAATCTCTCTACAGTTTTAAGGAAAAGAAAATTCCAATAATATATTTCTTTTATTCAATTCTGTTAGTTATTCAATTCATTTGTTTTCTTTTCCATTTCGGAACCTCAATGATTTTCAGTAAAAATGAAACAAAAAAAAAACAGGGGAAAACAGAGAAAGAAACAGAGTATAAGGGAGGGGGAATTCAATTGAATTAAGCTTCCCAACCACGCAACTGTGTGGCTCGAGCGACTCGGTTAACTCCGAGAGTGAAAGCTCCCATACGGAGGTTGCAGGAATGAGTATGGCAAATAATAGATGTTTTAACGTTGCCTATACATTCTAAACAATCATGTATTTGATTGCTTTATGAAAGCAAAGAATCTATCAAACACTAAACAATTAACGTTACCGGATGCTGAGCAAGAAACTGGTGTTCTGGAACAAGAGCTGACTCGTCAAACTTTTGCCTCTTTGGCTCTGGTTCCTCAAGTAGAGGCAGTGGTGGAGGAGGAAACATTCAACGCATACGTACTACACTAACCAACATCCCCATTGAAAGGGATGCAAACTGATCATAAGGATGAGGATGAGGGTTAGGATGAAGTTGAAGACGAACAATCTGAGATCCCAATGGAACCCCCCAAAGACAACCAGAATGATTTTTTGTTAGCCTTTTCATCTGAGGTTGTGGCATGATTGCAGAATAGTCAACATTCTCCATCTGAGTAGAATAGTCAACATCCTCCATCTGAGCAAAACAGTCAACACCGCTCACAAAAGCATGCAAATCAATCACAGCCGTCTCTACTCCCTCCTCCAGCTTCTTCAATCGAAGACAGCGGAAAAAAGCCTCAAGGATGGTCGCCGTGCAAGCATCATAGGCAGGCGTTAATACTCTGGAATACGCATCAACAAACACATTATAAATACTGAACCTGATATCAGCTGGCTCCATAAACTTAAACTCAGGTTTCATAACCACTTTCTTCATCAACTCCCGACAAAAATGCATCCCATACCGCACCACAAACAGAGCTGTGATCTTAATAACAACAAGCTCCTCGAGTGTGATCCAGCCACGAGGTGCAGTCGGAAATAAATAGCCAGGTCTTAGAGGCTGTTCATCCTGAGCACGATATTCAGAATGTTGAGATCCCAGTGGAGGCTGCACAAGCATATCAGGCCGCATTTGTGTTAGCCGATTCATCATCGTTGAAAGGCGCTGAGGTGGTGGCATGATAGCAGAATAGTTTACATCATCAATGTGAGCAACATAGTCAACACCGCCCATAAAAGCATGCAAATCAATCATTGCCGTCTCCACTCCCTCCTCCAGCTTCTCCACTTGAAGACGGTCGAAAAAAACTTGAAGAACAGATGCCATATCAGCAAAACTCTTTTTCAGGTTTTTGGAAGGCTTCAATACTCCGCAATACGCAGCAACAAGCCCATTATAAAAATGTAACCTGCTATTCTCTTTCTCGTCACTCAACCTGCTATTCAAAAACTCAAATTGAGGGTTATTAACCACTGTCTCCATCAAATCACAGCAAAAATCTGACCCATACCGGGCCACAAACTGCGCTGTGAGCTTCATAACACCAAGCTCCTTGAGTGTTATCTTTGCAGGAAATGTAAATGCAAGGTTTTTTAGAGGCGGATTCCTTAAAGGATCACCTACACACTCATGAGTAGCTGGAGCATCAGATTGGATATCCTGAGCGCCATCTTGATTCTGAGCACGGTATTCAGAAAGCAGAGTTCTCGGTGGAGGGGGCACGAGCACATGAGGCTGTGTTAAGCGGTTCATCATCATTGAAATAGGTTCAGGTGGTGGCATGATAGCAGAATAGTGAACATCCTCCATGTGAGCAAAACAGTCAAGACCAACCACAAAAGCATGCAAATCAATCCTAGCCGTCTCCACTGTATCCTCCAGCTTCTCCAATTGAAGACGGTGGAAGAAAACCTCGAGAACAGTCGCCGTGCAAGCATCACTCTTCTTCAGTTGTTTGGAAGGCCTTAAGACTCTGGAATACGCATCAACAAGCACATTGAAAATATAGTACCTGCTATGAGTTGGCTCCATAAACTTAAAGTGAGGGCTATTAACCACTCTCATCATCAAAGCCCGATGAAAATACATACCATACCGAGCCACAAACTGCGCTGTAAGCTTAATAATACCAAGGTCTTTCAATGTGATCCTTAAGGGAGGAGGCTCAAGATCAGGTTGTGCATAAACCGTAGCTGGAGCATCAGGTTGGATATCCAGAGCTCCATCTTGATTCTGATCAGGCTGCATTTGTGTTAGCCGGCTCATCATCATTGAAAGGCGTTGAGGTGGTTGCATGACAAGAGAATGGTGAGCATACTCCATGTAAGTAAAACAGTCAACACCACCCACAAAAGCATGCAAATCTATCATAGCCGAGACCACTCCCTCGTCCAGCTTCTCCAATTGAAGACGGCGGAAAAAGTCCTCAAGAACGGTGGGCGTACAAGCATCAGTGGAAGTCCTTAATACTCTTGAATACGCAAGAAGAAGGTCGGTATAAAAACTGAACCTGCTATGAGGTGGCTTCATAAACTCGAACTGAGGATTCTTAAACACTGTCGTCATCAAATCACGCCAAAAATACCCCCCATACCGCGCCAAAAACTGAGCTGTGAGCTTAATGATACCAAGCTCTTTGAGAGTCATCCCTGCAGGAAATGTAAATGCACAATCGCATGTAAATGCCTTTAAAGGAAGAGTAGAATTCCTTAAGGGAGGAGGAGGCTCAAGACGAAAGGGTTGTCCATTATATACACACTCGTGAGTAGCTGGAGTATCAGGCTGGATATCTAGAGTTCCATCTTCATTCTGAAGACGGTATTCAGTAAGCTTTTGCTGGTAAAATGAGTGACTAGGGTCTGAGCACATAAAAAAGCTGAAACTTGGATTATCCATATTACGAGACCTTATCCTGTTCTCAATCTCCACCCCCTTTAGGGCAACCAAACGTGCCGTTTTCTCGACCCATACTCTGGTTTCTGGAGGTGGCTCAACGATTCCTCCACCCGCCTGAGCTTGATTTGAATCATTCTTCGACCACTTTCTACAAGCACAAAAAAAGAAACATTGAAATCAGAGTCTCCGTTTGTTCGAGAAAGAGAAGAGGACGAACGATTACTCAGGGTTTCCCATAGAGATAAGAAGCACCGTACCTCATCCTGATTTCTGGAGATGGCTCAACGATTTCTGGAGCTTGATTTGAATCAATCTTCGACCACCTGGACTCTCTTTTTCTACAACCACATAAAAAAACATTGAAATCAGAGTCTCCGTTTGTTCGAGACAGAGAAGAGGACGAACGATTACTCAGGGTTTCCGATAGAGATGAGAAACACCGTACCTCATCCTGGAAGGAACAGTACCGCCGTGACGTCGAGAACAAGTTACGACTTCGAAAGCCAACGCTTGGAAGAAACCGACAATACAAGGAAACGAAAAAGATCCTCAGACATCGAAACCGATGAGAAACAGTGCTATATAGTACTTGCCGGCTGAATAAATCAAGTAGCTTTTTATTGGGTTTGTATTAATTTTTGGACTGGCCCATATTGTTAAAATTCATTTAAAAGCCCAACAAATTTTCTGAAACTAATCGAAACAACAAGTTATGGTAATTTTTTAAGTTTTGGGATGATGTTTTTCAGAGAAAAATGTAAGAATGCTCAGTATAAATGATTTATACAACTAAATTAATCTTTCTTTAAAAGACTATGATATGTTGTATATTTTTCTGGAAACTAGAAAATACATTTATAAAACATTAAATATAGGCATCGAATAGTTGAATCGGAGATGCTAATTGTCAATATCTTATAGCGACAAACAATTTTTAAATTTTTAAGTTGAATGGGATGTTAGGAATCTCAAAATTGAAAATGAAACAGAAGCTTGTGAAAATAACATGATGTATTACAATATAACAATATTAAAAATTATAATTTAAAGCAACTCATTATCAATTGATTTTTAAATTAGAACGTTATAGGTGTATTTTTTTCACATTTCAGAGAGAGCTAACGAACTAAAAAATTGATTGTATTTTTGCAAATTATACCGTATACAAAAATTGATTGTATTTTTTGCAAATTATACAGTATATACAAATTGATTGTATTTTTGCTATTCTCCCTTTATTTAATTTATTAGTAATTTATATTTACTTTTACCTGTATATTTGTGTATCCGCATAAAGCCGAAAAATCTCTATACAGTTTCAAGGGGAAAAAAAATTCAATAATATATTTTATTTCATTCTGTTAGTTATTCAATTTATTTGTTTTCTTTTCCATTTCGGAACCTCAATGATTTTCAGTAAAAATGAAACAAAAAACAGGGGAAAAAAGAGAAAGAAACAGAGTATATGAGGGTTAATTCAATTGAATTAAGCTTCCCAACCACGCAACTGGGTGGCTCGAGCGACTCGGTTAACGCCGAGAGTGAAAGCTCCCATACGGAGGTTGCAGGAATGAGTATGGCACATTGACTTGATGTTGTGAAAGGCTCGAGTCATGTACTTTTGCAGCTCCAGGTTCACTTTTTCCTCTTCCCACATGAAACCTTGAATGTTCTGCACCCACTCGAAGTAACTCACCGTCACTCCTCCTGCGTTTGCGTATATATCTGGAAGTATAATCACTCCTTTCTTCGACAGAATCTGCCCAAAATCAAACAGATTAGAACTAGATTTTAGAGGTTTTAGGGATGAGTTTTAGTGTTATGTATGTTCTCCGCTGCATTACCTCGTCAGCATCTGGATCGGTTGGATGGTTTGCTGCCTCTACTATAAACTTTGCCTTCACATCTCCAGCATTTTCCCTGACCAAAAAGATGGAAAGTAAAGAATCAGTAAAGTTGAATCTCTATGGTTGGTGGTTGATCTGATGAGTAAAAGTTTTTGTTCTGACTTGTTCAGGACACCGCCAAGAGCACAAGGGATGAGAACGTCGCACTCATGGATTAGCAGTTCGTTTGAATCCATAGCGTCTCCACCGCTGAAATCATTGAGACTTCCTGTTGCATCTTTGTGTTTCAGAAGAGCCTGGATGTCGATACCTTCAGGGTTCCTGACTGCACCTGTAATGTCACTTACTGCAACCACTTTTCCGCCTTTCTCGTGGATTAGCTTCGCAGCCCATGTTCCAACATTCCCAAAACCCTGTCACACCGTGCAAAATCTCTCTCAACTTCTCTTTCTCATATTTTACTATACAATAAAGCTTGAGATATGAGATTAGCTGCTAGTGGTTTTACCTGAATAACAAATGTCAATCCCTTAATAGATTTCCCGTACTCAGCAAGAAGAGCTTCGGTGGCAAAGACTACACCGCGCCCTGTGGCAGCTTCCCTACCAAGCGAACCACCAAGATCCTACACCAAAGTGATCAACCAGTTAAATTACCAAAAAGCTCAAAACTTTGGTAATCACACAGAAACATCGAACAATCAAACCACTTCAAATCAAGGCAAATCCAGAGAATAACAATCAGGTTCAACCAACTTTATTCAGAACCCAGAACGAATATAATCAAAATCACAAAACACTTACAATGGGCTTTCCAGTCACAACAGCAGGGGAATGACCATGAAACTTGGAGTACTCATCAAGAATCCAAGCCATGGTTTGAGCGTTTGTGCCCATATCAGGAGCAGGCACATCGGTGTGAATACCGATGAGATCATGGATCTTCTGGGTAAAGACACGAGTGAGTCGCTCGAGCTCGCTCAAGCTCAAATCTCGAGGGCTGCATCCAATTCCACCTTTTGCTCCGCCGTATGGAATGTCTGCTACAGCCGTTTTCCATGTCATTAGCTGAGCCAGTGCGTTCACTTCATCAGGATCCACCTTCAAAACCAAAATCACAAATACCCATTATAAATAACCCCCTGTAGATTCAATCCAAATCCCAATTCCGATCAAAATCAATCCCAAGTTTTTCAATTTCAAACCCTAGATCGAGAACAAAAAGCCGAAATTCAACTTTTTAGGAAAAAGCGAAAACGAAATGATTAGAGATTGAAAAGAGATGAGAGATTGAGACCCTTTACCTCAGGATGATATCTGATTCCACCTTTCATGGGTCCACGAGCATTATCGTGTTGAACCCTAAATCCGATGTACGAAACCAGAGTACCATCGTCCTTAGGTATCGTGCACTCAACCTGAAATCACAGTCGGAAAAAAAACCCAAAATCAAAAACGAAATCAAAGTCTAAAACCCCCTCACAAAAATTAATCAGAAATCTCTCTTTCAAACCTTGATCTCTCTAAAGGGGATCATAAGACTCCTCTCGATCTTCGAATCCAAACCCAGGATTCGCGATGCATGACGGAAGTTCCTGTTTGTTGCTGCTAAAGCATTCATGACTCACACGGAGAAAATCAAAGTGATCGGGAAGATCCAAGATTTAAAGAACTGGAAAAAACAAAAATCTTCGATTGTTTCTGGTGATCGGAGAAATCAACCAATTGAAATGGAAAGAAAACAAAAAACAAGAAAGTTGAGAAAAAAAAGTAGCGAATCAAGACGAATTGAAACGCTAAAAGGGGGAAAAAAGGAAAAAGCGGATATTAGGATTTGTGGATGATGTGAGGAAGAAGAAGAAGAAGAAATGAAGTATTTGTAGGGGAAGAAGAGAAAGCGTAATTTGAATGAGATTTGATATTTTTGACGTATCAGACGTCAGACGGAGACTAAACATAAACTCTTATCCCTCAAAATGACTATTTTACCCCCTAACTATATATTTGGCTCTCTCTATTTATTTATTTTTGCTTCGTTTGGCTTTTTCTATCTTTTTTAAGTCAAACATATCTCTCCTAAAGATTAACATCTCGGTATAGAATTTAGTCCAAAAAAATTGTTAAAAATAACAACAGAAAAATTACGGAAAACGATCTATAAATAAAGCTTTTTAAGGTTAATAAACATCCAATTTTTGTGTGTGTTTGAAATATACCAAAGAACTTACTAAAAAGTAAAAACACATATAATATGAGTTTAGAAGAAATTTTTAGTCGGCTAAAACTTTATTTTTAAATTAAAAAATGAGCAAACAACTTATAAGGAAGACAATAGATATTTTTCAATATTTTGTAAGTGTTTTTTTGTATTCTTGAAAATACTTTTTAATCATTTAGAAAATACTTTTTAATATGTTTTCCTATTATAAATGATTTTAACATTCTACAGTTTAGAATATTTTCATGAACGATTCCATAACAGATAATTTTACATGCTTCACAAGAATTTACGTTGTACGATTCTATCTATACCATGCTCACGATTGATAATTTTATCTTTAACAAACGTGATCGCGATAAAAAATCTTACTTGCACCACGCTGAAAATTAATGGTAAATTTGCATCTATTAATCTGCATCACTCGTTTTTTCTAAGAATCAAATCCTATATATGGTGTAGAAACATTAATAAATATTTGGTTAACTTAACCAATTTACATCCAAAAAAAAATTTTACTAGACAATTCAAATTATAGATTTTTAATGATTTACTTTGAGAAAATACATTTATTTCTCTTATTTAAATGAGAAAAAAAAAAGATTTGTTTCTAAAATATTTACCCTTTTTACCGGGTTTATGACGAGACGTGGACCCCCAAAAAGGTTGGAGGCTGGGACAAATATTTTTTTATTAATTGTCCTTTTACATTTTTGGTTAAATATACTGAACTAGGGACGGTGTTATTTTTTTTGTTTTGTCAACAACTAGGGACGGCGTTATTATTACTTTTATCAATGTTAATTATATTCTTATGACTCTTTTTCCAAAAATAGTTTTGTATTACTTCTGAGAACATTTAATGAAATTTAATATTTGGAACAAATTTACATAATGTTATCATATATATATATAGCAAAGTTATGGATAAACATTCAGACCAGCTTACATAAGATCCACGTTAGAACAAAAAAAAACATGCATCTGGTGCAAAGGACTCGCATTCTTCATTATTCAATAATTTATATACCATCATCTATATAATAATGATATGTGCCACTCTTTTTTATACACATAAAAAATTATATTTTTTAATCTAATTTATAATAAACATTAATTTATAATAATTACATTTAGAGGGCAATTTAGGAACATCTCGGCAAAATTGGTGAAATTACAACTGATTAATCCGAATATACTTATGTTAAAAAAAAATCCGAATATACTTAAGAATATGACCAACAACAACAAAAGAAGTATATTAATTTAAAACCTTTAACAAAGTATATATTTATCTATATCAACAAAACGTGACCTAAAATAAAAACAATTGATGGTCAATTTTTATCACCGGAGAGATGCGGGAAACAAGGAGTGAGTCGTAATTAAGGGGGAGGGATTCCATGCGGACGTGACAATATCGTACGAATGGTTCTAAACAATCTGAGCCGTTGAATAATTTGGATGGTCTTAAAATCGTAGGAACCAGATTCGGAATCTGAGTCAGACCCAGCACACGTTGCTATCTCTGTTTTTTAATTGGATGGCGACTCTTTGCTTACCTGGCTGTGACGCGGCTACTCGGCGGCTTTGTCGTGCATTATCCCAAAATTTTATATTTGGATTATTTTACTTGTGTTGTTTCTTTAAATTGATTGAATAAATTTTAATGCATGCATCTCTATGGTTTTTTTAAAGGTTTCTAAATCCAACTAATTTTTCAAGATGAATATGACTGTTGATTAGTTCATTTAACAGATTTTTAATGGTTTAAAACATGACACGATTTCGACTGATCAAATAGATAAAAATGATTATAGTAAAAATTGAACTCATGACTCAAATTATTTGATCACTAGGCTACCACTACTTGATTTTATCTTTCTATAAATTAATCATTGTATAATTAAGATAATTTATAACCTAAAGTATATCCGAAGATATAAAAGCATAACATTTGCAACTAGAATTATAAAAATGGTGAAACTTACATGTGATTTATGCCTAAACTATTGTTGTTTTTACATTTTTTAAATATAAAAATCAAAACTCTAATCTAAAAACATATCATGGACAGATGGAGTCTTTCTTTTTGTTTGAACGTCAAACATATCATGAACTAAACTCAATGGTGATTGAACATAATTTAACTTAGTTCTTATAATCGCGATGGTATTTCTCAAATAATATATATCATAAATTTATAGGATTTTATTAATAAAGAAAAAAATAAATAACACCACAAATTTCCTGGATATACTATTGAGCGAACGAATTGAGAAGCATACTGTAGTTTTACGTAGAGAAAAACAAAAATCTTAAGCTTCACAAAAAACAAATTAATTAATATATAAAAGATGGGAACATTTGGCCGGCCGGTATAAGGATTTAAGGACAGTTACAAGCAACAATTTTATCTTAAAGAAAATTTTCAGAATTTAGGAGGAGGAAGTAGCCATGTTGATCCCTTAATGTAACCAAGAGTGAGGAAAGGTCTAACTTCGTTTTGGTTAACATCTTTTGTGAAAGGCACTCTCTTCTCTAAATGTGACCCTGGTCCGAAACACTTGTATTCTCCATAGAACACCGTCCTGCATTTATACAATTCGGTTTATAATCAAATAAAAAAAAATGTAATATTGATTGAGTTATATGTAAATGAAATGATATGAAAATGTTACTTGTCATATCCGTGCTGGAGGTTTTCCTTCCAGCCAGATGGGTTAACCACGCTGGTCATCTCTGTGAAAGCATAGATTACTTTAGGGTGGCTCATCCAAGACCGGCCCAAATAGATTCCGGTTCCGGTTCCAGTGATTTTGCAGTGTACGAAAGTGTATCCGTTTTGTTCGTTGGCACTTTGTCTGCCCTGTGCCGTGATCACTCTTAACCCATCTCCAACAGCGTGCAATTTCGTGTTCTATCGATTTATGTACAAATATGTATTTATTTAAACATGTTATATATATAGTTATCATGTTAAAAGAAATGAAGTAATTTAAGGTTACGTACCAAGTACAAGGAAGCTCCTCTTCCAAAGATAAAATCATAGGTTCCTTCGATATAACAGTCCTTAAAGAAATGGTTGCCTTTGTCGTCGCAGAGAGTATCTTGAAAACCGTAGAATCTACAGTTGTAGAAAGCTGCCTTATCGGCATTGATCCTCATAGCTAGAGCTTGTCCTTGTGAACCTGGTTTCGGCATAGGAGCAGTATTCTATAGAACCATAAAATCAATTAGTATAGCAATTAATCTTTAATGTAATGTAATATAAGGTACGTAGAAGGAAGATGTATATTTCACATACTTTAATGGCGAGGTTCGCTGCCATGAAATATTCAGACCAGACGATAAGAGTTGCACTCTCTACGGTTCCGTACTTAGCGGCTGTCCCATGGTAGGTCAAGACCGTTTCTGAGCCAGATTGACCAAGCAATGTAACGAATGGTCGAGCTATGTCGATTGTGACCTTCTCATTGTATACACCAGGAGCTATTTTGATGACCACACGGTTCTTGTTTCCCGCTGGAATACTCTTGATCGCTTCGTTTATCGTCTTAAAATTGCCTCCTCCTTTTTGATTCACCTACATTGAAATTTTCATTTTTCATTCGAATTTTTATATATATGCAAGGGTTTAAGGACGTCTAATTCGGTTAAATCGACATGAACCGAACCAAAACAAAGCTAAAGTATTATGATCCAAAAATCGAACCACGGAATGAAATAAACCGATCTAGTTTCATATTTTTTTTATAATTTGAAAACTCAACGGAACCAAAACTTTTTACTAAATTTGTTTTTAAGTATTCCTCTTTTTGAAAAACTTTCAAACTAAAGTTTACCGTACAGTGCGAGAAGAGAAGGGATACGTGCTGCACCACAGTTCAAATATTAACAAAAATATATATATACATATGTAAATATAATTTTTTGTTATTATTGGGTGTAAGATAGTACGGTATCCATTCGAAACCTAAAATATGGTTTGCTAAAATGTTAAAATATATCAAACCGAGCTTATTGATTTTTTTTACTTGGTTCAAACTGAGCAAGATACCTTTTCTCTCTACCTACCTCTTCTTCAAAATCAAAAGATCAAATTAAAACCGAACCGAAAATTGGATTATATTGTAACTTACGGTGATAATTTGTCGCGATGCTTCAGCAGCATCGAGGGCAGGGTCTAGCGTGCCCTTTCTCTTGGAATATGGTGCAACGTTGGTGTGGAACCATTGCGGGATTTGGGACCTGTCTTCTGGAATCGGGGCTGTATCGGTGGCTAGAACCACCGGAGAGGCAAATGCGACAAGAAATGCAACTATGGCCAGAGAAATGTAACCCATCTTTTATTATTTTCTTTTATTTATTTTACAAAATAAAAGAAAATAATGTAAGAAAAAAAACTATTAAGAAAATTATGTAATTACTATTTTATTTACTTTAAAAATGGAAGAAATGAAGGAGCATTGAAGGGGGTTTATATACTTGTCTTGCTCGTCGATGTCTGACCAGACAGATCTTATTTTTACTATTCTCGTTCGTGGTTTATATTTCTTGAAGCATTTTTGAAAATTTGATTTTGTTATAAACTCAACAAATTCAGTAATTTTTCTTGTAGTTATATTTGTAAATTCATGCTTTTCCTAAAAAGGCAAATTTACAGTTGGCAAAGTCAACATGTTGACTGACCCCTCCAATAAGAAACTCTATTATTATATTTTCTATTTATAAATTTACCTAAACCACATTTTATGTTTGAACGTAAATTTGCTAGACAGCGAACCTCAGTGGAAACTAAATTTTTGGGTTTGTTTTATGTCAAATGGCACGTCCTAAGTTTTTGCTAGTGATTTTCGCACTTATTAGTATTTACTTTTCACTTTTTGTCATTTATTTCTACTATACGTGTATGCCGGTAATGTCAAGTGATAAAAGATCACATATATTCAATAATTTTCCTCTAAAAATGTATATCCAATATTTTTGGCAAAAATATGATTTCACAATTTTTGACCAAAAACAAAATTTCGCAATTTTCTGCAAAAATGTGATTTTGCAATATTTAGCTAAAACAGATAGTATCATTCACATATATCACACCTTCAAATCGTTTTTGCATTTGAATCACATACATTACCATTCGGATCCCTAGATTCCGGTCCAAGGAACCCGATATAAAAAAATAATTGACGGTTTGGTTTTTCAATAATCAATATGTCTCAACTCTTATTAGCCTCATTTGTAAACCGTGACGCATTTTATTATAACGAAAAATTACACAAGTATCTACTCCTCCATCATATACAGAAAGAGAGGACTCTTGGAAAATAAATTTAAGAAAAATAAAAAATGAAAACACAATTAATCTACACCATATAAATCTAATTCCGGTCAAAAGTACAGAATAGTTTTATATAAATTTTGTTTGTCAATAGTTTTATATATATAGATCAAAATAATCAAAATTAGAGGAGGGTTGGCATGAAACGGTGTGGTTTAGAAAGCGGGAGGAGGGAGGAGCCACGAGGAGCCTTTGATGTAGCCGAGGGAAAGGAAATGGTTAGCTTCTTTGTTGTCGATGTCTTGTGTGTGATCCACTCTCTTCTCTTTGTGTGATCCTGGTCCCGTGCACATGTATTCTCCATAGAAAACCGTCCTATCATTCATAATATTAAACAAAACGTTATAGAAGCTCAAAAAGCCTACACATATCGAACAATGGACTTACTTGTCATGCTCGCGCTGCCTGTTCTCTGCCCATCCGGTTGGGTTGACGACACTGGACATCTCAGTGTAGGCATAGACGACCTTAGGGTGGCTCATCCAAGACCGGCCCAAATATATCCCGCTTCCAACTCCAGTAACCTTGCAATGCACGAATGCATACCCGTTTTGCTCATTCGGACTCTGTCGATTGTGTGCCGTGATCACTCTTAACCCTTCCCCAATAGCATGCAATTGCGTGTTCTATTGATCAATAAATAAAACACGTCCTATCAATCATACTATATATATGTTAAAAAGAGATCAAATAATGAAAGTGTACACGTACCAAGTACAAGGAAGCTCCTCTTCCGAAAATAAAGTCGTAGGTTCCTTGGATGTAACAATCTTTGAAGAAATGGTTGCCTCTATCGTCGCAAAGAGTGTCTTGAAAACCATAGAATTTGCAGTTGTAGAAAGCAGCTTTATCGCCGTTGATCCTCATAGCTAGAGCTTGTCCTTGTGTACCTGCTTTTGGCATCGGATTGGTATTCTATAGGAAAAACAAAAAAAAAATCATATGTACACAAGCATTAAATTAGTACCAATTGATCTTTAACTTGATATACGAATTAAGATATATAAAAGCATATGTATGTATACACATACTATAATGTTTAGGTTGGCTGCCACAAAGTATTGGGCCCAGACGATAAGTGTCGCACTCTCCACGGTACCGTATTTAGCGGCCGTACCGTCGTAGGTCAAGTTGGTTTCTGAGCCAGGTTTACCAAGTAATGTAACAAATGGTCGACCTAAGTCGACTGTGACCTTCTCATGGTATACACCAGGAGCCAATTTGATGATCACACGCTTCGTGTTTCCTGTCGGAATGCTCTTAATCGCTTCGTTTATTGTCTTAAAATCGCCACCTCCTTTTTGATTCACCTGCATTGGATTTTTATTTTTATTTTCATTGGAATTAATGATAATGTGATTGATTTATTCAATTTGGTTAAACCGAAAATGAGATAAACCAATTAAATCTCAATTTATTTGAAGTTCTTTAGAATTAAAATATATTTTGTTAAAGACAAGTCAGAATCCAAACCAAAAATTTATGAACCGATTTTATCCGGTTTCTATATTTCAATAGCCGAAAAAAACACGCAAACCGGATTCAATACATGAATAAAGTCTTATAAATAGGATAAAAAATGTGATTTACTTACGGAGATGGTACGTGGGGATGCTTCAGCGGCTTCGAGGGCGGGGTCAAGTGTGCCTCGTCTCGCGGAATAGGGTTTTACGTTGGCCTTGAACCATGGCTCGACTTGGGCTTTATCCGCCGGAATTGGAGTTATATCGTCGGCTAGAATTACCGGTGAGGCAAAAACGACGAGGAATGCAACCATGGATACAGAAATGTAACCCATGTTTTATTATTTTATTTCTTAAAGATAAAGAAAGAAAAGAAAAAAATGTGTTATTACTATTTTATTTTTATTTTGTATATGGTGTGTACTATATATTTCTATTTGCTTAAAAAAAAATGGATGAGATGAAGAAACCTTGAAGGGGTTTTTATATACTTGTCGCGATCGTTGACCGGAAAGATCTCACTTTACTATTTTCGTTTGTGGTTTCATTCATTAACCTTTTTTAATATTTGATTTTCCTAAATAGTAATTTCTCATGCACCTCTTTTTTTTTTTTTTTTGAACAAATCACCTCTATTTTTAATAACCAGTTATTTTAGGCCGAAACCTAAAGCAATCTTTAATTCGTTCTCTAACCTGCGCCAATAGTGCGAATCCTCAGACGAAATCATTCATCCAATATCATTTGATGTGTGATTAATTTGGAAACCAAGTAGCTTGTTTTGAGTAATCAAAATATCTCTTTACTCTTATTTTATTCACATAATTAACGGCTCACATTCAAAAATAATTGATCAAACATGAAAGACTCAAAGGAATTACATAATTGTTGAAACTGCATCGTTTAAGAAATTACCTCTAGCTTTCCTTCGGTTCATGAAAAAGTACAAGTTTGTTTTTGTGGTTAGCTTTCACAGAAACAGTTGAGCATTATAAAAATTATGGGGCATTTAAAAAATAAAATTTTAGATAAACAACGAACATTTAAAATTACATGACTTATGTCGAGAAAATTACATAAATTATATAAATTTGGGTTCAGGGTCTATCTATATTACCAAAGAAAATGTTATAATCACCATTTCCATAAGATCATAAGTTTGTAACCAATAAAGATCTCCACATGTGGAAGTGGGTTAGGCTAGTGGCACCCGATAATACTTCCAATCCTACCTTCAACTCTAGTAATCCCCCGGTAATAAGAGTTAAATGGGTTCATTCATACACATAGTTTTAATCCTAAAATATTATTATAAGTGCACAGCAAACGAAGTAGTATTTAGGGATCGAATCCACGAGAACCAAGTGAAACGCTACAAATCTATATGAGTGAAACTAAGTTAAGATGGCAATATGGTTGTTTGTTGTGATGCGAAATGAAATAGCAATATAAAAACGATGTAAAATCAATTAAAAACAAGCGTTAAGTCAATGACAATTCGCAGGAATTTAGAAATCATGAACTAGACAATTATTCAGGAAACGATAAGCACAGTCTCAAACTCAAACATGAATGTTTAACCAATCCACTGTCATGGTATCAACTACTTTATCTAGCAACCTAAGAATCTAAACTGTCGTTTGATCTTAAAATTCTAAATAAGCATTAACGAGCAGGTTTGATATGTTCACAAATTGCCTTAACATCAGCTTTCGTTGGCTAAGGACAATTTGCTCACCTATGTTCTATCAAACAATCTATAACATTTTGATGAATAGATTAAACCCTAAATCAGAGACTAAGTGATCAATTTAATCTAAGTAATGAGAACAATGATAGGTGAAGACAAGATGATAAATCCCTATCTATGTTTGATTCAATGATTCATAAATTCTCTTGAAACCCTAAATCTAACTATGAAACTACTCAGACATGGATGCAGAGAAACAAGAAGGAGATGAAGAAAAACTCATAATCAAATAAATAAAAATCCAAAGGGATTCAGAAATTTTCTCAAGAGATGTAGAGTCAGAGCTTCGTCTCCCCAGAGTTTACAAATTGCATAAAACCAAAAATCCTGAATAGAATAGAAAGAGTATGTAAAAACTTAGCCTAAACAATTGCTCAAACTCGAATATATATAATAAAAACGTTCTGGTTGAAATTAAAAGGCAAAACCCGGTGAAATAAGGAAATTGAAAATTTCATTTTTGTGGTTGATTTGGTCTGGATCGATCGATCTGATCATGGAACGGTCGATCTGCTTGAATTTGGTCGATCTGAAAAGTTTCGGCATGTTGGATCGCTCGATCCAAGTGTGGATCGATCGATCCAACCTAGATCGATCGATCTGGACTCCGTTGATCGATCCAAAATGTTACGGTAAAATTGAATCGATCAATCTGACTTCTTTTTCTGCACATGCTTCTTTTGCTCGCCAGAATGACATGTCTTCACTAAAATTTTCTTAACTTTCGATCGCACCGTTGGAATGACCTCAAGTTACTTCCAAATGAAATCTAACTCGATGCTCTAACTTGTGTAAAGATTTCAGGTCGATCCATTGGTGGAAATTTATTCAACGAGTGCCAAACTTCTGACCTTTCCGCACGATCCTGCATCTTCACATATCCGTTTGCAACCAAAATATCTTGTTTTCTTCCAAAAAAATTTAAAACCTGAAAAGACTCTAAAAACACAGAAAAAAAAACTCGATAAAACAACATATATCATGGTTGAAAACCGATAAAAACCATGATATATCACTCATATGTCCCAAGTTATATAAATGATCTCTACATATGGAAAATTCTATAAACATTAAATAAAAGCTAAAATTGATAAGATTATGTCATTGTCTTATAAACATATAAAATATTAAAATTCCGATTTTTAGATTCTCAATACAAAATGAATACGAACGTACGTCTAATAAAAACAAAACTCAAAGAAAATACTTGTGAACCGAGACCGCATTTTATTACAATGAAACCAAAACTACACGAGTCTCAAACTCCTCCAGTGTATACAATTAACGAGAGGACTTTTAGAAAACAAAACTCAAAGAAAATACTGAAAAAAATACACCGATATACATAATCTCGGTGAATAAGTGTATAAGTATAGTTTTTAATTCTTATTTTTAATTTTAAATATTTTAATATCAAAGCGTTTACAAAGCTGGTGGAGGGAGAAGCCACTTGGAGCCTTGGATGTAGCCGAGGGAAAGGAAACGGTTAGCTTCATTTGCGTCAATGTCTTGTGTGAATGGAACTCTCTTGGCCTTGTGTGATCCTGGTCCTGAGCACTTGTACTCTCCATAGAACACGGTCCTGTACAAAAAAACATTCCAGTTTTAGATCGAAACCGGCATGCACCGGACCGGACCAATTAGGTCATCACAATCTTGTAATGTGAAAATTAGACTTACTTGTCATGTGCGGCCTGCTTGTTTTCTTGCCATCCCGATGGGTTGACAACACTGGTCATCTCGGTGTAGGCGTAGACAACCTTAGGGTGGCTCATCCATGCCCTACCTAAATAGATTCCGCTACCGGTTCCAGTCACCTTGCAGTGCACGAATGAGTATCCGCTCTTCTCTTCTGCGCTCTTTCCTGCGTGGGCTGTAATCACTCTAATACCATCTCCCACCACGTGCAATTGTGTTCCCTATTTTGAATTCAACACGTATCAGAGATTTCATACTTTATGTATTAAGAAAACATGAGATGGGATAAAGGGTATATTAATTATATGCGCGTACCAAGTACATAGAGGTTCCACTTCCGAAGATGAAATCGAATGTTCCTTCGACGTAACAGTCCTTGAAGAAATGGTTTCCGGTATCGTCACATATCGTGTCTTGGAAACCGTAGAATTTACAATTGTAGAAAGCCGCATAGTTTCCGGAGATTCTCATGGATAAGGCTTGTGCTCCCTTTGCTTTACCATCCGGCATCGGCGCAGTATTCTACATATACATAAAGAAAAACAAAAGGTCATACTATCCGAAATCCAAACTAATCTCCACCTACCAACATTTTTTTTTTGCTAAGAATGTAAATAGCTACCAACATTAATGCGCATAATTGTATAATGTACCTTAACGATGATGTTGACGGCCATGAAATAGTCCGATAAGACAATGAGAGAGGCACTATCTACGGTTCCATACTTGGCGGCGGTACCGTCGAAAGTGATAACCGGCATGGCACCAGGCTGTCCCATCAAAGTAATGAAAGGTTTGTTTCTATCGATAGTGACTTTCTCTTTGTACTCACCAGGAGCCATCTTGATTATCACACGCTTTGTGTTCCCTGCAGGTACGCTTTTTAGTGCGTCCGTTAGTGTTTTGAATTCACCTCCCTTTGAATTCACCTGAAATTATATGTAACAAGAAGAAATTAAAATGATAAGCTTATAATCAAGATTGTATAGGGTTTGGGGAAAAATGTGAAAGTTTGTGATATCATACGGTGATGATACGTGGTGCGGCCTCGGCAGCTACGAGAGCAGGGTCTAAGCCTTTACGTTGAGCCAAAGGAGCAACGTTGGTCTTGAACCACTGCTGAACGGCTGGTTTGGACTCGGGGATTGGTGTGGCATCATCGGCAAACACCATTGGTGTAACAAAAACCACTAGCAAGGCTAATAGTATGGGCACATTTGTGTATCCCATTTTTTTTATTTTTTTTATTAAAAACTAAAAAAAAGTTTTTTTTTATTATTTATTTATTTTTTTGTTTTTTTTTGTTTTTGATGATTTGATGGGATGGCTATGGGGTATTTATACTCTTAAAGAGAGCAGAAATTTTTTTGAGTTTCATTTTCTGTTTGCTATTATTGTTTGTGGTTATCCATTTTTATATCCCGCGATAGTTTCTCTTCCAATATATTTTTACTAATTCAACTTAACTTATTCTAAGCATTAGTGGCTGACCAAAAAAAAAAAATTCTAACCATTAAAAAATTAAATATCTTATTTTTCAGCTAAATCTATAACCTCAGGTCCTCAACCATTCCAACGTGTATGTATTTTGCATTATTCATTTGTTCATTCTTTTTTTTTCACTGTTGTAGTTAATTTCTGCTTTAGATTAAAGAATGAATCACTTTCATTTCTTATTATTAATTATTTTTTTCCAACAAATTATTTTCGTTGCAAACAACAACACTATAGTTACAAGTAATACAGATGCAAGGGCATATTCGTCATTTACTCATAGTTTTCAGGAGCTCAAGGATGACTCAACTTGGCTCCACAACGCCTCAGCATAAGCCTTCTCCTCTTGCTTCTCGTCTTCTGGAACAAACTCTCCTCTTCCTTCAACTTCATCTTCTTCTTCTTCTTCCTCTTCTTCTTCTACTACTTCCTCGGCTTCAGTTTCAGTTTCTCCATAGGAACTTCTAGAGCTTTCCCTAAACTCAGCGAAAGCTTCCTTCATAGCCAAACCTGTGGCTGGTCTATCATTCCGTCCATATTTTGGAGCCGGTACAACAAACGGCAACACAATATCATCGATCTTAGACCCGTCACACGAGTCCATTTCTTGATGAGGTGGAGGGAAAACGAAGACAATCCCGAGCTCGTAGTTGCATACACGAAGTTTATTGACAGTTCTGATTGCATTGTGGGACTGGTCCTGGCTGCTCCTGGATGATCTGGAAATGGTCTGTCCCCAGGCAGCTGCACTGAAATTATGTGAGCCGCAGTAAACCCAACCAAACGAAGAAGACCCTGAACCTCTCGTGGAGGTGAAGCGTCTCCTAGCCACCTGTTCATAGTTTATAATAACATTTTACTATTGTAAGAGTCAGTTTTGCCAACTCACAAGTCTTTTTATTGTCACACAAAGTTCTCATTTGTTCCTACCTTGATATGCATCGGGTGCCCGACTCTGTCCTGAGGATTAGGAACTGCATCGTGAAGCACATTGTTATATCTCAACTTTTGCCAGGTTTTCTGCACAAGATTTGTCAAAATACCAAGTTTTGAGATTCATATTTTGCATCACCTTACTAATTCAATCCAAGTTCAACAGTAAAAAAGAGTTCCATCACATTGTTGAATCAATCCAAAGCAATCCTTTTTTTCTTTCTGGAAGGCTCTGGGGCATAAACATGCAAATTAATCAAATTACCTCGGAGAAGCAAAGCAGACCTTTTGAAGACAAGACACCATGGTGGCCATTCTTGACTCTTTCGATGGTAGGGAAGATGTTTTTAATGGAAGGAGCTTCCCGTTCTTCTCTAGCACTCCAGCATCCCCACTGATCAAGAACATTAACCAAATGTTTCATGCACAAAACTTGTGGTGCCAGCTTTTAAGGGTGCTTCGAATCAAATTAATACCTCTGGATCAGATTCCTGGGAGTCAAAATGCTGCAACGCTTTTTTACCTGCAGCTGATGAAAAATCAGCTTGAAATCCTGCAGTTGCTGAGCCTCCAATCGAGGATGCACCTATTATAACAAAAGAAAAAAACTATAAACTTAATACCCTGCAGTATTACTTTTAAGGAAATGGCTACCATAACTATTGGAAATGCACTTGCACTTACTATAGACGAAATCACATTCCTGAGATTCGGGCCACTTGTAACGGCCTAACACCTTTTGAGGAACACAATACAGAGGATCACACAGTTAAGACTGATATACTCTCGTTAAAACTCAAGGGTTTGAAAGCAGGATTCTCTTCCTCTTATTAGTAATCAAGCTTACCTCTTGTAGCCTCCAAATGCCAGTACATCTCTGAAGTGAAGCAATCAACGAGCACAACGCGACAACATGATGAGGTTGAATCAGCTTTGTCACATCTGAAATGGACACTCCCTGCAAAAGCCAAGAGAGATCTTCAGATGTATCCATAGCCTATTTATGGAAAGTATGATTAACATATGAAGAGTACCATACCTGTAATACATGCAGCAATAGTTGCACCTTCTGGTTGCTCCTACAAGAAGCAGCTCCGAGGACCTCATCCCGATACACATATCCCACAAATTTAAAGAACCCAATATCCCACAAAGGAGAAACCCATTTTGCAATATTCCGAGGCAAAAAGCCTAGTTGGACAAAATCTGTCACAGGGCAATTTGTGTAAGTCACAGAATGAAATTTCATGTTAAAAACATACAACCATCTGTAATACATGAAACTACTTACCGTCTCTTGAATCATCATCATCAGGGTTAGGAACAAGGACGCTCACAGCATTTGCATCAGCAGGCACATTGGTATTTCTTCTCAAAACAAGTTCCAACATTCCGAGAGAATTTTCCCGGGTTCTGCTGATATATGAAGCCAGTTGTTTCAGTTGTGCTCCTGTGGAATCATTGGCCGAACGAAAAAGGTAACTGAGGCCAACGACAGATGCTTCAACAGATCCTAGGAATTCTTCTTTGAAAGACTGTGCAACAAGAATCATAAGATTAGTCCCGAAAGGGATGCAATAACCAAAATTTATAATATACAGGACACATCAAACTTGTAATTCTTAAAAAGAAAGGGAACAAATAAAAAATGAGTTCAAGATTAATACTAATCAGAGAATCCATACATAAAAGACGGAAGATGAGACTACTCACAATATTTGACCAAGCAGATTCTGTAAGATAAGACGGCTTATAAGAATGAATTCCAGGCACTGAAGCCACAAGGTGACCTGCTGAGTGTTCAAAGTTGTACTTTGTGAACTCGAGAATCCAATGTGCCTGACTTGGAACATCAGTCAAAAGCGATGCAGAAAATCCGGCCAGCTCAGCACTAAAATCTGACCTTAAGCCACAATGGGTTTCTCTTCGGCAATGGTCAAAAAGGGATAAAACGTCAGGGTTTGCTCTCCGTGGAAAATCTTGCCACCAAACTGTGTTGGTCACGTCATTCCACTGGAATATTAAATCTCCATTAGAATATGAAATATGATAAAATCTCTGAATGTACCTGAAACCTCACAGCCAACGAGATGCCCAAGACTCATCTATGATTTATTTTCATTACTATGTACTTAGGCGTACACTCTTACCTGTCTTGATACTAAGTTCGCAGATGTAATAATTACACGAATGCTATCTTCTCTTTGCAAAATAAACAGCTTGGGGTGATGACAAGCAATGCCGCGGTTCTTGCGGTCTTTCCCAAACGCAATTTCCTCAGGAAATGGTGGAAACCTAAGACAAGATAAAAACTCTTTGGAAACGAAGTAATGAAGTATTAATAACAAACAAGAAAAATAACCACGCAACAGTTCCTTTTAGCGGATATATGATCAGGTATTACGTACACCACAGCTACATTTGGGTAATTTGGATAAGGAGTAGCAGTTCTTGCATCAGGGCTTGACCTCCAACATCTCTCAGCATGATGACATGCAATAGTCACAGGCAAGTGGCTAGGTATCTCACAGTAGGTAAGAAACCTGCTGATACAACTTAGTCAGGCTATTGAACAAGCATGGGGAACAAATGAGGATTAAGTATCCATTTCTTCTGTTTAGACTACAAGCGATGATACAAAAAGTAAAGTTTTTCGACATACCATAAGATATCACTTGTAAATGTTGCAAGAAAGATTTGTGAAATGCTTTCCACAGGGTGAAGAAGTTCTGGCAAGGAAACCACCCGCTGACAACCAGTTGAGTTTTGTTCAATATATTGAAGACGATTTAGATAAAAATTCTTCCCAGGTGTTTCGGGAGAACTTCGATAACTTTTCTCCTTATCGATGCAACTAATATCGGAAGCATTTTCTTTTTCCCCATCAAAAGGAAGCATAGTCATAGTCTTATCACTGACAGAAATAGAAGCAGGACTATAATTTTCTAATCCGCTAACCAAGTTTGAGACACCTAGTCTTCTACCTATATGTGTTTGTGGGCTTGGCTGTTCATCCCTCACCCTTAAACCGGACAAACCATCACCCGTCTCATGAATTGTCTCGGCACTCTTAACTTCTCTATTATCGGCCACTATACCTACTTTCGACCTTAACAGTTTGGATGTACAACAGGATAGGCATTCCTTTCCAGGATCTGATATAATAGAGAGCCTAAGGCAAGATACAGGATCATCACTGCTCAATATATGTCTACAATAGCTTACAAGAGAACTCGATATCTCAATAGCACCAACAGCTTTAGGTGGATAAAACCCAGAAACAGGAGAATTACTTTCGTTTTCCATCAGAGCAAAAACCCTTTTGCTTCTCTTCCCACTGGAAAAAGTTCCTCGAGAATGTCCCGACGAGACTGATGCTCCAATCATTCGACATCTATCTCGAGAAATCGAAGTATCTCTTCCTTCAAAATCAATCTCTTGAACCACAAACCCAACTCCACCATGTTTATAGCACAACCCTTGCTTCCCGCAAACAAACAACACCTCATCGCCCATTGAAATCTCCTTAATTTTGGCTTTCCTAACCTTAACACGATTAACATACACCCCATTCAAAGAAACCCTAAATTTAAAACTTCCCAAATCCTCATTTTCTTTCTCCAGCTCATCAACGCCAACCAATCTTCTCCTAAACTCATCAAAAACTTGACTAAAACTACATGAAGGCAAGAGAATCACACCATCAAAAATGTAAAGTTTGCTACTTTGGCTATCAAATAGCATCTGACAGTGTTTTCTACTGATAGCACCATGATCAAGGACGAAAGCGCACAACCCATTATCACTACTACTTCGACCTATCGTATACGGCCTATCTGATTCAATGTGAAGTGACTCTACAGGCAAACCCGAAAGCCCAGAAATCAATGGTGTACCAATATTGTGGATACGAATCAAAACTTTCTCGCGATTCCGTCTTCTTTTCATATCACAGAAGATTAACGAATAAACACTCACAAAAATCAATTAGACAAAAGCAAGAACAAAATCTGAAGAAACAAAATCAGGAAGATGAAAGGAGAGAAAGCAAAACCCTTTCCCCCAAACTGATTTTCCCTCCCAAATCGATGTGTTTGGTTGGGGACTGTCTCCATTTCTGTTTGGACGTCAGGATAAAATTGCTCTTCGCTTGAATAGTATAACTTTCCCGCTTTAACACAGCTGTTAATTAAATTCTCTTTTACCTTCAAAATATATGGTAAAATTATTATATCTCTAAAAATAATTGTCAAGGTAAATTATTGTAAGCTATGGGTTTGGAATGCCAATTATGATAGTATTAAAGATGTAATTACGTGATAATTAACTTTTTCTTATTTTTATTATAAAAAAAAAGTCAAAAGTCAAAATATTCTATAATATGTAACATATTCTTTTACAGATAATTTTTGCAAGTGGTTTTTTTTTTTTGATAACTAATTAATTTTTGCAAGTGGTTGGTGTATAGAAAATGCTATGTTTATTAAAACCGGTGGGTTGGATAATTACTTTAAATGTCCGATTAATCAACTATAAAAGTTTAATGCAAATAAATCTTTTTTTTTACATAAAAAAAAAAACAAATGATTTCGATGTTTGATTTAATTGATTAGATGTAATGTGAGCTGAGTTATAGTATATATTATGACGATAAAAACAAATTTAAATATGCTGACCAAAAACTACTTATAATAAGTCTCATATTGGACGTGGCCCGTTAATGCGCGGGAGATTTGACCACAAAGAGAAAATTTCTAACCAACCCCCAACACAAACAATAATATTAAACAAATTAAAAGTCTCCTTTCATGCTAGTTTGAAATTTTCTTAATTAGTAAAGATTCAATTTTTCTTGTGTATATTGAACAATCTCGTCTGGTTAATATATTTCCAATTTTTTAAAACACTAATCAAAAAAAAAAAACAATAAACTAATTTCATAGTGTTAGTTAGTGTATGGTTTTGGTATTCCGGATTAAATTAATTTAATAATTTATAAAAAGTTCGTCTCTTTGGTTTTTCAACATTTCAAAACTCTTGGCTCTCTTGTCTTTCAGAGATGCACAAATCCAGAGGTTGAAGAAAATCGAAAGTGAAATGCAAAAGTTAGGTTTCGAAAACGCGAGATATTACTACCAAAGCGGCACCGAGACGCCGTACAGAGAACAATCGTCGGCGAATATCAAGAACACGGCGACGACGAGCAGTTATTACGGCGAAGATCAACCGTACGTGGAGATCACGCTCGATATCCACGACGACTCCGTCTCCGTTTACGGTCTGAAGTCACCGGACTTACGCGGCGGCGCGGAGGATGCAGGGAAATCGCTTCTGAGACCAGGCCGTTCGTCTAGGAGTAACTCTGTATTGAAACGCTTAGCATCTTCGGTTTCTAACGAACTGAAACGAGTTGCTTCTACCGTTTCGTCTTCGTCGGCGAGAAAACCACCGCGACCGCCTCTAGCTCGGTTTCGCCGCTCGAAATCTAGAGCAGAGTTAGCCCTCAATGGTCTCAAATTCATCACCAAGACTAATGGCGTCGCTGGTTGGCCTGGTGTTGTTAAACGGTTTCATGAGATTACCGAAACTAGCAACGGGTTATTGCACCGTTCTAGATTCGGTGAATGTATAGGTTAGCAGTGAAACCGAGTTTTTCAATCAATTCGATTTTCAAAAGTTGAAAAGTTTTCAATTTAGGTATATTTTTTGCTTCAGGGATGAATTCCAAGGAGTTTGCGTTGGCATTGTTCGACGCTTTAGCAAGGAGGGAAAACGTAAGTGGAGATTCGATAAACAAGAAGCAGCTTGAAGAGTTTTGGAAGCAGATCACTGATCAAGATTTTGATTCGAGGCTACGAACTTTCTTCGCCATGTAATAATGTTTCTTGAAACCATTTCTCTTGACCTGAACAATCAATCTCATATTTGGAGTGTGGTATGAACTGCAGGGTCGATAAGGATGCGGATGGGAAGTTGAATGAAGGCGAAGTAAGAGAGGTGAAATTTTGATTATTGTAGTGATGGTTATTAGAAATCTTGATGCTTTTTATCATCTTCATAAGTTGTTTTGTTTCTTCAATGTACAGATTATAACTCTAAGTGCTTCTGCGAACGAGCTGGATAACATTAGGAGACAAGCCGATGAATATGCTGCTTTGATTATGGAAACACTAGATCCCTATAATTATGGGTACATCATGGTATGTGAATGAGGTTCGTTTTGGATTGATCTTATCTAGTTAGTAAAGTTTGGTTTGTGAGTGTTTTTTGATGTGTTTGGAGGCACTTGATACAATGCCAAACAGATAGATGATCTCGAGGTACTGCTGTTGCAAGCGCCCATGGAGGCTACGAGAGATGGGGAGAGTAAGAACCTGAGCAAGATGCTTAGTCAGAAGCTCAAGGTATCGCAGAGTAAGAATCTCGGAGAGCGGTTTTATAGAGGGATCAAGTATTTTGTGTTGGATAATTGGAAGAGAGTGTGGGTGATGGCTCTATGGATAGGTGTTATGGCCGGGCTGTTCACGTGGAAGTTCATACAGTATAGGAAGAAAGCCGCTTACCAAGTTATGGGAAATTGTGTTTGTATAGCTAAAGGAGCTGCAGAGACGCTTAAACTAAACATGGCTATAATTTTGTTACCAGTTTGTAGGAACACCATCACTTGGCTCCGGACCAAAACCAAGTTAAGTGCTGTTGTTCCTTTCGATGACAGCCTCAATTTTCACAAGGTAATGAATGTTTCAGCTTCCTGGAGAAATAAATAAAAAAGGTTTCAGATATCGAATATAGGAATGCTTATGATTGAATCTCTTACACACAGGTCATAGCAATAGCAATTTCAATTGGAGTTGTAACCCATGCTACATCACACTTAGCCTGCGATTTCCCTCGGCTGATAGCTGCAGATGAAGAGACGTATAAGCCAATGGTGCAGTATTTTGGGGTACAAACAAAGAGTTATCGACACTTTTTGAAGTCGGTGGAAGGAGTTACCGGGATTGGAATGGTTATACTAATGACCATAGCCTTCACATTGGCTACACCATGGTTCAGACGAAATAAGCTCAAGCTCCCTGGACCATTGAAGAAAATAACAGGCTTCAACGCCTTCTGGTACTCTCACCACTTGTTTGTCATCGTCTACTCCCTGCTCGTTGTTCACGGATACTATGTCTACCTCATCAAGCCATGGTACAAGAAAACGGTTAGTGACTGAGACAGTTAGTCCCGATACAAAGTTGTAGCAGATGAAATATGGACTCTAATCTTCGTATTCATGTGATTTAATAGACATGGATGTACTTTATGGTACCGGTGGTTCTTTACTTGTTTGAAAGGCTGATTCGCGCGCTCAGGTCAGGCATCGAGGCTGTTTCGATACTAAAGGTTGGATTTATAAACATATCTCTATTGAAATATCCACACACAAAAAGGAAAAGAGGATTTTGTATATTCATCTCTATTATTACCTTAATTCTTCAACAGGTTGCTGTGTTACCAGGGAATGTCTTGTCACTTCAAATGTCAAGACCAAACAATTTCAGATACAAAAGCGGACAATACATGTATCTCAACTGTTCTGAAGTTTCTTCATTAGAATGGTAATAAGAAAACACTTATCATATTATCTGAGAGATAATTTGTATGAGAAACAAACTGAAAAGTGTTTTTTTATATATATAAACAGGCATCCATTCTCAATTACCTCGGCTCCAGGAGATGATTACCTAAGTGTCCACATCAGGGTTCTAGGAGACTGGACTAAGCAATTAAGATTATTATTCTCTGAGGTACTTTACTCCATTTTTTCCCCTATACATAAACACAAAGAGATTAATTGGATCCAAGTATGTAATTCCGTTTGCAATCTATATCTGATCCTCAGGTGTGTAAGCCAAGCCCTCCTGATGAAAACAGACTGAACAGAGCCGACTCGAGCTACTGGAATGACATCCCTAAGTAAGTCTTAATGATAAACTATATACATCAACTTATTCATTGAAGCATATAGAGGGGTTTGTATACATATGCAGTTCTTAACTTTGAAATGTAATCCCTTTAGCTTTCCAAGAATCCTAATCGATGGTCCATATGGGGCACCAGCACAAGACTATAAGAATTTCGAAGTTGTTCTTCTCGTGGGTCTAGGAATCGGAGCTACTCCGATGATCAGCATTGTCAGGGATATAATCAATAACTTAAAAGGAAAGGAAGAAGGAGGAAGAGGCAGTAACCGAGGACAGTCACCGAAACACAACATGGTCACACCTCCTCTTTCCCCAGCTAGAAAAAGTGACATGTTCAGAACCAAGAGAGCTTACTTCTACTGGGTCACTAGAGAGCAAGGTTCGTTTGACTGGTTTAAGAACGTGATGGACGAAGTGACTGAGACAGACCGAAACAACGTAATCGAGCTGCATAATTACTGCACCAGTGTCTACGAGGAAGGAGACGCGAGGTCTGCATTGATCACGATGCTCCAGTCGCTGAACCACGCCAAGAACGGAGTGGACGTTGTGTCAGGGACACGTGTCATGTCCCATTTTGCTAGGCCAAACTGGAGAAGTGTTTACAAAAGGATCGCTGTGAAGCATCCCAAGACTAGAGTCGGTGAGTTACTACTTGCAAACAACCACTATTATCTATCTATCTTATCTTATTGCTTATGCCTATATAAACTGAATGCAAAAAAAATGTGAATGTTTTGGTAATTTTGCAGGAGTGTTTTATTGTGGAGCAGCTGGATTAGTGAAAGAGCTACGACACTTAGCAATGGATTTCTCTCACAAAACTTCCACCAAGTTCTGTTTCCATAAGGAGAATTTCTAAAAATACGTTTGGAGATATATAATATATATAGTTACAAGGCTCTAAGAGCCTTTAAAAAGATTATTGAGTTGTTGGCTTCATGGTTGTGAATAGAAGTTGTACATATATAATGTGATTTTGTATAGGTTTTGGCTCTTGTACAAAAAAGAAAAGGCAACTAAACAACAAACACCAGATCATGTTTGTCTCTTTCTACGCAAATACAGAACATTACCTTTCCTTTGAGCTTCAAGTCTCCTCGAGATGTTACTCCTTTCCTGTACCCTGTCGAAGCTCAAAAACAAAATGACTGGCGATTCTTTTACTTTCTCATTATCATTCGTAATGGATACTCAAGAAAATCAGAGGAAGAGCAGAGTCTTACCCTGAAACCTCACTTATTCTTTCTTTTCAGTCTCTGAAAGCTGGGTTTCATGAGCTGGCTTGATGAAACAGTCTGGTGGTTAGAAACCTGACTTGTCTGAAAAGGAATCAGAGGCTTCTTCTGAGACAACACAGAGACATCTGGTGAGGTTTGACTATATATGACTACGTTTGGTGATCCAACTTTTCCTCTCATCTTCCTCGGAGCTTCAAGTCTTTCCAATATCATCGACGTTTTTATATCGGCCTGCTTATTGTTGGGGGGAAGAAATTGGCGGTCTATGTTTGGTTTAGGTGCAGTTAAAACCGGAGAAGAAGACTTCATGAGAACCTCAGTGACTACTAGTTGTTCCCATTCTTTAGTAATTGAAGCTGTTGCTTTGTCTTCTTCATCGGTTATCTGGATTACGTGATGTGTTTCTTCTTCTACGGGTGGATTTATTATGTTTGGAAATGTCTGACCCATTGGAATTACAGAATCTGAAACCACTGAGATCGCTTCGTATGTTGCGTCTTTCGTGTTTGAATCTAGTGAACTGCCACAAGAATAAGTTAGAGACTTGTAGCAGATTTGCAGGGATGTTTATAATGAAGAAGAGAATAAAGGAGGAGAATAATTACCCAAATTGAAGACTTTTTTTCACAATGTGGTTCAATTTTTGATGAAAGCCTCTGTTGTGTGTCAGAGGATTGTAGTCTGTTGATTCAATCTGCTTAAATTGCAGAAAGAAAGAAAAAGGTTAGAAATCTATAATACTAAATATGAATATGAAGATATTGAAATGAAATCGACCTCTAACAAAGCGCCTTTGACAGAAATCTCGATTTCTCTAGGAATGGAGGACTCGGCAAACTGACTGACACTGGAGGAAATAGGCAGGACTTCCTCTGACCCTGCCAATCTCTGCACACAGTTTTTCCTAATTAAACTAAGAAACTGCACAAATTCGAGAAGGAACAAAAGTTTATCATATCATAGGGAGAATACTACTCAGAAGTTTACTGTTATTCTGTTATTCGATCAAGGAAGAGGGTCCGAGTAATGAACTTTTACCCTCAGAAGCATCGGACCATTTTCTGACGGTTGAAGAATGTAATAACAATGAAATTCCACGACTTTCATGGTGTCTAGATTACAGTTTGAAGAGCAAATTAAGCCTTGGTCCATTGAATATAGTGCACCACATAGTCCCTGAAAAACTGCATTGCTAGCTGCTTAGGATAAATATGATACATGGGGTAATTATATTGGATACACCTGACCTGCTACACTGTGCTTACTCTGAGTGTTCAGATCTGGTTGATCCATTTCTTCTGAAGAAGCTTCCGTTTCATGACAAGTTGAAGGGCTTACAATGTAAGGCCTCCCAAGTATTAGGCCTACGTCAAAGTATACTTAATCAAGTTCTCTATTTTGGAGGAAAGAAACGATGTCAAAAGATGAGAGCACACTGGAAAGAAGAATATTACTTCGAGTAGCTAAAAGTGTTACCTTCATTTAGAGAAGTTAGATTGGTCCTCTCGATGACAGTGAAATCACTCTGGGAAGAAATTGGATGAAGTTTCTGGAGGCTCTGGATTGAAGGCAAAAACAGGACAGTTGTGTCGCCAACTTTCACAGAATTTTCAATCACATCGTACTTTCCAAGATCATGATTGGTTATAGAGCATTGCAGCTTCTCCGTTTTGTTTTCCATCGAACCTCGTAATGGGATGCCGTGGCACCTGCATGTCTGTAAATTGCAACAAAGAGGATGAAAAACTGTAGTGGACAAAGCATTAAGCTGAAGTGACTTATGAAACCTACAATACGAAAATATCCAATATCCGCCTAAGGATGCTTAAATGCAAGCTTATATGGAGATAAAAGATTCAAGTTTAGGGGTATATATAGCTCAGTACTCGACAAGGGCTAAATCCATCGACAATCTGATTAGCGGCTGCGGTGAAATTGCAGAAGATCTTGTTCACTGAGCCAGCAAGGTTACGTTTGAAGATAAACTGGGCCTGAAGTATATCTCCAGTTTCATCCTTTAGACCCTGAAGCCATCTCTTTTCAAGGCCATGAAGTGATTTTCCATCTGAATGCATAGAACGGATCAGTATCCTATCTCCGAAAATGTTTAGGAACTATTCTTACGTTTCCTCATGCTGGATTCAAAACCTCTTTACAGATAATAGATTTAAACGATTAAACTAGCCTGGAAATCTTATACGGCGCAAAGGAAAACTACTCCAAAGAACCAGACACCAAAATCTGATAAATTTAGTCTGGAAAAATAAATGAGCAGCAGCTAGTTATTTGTAACCTACCAGGGATGCAGGTTTGAAATGAACAATTGTCAAGATCCGACAGACATCTGAGGAATCTATTAATCTTCTCCTGCGTATAGCTCAGGTGGCTTGCTCTCTTCTCAAGCAAAAGAAACTCAACCGACACACATTTATCTGCTGCAGCCTGAAGCAAAAAGACTTAATTAGAACTGATAAAAACAAGCTAAAGCACTAACAAATATAGTATTTGGCTGACCATAAGAGTGTTTCTCGCTTCAGAATCCATATCTTCAGGGAAACATGAACTCAGCACGATAACTTTCCTCATGATGTCTCTACCTCCCCATGAGTACATAGCTCGATCACACAGAACACTTGATAGCTTAAGATCTATGAACAAATTTACTACGATTAATGAGCAGAAAAATTAATCAGGAAACTCTGAAGAAACAGATAGAGGAAGAGAGAGACCTCTGCAAGATATGGCTCCCGATTCATCGATCTCCGGTACAAACGCATCCAAAGGCAAGCTGTTAACAGCATGATGGAAGTCCCGAAGACAAAAGTTTCCATTGGGAGTGTAGGCAAACTTTAACTGCTAGATCCGTACAAACGTGAAAAAACCACACACAATCACCGAACGTAAGAAGGAAACGACGATCGATGACGATTATAACCTGATCGTTTCCGGAAATCCGATCCTTCAGGATATAACACAAACCGATCCGATCAGTGAGAGAATCTACCGGAGACGAAACCGCGTGTAAATTGGCGAGTTTCAGAAACGACTACAAAAAATTCGCAGCAACAATCAAATTGGAGTTAAGAATTCGAAGCAACAATCAATTTCGAGCTTCATTAACGAAGACGACAATCAAATTCGATCAACAGATAGATTGAGCGATCTACGAACAAAAATTCGACTGAGAATGAAGATAATCTTAGAGATAGGTACCTGCTTTAGATCTCCGATCATAGAAGGAGAGATATTCCTCAGATCCAAGACGAAACATAGTAGCACCATTCTCAGTCACTCGTCGTCGTCTTCTTCTTCTTCTTCTTCTTCCACCAACGATGCGCGCGAGACGGGAATTTGAAAAGGTAAAGCAGAGAATAGTGATTTTAAATAGAAGACGGTTTCATTCCAGTCCCTATACTTTTAGTAATATTTGGGATTTCACTGGAAACAAACTCTTCGTAATTACCAATATGTACCATTAGTTCTTAATTATTTCGCTTTTGGCTCTAAACTTTAAGTCGCAAAATCACAATGAAAGTAAAGTCCGAAAATGGTAACTTTTTATTTGCCTAGAAGAAGTCGAGAGTAGTACGAATGTATGCTCTTTAGATAACCAAGTACATGTGAAGGAGACAGTATATATCCAAAAATCGAATCAGCCAAGCGAAAAACCCAAAAAAAAGCCTATGCCCTTGAAGACGAATAGTGTCAGTTTTCTGCAGACTCGTCTGGGCTCTGAAGAATATCACGAATGAAGTTTATGAAAGAACAGAGTCCACCCAAGAAGTTATGGTCAATGACGCCATTACCATCATGAACATGAGCGAAATCCACCAGCTTGACTTGTGCTCGAGCATCATCGTCTCCCTTTAAGATGGAATCATTCTCATAGACCATTAGAATCGAGCAAGAGTTGAAATGGTAGAACGTTTGGTTCTCAAACCAGGTCTTGAGCTCCAACAATTGTGTTAAGATCCCTTTGGAACCGCCGTATACGCTGGACACAAAAGCAGAGTCGGGTTTTGAACTGGTGTCAGAAAGTGTGTTTGATGATACAAACTTCCGCAGAGCCAATCTCACGCCATCGACATTAATCCCGTTAAGAAGTTTCCTGTTGGGCTTCCAGAAACTCAATTCTTTGTGATCATACACCTCGAAACCAGAGATCCTGAAACCCGATGACACGGTGGTTGTTCCCGTGTCTTTCTTTAAGCATTTTTGGATGTATTCTTCGGATGCTTCAGGGTACCATGTTCTTGAACCCATCTTAACATCCATTACTGATGGCTTTGAATACTTGGAAAGAAGATTTTCCAGCACAATCATGGCTGCTCCATCAGAACCTTCAACTGCTTGAGTGCCGTGATACACTGGGAAATATCTACGGATGTTATCTGGAACCTCTGTGTTTGTCGTGAAAGATTCGTAGAACTTTACCTCGTTTTCACCACGAGAATCTCCCTGAAGCGGCTTGAAGAACCGACCCTTGTCATCGACGAGGGGACCAGGCTTCCCGTCTTTAGCAATGTGTCCTGCAACCTGATGTTCAGGGGCCTTGAGATGCATCTTGGTAAATAGTATGATGAACCTGAAGAGTAAGAAATGAGATCACTCACAAACCCACACGCCAAGAACAACAAGTTTAACAAGAAGCAGAAGACCAGAAGTATAGAGATGTTAAGAGATATGTGTGGTTAAGGATCACATAAGTTGTGAAAACTATTACAAACTTAGCAATGCCTTAAGTAGATGAAGTTAATATCTCTATGAACCCTAATAGGAAAGATCCTGAGAATGCATATCCATAGCCAAGCCCACATTACTGAAACAATCAAGTGGTCCAAAACCAAATACAAGAACAAGTATGCATCAAAGAACCTGTTCTCTGCAAATCAATCACTATTTCACACATTATTCCCAAATTAGCAATATTTAGAGCTAATAAAGGTTATTGCTTGAGTTAAATTGGTTTAGCAGAAAAACCTTACACTTGAATGAGATTCCATCACACCAAACTAATACAGAATTTCCCAGGAATATTCTAATCTAACCAAAGGAAGATTCTGATTAGGGTTCTTCAATTCTCTTCGCATTTTTTTTTTTAAACAAAAAAAAAAAAAAAAAACATGCCCATCACAATTACGAGAAAATCCGACATCAAAAACAAAAAAAGGGGGAAAACAATACTAAATAGGAAAAATTCCTGAAATCCAGCTATGAATTGAAAATATGACGAAAAGTTGCTTTCGTAGAATTTTATTTGCTAAAAACGCAGAAAAAAGGTTAAGAACTTTACAAAAAAAGGTAAGATCCCATTAATTAAACGCAACACGAAGAAACCTAGATTTTAAAATTTTGTGGTTAACGAAGTAAAGCTTTACCCAACAAAAAATTAGAAGAACAAATCTTCGAGGAGAAACGATGAGGAAGAAGACGGATAAGAAGGTTTACGATTCTCAGATTCTCACAATAGAAAGATGAGAGAGCCTGTCGTTGTTTTTTTCTTTCGAGGCACCGAAGCAATCTTAGCTGGACAAATATATATACATAAATATATCAATAATAAATAAATTATTATTGTACCTTTTATTTTTGACTCTATTTTATTTTATAAGTTGGCTGCAGAGGACGAAAACTCAACACGGTTGGAGTTTATATATACGGCATGTGTCATCTTTTAAAATAGAAGAAAATAAAAGAATAGAAAAATAAAATGAAAAACTAAATCAGATTTTTTTTAAAAATTGTAAATGTTAAATTTATTACTCAATAAAAATGAAGTTGTTTACAGTGAATCGGGAATGCAAAGAAAATTCAAAACAAAATGTAGAGATTTAAGAAAAATAATGTCATTGTTATTTTATTTACATATGATTTATTAATTTGTAGAGAAAAATAAAAAGTGTATAATTGTTTTTTTTCTATTTTGCAAATCATTTTATCATATTAACTTGGTCATTTGCTGTTTTCTTTCTGTAAAAACAAAATGATTGTTTTTTTTATAAAGCATAAGAAAATAATTGTTGGAAAATTGATAAGCAATAAATGCATTTTTAATGAGCAAGTTGATGAGTTTTTAATAATCAATTTTTGATGATATCTAATAAATTATATTCGAAGATTAGTGGTTAGTTAGAAATAACCAATATATATCTCGTTAAATTTCGTGTCGTTTTATTTATTTTTGTGTTTTTAATCGTATTTGCATTCAAAACTTATTTTGGTTAAATTCAAATAAATAGAATTAATCTTTTAAAAATTTCACAAAATATAAAATGTATGATTTGAACCAAAAGACAAGTGAAAAATTAAACAATTTTATTGACAAAACTAGTTGCAAAAAAAGTTTTGGTGGTGAGGTGAATCGTTTATGATAGCGTTTAAATTGTTTAGGACGAGTTTGTCGATGATACGAGTAAGTTGTGGGATTGTGCAGTGTGACCGAAGATGAATCATTTCATTCCATTTTTTTCATACATGATACACCGTCACTTAAAATATCAAACGGATTAGAATAAACTTTTCACGGTTGAAAAATTTAATATATTAACTCTATTCACGGATTAGAATAAATTTTTCACAAAGTTTTAAAATTGACGAGAAAATTATATTTGAATATTGTCATGATTTAATTAGGAGTGTGTGACCTAATAATTTGGTAGAGAGGATAGAGCATTTGCTTTGTGGATCAACGATAGAAAAATCTCTCAGTTACGAAAAATCGATGTGGTTTTTTCTTAGTTATTGTACCTATTTTGAATGACAAAAATATCTGACTTTTATATTTATAGAAAATTAGTATGAATTTCGGTCTCAATATATCTCAATTATAAATAAAATAAATTTCGCCATGATGGGTTAAAGACAATACACGGTCTGGGAGAGTGGGTGGTTACGTGACTTACGCCAATTTTGTCACAGCATGAAAATTAAAGTGTACTTTACAAAATGAGTTAATAGGGATACGTGAGACGCGTTTCAACTGATCTCAACTCGTTTTCTTTTTCTCGACCTTTCTCAACTACTCAACACGTTTGTATGATGGATCTGATCTGTACGTATTTCTTTTATAACATTTGTTGGTTTTTTCTTAAATATAGTAAAGAAGCAAAAATCGTAAGAAGAAACATATATATCTCTTAATATGAAGTTTGATGAATTCGGATACTGTAAGCTATCTCGGATCCGCCAAACAGCTATAAGGATTCAAGATTTCTTATAAAACAAAATTTAAAATTAGGGCAAAATATCAGAAAAAGAGAGAAAAGCTAATCTGGTATATTAATGATTCGATCCCCTCTTTAATGAAGGTACAAATATATTTATACATGATTTTGAGTCGGTCGAATTAACTTAATGCTAATTGGAAAACTTCTTGTTTTCTTGTCGATTTCTTTTTTCTTCGTCATCATTTCCTTTTTCTTCGGAATCTCTAGATCGGTCGAGCAATTATGGGCTTCGTAGATCGTATTGGCCGAATTCTAACTTTTGGGCCGAGCTCGAAAGTTTGGACGACATGGGTCGAGCTCGCGTAATGGACCTCTCGGCTTGTTTGGGCCTAGTTCGTTCCTCTTTTCTGGGTTGAACTCCAGTATGCTTTCGGATCGGTTCAGATCCGGATCAAGTCTTTAAAGTGAGTGTTCAACCCGGCTCCATCAAAATTCTTATTGAGATATGAGAGACCAGGACACAAGCATTGGCAAGAAATAAAAAAACAAGAAAAGTAAAAGACATGTGGCAGAGAAGTCGATAAATGAAAAATATTGAATTAAACCGGCCTTGCGATGAAAATGTAGATGAATTGTGGACAAAACCATTAGCAAACTGGTTTAGCCGTTTTTTTCAACTCCGGTTTAGCCGTCTATTTAGATTAATCAACGACTAATTTAGATTTTGAATGGTGATAATGCGGTGCGAAACATGATATGTACAAAACGGTTCGAATAGTAACAAAATGTATACATACATATATAAACGTAAATTTTTGTTATTATTGAGTGCGGGACGGTGTGAGAGTGTCGTCTCATTCGAAACCTTAAATTCGCGGCACATCATATACTATTGGCGGGAAAATTATGCGAGTTTACTCGTTAAAATAAATTGTTTCGATCTAAATATGTAATTTATTACTATTATCCAAAAAATTCGGATAACCTCATATCCGATATGGGTAGGATTGGATGATCTAATTGGAATTGCACCTAATATTTGCCAAATAGTGCATAAATATTTTACTTTTGCCAATATTCAGTAACTTACAACAATTTTGTTAGATACTTTTTGAACTATAAAAAAGTGTTTATCGTCTAAATCGACTATATAAATACTCCTTGAGGCTTAGCTTCTCTTCCTCAACTAAAGAACTTGGTTTTAGTTTGGGGATAGAGCTTTTGGCTAGGATTTACCCTTCATTTTATTCGATCTGTTGCTTGTTAATTTGTAGTGGTTTGGTTATCTTGTTGTGGCGATTGAAAGGTTTATGCGGTTCTTACTTTGTCCGACAGTCTATTGAGCCAATTTCTATGAAGTTAGCTCATCCGAAAAAATCTTGACAAAGGCAAATCATAGAAGGAAACTCATCTTATTTGGAGGATGCCAAGTTTTTTTTCGAGTTATTGCCAAAAGTGTTAGAAGCCCGTCTTCAAAGTTTGTTGTGCGGGAATTCTTTTTGATAGTCTTCTGAAAGACTCGATTCAAAGCGTTGTTTGGTATTATCACTATATCATCGAAAATTTTCATCCTCATCTCATCGATTTGTAGGTTCAGGGAAGATCTGTATGTACTCTTTGTGGTTTATTAATCGTTTTTTTTCATCCTGTAATCCTTTTCGAATCAATATAATTTGAGTGAAAAAAAAAATACTCTAATTGTAATCAATTAGTTGGTGATTTATTTTTATTTTTTCGAAGTGACCGTTAATTGCAAATTTATATTTAAATTAAATCATTTATCATCAAATTAATAATCAATTTGACCCACTAGTTGCTTCACAGGTTGATTCCACTCTCCAATTTCTAATTTTCATCGACTTGAGTTCCTCACCGGAGCAGAGTCAGAGGCAACGACCGTCATCGTCACCGTCACCGTTATCAAGCCCGATTCACTATCGGAGACGATGATAGCACCATCAATCGCACCAAGCGTACAATCTAGCTTAGCGACGCGTGGCTCACTTCCTCGTAGCCGTACACGTGCTTCGCTTATTCTCTTCCTCGTCGTCCTAGGTTTAACGGTCTTTTGTACGGACGCAAATCCTTCTGAGTCGAAGCTTCTCTGCTCCGATTTAGTCTCCTCTCGTCTTCCATGTCAGCTCTCTATTGCAATGGTGAGAAATTGTAAGAAACTGTGGAAAATTTTGGACCTGAAAGTGAGTGTTCCGTGCCGTGAGATCACAACTTCGCCAAGGTAAAAATATGATTTTATTTGTTTTTTCAGTTTTGTTTTTGTTTTTGCTGTTTTATTGAGCTGATGTTATATAATGTTCATGATCAGGACAGTAACATTACTCAAACTGAGCTACCAGATAAGACTATGGAAGCTAAGTGTCTCCCGAACATGTTTGAGTTGATTGATTCTGGATTCTTCAATGATACTAAGGTAATACCTTGATACTTCCTGTTCCTGACTATAAAGTATAAACTGTAGTTTTTTATGCTCTCATCCTGATTATGGATTTGGAATCACCACTTAGGAATCTTTAATGGAAAATGAAACCAATGTTTGGTTTTGGGTTTAGGGTTTAGACAGGTATATGGTAGCTAGGATTGGGTTGAATTGATTTTGATTCTTGAAGAGGAGTAACAAGAATAAGCCATTTTTGGTTTAAATCTTACTTTTGAGCAAGAAAGAATATGTTTTCACTTATCAATTATCACAATAGAGTTTGTTGTTTTGGGGGTATATATATAGATTCAGAAAATTACAAAGGGAGCAACTGAAATGAACGTTCTTATATATCGAACCAATCGGAAACTAGTGGCTACTAAAAATGGCGGGTTGGAAAATCCATCACCGCTGGTGTTTAATCCGTCTTGGAACAGAGAAGTTCCACGAGTACAAGGCAAAACATTCAAATATCCTTCGGTTTCCGGAGTACAACTCCCAAGAGATGAAGAAGATATCGCCTTCATGAGCGTAAGTCATCTAAGTCATCTTCCTTTTATGGTTGTTACGATAGATGGGTAGGTTAATCTGATTAGAGAAAACTTTATGGCAGGTTCTTGAACTCGGAGAGCTTATTAAGACGAGACAAATTACTTCCGAGGAACTCGTCCGGATTTATCTCAAGCAATTTAAACGGTACGGGAGCTTCTGTTCTCACTGAGTGTTTGCAGGGAATTTTACATGATCTGATGTTGTTAATGTAGATTCTTGGGAAAAAGGTACAATCATGTTCTTGAAGCGGTGGTTACTTATACTGAAGAATTGGCATACAAACAAGCCAAAGAAGCTGATGATTTGCTCTTTCAAGGAACTTATCTCGGTATCTTTCTCTCATGCAATAGATTTGTTTGATGGATTGGTGACCAATTGGTGTTTCAAGCTTCTGGTTATGATTTTTGTGCGTGATAGGACCTCTTCACAGGATCCCATATGGTTTGAAGGATATAGTTACAGTTCCCGGATACAAAACAACGTGGGGTTCAACTTCTTTCAAAGACCAAGTTCTTGATATTGAAGCATGGGTTTACAAAAGGTCCTGAAAATACCATATTCATTGATTTTTTTTTTTGTTCAATTGGAGTTAACTTGACAACGTCAATCGGATGCTTGGTTTTTTGTGTTTGATTAGATTAAAAGCTTCAGGTGCAGTTTTAGTAGCGAAGCTTATTTCGGGTTCTCTGGCTTATGATGACATCTGGTTCGGGGGACGGACTAGGAACCCGTGGAATATCGAGGAATTCTCTACCGGATCATCAGGTGGACCCGCTGCTTCCACATCGGCTGGTTAGTTTTATAGAAAAGGAATCAAGATTACGTTTCTGTTTGGATATACCTGGAAAATAAACTCTCTTTTCCATTTTTGGGGTAAAATTTTTGTTCAGGTATGGTACCGTTTGCCATAGGCTCGGAGACGGCAGGCTCAATGACATACCCTGCAGCTCGGTGTGGCATAACAGTGTTGCGTCCAACATTTGGGAGCGTTGGTAGAACCGGAGTGATGAGCATATCCGAGAGTCTGGTATGGCAAAATAGCAGTGGTCTTAACACGCTTCTTCCAAACCCAAGTGAAAACTTTAGTGTATATAACTCTGAAAATGCATATCTTCTTGTCACAGGATAAGCTGGGACCTTTCTGTAGAACAGCAGCGGATTGCGCTGTAGTCCTTGACGCTATCAAAGGGAAAGATCCCGAGGATCTCTCATCAAGAGAGATAGCCTTTGACGATCCCTTCTCCGTGGATATCACAAAACTCACTGTTGGGTATACCGAAGATGCTGACATGAAGGTAAACAAATTATTAAATGCTGTTTGCAATCAGAATAACCTGGCTTGTGTTGATTCGACATTTGACTTCTTCAGGTCATGGAAGTCCTTGGATCGAAAGGTGTCAATATGGTTCCTTTCGGACTAAATTATACAGTGGATTTAGTTCAAGGGATTTTAAATTTCACAATGGATGTAGACATGTTAGCTCATTTTGATGAATGGCAAAGAACCGGTCAAGATGATCTCTATGAAGCTCAAGATCAATGGCCTGTTGAGTTACGCCGTGCTCGTGTAATTACAGCAGTCGATTACATTCAGGTTTTCCCATTTTCCTTTTGGTTTATGGGTTGGTTTTGCGATGGTTCTTTCTGGTTTATTTATTTCTTTGTTTTACCGGTTCAGGCTCAGAGAGCTCGTGGGTAGTTGATTCGAGAAGTGGAGAAGAGCTTTACGGTTGATGCGTTTGTTGGAAACGTGACCGATTGGGAGAAGTCTGTATGGGAAACCTTGTCGGTTTGCCAGTTCTAGTGATCCCGACAGGTTTTAAAAACATACCGGAACCACCTACCAACAGTTGCCGGAGAAGGACAACGATAAATGCCAGAATTTATGCTCCGCCGGAACGTGATCACATCGGAAGTATATGTAATGCATATATCCATATATCTTATATACCGTTCAATGTTCAATGAAATTGAAAATTTAAGAGAATGGCGACGGTGATTCGATTTTAAATTTTCTTATATATATGTTTGTGTGGTAGGCTTTGGCATTAGGTATGGCATACCAATTGGTTACCGATACCCATAGAAGGTGTCCGCCTATAGATGATCTTGGATCGGATGACTCAATACCGAATCCGAGATATAATCCTTCTTCGAAGGTTACACATTTGAGGGTTTTTTCCAATCTTATTTTGTTACATCAGGAAAAAAGTAAAATAAAATGTGATGTATTCTTCTTGTTATTAGAAAGTTAAAGATATGTTACCAAGTTGTGTTTAACATACTGTTTCTGTTCCCAAGGAGTTATCAGGTTAATGTCTTGGATGATTGTAGTTCTTTGGTTTATTTTAAGATTTTTTTGGTAATGAACATTTGGTTGGTCCTGTTTTTGAAGTGTATGTGAGTGAAATGTGGGCGATCATGCTTCGTGGTGGACATAATCGTATAGAAATAAAATTATAGGATGATTGAGTTTTTTGTCTAATGGTTTTATCTTTTGTAATGGGTTTTGTTCCATATCGAACGTGACGGTGATTGGGAATTTGAAATAGCTAGTGCTAATATAAAAAATATACACGTGTTGTTTATTTATTTGTTTGTTTTTGTCGCTGCCGTGTATTTGTTTGAAATTGGCATTTTTTTGCTTTACTAGAAGAGGAAATGGGAAATGCGTGGGTATAGAATTTGGTACATATTTAATTAATTGTGTGCGGGGCGAGTTTTGTGGGTGGGAATTTACTATTTGTACGACCTTTGACTTTAATGGCCTTCGCGTTATAGTTTCGATCTCAAACTAGCATAGAAATTAGATAAATTAGGGTGCATTGTCCAAAAATAAACAAAATAATATTTTCTTAATGAATATTCCTCGTATTTTCCCTCGCGATTTACTATCTATAACTTAGGATTAATTTGCTAATTACTAAAATTGTGGAATATATTTAGGTAAGGAAATTTGACGGATAAATCGTAAAAAAAAAAAAAAAAAAAATTTACATGGTTTGATCAAAATGTCTTTTGTTATTGTAAAATTATGTTATTTTATTAAAAACACATGAATTGTTGTCTCTAAACTCCATTACATGAGTAAATAGCCCGTTATTTTAAAAAAAAATACCATACTTTTTTGGAAAATTATTATAAAAGACCTTCAATTTTTCATTTTTTCCAACTTAAACATCCAATTTTTTGCGTTTCCAAAATAAACTTTTAACTTAATCATTTTTCTGAAATAAACCTCTAAATGACCAAAAGTGTGCGCGATCGAAAATTGACCAACAGTCAACAACAACTCCATTAAACACTCTTAACATCCGTTAAAAAAAAATTAACGACAGTCGCTTTTTAATTGAGTTACGAATTGTGGATGTTGTGATTATAATATATTTTCTATTATAATATACAAACAGAGCAATAAAAGATAACAAATCGAGATCATAAACTTTACAAAAAATAATCAGGAGTTTTAACGGGCGTTATTGGTGTTTAACGGAGTTATCATTGACCGTTGGTCAACCTTCGAATGCATATATTTTTGGTCACTTAGATGTTTATTTCAGAAAAATAATTGAGTTGAAGGTTTGTTCTGGAAACGCAAAAAAAATTGAAAGTGTAAGTTGGAAAAAATTGAAAAGATGGAAGTTTGTTCTAGAAACGCAAAAAATTAGATGTTTAAGTTGGAAAAAAATGAAAAATTTGAAGTTTTTAAAGATAATTTATTTACTTTTTTTTGTTTAAAATCTGTAGGAAATCTTTAATCAATTTTGATAATACATTTATAGCTATTAAAAGATATTTCAACGAGACAAGTTGACCTGATATTTATTTTGGGTTTATTACCAATTTCGCTCTTATTTATTGTCACATGCAATTTAGTTCCTCGGTCATACAAATTAATTGCCCCTAATCCCTATATGTAACCTTCGAAAGCTGACAGTTTGGTGATAAAAGTATAAACCCGAAACCATAAATGGAAAGATTCGGAAATAAATTGCATGTGACAAAAAATTGAAAGTGTAAGTTGGAAAAAATTGAAAAGATGGAAGTTTGTTCTAGAAACGCAAAAAATTAGATGTTTAAGTTGGAAAAAAATGAAAAATTTGAAGTTTTTAAAGATAATTTATTTACTTTTTTTTGTTTAAAATCTGTAGGAAATCTTTAATCAATTTTGATAATACATTTATAGCTATTAAAAGATATTTCAACGAGACAAGTTGACCTGATATTTATTTTGGGTTTATTACCAATTTCGCTCTTATTTATTGTCACATGCAATTTAGTTCCTCGGTCATACAAATTAATTGCCCCTAATCCCTATATGTAACCTTCGAAAGCTGACAGTTTGGTGATAAAAGTATAAACCCGAAACCATAAATGGAAAGATTCGGAAATAAATATCTAAACACAAAAAGAATAATATTTTATTTTTTAATTATTTATCCAATCGCTATTACTATATCAAACCAAATATCGAAGTATATAACAAAATGCTCATTAATGGATTAGCTTAATTAGATAATGTCTGAATCGAATAAAATTATTCGATAAGATATTATGTAGTTTCAGAATAAAAATAATCACAAGGACTAGCTATGCAAAATTTGGTAAGTAGGCTTTTAGGGTTGATTTATAGTGTTAACTCGAAAGCGAAACAGACAAGGTGATTCTCACTTTCCTCGGTACGACCTTAAAACCAACTCTTTTCCGCAAAAACAAAATCTAATAAAGCATTTTAAAAATGGCACACAAACGTAATTTATTCGAAACAGTGAGGGTAAAATAGACAAATCATTATCATCTCCCTCTTCCTCTGTTTATATTTCTTTTACCTCCTCTGCGCAAATCCCCTGAGCTCTTCTTCTATCTCGAGATCCGCCGTAAAAACTCTTTTGCCCCCAAAGCTCAGAGCTTCTCTCTCTTAATCTCTTTCTTCTTCTCTTTTGTGTTCAATCACAGATATTGAATCAGAGAAGGGATAAAGAGATACTATATTCTTCTCCAGATCTAGTTTTTCTCCTCATTTTGGTTTTAATCAAGGTATGTTCATCGGAATTATCGAAGATTTCTTGTAGATCTATCCGTTTTGTTGACTCAATTGTTCGTTTTTGCGATTAATTCCGATCTGATTCCGACGTATTGTTGATCGAGCGTTATAGTTGGTGAGAAACGTTTTTTTTTTTTTTTTGGGTGTTGATTAGCTCGATCGAAGTTTATAGTGCAGATCGAGACGAATGTACATTTTCGTGATTCATTGAGGATTGAGTTTTTGTAGCCTTTTTAATCGATGCATGTAGCTTTTTTTCTGGGTGATTTTATCTATTGATTACCTGATCGGGCTAAATTGAAGCTTGATCATATAGTTACCAATGCACATCGGATTTTGTTTTTTTTTCCAATAACCGATGCGGCCAAATTGTTTTGTTGAAGGGTCTTTATTTACTGTCTTTGGTGCAGGTCTTAGCCAGTCAACATGGCAACGGCGATTGAGAACCAATGGCTTAAAGGAAGAGTGAAGGCTGTAACCTCTGGAGACTGTTTAGTGATCACGGCTTTGAGCCACAACAGACCAGGACCCCCACCGGAAAAGACTATTACTCTATCTTCTCTTATGGCACCTAAGATGGTGAGCTTAATCTTAAGTCAATTCTTTTGTGCCCCCCCCCATGATTACTATTTTTTAAAAAGTCACAATAAGATTTAACATTATCAGATATAAATGTTTGACACAAAAGCTTTCCTCACAACCAATCATGACAATTTTACCTTTCTGCTTATAAGTCAGACTACTTTATTTTGTTGTTGGAATTAACTGTCATGTTGTTGATTTTCCTCTGTTTAGGCTCGCAGGGGAGGTATAGATGAGCCTTTTGCATGGGAAAGCAAAGAATATCTGAGGAAACTTTGCATAGGAAAGGTGAAGTCAAATTCTTGACTAATTATACAGTAGGTATTGTGATTGTCAATGTTTTCTCATTTTAATTATATGCTTTTTTCTTTGAACAGGAGGTTGCTTTCAAAGTGGATTACAAAGTGGAAGCTATTGCTGGAAGAGAATTTGGCTCTGTTTTCATTGGCCACGAGAATCTTGCCAAGCTTGTTGTTCAAAATGGTTGGGCAAAGGTGATAAGCATTTTAATTCACTCCAGATAATGTTGTCAAATATGGTGGTGATACGTTAGCTTTCTGACATGGGGGAGAAATGCCTGTGCTATGGATAGGTTAGGGAGCCAGGTCAGCAGAATCAAGGTAAGGTTAGTCCTTACATCGCAGAGTTGCTACAGCTTGAAGAGCAGGCTAAGCAGGAAGGATTTGGTCGTTGGAGCAAGGTTGGTCTTCCTTGCTTAATTCTCCAAATTCTGTACTGTTTTATTGATTTGATGATGGATTTTACCTGACTCCAGGTTCCTGGTGCTGCTGAGGCATCTATCAGAAATCTTCCCCCTTCTGCCATTGGAGATTCTGGAGGCTTTGATGCCATGGGGCTTTTAGCTGCAAATAAGGGCAAGCCCATGGAAGGTATTGTGGAGCAAGTCCGTGATGGAAGTACTATTCGAGTTTATCTTCTTCCAGAGTTCCAATTTGTGCAAGTATTTGTTGCTGGAGTCCAGGTAATTAAACTTGCTTCCCTGCTCTTGCTGCGTGCAAGGTCGACCTTTTAACATGTAAGATGGAACACAATCAGCAGTTTTTTTCTCTTTCAATGTAGTCTCCATCAATGGGAAGAAGAACCACAAATGGAAGTGTTGTTGAGACAGTTCCAGATGAGCCGAATGGAGATGTTTCTGCTGAGTCACGAGGTCCTCTAACGTCAGCTCAGAGACTTGCTGCCTCTGCAGCATCGTCTGTCGAGGTTTCCTCTGATCCATTTGCAACTGAAGCCAAGTACTTTACTGAGCATCGTGTTCTTAGCAGAGATGTAAGTTTTTTGTCAACGACTTTGCTCATGTTTATCTGTATTTTGGCATTTGCACAATCTCAATTTAAGCTGGATTTTGCAGGTTCGCATTGTTCTTGAAGGCGTTGACAAATTCAACAATCTAATTGGTTCAGTTCATTATTCTGATGGGGAAGCAGTTAAAGACTTGGGTTTGGAGCTCGTTGAAAATGTATGTGCTTAAATTAAGCAGTTATTTTGCTTTCGACTTGATTCGCATATTAAGCTAACGGACTGATAAGGATTTTGCTCTACCCTAGCGATTGGTCGTAGAAACTATATTTATGGTGTTAGATATACAATTTTCTTCCTTATTGTTACTTAGAGAAATTTGGTTGACACGGTATGTAATAGTTTATAATTCTAGTGGCCAGTTTTTGGATTTCTCTTATACAAAATTACTGGAACAAATGATCTTCTATGTTGTTGACAAAGTTAATGACATTGGTTGTTATTATTTTTCCTTAGGGTCTTGCTAAATTTGTTGAATGGAGTGCTAACATGATGGAGGAGGAAGCCAAGAGAAAGTTAAAAGCTGCAGAACTTCAATGCAAAAAAGATCGGGTGAAAATGTGGGCAAACTATGTTCCTCCAGCTACAAACTCTAAGGCAATTCATGACCAGAACTTTACGGGAAAGGTAACTTGTCCTGGCCAAATTCTTGGTTAAATACTGTCTTTCTCCTCTGCTTATTGAGTCATTGGTTTTATCTCTCTTTAGGTAGTGGAAGTGGTAAGTGGGGACTGTGTTATAGTTGCCGATGATGCTATCCCATACGGGAGCCCAGCGGCAGAGAGACGGGTCAATCTTTCGAGTATCAGATGTCCAAAAATGGGTAACCCGCGTAGAGAAGAGAAACCAGCTCCTTATGCTCGGGAAGCAAGAGAATTTCTGAGACAACGGCTTATTGGCAAACAGGTATTGCGTTGTGTCTTCTACTCTCGTCATTGCCTTTGTGCCCACATATGAACAGGATTTGATTTTTTTTTTCCTTGGTACAGGTTATTGTTCAAATGGAATACTCAAGGAAAGTCACACCAGCAGATGGTCCTACCACATCTGGAGCTGCTGATAGGGTCATGGATTTTGGCTCAGTGTTCCTTCCATCTCCTGCCAAAGGCGATTCCGAGGAAGTGGCTGCATCATCTACTGCAGCAATTGCTGGTGGTCAGCCGGCTGGATTGAATATTGCTGAGCTCATTCTTTCCCGTGGTTTTGGAAATGTAGTTAGACATAGAGATTTTGAAGAGCGGTCAAATCATTATGATGCTCTTCTGGCTGCCGAATCTCGTGCTCTGTCTGGAAAGAAAGGAATCCATTCTGCAAAAGAATCTCCAGTCATGCACATCACAGACCTAACTGTGGTTAGTAATTATATCTATATATACATGTACAGATATCTTTTAAAGAAATTCATTTTCCTGGCTAGCCTTTTTGTAATCTAATTGGTAAGCATATATTTGTCTCAGGCCGCAGCTAAGAAAGCTAAAGATTTCCTGCCATCCCTGCAAAGAATCAGGAGAATACCCGCTGTTGTGGAATATGTCCTCAGTGGACATCGGTTTAAGCTCTATATTCCAAAGTTAACATGTAGCATTGCCTTTTCATTCTCTGGTGTCAGATGTCCTGGCCGTGGAGAACCCTATTCAGATGAAGCTATCTCTGTAATGAGACGTAGGATCATGCAGAGAGATGTCGAGGTAAACCGAATGCACGGCTAAACTTACATCTCCGTTTCCTATTCTTCTTTATTGTTTGTTCATACTCTGTTATAACTACACAGATTGAAGTTGAAACCGTGGATCGAACCGGTACGTTCTTGGGATCCATGTGGGAGTCGAGGACAAATGCGGCGACAGTTCTGCTTGAAGCCGGCTTAGCAAAAATGCAGACTAGCTTTGGTGCAGACAGGATTGTTGAATCACATATTCTTGAACTGGCAGAGAGATCTGCTAAAAATCAGAAACTGAAGGTGACAAGCAATGAAAGGCTAGAGAAGAAAATCCTCTCTTTCAAAACCTAACTTGCTAAACCGTTTTGATCTTTTGCAGATTTGGGAAAACTATGTTGAAGGAGAAGAAGTCTCGAACGGAAGTACTACGGTAGAAACCAGGCAAAAGGAGACCTTAAAGGTTAATTTATCCACAAGATTCTTCACACAGCTCAGATTTTTGTGTTTGTATACAATAAAAACCAAACCTTCAATACTCTTTTCATTGCCTACAATTACAGGTTGTTGTTACAGAAGTACTTGGAGGTGGTCGGTTCTATGTTCAATCGGTTGGAGATCAGAGAATAGCTTCGATTCAGAACCAGCTCGCATCCCTGAGTATTAAAGATGCTCCCATTATCGGATCCTTTAACCCTAAGAGAGGTGACATCGTCCTTGCACAGTTTAGCCTTGATAACTCCTGGAACCGTGCAATGGTAACTCCATTTCACTTTCTCAATTTCCGGGCTTTGTTACCTTCTTGCTTGTTCATTAATCGATACTTAATCGTGTTCAGATTGTGAATGCACCCCGAGCAGCGGTTCAATCCCCAGATGAGAAATTCGAGGTGTTCTACATCGATTATGGAAATCAAGAGGAAGTGCCGTACAGCGCAATCCGACCAATCGATCCTTCGGTGTCCTCAGCACCAGGGCTTGCTCAGCTCTGCAGACTTGCCTACATAAAGGTTCCAAGCTTGGAAGAAGACTTTGGTCCTGAAGCCGGAGAGTATTTGCATACGGTAACGCTGGGTAGTGGTAAAGAGTTCAAAGCAGTGATAGAAGAAAGAGACACATCTGGAGGCAAAGTCAAAGGCCAAGGCACTGGAACTGAATTTGTTGTGACTCTCATCGCTGTCGATGATGAGATCTCTGTAAACGCTGCAATGCTTCAGGTCGGTTTTTCTCTCACCTTCTCTCTATAAAACATTTCCAAGAATCGGTATTTATGATGATGATGATGAACAGGGAGGAATAGCGAGAATGGAGAAACGTAAGAAATGGGAGCACAAAGACAAACTAGCTGCTCTTGATGCTCTTGAGAAGTTTCAAGAGGAAGCTCGCAAATCTAGGATTGGAATCTGGCAGTACGGTGACATCGAATCAGATGATGAGGACACTGCCCCGGCCAGAAAGCCTGCCGGTGGTCGCCGGTAAATTATAAAACCGATCGGAAACCGATATATGTTGTGTTATGGTTCAAAGGGACCATGAGGTAGGGAGAGAAGCGCCGGTCGGTTTCTCTAAATGGTTAAAGCCGTGTCGAACTTTTTTGTAACGTTTTAGATTGTTCTTCTTTTTTTTTTTTCTCTTTTAATTTATACTTCTTTTTAATGTTATGAACTTCAAAGAAATTTTCTATGTAGGACTTCAAATAAGGGGAAGTTTGAACTATGCTTAGAGTTTTTTGTGTTTTTGGGGTAAACTTTTATTTCCTTCCTCAACCGTGATATCGATGATTTCTTTTTGGAGTGGAGGGATTTTGGGCTTGAGTTTCACGATACCCGGGTTAACTACAGTCGAACCGAGTATGAAATGTTGTTTGAACGGTTTGTTGAAGCAGGGATTACCGGTTTACCTCCAACTTCCATATCTTTCATCAAGGATCTCCCAATGGTTCAGTTGGATGTTGAGATTTGAGAACGATGTTTGTGCGGTTTGCAAAGATGAGATGCATGTCGGAGCAAAGCGGTTCGATTGCCTTGTAATCATCATAAGTACCATAGCGAATGCATTGTACCGTGGCTCAGAATGAGCAACACATGTCTTGTTTGTTGTTATGAATTGCCTACAGATGATGCAGAGTATGAGCAAAGGAAGAGCCAGACACCAACAAGTACTCATGATATATGGTCAATAGTAAGCATCCTCTATATATGATTGAAGAATGTGTATATTCTATGTTTGGATTAAGTCAAGCTTTTTCTTACTTGTTTATTTTAATCTCGTTGTGTGAGCCATGTGATGGTCTAGGCTTTAGGAGCCATAAGTATATTTTTGTTTGCTTTATCTCATTTTCTTAAGTTTGGAAGAAGTTTATACATGTTGCTAGAGGAAACTTATAGACATGTTTTTAACGATTTCAAGGTATTCTAAAGTAATTTTCTTGTTAAAATATCAAGATTAAAAAAATCACAATTTCAGATTTAACAAAAAAAAGTATGACAATTTTTCATATATATGTTCGCTTATAATCGACAGAATCATCTAAAATTTGCAAAGCTCATATCATTCCATAAGTCAAATGTTTATAATGTTCGAGTTATATTTCAATCGAAAATAAAACTAAACCAATTTGCAAATAAGTTCGCCTACATTGGTTTTAGCCGATCTACGAATTAAACAGTCTTGGTTTTCAACGTTCTCACATCTCTCATACATTCAACAGTTGTTTAACGGCATATGCAGCCTCCTTCTGATGCTGCCCTTCTTCTGATGCTGTCTGAAGTTGGACCAATGCCTTGGATCACATGAAATGGCAGGAAGAGAGTGATGTCAATAGAATACATCATTTAGTTTATACATATATATTGGAAATTGGATGAAAACAATAATAAATCAAATAAACACGAACTGTCCTAGTCTATTCACGCTAGCTTCACAGTCTAGTAAACGCATATGTTAATCAACATCTAAAGACTCTTTCGATTTTATGAGTGATAATTGGTTAAAGTGATGAACATCTCATAATTATTTGAGACTTAATTGATAATTGAATATAGTGATGAATAATTTCAAAACTGTTTTGCATGGACTGAAGTTTAATACTTTTCAAATATCTTTCATTTTTTATAGTTTTTAACTGAATAAGAAATAAAATGTTTTTTTATTTTCTCTACAAAAAGTTTCAAAGAAGAAAAATAAAAATTCTAGATTACTATCGTACGTCATTTAGTATGCCACGAAGAGATTGATGAGAACAAAATGCTTTGAAATTCTGTTTTTTATATATAAAAAAATTGAGTTTTTTGAGCAAAATCATTTGCACCCGATTTGCACATACATGTTTTTTTATATATTCAAAGTGTTTTATCAATTGAAATAGATACATATATTACTTTATATGTTTATAACAAATGAAACATTAATTTCGAAATAAAATCTCTAATTGTTTCCACAAAATTTTTATTAGATAATGTGAATAAACTGTATTTTTTTTAATAGTGTAGGATCTCTTAAACGTTATCTGAATTAATCAACCTGGTAATTGTTTGGTTTTGTTGCTGGATTACCTTATTGAGTTTATGTTGCTTGCTTAGGTTTTGTTTTTCTTTTTATTTTTGTTGTGGTTCTATACAGATGACATGTATGCTTGCGGTTCTCCGGTGGACGCAAATCGTGTGTACCATGAAACCCAACTCGAAGAATGATGTCATCGGCTTGATCGTAACGGTAAACCCCTTCGTTACGATAAAGCGGTGGAGAAGTACGATGGTCTCTTCCTTTGCCTTCCACTCCCTCATCTTGATTCGGCGTCTTGGCTCGATCCCACTCAGCTGCGGAAAGAAGCGGCAAAGAGCCTTGTGGATTTGCTTGTGCAACTAGTTGGTGGAATGTGGTATGTTCGAGCTCGAGTTCCAAAGAAACAGAATTGTTATGTGATTGCTGATAAGAGGGATAAGAAAATGAATGAAGCAATTATGACTGAAGCAACTTTTTGGAGGAGTATGGCTCCTCCTTTGGTTTATTACTATATCGCTTAGTCTTTACATACCTGGTTACCACACCTGAGTAGATGACCAGAGATATCAATGTAAAGAAACTTATCCTTACATTGGATATTGAACCAGACGTTAGTTAATTCCATTTTCTTTCTATTGGCCGAATTTTTTTTCTTTTTTCGGCCAATTGTTTAGTTTCCGATTTGTACACAATTAGTTTTCAGGAGGATGAATTCACCATTTTGGGCTCTTTCCGATTTTGACACAATGGCCTAATTAGTTTAGTTTCCGATTCTGACACAATTCATTCATTTTTTAAGTAATATCGACAAAACGAACTAGTTTTTTGGAATCTATAAGCTATAACCCTTGTTGAGTTTTCGAAAATTTTGAAAAAATTGTAAATTTATGTTTTTAGGTTTCGTAAAAAACTCCTTTACCACGTGAAATTGTCGAAATAGTTTAGTTTCCGATTCTAACACAATTCATTCATCTTTTTGGTAATAACGTCAAAAGAATTAGTTTTTTGGAAAATTTAGGATATAAACCTTTTAAGTTTTCAAAAAATTTGAAAAAATTGGAAATTTATGTTTTTTGGCTTCGTGAGAGACTCTTTACAACGAAAAATGGTCGAAATAGTTTAATTTCCGGTTCGGACACAACACATTCATTCATGTGTATTAAGTGCAACTTTTGGAAACTAAATTCAGCGGGTGATCACAATTTAAACCATTTTGGGCTCTTAAAACTACAAAGCCAATCCCAGAAAGAATAAGCAAATTCTCTTGTTCAACACAACTTGAAAATATAAGAGGGGCAACAGCAATCCTGATTTGTGTGTTAGCTGACACTATTCTGTAATCTATCTCACTAGAGACATGATTTGTTCTTTCGACCCAATTTCTATAACATGTGTATTAAGTGCAACTTTTCTTAAGAACCAGAAAAGAATCCAAAGTCACACACTCGAGACAAGTGCAACGATCCCTTGCAAAAATGTTGCGCACTTCAGTAGATGCATTCAGAATAAGCTGATCTTATTGCATTCCTTCTCCTTTTCTTATCTCTGTGTCCCCAACCACACCATGAAGATAATGGGCATCTGATAGAGACGCGGGAAGCGATTTGTTGCCAAAGAATTCATGGTGTTACAATAGTTTTGTCTTGCGATGTAAGATCCACAGCACCACACAACTCCCACGAACCTGCACTTATAAAAACCACCAGCAAATCTGAATTAGCATAAATTGTTATCCAATCTCAATATTTTCCCCACATCTCCTGAAACCCTCATACTCCGAGCAAGAAATAAGGTAACTAGCATCAGAAACAAAAGCCATGCATTTTGGATCTAGTCAACAAGAAAGTTTCTTTCTTCCATTTGAGCTATCAAAGAAAGCTATCGATAATAATCACACAGCTAAGCAATCACTAAAAATGAACAATTAGACTTGACATAGGCTTTGAACGGAACAGGTAGCAAAAAGGGCAAATCTTACAAAAAGCTCTAGATGAGTCTTTAGTCTTAGAAAGATGTAAAACATCAGACAGAATATCTGGTTTAGGAGAAGAAGGATGACCCAATCTAGAATGCCAAGTTCCGAAATCTGCTACGTGCCTTGATGAAAACAGAATTATTTGGTGACTCCAGAATTGTATAAGTTTGACACCTCTCTACCTTCCCCAATCCTCAACTCCTGTGTATTTTCCTTGCTGAGGAGGTTGAATCTAAAGTACTGAGGAATACATAGGGCACGGCTAAGTGTTAATTTTGAGCTAATCTCTACTAAACCAATGCCTATAATGCTCACGTTTGTGCCATTAGGAAGAGTAACATGAGTATTGGATAAATTTCGAGCCATATGTCCAACCTCGAGAGTTGTTGCTGGAAGAAGGAGCAGAAGAGACACCCATATTTGCATATATAACAAGTTTGGGTGGTGGATATTGTTGTGGCGAGGAGCGCCGGAAGAGACAATGATGAAGGTCGGCGGCGGTGGCCGAAGGTAAAAGAAAACAAGGGCTGTTTTAGAGAGAGAAAGAGTCTTTGTCGATATCCGTCTGTTATCAAATTTCAACTCAAATATTGTTGATCAACATTCAGATCCAAAGCATACAAAAAACAAAAAAACAAAAACATGTTACAATCTTTGTCTTACTTATATATCAGTTCCACTACTGTCTATACGAACAACCGGTTTGGTGATAAACCGAAACAAAGAAGCCCCAAAAATCAAAATCTACCACCTTTTGTTTTCTAACTCTCACGCCTCGTCTGCCTCTTTCGTGGTCCAGCCGCTGTTTCTTCCTTCTCCTCAGTCTTCGCCTCGCTCGTCGAGGTCTCTGCTGCTGTTTCCTGTTTCTTCTTTTCCGCGTTAACCTACAAATATACCCACAAATTTCGTTACAACCAAGCAACCATCAATCAAAACATTACATCAAAGTGACAATTGACACAGATTCTAAGATGTAGTTATTACCTTTGAACCACCAAATACGAGCTTTAAGAAGAGAGATAGGAAGACCACCACGACCGAAATGAGGACACCGATGGTTAAGTTTGGCTGTGTTTCAGCTTTCTCAATGAGTTCCTACAAATGGGAAATTGCAAATTTTCAGTGGAGCTTCTTCTTCATACAATATGTTCCAATTTATAAAAATATTTTGTGAGAACTTACCATGATCTTTGACTTGTACGCACTTAGGAAAGAAATGTCTGCAACCTTGTACAAGAGGTCGAACACCTTCTTCTGCAGCAATGCACAGACACATATAAGTAAAAAAGGATATAAACGTTTTTTATATTTGAGACAAAAAAAAAAGTGTTTTGTGGCGAAAATCAATTTACCTGGTAGCTCTTGAGACCATCTGCCTCACCAGCAGCTTCATCCTCTGCCTTTTGTTTCTCTTTCTCAACATCAAACTTGGGCTTCCAAGTAGTTTGTCTGTAGGTCTCTGCGACCTTCTCGTCTTTAGCTATCAATACGTTATCAAATAAGATACCGTCTTGCATTGTCCAAATCTCTATACCAATGGCTGCAATGGGTTCGAAATCCGGCCTGTCAAGCTCAAAATACTCAGGGTTTGGAATGTCTTTGGGTTTCCAGATTCCCTTGTAAGCTGGGTTATCTATAAGAGGCGAGCTCCATTTGCCCTTATAAGCAGGGTTTCTCTTCATCGGTCTCTTCCATTCGCCACATCCGGGTGCTGCCTCACACTTGGCGTTTGAAACCTTGGGAGCCTCCCACTCACCATCTTCCTCATCATCCCAATCTTCCGGCTTGCTTGCCTCGGGGTCATCGACCTCTTCAGGCTCATCATCCAACCATCGTTCGGGTTTCTCAGCTTCCTCATCTTCAATCTCCATGGGTGCATCCTCATCCCAGTCGTCAGGCTTCACAGCGTTAGGATCAGGAATCTTGGCTCTCTCATCCCAGTCTTCTGGTTTCTTGTCCTCTGGATCAGGGATTGTCTTGGAAGGGATCAACGGAGGCTCAAAGTCTTCAGACGACAGTAAATTACCCTTCTTCTTCTCCTCGCCGTCAACCAAAATCCTCACCTCATTGTCAGGTTTCAAGATTGCAGTGTAGACATGAGAAAGCTTATCAAATGGAACAGAAGGAGGAAACTTGAGATGATGCTCAACATACTCGCCGCTCTTTGGATTCTTGTGCTTCAAGATGAAATGCACCTTGTTCGTAGCACCACACTTGTCAGGGCCAAACATGATAGAGTAAGGAGATTCGTTATCAAAACCTTGAGGAACCCATCCAGCTTCTTGAGGACGAAGGTACTTAATGTAAGCACCACCACACTCAAGCCCTTCTTGGAAACGAGCCTCGTATTGTAGAACAACTGTTCCTTCCTTGAGGTTTAATGGCTCATCAAGCACTTTCACTATTCCGTATTTTTTAGCTTTCTCACTCACTAGAAGTCCATAATCATCATGCCCTTCACTCTTCTCGTGCTTCCACACACCTTAAGGATTTAAACAAGAAGACAAAATTTTTGAAGGATTTTCACAGAGTCTGTTTCATATCCACTTCCAGCAAAAGTAAAACATTTCTAAATCTGTTCCTTATATAAACATTGGTTATACCCAAATTTAGAAATCAATAAAAACCACAACTTCCATCACAAAACTCCTATTTGATTCTCCGCCTAATACTTCAATGAAGAAAAAGAAAAAATCGAAGCTTTACCTTGATATTCCTCTTTCTCCGAAACGATCCAGCGACCATCAAAAGACTCGTCGAACGACTCATACAGGATCTGAACAAAAAACAAAGATCACGTCACTAGAAACTTTATGAATAAATCTTAAAAACAGAAACTTTTCTGAACCAAAATGACAATTTTTTACCGTTTGCTCGTCGTCACAGTAGCAAAGATTCTGAAACGAAACCAAAGCTACAAGAAGCAGCGAAGCTAATGCAAAGATACGTTCTCTCATCTTCGCACTCTCTCAGAAGAACAGATAGAGAAATCAAAAATCGGTTTAAGACAGAAACAACAGATCAGAGATTGAGATTTTATATACTCTGTGTCTCTTCGTGTTTTAGACCTACGAACGTCATTTTGCGACTCTTCTGCCAATGAATATCACTCGCCACGAGACGTTAGCCTATCACAGATCACCACGTCATCCAAAAAGCCGCACCAATACGTACTTAGTTCTAGTCCAGGTATTGGGCCTGGGCCCAATGTAATAGTGTCAATCTGCTCCGTTTGGAAATTAAGACCGAATCTATCTTATCCGAACTAAACCGGAGTTAAAAAGGTTCAATCCGTATCCGAATTTGGTTTGTTTTCCGTTCGGATGTTTTAAAAAAAAAAATATCTATAAATAACAATATGCAAAATAAAATCTAATTTAATTTCAGATCGATTCAAATTTCAAATCATATATATGTTAGGGAAATTGATTTTTCAGGTTTCGGTATTTCAGATACATAGAGAAAAATTATTCCGGTTTTCCAGATCGGATCGGTTTATGCAGATTAGACATTTCTATCCACCTCTATCCGGAACACGCACACAAAACCGAACATTATATAGTTACTACTTTTATAACACCGAAATTCGATTAAATATTTACAACCTGTTGAATAACACAAAAATACACTCAATTTTGTTTGATTACCTTAATACATTCATACAAAGCAGGATCATTAACCCTTAAACGACCCATTAAAAAACTCTTGATCTCGTTAAGAAGCTGTTTTATTGACCCAAAAAAAACATGAAATTACAAAACGCATAACACGTCCCATAATAAAGAGCTCTTAGTGAGCCGTAGCCGCCGACATCTTCGGATCAACCCCGACATCCTTGAGCGTCACGGCACGAGGTTTATGAGCGAACTGGTCTTTCCTAATCGGGTCGGGAACAACATCGTGCTTATCGAACTCTTGAACGTGAGCTATTTTCCTAAACCAAGACCTGTTAGCAAACCGGTCCGCTTCGTTTAGGACTTTGTCGGGGTCCTCAACCTCGGGAACAGTCTCTCTCGTCTTCTTCTTGACACGCACGCCAGGGTTTTCGTGGAGATGAAGATACGCAGTGTAGAGACCAAACGATACCGACAGTGAAATCATTCCAATGGAGACGTAAATGGGTATGAAGTCACCTTTTGTCGCCGCCGTCGTGGTTGTGGTGGCTGGTCTCTGGCTACCGTACTCCGTCGCCGCCGGTGAATACGCTTTGGATCTCGGTGTGGTCGCCGTCGTGTAAGCTCTTAACCTCTGCACCATGCTTTTCAAGTGACCCTTTCAACACAAAATGACAAAAAGTCAAAAATCAATCCAAATTATAATCACAAAAATCAATCCAAATTATAATCACAAAAATCAATACTTACTGTTGATCGAAGCGCCATGACTGGTTCTTGGTGAGGGATTTGGGAAGAATCGAGTAAAATTATAGCTGAAAATAAGAGCAAGATTTGGTACTTTCTGTTTTGGATGATACTCAAGAGAGTGTTTAGATTGTGCAATATAAAGGAAAATAGAGACATCTGGAGATGAGAAGAGAGATGTAGAAGGTTTATAAGTACACGTGTAAGCATTAAAGAACATGCAGTCTAATCCGTGGAAATGTCTTGAAGACCCGCGTCACATCAGATTCCTTATAATTGGGATTTCACTGCATAATTTTCTTCTTCGTTGGTAATGCCAAATTTAATAATTACATATCTTCTGATTAAAAATGAATGGCTTAATAGATAGACGTTTAGGATTTTCTTTATAGAGTTGGTTTAGGTTTGTTCGATTTTTTTTAATCGGTGTAGTAAGTTTAAGGGTTAATTTGTCCATTACCAAAAAAAGAAAAATATTTAGGCAAATAATCAAAAATCTTCTATGTGGCACAATTACACCAACTAGTTTTAAGGTTTTTGGTTATTTGTCTAATTATTATTGATTTTTTTGCTATTAGACAAATTAACCCTAAATTTAAAATGGTGTTTTTGGTTTTTCGGTTGTAAGTTTTTTCGTTTGGGCTGTGTTTCCCATGCTATGGATTGATAATTATGGTGTCATATATGTTGACAGTTGGCTTATATATTTAATTTTGTATTTTATCTCATTTCTAATATTTTATCTTGATGAAGAAAAAAATAGACGGTTAGAATAAGACCATAGAAAAAGTCGTATTTCATCTGTTTGGATCTATTGGTTTTTTCAATATGTTTTCGCGTTTGATTCTTGCATAATTAAAGTAGTCTATCTGATTAGGTTTGTTTTGACTAAGTTTGTGGTATCTATTGTTTTTCATTCTCAGGATTACAATTTAATTACCTTTAAAACCTTGGTCGTGTCTATGTTTCCCTTTTGTAGAGTTTGGATTCTGAAGATTTTATAGTTCATCGACTTAGATTTCGAAAATTTGATAGTCCACGGCTTAGTCTCCAAAACATGTTTTGTTAACCGCAAATTTTTGTATGCCTCGAATCTTGCAAGGTTTAGGAATGCATAATACATGTAGTCGTACACTCATACAGTCTAATTAGTTTTACAAGTCTTCATTGGTAATGCCAGATTTTTTTAGTTGTCTATTATGCATTCCAAATACTCCAGTTAAAAAAGTAATTTAATATTTTTAAAAATCGGTGTTTCACCTCGTCGTGTCTTATCTTTGCCTTTATCTTACTCATCTCCTCTTTTCGCCATTAGTACCGAACATATCTCTCTCTCTTCGTCTATATACGAGAAGACGTTGTTTTCGTCAAAAAAAAATAATAATAATAGAAAAAGATCTGACATCGTTTGAATGTTCATGATTTTTTCATGCTTTTAGATAAAATACAATTAATGGTGTTTCTAATTCTTTTAACGTCCGTTAAGTCAAAAGTTTAACATTAATAAATATGATTATTATATATTAGATTAGGATTCACATAATACATTAAATTTTAATTATAACTTATTTATAAATGATAAAATAAAGTAAAATATCCATTGGTTACTCGCACACTTATTTTGGATATTGATTAGTAACTTTGTTTAAAACTGGATTTCAACTCTACGTATTTCATTTCGCAATATAATTCATCTACTTTTCCATCATATTAAAACTATATTTTTATTCCATATATTTCTTGTCAATTAATAATACCTAAATTTTTTATATCAAAGTAATATATACATAATGCATTCTATCAAATTTATGTCTATATATATCAATAGTATTAAATAAATAGTAAAAAAATCAACTGAACATATTAGTAAAAATATTATAAAATATTATAAAAAATATATCAAAATTAAAATTTTGGCACATACCGTAATCTCATGAATATCAATTTTTATATGTCACACTAATACTTTTAGAAATTAGAATTAATTTATCTTATTTTCCTTTTTTAGTCTTTTTAATTTACTATTTTCTTTTAATTTTTAATAATATATTTTTTTTTACTATTATTTCATTTTAGTTACACTACAATTAGAAATAATTTGTCTTATTTTCCTTTTTAGTCTTTTTGATTTACTATTTTTTTTAATAATACTTATTATTATTTTTTAAGACTATTATTTTTTTTTAATTACACTACAAATTGATTTAAAAAATAAATAATGTAGAAAAATAAAATTTATATTTTTATATTAATATATTGACACATGTCATAATCTCAATTAAAATTAACACATATTACGATCTGGTAAGTTACAATTTTGTCTACGTATTATGCTCACGTTGAGTGCATTATGCTTTATATAATAAGATAATTCATAGAATTTTCTATAAATTTAACATATGTATATTTATGAAAATAATTAAATATTACTTTTTGTAAAAAAAAATTCAACCTTTTCTACCGTTCTATATTTGAGTAGTACATATGCTATATTTGTGATAAGACGCAACTAAAGTGGTACGAAGCTTTCTCAATAAGGAATTAAATAAATTTATATATTGATTGATTTAAATATGATAAATTGATAGGAGTTGAATTAGTGCTTGGTGCTTACTAGCTCCCACTTTAATGGAAGTAGTGCTTATTCGACGTAATTTTTGTCCATTGCTAAATTTTTTTTGATAAACATCGCTATTTGTTATGAAATAAAACTTTGTAGAGAGCTTTACAATCCTATATAAAGAAGAGAGGCCAATACAATATATAATCATAATCACCTTTCTCAACGATAAATATATATATTTTCTTCTGTATCGTGATTTTTACTTAATACACCATAAATTTAATAGTGATGTTAATAAATCACAAATTTAGGTTGGTCGAAGATCACACACGAACTAAATGGCTTAAAGAAGCATGCACAGACTAATCACTCACTAACCATAATTTTACACCAAAATAGTTGAAATATTTGATTTTATGAGTTAGTTAGAATCCATTACTTCTTCATATATATGTCGATATCTATGTATAATATAACATGGAAGATTTTTTTAGTATGCATAAGTCATGTTTATTGAAACTAACTAATGGTAATTAATTCAAGGGTTGATATATTTGTTTTAGAGTTGGGAAATTACATGGTACCATAGTTTAGTTAACCTGAAACTCATCATAATATTGATTCAAAAATAAAATTAAAATGAATATTAATATATGGATAAAAAAAACATGAAAAGATTCATCTTGAAAAGAAAATCTTATGAATCGCATACTGAAAAATATAACATATAAGAAACCTAAGTTACTCAAATTTGTTTCAATTGGTTTTTAGATAGAAGGTCATAAACTTTCGGAAAACTACACCCAACTTTTTAATTATCACAGTTTTGTAAACTGGAAGGGTAAATAACTAGTTCTACAAGTATTTCCCCTATTTTTTTGTTTTTGTTTTTGGTTCTCGGAAAAATTAATTATTTTTGATAGACTGATACAAACTCAATATCAGTGGGATGAGTCGATGAGTTTTTTTTTTTTTTTTTTTCGGAGTCGATGAGCTAAGTGGTCCTAGTATGACCACTAAACTGGATCACCTCCTTAGAAAATGAGTATTTTATGAAAAGTATGATTGGTTTATTTGTAGAAATTATATAATTAATATATTATTTTCTAGTGGAGATGACGACATATAAATATAACCCGCTTGTGTTTTTAATTGCCATGGAAAAGTAAAAAAAAAAAAAAAAGAAGAAAACAATTTTGGACGAAGGGAGATGCAAAAAAAAAAAAAATATATATAACATATCTTTTTTACGCCTATTTTCTGACATTTTCTCATTTCATAAATTTATAATCGAGAGCTAGCATCAAACATTGGTTTAATTATTGATTGGGACTATAAAAAAATACTATTAATTTGGGAAAGGAGATGCAAAGCAATAGCACTACGACATGTGGTTCTTTAATTCTTTGTATTACTATTTCTGTTTGCTTATAATGGCTATAATTAATTATTTATAGATCATCTTTACGTGCAAGGATAAGATTATCGATAAATTATTTTGTTTTTGTGGTCTCGCTGGCATATGTATTGCATAGGCCTAGCTAGTATTAATGGTACATCAAAATGATGCACCTACTAGAAGTCTAGAATTAACTATCGTATATAGGATATATAGATGATGATAGATCTCTGTTTTTAACTTCTTTCAAAAATAATATTTTCTCCATTTCACAAAAAATATCATTTTAATACATTTTATACAGATTAAACAAAAAAAATAAACCAAAATATTCATATATAATACATTATTAATAAAATAACAATAATTTAAATTTAATATTTTTTATATTTTCTAATAAAAGATAAAATATGAATTGTAATCGAAAAATCACATTAAAAATATAGAATGATATTTTTTGTGAAACAAAACAAATAATTTAAAAATAATATTTTTTGTAAAACGAAAAGAATACCTGGTAAATATTTTTTTTCTTTTCACATTACCTAACTACCATCTAACTACCATCAGTGATATACATCATCTAATGACTTATATCAATATTGGAAAAAAGACTTATATCAATATATACAACGTAAGTAAGTGTAAGAAAAAAATAGCAAAGAAATATTTTAAAAAGTTTCAGACAGTCGGAACAAAAATTATATCAATATCAAAAATATTTGATTTTAAAAAAGAATTCTTATATTGTATACGGAACAATATCTAGTTTTTTTTTATTTTTTGATAAAACGGAACAATATCTAGTTAATAGTAATAAAGCATGAAAAAGTATTAACAAAAACAGCAACAAACAACAATAGTTTATGCAGAAAGATAAATATGCGTATATGGTTCCGACAAGTGGAAGATAAATATAGCAACTTTAGATAATACAGTATGAGTATATAATTCCGACAAGTGGAAGATAAATATAGCAAAAACTATAGAATAATTCCTTCCATCTGCAGAAACCACCTCGATACTTCTTGTCATATCTTTTTTTTCCTTCTTTGTTTTCATTATAATATAAGTTTTCTGAATATTTTCCACCCAAAAAAAGAAAAAATTTCTGAACATATCTTATACCACTAGCTTCAAGCCTTCAACACTATGGTTTTAATCGTTGATTTGGAGTAAAAATGTACAATTGAATAATTCTACAATTTTGTTGGTATTCAATAATTAAAAAAAAGGGTTTGGATCGTGGTTCTATTTTACGATTTTTAATAACAATAAAACATTTAGCAGGTCGCAAGTTTCATAATTAAATTTAATTTTCATGATCTAATTCTTTTTACGTTATAATCTAATGGTTCTGTAATTCTATTACGCAACTTTACAAAAAAAATTACCATTGCAATAATATTACCGATCAAAATTTATATATTTGAATTCAAAACAATTCTGTAAAATGATTTATTTCCAATAAAATCGTTTATACAAATATAATCATACATGCTGATAAACTTATGATAATCTACCCTTAAAGCTAAAACGGTCAGTTGACTAACTTGTGTAATTGTTACTTCTTAAAAATTAGATTTAGAATCAAGCGTTGAACTTTAAAAAAAAATAAAAACATATCAAACCATTTGAACTAACTGTTTCGGACCGAAGATGTCTTTACTTGTTAATATAAATAAATATGACTGTTACGCTTTAATCTTTTATATCATGCAATAATGCAAACTGGATTTCTTTTAATAGTATGCACATTATTTTATCAAATTTTTTACCGAAGTTAGGTATAACTTTCAAAAGATTCCAAGGGTTGAAATAAAATTGAGCAAAAACGTATTTTTATTTTTTTTAATATTTTTTAAACAATAATAAATTAATTATGGTTTGGATATGGGACCAAATGAAGCATTATAAATGGGATGAAGATAGACGTAGAAGACTTAAAGGAACACTTAAACGTTTTATCTCTCCTTTGTCAATAATCTAAGGAAGAGAAAAAAAGATATGGAGGAAGAAACGGAAAAAGAAGACGGCGTTAAGAAGCTTTCGAGCTACGGTTAACGGAAGTTAGCTCGGTTCTGTTATCTTTCTCTGTTCTGGGGAAGGATACAAACGGCAAGTCATCAGAGGCAAAGGGAAGGCTACGCCTTTCTTCTTTTCGTATTTTTTCTTTTTTCTGTCTTTTTTTCTTTCTTCCGGTGCTTCTCCGGTGATGTGTAGAATTTCCGACGAGAAGTATTCCGATTGTTCTTAATAGCTTAAGATCTTGTTGCTTCTTTTTAAAACTATCTTTATTTATATTGAAAGATCCAAGTTGCGATTTATTTTTATCAAAACAAAAAAAAAAAGTTGCAATTTACAAGTTGTACCCTAGCTAATGATTTTTTTACTGCTTAAACAAACAAATACCGAGAAATTTTTGGCTTGACAATGATATTGTTAACGTGGTGATCCAGTAGTAAAAGAATTTGTGGACAAAATAAAACTCATTGTCCCCTGAATTTATTATCCATTTGTAACACTTTTATCCTCATTTGACATGTCGAAATTGTGCCATATTTTAGACATTAAAAAGTTCGGTAAATGAATTATTCGACGGCTACAGTCACTTTTGAGAGATTAGTCGAGTCTCGGCCTAAATTCTCTTGGTTATAAAATTTAATGTTTTCTATATTATTCATGTAAAACTTAATGATTTTGTGACCAACCTACCTTGCCTCTGCCTTCACCCGAACCTCCTAAATCCCAATCAACCATTTCTCACCAATTTCTTTATTTTATTTAGTTAGAAGTCATGATAGCATCTACAATGTCCACAACATAAACAACTTTTTCCAAACTTTTTTTTGCTATTCTATGTGTATTGTTAGGACAGCTTTTGTTTGTGGGGGCTATCACGGGTTTTGCCTTATTTTGGTTGTGCTTACCATAACAATCGGTTTACTTACTCAAGAAATTCGTAAAACTTTCTTTCAAAAAAAAAAAATTCGTAAAACTTGCTGATTTGCGAGTTATTGTTCAAATTGTTCATCTATATGTATATAGTTTAAAAAAAAAAAAATTTAGTTCGTAGACATAAATAGATGTATATATGTATTATGGTTAATTTGAAAACTATACTAAATAGTTTACAAATTTGAAATATAGCTTATATTTTATTTTAATGTTATCCTCAGCAAAAAAAAAAAAAAAAAAAAACAACAAATTTTTTGAACCACTGATTTTAAAAATAAATATATGTTAAAGCTTAAAATATCATTTTTAATAATGTTTAGGTATAACATCGTTGTCATCACCACGGAGCATATTTTTAGTTGAGATAGAAATGTAAATGATAAGAAAAAAACGCATAATTTAGAAATATAAATCAGAAAATAAAATAAATGTGTGAAATTAAATATATTGGTTTTAAATTTTCAATAATTTAGCAAAAATCAAAATAAATTTACTACTCATAAATAATTCTATCAAACTAAATGAAAAACAGACCATCATAAAATACATGTCGGCAATTTAAATATGTATATTTTATTAATAAGTCAATAAAATATACTGATGTTAGATAATTTGACTAAAATAAAACATAAATCGATAATTTAAATAATCCTACATCATGATTAGTTAATTATTTATATATTGAATAATGATTGAGTAAATAATAAATAACGGTATTTTGGTAATTTTCATATTAAAGTATATTATTTTTCAAATTTCTATAAAATTGAGTTTATTTTTCAAATATATACAAACATTTAGTGTATTTAAAAAAGATTTAATGTTTAACTTTTAAGTATAAACAATGTGCTTTTAATGTTTTGTTTTCCATTTAATTAAATCATTTTCTATACTTAAAATAGGTTATAAACTTAATTAAAACAATATTTTAAAAGAAAACCTATTAAATGATAATGACTGTGTATAAAAAAAACATTTTTCTTAATTTTTTTAAATGTATGTAGTCTTATCTTTCTAATTAGATTTCCCTTCTTCGTTTTACTGTTTTCATAATTATTTCATTATGTATTTAGCTAAAGATCAATCAAATGACATTGATTGTGGAATAAAAACAACATAAATAAACATACTTAAAAAAAAAAATTACATAAATAGTCGAATCACATGTGTTTATGGAATTAATACAAAAACACGGAGATATGTTTTATATAAATTCGAACGTGCAATCATATCAATAAATATAAATGGTCAAATCACATAAATTTAGGATTTAGGATATCAATCGCATTAATAGAAAAAAGAGCTACAACGCCTTCATCTTCTCAATCTCGTTTTGTCAAGGTTCACAAAGAAGGATACCTCCTAGGGAGGAAGGTCGATCTTTTCAAGTTCAGTAACTATCAGTAGGGCTGGACAAATTATCCATTAGATTCGCTCCGATTCGATATTCGCTCCGATTCGATCCGAAAAATTCGGATATCCGTTATGAATCAAAGCGAAGCAAATAGTAAAATCTAGTATCCGTCTAAACCGGAGCAAATCACAAACACTAATTTTAAAAATCCGAATATCCTCTCCGATCCGTATATTACTTATATATACATATAATATGATAGGTTTATAACGTATATTTGCATTTTTAGACTTTTTAAATACATTTGGCGAAATATTTATAGTAAGAATAGGTAGATAGATACTAGCTTTTAATTGAAAATAGATTTTTTTTTCTTAAATAAAAAACACATGTTTCATTTTTCACCATCTTAATCTTCCACTTTTCATTTTTATTTAATTATATCAGATAAAATTATGTAATTTAATATATTTATTTACTAACTAGTTTAAATATTATATTAAAACAACAAATTTTAAAAAAACATATGGTGTTTTGATTATTTTTTGGATCTAAAACGGATATCCGTGAATATCCGGATATCCGCAAATATCCGAAAAAAATCCGGATATCCGCAATTTCGGATATCCGAAATTTTCCGGAGCAAAGCAAATCGAAAAACTAGATATCCGACAAAAACAAATCGGATCATAAATACTATATTTTTTCTGGATATCCGCTCCGTGCCCAGCCCTAACTACCAGAGTCTCGAAGCCGCTCTCTCTGAAATGTTCAATGTTACAATTAGTAAGTAATCAACAAATGTTTTAAAATATCGTTTTTTTTTTCAAAATTATCATCAAAAACTTAAAGATTTCAAAATGGATTTAGAAAAGTACTTCTTAAACGCAAGGCAAGGGTTCCGAGACCATTTACAACTTCTTCCTAAAGGTTTAGGAACTAAATTATAGTTTTTTGGTGTTTTAAATAAAAATGATAGAAACCAAACTTTTCGGAACTAATGAGGTTCTAACCGAGGCGTGGCTATTGTTGGTTGAAAACTTTTCCGAACGCTATGCAAATGCATCATTTACACGTCCAAATAGATTTAAGAAGTGTCGTAGCGATACAAATATATGTTTTTTCTCTTTCTTAATCGACATAAATCTTGATTCTAACAGATGGTGACGGAAGTAGCTTAGTTTCAAGAAATCGCCATACTTTGACGTATTTAGACAAAGATGGAGATTGGATGATGGCCGGAGACGACTCATGGGAGTTATGATGATTTCTCACCTCCATCCAATCTTATCATATACTATCTTTTAATTTTTGTCATCTTTTTAAAAATCTCGATTTCATGTGTCTGACTCCATGTTTTCTTGCAGCCATTTTCTGACTACAGTGAAAAGATTAAAGATTAAGAAATCCAAGACTCCTTAAACCTAATTGATGATCATTTTTACCTCCTGATCATGATGATATGTTTAACAAAACTGCAACGAACCATTTCACATCTCTTCGAACAAACTATTTAATAGTAAAGTTAACTAATTACTAGCTTATTGTTTATGCAAACTAAATCACTAGTGTCCAAAACAATTTGGACAAAAAAGTTTCACTTTATGACTATCCAAAGTAATACCTTGTATTTTTTCAAAATCGTTTTATTTTCTGTTTATATTATAATTAAATTAATTATTTCTAAATACCAACTTTTTCAACAACATACAGTATGAGAACCGTAATTTTAATCCATTGATATAAATACAAGAAATTGAACCAAATCAACATTAATTTGAAATTGAACCAAACCAAGTGAAAATCGACTCTAATAAAAAAAAAAAACAGAGAAAGCGATTATGAAAGAGAACCGTAATTTTAATCCATTCAAGATCCGTTTTGAAAATGGTGACTTTACAGACTTTGAGTCTTTGATCATGAACACATCAACGACCAGAGATGTTAAAGTCTCGTCTTGTTTCTGTTATCTCACATAATCTAAAGCTCAAGAGTCAAGAAATGACCCCTTGGGAAACAAAAAAAGAATGACTAACCCCCGAGAAAATTTGTCATGGCTAATCAAGAGCCATATTTTTCTTCATAGCTTCATAAACAATGTACGTAATGCTTGCGGCTGGAACTACTTTGAGAAGATTGGGTAAGAGTCCTCTGTAGAAACCTCTAAGACCTTCGTTTCTCATCGTTTTCATAAACTCTTGCTTCATCGTGGTTTCTGAACTATCCGCTTGCATTCTGACATGAGAAGGATCAAACTTGTTTTTTACAATCACAGATCGAGAAAGAAGAAAACGCATAAAAAATTTGGTTATCTTTTGAGTTTTTACCTTGTTCTTACAACTTGTAACGGGTAAACGCATGATGCTCCAAGAGCTCCTGATGTCATTCCGCAGCTGAGCTGTATCAGTGGACCCGGCTCTGCAGAATTTCAAGATATTTCAGTATATATCATAGAATAATCATATGCAAAGAAAAATAAGGATCTAAGGCTTCGATGCTCTAACCGGAGTCATGAAGAATATATGTTCTGGACAAGTCTTTTAGCGTTTCATATGCAGCGAGGTCGATTCCTGCATAAGGGATAATCCCAAGAAGAGAAGGAAACAGACCCTTGTAGAACGCCCGAGGTCCCTCTCTCACCCATATATCCTTTGTGAGCTTCCACAACTTTGGTGCTTTTCCACCTTCACTTACACAAGTCTGTAACCGAGTCTTCACAAGATCCATAGGGTAAATAGAGGTTTGAGCCACCGCACCAGCCATTCCACCCGCCATAAGCCTTCCGCTCGTACCAATATCACCGTCCTCTCCCCCAATCATGGGTTTTAGCATTTCGTAAGCACAAAACTTAATGGCACTTTCAGGAGCAACCTTCATGACATTTAACCCATTACCTCTGAAGAAACCCATCAACTTATCTTCTCTCCATATCTTCTTAATGGTCGGGAGGACGCCTGCGTGTGCCCTTTGAACTTGCAAAACAACTTTCAGGCGATCCAGAGGTGCGGTTGCAGTCCTAGAAACAGCTCCGGCTAGTCCTCCTGCAAGAAGTAATCTGCTTCTTTTGACATGTTTGCTTATACCATCCGGTATAACAGCTTGCTCCCCAATGTCTATCAAGCACACCCTTTCCCAGTGATGATATATGTTTTCAATAGTGGCTTCATGAGGGTATAACAAAAGAAAATCCCTCCACTCTTCGAATGTTATAGTTCCATTGTTGTCCTTATCAACATGCTCCACGAAACGAGCGAGTTCCTCATCATCGATTTCAATGCCTACAAGAGCATAACTGTGGGGCTTATATAGGTTGGATATACTCAACAATCAAATGGTAAAACATAAAAGCTTCCGCATCAGGAGACTACAACACCGATTAACCAAGAACATATTGTAACATCAACACAATACCATTAGCAAATACACCCTAAACTACCCAGTAGCGAGCAGTAGACAATCAAAATCCACAAAGGTTCGAAATTTACACGTTTATATCAGATGATCAATGAAAACTAAAGGATTGTTCACAAAAATTGTCATTTCTTGTGCGTGGGAATGGTCATTTGCAAAAGTAACAGTAGAAATGGAACAGTGTGGAATCACATACCGGCTTTAACAAGAGCCTCCCATAGCTCTTCAGGCAAAATGCAGCCATTGTGCGCGACATCAATGGCCTGGAAAATCCTGTAAAGCTCAAGCTCCTTAGCGTCAATGTATCGACGAAACTCCTGGTAATCCACTCGCCCATCTCGATTCGCGTCGCAGACTCTAAACAAATCCCTAGCGTACTTATACTCGGGAGGAATCTGAAGCGAAGCCAGACCTTTCTCGATCTGGGCATAGTCCAAAAACCCTAGGTTCGAATTGTCGAAGAAATCGAACAAACTCCGAATCCTGATCTCCCTCTCCTCCATGGTCTCACGTAACGCCAACAGAACATGCTCCATCGTGATGGGTACAGGTTTCTTCATCGGGTTTCGGTATTTGGGTTTCGACTCCATTGCTGATTCGCGATCAATCGAGATTTTGCCCAGATGAAAAAGAAACGAAATTAGAATGCTTCGCCAGGGGATTTGAATGATTCTACGGATTGTTCATCTTTATCGCTTGTTTATACAGGAGATTGTGACCCTGAGACTTCGAAAGAGTGAGATTCTGGTCCTGGGTTTTGAGGAAGAAGAAGAAGACCTCAACAACGCCGAAAGAGTCTTCACCGTCCAAGACGAAACACAAATCCCCAAATTTCTAATCAGAGAAAAAAACCCAAATCAGATATTCAAATCAAAAGCTTCGAACGGACTCGGTGTGTGAGTATGGCTCTGGCTTTAAACGACGGCCGGTGAAGCAAAATCCGGCGTCATCTGTCAACCGCAAGTGACGGTAGCATATCCCATCTTCTCTCAATCTCCCCTTTTTCTATTTTGTGGCCGTTTTCCACGTGCAATACACACGGCACGTGCGAATCAGTCAAATTGAAAACCGCTGCGTATCCGGTTTGAACCAAAGCCGAATGGTCAATTGTGTTTGACCGTAGATTTGATTTTTTAAAATATAGAAAATCACTCCACTAGAGACTCTCTAGTTGAAACTTGAAACAAACAAATAAAAACTCATACATTCTTTACCTTTATTGATTCTCAAGACATTGCCAGTCATATGACTGTGCATTTCACTTTTTTTGTTGTTCAATGGCGGGCAAACCCGGTCAACCCATTTAATTCGCGAGCTGCAATGGATCAACCTGTAAGATCCGCTTCTTACTGAACAAAAAAAACTGTGTCCAAATCCGTCCCATAATGGATCTAGTTGGGCTTGACCCGTGGATCCTTGACATCTCTATTAGAGAGAAATAAATTCAATGTTTAAGAAAAGGAAAATCATTCGTTAGACATTATTTAAGGTGATTATTGATAATTTGGTAGCTAATCTTCGCGCCGGTTATGTCTCCGGTTTGGAAATTGGAAGATACTTGAAAGAAATCAATTACATTAATAATATTTTGTGTGAATTGTTAACAACCGACCTTAGCTCAGTTGGTAGAGCGGAAGACTGTAGTCTGTGACAGCAAATCTTTAGGTCGCTGGTTCGATTCCGGCAGGTCGGATAAATTTTTGTTTAAAAACAAACGATTTTTTACATTAAATTACAATTTTGCCTTTCGTTGACGATCTCAATTATTTGCCATTCCCTTCACGATCTATTTTTGGAATGTTGAAATCTCAAAAGAAACTTTTTAGCTTCATTATAGAAGATGCCGCCTTTTTTTTCCTGAAAATCAAAAGATTTTGATTCTACATTCTCCTTCTTCCTTCTTCTTTTTACAGACATTCTTCTTCTTTCTCATGAAACTCAATTAACACACAAGACAAAAAGTTATGATTCTACATATTTTCTTTCACTATCCCCAAGTCAGACATTCTTGGAACAGAAGTATCAGAATTAATTTTCAACACAAAGGTACATACTTTCGTCGACAAATTCAACAATCCTCACCTGGAAGAAAATTTTTAACAACCAAAAAAATATATAAATATATATATATATATATATATATATATTTGTTCTTTAGTGATTTTATCCACTCTTAAATTTTTAAAACGTGGGTTGACAAAATAACATAAAACATGGTTTAAAACCATCGATTTGGGATCGTCCATGTAATCTAATGATTTGTGTTATTGACACTGTTTATTTCAACCTAATGAAAAAAAAATTTCGAATTGGGTTCATGTAAAATGGGCCGGACTATTTGGGAAATTGAAGTGGGGTGTGTTTGATACAATTAGTGAGTCGGTGCAATTTGAACAAACATATACATACCTACATACGTCTTTTTATTTTATTTTATTTGTATATATGTATATGCATGCATACGTGTTTGGGCCGATAAGTTTGAAAAAGAAGAAAAGGAAGTGGTTGAGATTTGTGAGAGCTTAGAAGGCCGCAAAGGTTGAAAGGACGGTGCGAGGCCGGCGTGCGTGCGGCCATCGCTCATTTCCGTTAACGTCAACATTGTTTTAATTTATTGAATCTTTTTTGTTTTTTGTTTTTGTCAACACAGTCTGTCTGTCGGGATCATAATTGTATAATGTTTAATTATTTGATTTGTTTTGTAAGCAACGGTCGATATCTGAAACCTCATATCAGAGAATTCGATCGAGTATTTGGAATAATGTGACATGTTTGAATGTCTTATCACTTTCCATATGACCTTAATTTGTATTATATACCAAAAGAAGAAGAAAAAAACAGGGTGACCTTTGTACTTGTAAAAATTAATATTTCTTTTAATAATTACAATTTTTTTAAAAAAATAGTCAGACTATATCGATCTCAATTTGACCAGAAAACAATTTATATTTGAAACTCGTGTCTTACTCGTTTTTGAAACTTTACATTTTGTTATATAAAATAAAATAAAATGTTTAATTAGCTAGATCGATTAGTTAGTCACAGTTGTCCCACAGCAAATTCTATTTATCCAAATCATCCCGCGAAATGGGAGACTAGGGTTCCTATGTGGCTAGGCCTAGCTAATTTGTTGCTACCTTAATATATAGTAGTTTATTAATTAGGCTAATAGTCATCTATATTGGACTGATTAATAGGTTTTCTAGACCAATATTTTTAAGATGTCTAAGAGATAACGGTCAATTTTATCATTTATGTCTTGAAAAATCATCAGTACAAACATATTCAGTACTATCAACGATTTAGTTCGCAAATATGGGATACACGTTTTAACCATCCAACCAAATTCCTAACAATCTTTTTATACAATCAAAAACATACTTTTTTTTCTTTTCAAAATAACACGCATAATACAAGTTTAAAACCGAATATGACACATCAACAATATTTATACAAACTACTATCTTATATATTTTGATCATAAAGCATACTATATATATATTCAATCATAATTTCTTAAAATTTTGGTTTCTTTTAAAAGTTGCAAAAACTAGGTTCTTCATAAAACAAAAACAAAAATTCTCTTTCTGTTTTAGTAAAGAATCTAAAGGCTATTAAGTAATTGGACTATGTAGCAAATAATAAATAATATATTAAGAAAATAACTATGATTTGACGTAATTATTTTTTGGACAATTTTACATGAGATAATGTTATTGAGATCACGAGTGATTTTTTTCACGTAACATGTTAGTTTTTATATGAACTTCTTATTTATGAAATAGATGTTTGAGTTTAATGTTTAGTTTTGTTAATGTGTCATGAGATAAATTATAGCGTTATGTGGTATTTTTTAGCGATTTATATGATAAATTATGATATATTAGACGTTTACATAATAAAATAAAATATTATTTATTATATGTATATGTGATAGATTAGATATTTATATGATAATTTTGAGCTACATGCAATAAATTAAAGCGTTATGTTATAAATAGAACTTCATGTGATGAAGTAGACGTGTATAACAAAATAACTTGTAGTGAAAAAAATAACTCGTTTCGCACGATTTGATGATAATATGTCACATCCTTATTATTTCTTAATTAAGTCCCAAATTTTTTGCTCTTTGCCTAATTAACTCTAAACTATTTTAGTTTGGTGTTTCTAAGGGAAAAAAAAAACAAAACCAAAAAAAAAAAAACTTAAGAAATCATCACCCACTCATAATTAAATAATAGACTTACACGTCTAACAAACGAATGGTTTTGTTTGATCATAAATAAACTTATGTTAGTCACGGAGGTGACATACACGCGCTACATCCGTGCGTGTGGAAATGCTTTTTTTGGAAAAGAATACAAATATGCTTTTGAAGTTCCACGAATGTCTTGAAGTACAGATTTTTGTCGGCGGCCGAGATTCACATAATCACATACCAATAAGTTTCAAGCGCTAACCATTTACGGTAATATGTAAAAATTTGAAGAAACAAAAATAAATCAAATGAAAGGATAAAAAAAACAAAAGAAAGAGGAGATAACGCGTTGGTCGGAAAGTATTTAATAATAACGAAATTCATTATCATCGTAACCATCATTTCACTTGATATGATGATAAGAAAAACGTGTCTCTGAATTTCAAAACGAAATGATTTTTTTTTTCATTTCTGAAACATTATGTACATTGAATCTAACTCTATTTGTTAATGCCCTCTAAATTTAGTTATTGTCATTATATGTTTGTATATATTTCTAGATCCTGCATACACATTTCCTATATATCATTGTACACCGTAATTAACGTATATATACATGTTTGTGAAATTTTTAAATAAATTATTGAAAAACAGAAATTAAAAATCAGTAGAGAGAAATGAAAACATGGGTCAAAAGGAGTCAACCTCTTTGGATTGACAAAAGTCAAGGACGTTGAACAAACACTTAGGGAATATGTTTTGGTCAAGTTTTCATACTTGTTACGGTACCAATCCCAGTATATATCTTTCTTTTAAAAAAATTAAAAACAAACCTAAAATGGCTTATAAAAGTCTGAATTACTGATTTTAATAGAAAACCAACTACATTTGAAACCCTGACTTATATTTTGAATACTATACTAATATATTTTAAAAATATTATAAAGTAAACGTACTTCTAATATTACATCCTAACTACAGTGGACGGTGTTATACTGTTATTGAATAATAAACGTGACTCTTTATAAACTGATCCATACAAACTCTCTTATTTCTTCCTTTCTCTCGTTTCTCGTGGTTTAAATTTTAAGACGGATAATCTGACTCGTAATATTAGGGTTTTTCCGTTTAATACTAGTTATGTAAATTCTCTTCCCTCAATTTAAAATTTTGAACCGTTTTAAATAATCTATATCTGTTGGAAAAAAAAAAATTGATCTATACAAACCATAAACGTAGTGGTTTGTGAATTCAAAGTGTGTTAAGAGAGAGCCCATAAAAAGAAAGGTTAAAACAGGCTAATAAATGTCAAATGAAGATTGTGTTTGTGTATAAGCCAAAAAAAAAAGATTGTGTTTTTGTAAACTTTCTATGAATCATCTTCAAAATTCAAAAATAAAAAGATTAATTGTGTTTGTGTAAATTCCCAATCGATCGGTAAATTAATTAATATCATGTTAAGCAATCATCATATTTTCAATTTGGATATCCTAACAAAAACGTTAACTAAAACTTCTGAAAATGTATCTTGAATTTATTTATTTATTGTTAAAATATCATATGGTGCATACAGTTATCATGTTACATAAAATTGTCAAAACAAATGAAAAAGATTAAAACCATTGTACAGATTAATTTAAACGAATTGATCAATGGTAGGAACATTTATGCTATATTTTTATGCGTACATATGTGACATCGTCTAAACTTAAGATTTTATTGATGATTATGTATTGTTTTGATAAGCTATGTTATTATACACACCATATAATATATCCATTAACATCATGTACTGAGTCTCAAACCAGTGGATAATTTGTATGTATGTATTTGAGACCACTCCAATAACTTTAAAGGGGTAACATTTTGTATATAGTTAAATTTATTCTTAAATACAAAAACGAATCACCCCCAAAAAAAACTTAAGTAAATCTAAAGCAAGGGATGTTATCAAAGAACCCCATGAAAACTCTTGAAAGAAGAAATAAACAAAGTGATCACAAACAACACACACGCATAATGAAAATACAAAACACTCAAGAAACTTTATGATCTCCTCATAACAAGTGACCCGAAATCCCTTATTAATTTTATGAGGGTCTCAAAACCCCGAATTAGGTGATGAAGAATCCCCAAAATGCAAATATCTGGCGTAATCTTGTTCTTGTTGCCTCGAAGATCCACCAGAAGATGAAGAAGTTGTATTAGATAACGTCTGATTATTATATACCGATCCTTCGGTTTCCCCACCGGCCAAACTATAGCTTAGTGCATCGTTACTATTTCCCCCTTGGTGATGATATTGGTTATAGTAGTATTGGTTGAAATAAGGTATGGTTTGCGGATTGGTCTGCGGATTTGAGTAGTAAATTTGATTATTAGAAGAGTAATAGTTTGGTAGACCGGTAATAGTACTAGTGTTACTTGCTAGTTGAGCCCTCTCAGGGAAATTGAGTTTCGCTTTGCTTCCCTTAAACTTAAGAGCTGCTTCATCATAAGCTAAAGCCGCAGCTTCAGCGGTCTCAAATGTCCCGAGCCACACGCGTGCTGCCTTCTGAGGATCCCTAATTTCGGCTGCCCACTTTCCCCATGGTCGTTGCCTTACCCCTCTATAATGTCTCTTCCTCAAGTTTCCTTCATACAATCAACAAGTCACATATATATCATTCATACATATATAGGTTTGGTAGATCTTCGAGGTGCCATTTTTTAACATTATGTTCATTGGATATGTACATATCATCACATACAAGCAGTGACTTGCTATAAATATGCTAACCAATTCAACTATATATAGAATAAAAATGGCCTATATATGTTTGTAAATTTATGTACCTTGATCTTGAGTAGGAGGAATCGGTTGGATAGGATCTTGTTGATTATAGACAACAGGGTGATGTTGATTATTATCATGAGAGCTGCTTTGGTTTCCAATGACTTGAGTCAAGGCTGAGACCATGGCACGCATGTCGTATTGAGACCGGGCCGAGAAGAAAGGAAATATGTTCTCATCATCATCTCCTTCTTTCTTTTCCTCCGATTCATCGGCTCGAAAGGGCCTCTTCCCATAATTCCTCGGATTCGCCATATATCGATCTTTGCAAAAATCTTTAAATCCTCGTTTCTTTCGGGAGGTTTAGATTTGGTTTAGATTTGAGGGTTTAAGATTTTGTATTGTTTCAAATAGAAGATGCCTTGAACATGAGAAATAAAGAAGAAGACGAAGAAGGAAAGATGAAAGAGATATAAATTAGGGTTTTGGGGTGAGCAATTTTGAAGGTCTTATAGAAGCATTTTTGTCTGTGTGAACATAAGACAAATAACAAAAACGTCAAGCTGAAGTTTTGTATATTCTTTTAAAAAAAATATTTATTTTTCTAGCTATTATAATTTTCGAGACACATAAAAATCATGTACTTATATCAGTGTACGTAGTTACTAAAATTAAACTGTAGAGACGCGTGAAAAAAGTTTTCTGATTTGCTTATCGCAGAAAATGCGTACGTGTGAATCTGAACAAGTTAAGAAATGGATATGAATCTATGATCAATAAAGATTAGTAAAAAAGCTCTAATAAATGAAAAATAATATGAACGCTATATAAAGATTCAAAATGGCAAAAAGGAAAAAAGGAAAAAAAAATTAAAGAAGGAAAATGCATATGTATATATTCCGTTTAATTGTTTCTTTTCAGGAACACATGCATGTAATCGAAGAAGAAAAAAAAAAAAAAGTTATATTCTTCTGAAGGTTTAATTTAAAATTCTATTCTTTTTGAAAATTTAATTTAACATACAAAGAAACAGAGATATTCTTTGTGTAAACCGACATTCTCTGAAAAAGTTAAGGAATAAGAAAATGATAAACTTGTTTCTCATATAATATGCAGGGTCTGGTTGATAACTTAAAGCGGTACAAATTTTTTAGCTGTAAACTGGAGCGGTAAGCATTTACATAATAGTGTAAAAATGTAAGAAATAACTGTAAAAAAAACGGTATAAAAAAGCTGAGTGTAACACTTTTGGTAAACTTTTTGATATCATTTTTGTGATTGGTAACTATAAAAACGGTATATCTTGTACTGTAGTGGTACAAAATTACCAATCAAAATTATAATTTAAAAAACAAAAATAGTTTCCGTACGTGTGAGTGGGATCTTCTTCTTTTTCGTGAAGTGGGATATTTGTTTTTCTTTCCTTTAATAGATTTGGATAGAGATTGGAAATAAAATTAGTTATAACATAATATGGATTGTCGACCAAAAAAAAAAAGTTATAACATACATTAACAAAACACGTGTACACACTGATCGCTAACTTAACTGAAAACGTGTGAATTGAAAATGTTGTCTTGGAGGCTCTTTCTACTTATATAGATATAGGAAGATGTTTTTTTGTTATTTTGATGAAAATATACGAAGATTTTCATATAAAAAGATGTTTTCTAGTTTCATCTATATGACAACATGAGTCGATCTATATCTATTTTGTTAAAGAGTTTCATCTATCTCTGGAAATAATGCCGTTTAAAATTCATTTTAATAAGGAAATTTTTGATCCAGTGATCACTAAACGTTTTTACATGCATAGTCCAAGATTCAAGTTTTAGAAAAAGCAGATTATTACAGTTCATGAGTCCAAACTTGGCGATTTTTTTTCTTTAAAGTCATCCAAAATTATATGTATTATACGTGTTAGCTAACAAAGATAAACATTTGTTTTTCGTGGAAGATAAATCATTAATTTAGGTTATATACTGTTGTTACTTTTTAATAAAAATATTTTTAAAAATTAGTAGTTCTAAAATCTAAAAAGTTTACAATGTTCACAATATTATTTAAAGAAACAAATTATTTAAGGATATGTTCAGAAAAGCACTATATGTATGGACCCCTCGACAAGTCACAGTTCACAACTAACGAATTTTCCTGATCTACAAATATTAAATTTCTTACAAACTCACTTGTTAATGTTCTAATAAATCGCTTTTTTAGGTTGAGAAAAAGCTTTTTTATTACGGAAGTAAGAGAGAAGCCAAGAGAGTTGCAATCGACAAACTGTTCTTTTTGAGACATGTTTCGTTGCACGTGCGATGCGTGCTCGCATTTGTTTAGTTGTAAAGTTAAAAATATGTCAAATTCAAATTAAAGTATAAAAAATGTAAACTAAAACAAAAATAGTATAGCATCGTGAAGAAAATAAAAACGTAGTATGACATGATTTGAAGGTACGACAAAAAAAAAAAAAAAAAAATCATGATCAAGATTTTGGATCGAAATTAAAAAAAAAAAACAAAAAATATTGATTGTTTTCGCGATGTTTCTTTACATTTTCGATGAAACCCTCTCGTAGTTTAAGAAAGTGTAACGTAACCATTTGACTATTGAATAACCATGATTTGATATACTAACTAATGATTAAATTAGCTAAGTTTTGTTCGTCTATATTATATGAAAATTACATTGTATTAGCTAAGATTTTGACCAAAAAGTATGTTTTATATAAGAAAGTCAGTCAAAAAAAAATAAGAGTATCTTTTAAGATGTCAATGAATTTGAATTTGATGGATCATCAAACTTTAAAACAAGAAACACACTGACATGTGTAGGCCGTAGGTATTTTTAGTTTTCTTGACTAAAGAAAAAGACGAAGAAACACAAAATTTGGTGAATCTGTCTAGCAGAGAAAATGAGCTTAACGACGTCATAATTTAACTTATGATTATTTTCATATCTTTGTGTCAGTTTTAGTAAATGTGACTAATTATTTATTTTGTGTTTTCATTTTTATCAACAGCTTAATAAACTTAACTACCACGGTTCAGTTATCCAATCCGGTGACGACGAGTTTACATTAGAAACATCAAAATTTGTTAGACGAACAAAATTCGTAAACCTGTCGATCTTGCAACTTAGAGTGTGCGGGATATACGATAGAAAAAAGGACGAGAACTTCTCCCTTCGCTTCAGTATTTCGTCGAGGTAAATGCCGAACGCTGGCCACTCCGTAAGTATAGGCACCATCTTCACCACATCAGAATAGTCTGTTGCGAAAATTACTTTCGTCTTCTGCTGGACAAGCAGACACTGCATTGCCCAACCTAAAACTTCAATCTCCGATTGTAGGGAAGATAAACTTCTTTTGAAATTACTAGCTCCCATCATTATTGCGACATCATCTTCCTAAAAAGCATACCACCCAAGACCTAAGGTTGTATATGATTCTTTCCAAAAGTCATTCGTATAACATTTCAGTCCTGTGTATATCAGAGGTCTCGCAGTTTGGACACTAATTTATTTTGTGTGTATGTTTCTATATTATGATAATATAAATGCAAACGTAAACAATAATCAGATTTAATAATTAACAAGTTGGTTAACCAGAAAAAGTTCGTACTTTACTAAAAATCGTTATTTTTCTAATTACGTAAAAAGTGTTTTTTGATTTACAAAAAAAAATCACACTTTATCATTTATTATCTTTAAGAATTAGTTTAAATACTTAGTTTTTAAAAACGCAAAAATCTCTTTATTTGTTTCAGCGAGAAGCACGGTAAAGATAAATCAAAAGTTAGTCTTATAAAAAAAAGTCAGCACCTAAATCCCCAACAATATAAAAAAAGTCAACAACTAAAATATGTTGACCGTTGAACAGTACAAGATTTGAATATGGTTTCGCAAATATATTAAATAAAATAATCTTAGTTTGGCAAAAAAAAAAAAAAAAAAAAAAAATCAAGAGTCAGAGAGATATATAAAATTTTGACGTGTAATATTGGAAAATGGAAAAAGAAAATACCAGAAAACAAAAGAAAACAAAAGACAAGATAAACGACAGCGTTTTGGAGCTGCGAAGTGTATGTACAGTGTTGAGAGTGGAATCAAGAAGAAGAGGGAGTGATGTTACGGTTTTTCATATACGTCAAAAATTGTGAAGGCAATTCTGCTAGAAGCGCTTCTACCACAGAAACCTCTCCATCTGCACCAAAACATACAATGATCAGACCAACCAAAACGCTGCGTTTTCGAGCCCGGACAAGAAGACAACACTCACATTGTATGTCTCGTAATGCAACAAACTGAACGATATCACGTGACGCTACGCGACCGCTCGAGCTCTCTAATCTCTCTCCTTTGTCTCCATCTAATACCTACACAATCACTTTGTAAGAATCTTTCAGATGAAAGCATAAGTTTTCGTGTATCAATTTAGGGAGGAACCTCCATTTCTTTATAGTCAGCTCCTCCGACTCCAACAATGAGGATTGATAATGGGAGATCCGATGCACTGACCAAAGCGTCTTTCGTTTCTTGCAAATCTGTTATAACTCCATCCTATAAAAACAGACAAGTTATGTTTCCATTGTCTTTATCTTTGTACAACAAAACACAAGAAAGAATCGGAGGAAAGAAAAAAACATGTTTTTTGATATATATACTCACAGTGATTATCAACAAGACGTAATATCTCTTTGCACTTTGAGCGAGTGACTCGCTGGCGATTGTTGCAGCAGCGTTGATCACGGGACCAAATAGAGTAGGCCCTGCAAAAGAGACGTTGAAGAGAGCGCCATTGTAGGCATTCATGATACCTTGAATCCCATCTACCTGAGACAAAAAACAATTGAATATTTGTTACAAAGTTAGTTCATGTTGTTTACTTGAGACACGCGAGTCAGGTTTGTTGCCAGACCTCGCAATAAGTACTGCTTCCGTTGAGGTTAAAGCAATGCGAAACCGGGATGTCGATTGGACGAGCTCCAAAACCCCATGCGGGAAAGCGTTTGTCAGAGTCATAGAACTGCAAAACTTCTCCAACTTCAACTATCGCCTGAATAGAAAGAAAGATCACACATAGTCACCGCTTCTGCAGGGAATTAGAAAAGTTAAGCAATAACCAAACTTTTAATAATATAGAGTCCTTACTCTTTGGTAAGCATTTAATCGTCCTGTAGGATCAATGTAATGCAAGGAATCCGGGAGGCGAGGATTTCCATTTGAAGCTAATGGAAGAAGGGACAATAGGATTAGTTTTAAGGGAATGCATTACAGAAACTCTGAACTTCTCAGATCTTTTTACCACGGTGTAATTCATACCCGTGAAATCAATGGCGACCATGAAGTTCAATTCAAATCCAGACGCCAAGTATTCTAGGAATGTATGCTGAACAGTTTCAGTAAACTTGTCCACGAAAAGCTGACTCTTTAATGCCTGAGAAAATGGTAGATGGTATAAGATTTCTTGCATTTAAAATTGTATGAAACCTCTTGTTGTTGAAGATCCATACCCTGTCTTCATGTTTATGTCCAACACCGGTAGGTAAAAATAAATTGATTCCTTGGCCACTCAAATGAAGCTTTTCTAAGTCTGAAAGTGATTTCTGAATTTTTCTGGCAAATCCCAATAACAAATAAGGATCATCTCAGCTTAAGCAACTCATTGTCACATGCCTAAATAGAATGAAAGGAACTGAGATTTCGTGGTTACCCGATCAGATTGTGGTTGCCATTTCCATTGAAGTCTAAGCACTCTATTACCAGTGGGGTGTCCTGCAAGATTACAGAAAAGAATTGATACATTTTCTTGTTCAGACAAACTCAGATATAAGAAACCTCTGATTGGTTACCTTACTCCCCACTTGTTGAACACTTAGAAAGACTGGTTTCCAAAGTGGATTGGCATCATTCTTTAAGACTTCTGTTTTAGATACCGGGATTGGAGTCCCGTGCTCTACAATCTTAGATATCACCAAAAAGGGGTCCTGAGCAAGAAAAAATCATGTTATATATCTATGTCTGAAGTTAAATTCTGGTAAAATGGTCAAAGCGCAGTAATTCCTATAGCTTACACTTTTAGAGAAATGATCCTTTGATTCCAAATTCAAGCACCTAAACACTATCTCTGTAGTCGTCTTAGAAGCTAGAGACTCCTCAGCATGGACAACAAGCTTTCCATGGTTACCTGGCTGAGTCTGTGCAGCAACACTTTCTTTACGCATGAGTTCTAAGGCAACCGTCCTATTTGATTTGGTGATAATCTGCATATATAGTTGACCAGCAAACATAACATCTAAATCAATATTAATCAGCCTTACAAGCTATGCACTAAAACAAGGTTGTTTCTTTATATATCCAAAAATCAGTAGAGAGGTCCTAAAACAAACAAAACAAAAGAATGCTAAGCAGCGGATACCTCGGACAATGTACATGTTGCCTCCCCGAGAAATTGCTGCTCGTCGAGCTTAAGCATCTGAAACGAAAAATCCTCGATTCATAAAAATGTAAACACATCCAATGCAAATGGTAACATATGAGAGCATAAAAATGAGATTTTTCAGTTACCTCTTCCCTTGAATTTTGAAACTGAGTGTCAATATCATACACACGAAACCTGTGTGTGCGCACAAAGGGGTCATAAAGGTGAGAACTTTATTTTCTTTTCTTCAAAGTTTCCATGTAAAACCGATTTTAAACAACTTACAGCAATGTTTGCACAATCTCGAACTGATAACCAATTGTAAATTTCCTAATCCATTTAGGGTTTAAAGAATTCAAAACAACTTCACTACGGAACAGCTCTGCAAGTGTTCCATCTCTTCCTTTTGTATAAACAACCACCATTGCATCACTCTGTATATCAAAAATGTATAAACACTATCTTAGAAATCATCTTATAACATCAATTTTCGAGGAATCAATCAATCACTAAGCTAAAAACACCATTTTGACAACCAAATCAGAGGGACAAACCTTGGAAATCACGTCTCGGTCACGTAAATTGGAAGCAGAGAAAGATAACTGCGAACATAAACCAATTAAAAGCATACGAGTGAAAACCCAGAAAATTTTCAAATCTTGGGTGAAAGAAGAATCAAAGAAAAGGGACCTCGATCTGAGAGAAGAGGCCGTTGAAGCCGCGAGACTTGAGGTAGTGGTCAACGGCGTCGTTAGCCGTGGCGTAGCCGGTGGCGGCGGCGGAGGAAGTAGTACCACCAACACCGACCATTCCACCACCACCGTAAGACCCATCAGACCAGCAGCTTCCCATAACTCAAAAGCTGGATCGAACAACAGAGACAATCATTTGACGGCGAGTTTCTCAGAAGAAGAAGAGAAGGAGATTTGAGGAAGACGAAGAGGGAAAGAGGAAAAACTCTGGACAGGGAAGAGATTGGGACCCACTGTGTTTTCCAAGTCGACGATCTGTCTTGACTCCATTATATTCCTTTTTTTTTCAATTATTTTTATTTTTATTTTTTTGCCCTAATAAATTATTATTTACAAATTAATACAGAGATAGTTATGAAGAATTATTATTACCGCAAAATTTATTGAGTTTTGTCATATTTTTTTGGAACAAGAGGTACCAAATGTAATAAATTGACTGTAAGATAACAAAAGCGTCCGTCACGTGAGAATATTTACTTCAGTGGGCTTAGTCATTTATTTGGTCCAAATGATTTGACACATCGAAAATTATCGTAGTTTATAAGATAACTATAATCTCTATAATACGTGGAGTTTTAATTATAACTTATTTATAAATAATAAAAAATAAAGTAAAATATATCGGTAATCGATTAAATTTTATAAAGATAAAATTTATGAAAATAAAAAATATATATTAAATCTTGTTGATATAAATATTTAGATTTTGATTGTTACTCGCACACTTATTTTAGATGTTGATTAATAACTTTGTTTCAAACTGAATTTCAACTCCACGTATTTCATCTCGTAATACAACTCATGTATTTCATCAATAATATTAAAACCATATTTTTACTCCATGCATTCCTTGTCAATCAATAATACCCAAAATTTTCATATCAAAATAATATATGCATAATGCATTCTATCAAATTTATGTCTATATATGTCAATAGTGTTAAACAAATAGTAAGAAAATTAACAAAATGTATTAGTAAATAAATTTAAAAGTATTAACAAAACATGTCGTAATCTCATGAATATCAACTTTTTATATGTCGCACTAATACTTTTAGAAATTGGAAATAATTTGTCTTATTTTCTTTTTTTAATTTTTTATTTAGTATTCCCTTTTAATTTTTTAATAATATGTCTTATTTTCTTTTTTTAACTATTATTTCATTTTAATTACACTACAATTATAAATAATTTGTCTTATTTTCCTTTTTTGAGTCTTTTTGATTTACTATTTCATTTTTTTTTTTTAAAAATAACATGTCTTATTTTTTTTAGACTATTATTTCCTTTTAGTTACATTACACTTTGATTTAAAAAATAAATAATGTAGAGAAATAAAATTTATATTTTTATATTAATATATTGACACGTGTCACAATATCAATTAAAATTAACACATGTCATAATCTGGTAAGTTATGATTTTGCCTACGTGTCACACTCACGTTGGACAAAATTTAAAGTAAAATACCTTTGATCGATTTGTGGAACTCTCGAATTCATGATTTGTTTGAATGATGTATTTTTTTCTTTTTTTTCTCGATTAGTTATGACATTTTTCTTTTTTTTTTGTTTTTAAACGTATTGATATGAAATGAAATAAATTTTTCCTCTTTTTTAATGATATTTTTTTATAAATTTTCTCTTTTACCTTGTTTTAATGACATTTTTTACAAATTTTCCTTTTGTCTTTTTAGTGACATTTTGTTTACAAATTTTTTTTTTTTTAATGACAATTTTTTTACAGAAGGACATTAACTTTTTTTTGTTACGTTAGAACTTTTTTTTTGGCGATGATGTATTATATTTTTATATTAATAACATGTCTTATTTTTTTTAGACTATTATTTTCTTTTAATTACACTACACTTTGATTTAAGAAATAAATAATGTAGAGAAATAAAATTTATATTTTTATATTAATATATTGACACGTGTCACAATGTCAATTAAAATTAACACATGTCACAATCTGGTGAGTTACGATTTTGCCTACGTGTCACACTCACGTTGGGCAAAATTTAAAGTAAAATAGTTTTGATCGATTTGTGAAACTCTCGAATTCATGATTTTCTTGTTGATGTATTTTTTTTCTTTTCTTTCTCGATTAGTTATGACATTTTTTTTTTTTAAAATGTATTGAAATGAAAAAATTTCCTTTTTTAATTATTTTTTTTTTTTTACAAATTTTCGTTATTTTTTTTAGTAACATTTTATACAAATTTTCCCATTTACCTTTATTTTGAGATATTTTTTTTTTACAAATTTTTCCTTTTTTCTATTGATATTTTTTACAAATTTTCTCTTTTACTTTTTTTTAATGACATTTTTTACAAATTTTTCTTTTACCTTTTTAGTGATATTTTGTTTATAAATTTTCTCTTTTTTAATAACAGTTTTTTTTACAGAAGGACATTGACTTTTTTTTATTACGATATTTTTTTTGCGATTATGTATTTTTCTTTTAGCTTTTAGATAAAAAGGAAATATTATTTAAATTACAATTAACTTTATACGTTAGTATATTAACACGTGTCATCATCTCAATTAAAATGACACATGTCACAATCTAATGAGTTATAATTTTTTTGTTTACAAATTTTTCCTTTTTTTAATGACAATTTTTTTTACAGAAGGACATTGGCTTTTTTTTGTTACGTTAGGACAATTTTTTTTTTGGCGATGATGTATTTCTTTTAATTTTTAGATAAAAAGAAAATATTATTTAAATTAAAATTAATTTGATATGTTAGTATATTAATATGTGTCATCATCTCAATTAAAATGACATATGTCACGATCTAATAAGTTATAATTTTGAGTGCATTCTCTTTTATATATTAACACGTGTCATTATCTCAATTAAAATGACACATGTCACGATATAATGAGTTATAATTTTGAGTGCATTCTCTTTTATATAATAAGATTTTGTTTATATAAAAAAAAAATATAAGTTTGTTAATAGTTCTTCTATGGGAATAAAGCATTTTTTTTAGAAGGGAATATAAATTTTATACTATTAAATTTATTGTATAATGTGGTATGACTGGAATTTAAGAAGGAAATCTCCGAAACGTGAATAATAAGACATCATTTTTACGTAATGACCAATTAGAAGATTTCGCCACCAGACAGGCAAACACAACTTTTTCAAAAGCGTAATCACAGAACATATAACTTTTTTTATTATTTTTTCTATAATATTTACGTTAAAAAGATATACCTCATTACTTTATCAAAAAAAAAAAAAAAGATATACCTCATTAGATCGTTTATTCAAGTTAGAGATGGGTTACAGACCAAACCCAATTGCTTTATTTCGTGACAAGAGCCGATGGAGCAAGGCCCTAATGGGTCTAGTTTAGGTTTCAATGGGCCGAAAAGTTATCCAAATGAGATGATTCAAAAAAAGTAAAATCTAAAATGAATCCAACCAAAGAATCATGAATTATATAAGTTACATTTCTTTATATGGGTCTCGACAACAAAAATTCCCGAGGATTGGAAAATTAATCATGAAAAACAAATTGTTAAACACCAATTCTACAACTTTTTCTCACAAAATTAAAAGAAACAAGCTCATAATATAATAAACTATAGATTGCTATTAAGCAGTTTGATTCAAAGTTTTGATAAGGTTATATATACTATTGGTTTTATACTGATTTGATCAAATTTTTGTATTGGGTGAAATTGAAATTGTGGAAACCAAAAGAACAAAAAATGTAGAGTTGTGGTTTGGTGTTTTTTGCACATGTTCCAATCAATTTTCTTTTCAAGTTTCAGTTTAGAAAAAAAAACAACAGATACAAGAACAATTTTTGAAAGACAACTCTACTATTTTTCCTACAAATATTTAATCTGGATAAACAAATGTGATTTGATTCAAATATTTGAAACAAATACTAATATGGTGGAGCATTCTAATATCACCATAAAAAATATAGCATCACATTCTCAGTGGATCACTATGTTATCACCTAACACAAATCTTTCACACTTGTCACATGCATTTCGTTCACTTGCTCTATCTATTTCAACAAAAAATACTAATCATTTTTTTTTCAGACATGAAACCGGTATCACATAGAACATGCCTCCAGCTTTGCAAAAGAAGTGTAGCCCTTGTTTATGTCATCCTATAACACATACACAACTCAAAGACAATGAAAACATCCTTCGTTATATCTTTTGGAAACTCAAATTAATAATAAAAAAATACCTAAAAAATATTGACAGTGCATTGGTGAGGATTTGTCTTCACAAATCCGACGAAAATGTAATAGTTTGAAGATGGATAATCATATATATACCAATCATCGACTTGTATATAATATAATAAAATATAGTTAGAACCAACTATAAAAGCAAACCACAAAAAACATTTGATTCTAATACTATTTTTTCTTGTAGCAGACAATTATAAGTTTTATTTCAATACTAAAAAAGTAATATTTTATTTGTTCTAAGTAATATGTGTAATTTTTTTAATTAATAAAACATTCTAAATTTATCAAAAAGTATTCATGTTCAAACTCCGTGCAAATGATAGAAATTGAAAAAAGAATTGTATAAAAAAATATAGAAAATGAAAAGTAATTGAAAAGTATTAAATTTGAATACATGCAAAACAATTATGAGATTATTTATCACTACATCCAATTATCAAGTCTCAAATAATTATGAGATGTTCATCATTATAACCAATTATCACTTTTTCATTTCTCAAGACTTTGATAGACACTCTTTCACTGGGTTTCTTCAGAGATATGAAACAATTGGTATTTATCCCAAATATGTTTATAACGTAAAATGCAAGACACAAAATCATATGAAAAACACCATAAGTCAAACTCACATAATAGAAAACAATAAAAAAAAATATATGTTTCGCATCATTTCTTATGAGAATGTTATCGACCGCCAAAAGACCACCATTTTCCTTCAAAATTACATAGCTCCAACATAAAAAACACAAAAAAAATCATTAGTAAATTTTTCAAAACTTAAAGAAAGAACAGTTTCAACTCATCCTATATCGTTTCCATCCTCTAATTTTACAATTTTTCTCTAAAAAAATGTTTATAATATAATATATTATCGAGTTTGATTCAAAGTTTTGATGAGGTTATATACTACTAGTTTTATATTTATCATATGATCAAGTTCTACATTGGGTGAAATTGAAACTGTGGAAACCAAAAAAAGATGTAAAGTTTCGGATTTGTGTAAAATCATTTGGACTACATGGTCCAATCAAAAATTATTTTTAATTCTAATTTAGAAAAAAAAAAAGACGCAAGAACACATTTAAAAAACGAAATAAAATATTTCGTCGTCGACTTGTAAACGGAAGGATGCTTTATAAATAAGAGTCACTCGCATTTTTCTTGATCCATATGAAAGACATTTGGTTGCTCCCAATGAGGCATTGTGAAAGTTTCACAATAAAGCGCAGGAGATCCCTACATCTACGTCCCGCAGTCGATTGAAGAGGTAGGTGTAGCACGTTCGTTGCATATCCTTCGAGTCTAAGAAGTCATCAAAGTGATGAAATGAAACTGATCGTTAAATGTGCGCTATGCAGATTTCTCGATGTTGCTGACAACAATACTGTGAATTGGATGAAACGGAAAGCTTGCACCCAGGAATGCGCAGCGCAACATATAATGTTTGGAAGTTCTGTAGAGACCAGAAATCTGTTATGCGTTTCGAAAATCGACGAGAATATATACAATAACCTGAAAGAGAGAATAGAAAAGGATTATAAGTCAAATTTTTGGACTTTGAGAATACGCATTTCAACAAGTTCTCGTTGGGTATTCGGCCCAAAGGCGAAGCCGCCATTGTTGACCGCAAACTCTAAATTTCTTTGGTTTGGTCAGATAACCGTAAAACAACCAAAATTGATTCAATCTAAAACATCGATTCCATAAACCAGTTTAGAATGATAATAACTATTTTTATTTTAAAATTAAGTATTCATCCGATGATTGAATCAATTTTCTCCGGATTGGATTGTATATTCAGATTACCAATAGTGTTATAATCCCCAATAGGAAGCTTAACCAACCAAAATTAAAAGAAAACACTAAAAACCAAAATGAAGAAAGCATTAGCCAAAAACTTTCGCCCTCAAGGGTTTACATAAATGATATGGTCCCAAAACGGTGGCGAAGAAACTGAACACATCGTACTATGTTGTTACATTTGTAAGCAAGTACAACAAAAGATCCTTAAAAAAAAAAAAAAAAAAACGTTAAATAAAAAATTACAAAAGTAAAAAAAACAAAAAAAAAAGCGAGCAAGATATCTCTGCGTTTTTTGATGATACAACAAAACTTGTGAAGCAACCTTGAACAAGTTTAGAAGAAGACCAGGTCCAAAAACTTTCTCCACTGCAAAGTGCAAAATGAGTTTTTACCACCCCCCACAAGGATTTACAGAGCTGTGGGATGGGTGTCCATGATTTATATATATTTTTTACCTTGTGTTAATCTTTTCGGTCTTTTTTGTTTTTTTACCTCTGATAGAAGATGCCTAAGGTTAGTCTGGCTTATGACATGAAAACTGTCTGGCTCATCGGTTAGAACGAGTCGGTCCCACTTGAAGGCTCTTCTCGGTTTTCAGAGCTGCTGCTAAAGTTGGTGTAGTTCTCGATGCTACTTGTTCGAGGCTTGCCTGGTCTTGACCGGATGTTGGAACCCATTGGAAATGGTTCCTGCACGTTACAAATGAAGCAAATTCTCATAAAAAAATAGCGAAAATGATACATGCAACCGAAAGACAAAAGCAGTTGTAAGGATAGAACGATATTTAAGTGGGGCCTTAATCGTTCTTACCTGATCACCAGCATTCGGACCAGCGGTGTGGAAGAGAATTGGCCGGCAACGTTTGTCTTCGTTCATCAAACTTGAGTTCTGGAAATGGGCAATAAGAGCTGATTTTCCCTGAATCCGACCATACGCAAGAGATGCCACCTTCTCACTGTTGAACTTTTCCCATTTCTTACCGTTGAATGCCTGTTAAAGGTTTTACTTGTAAACCAATGCTTTTTTCTAAACGACATAGGTACGATCACAAGACGACAGAACACTATACCTTATAAAATGGAACAATATTTTCAGGTTCGGTAAGGTTGATGAAAGCATATCCCACATTGCATTTGTTCTGCAAATAGAGGGAACGTTCATTGACATCGATACTGAAAATACCATAAGCTACAAAGGCCTGCATTAGACTCCAATAGATAAAAAAGGTAGGAGGCTTGCTTACCTTGAAGTCAATTGGCAAATAAAGGAAATCATATGTTCCTTTACAGTATTCATCAATGGCAGCTAGAAGCATCTTAGACGTATACCTAAACCATTACAAGAACAAAAGAAAAGATAATTCAAAGATGATGCAGGATAAAATAAGCAACTTGCGAATTTAACCCAAGTCAAGAATCGATCAATAGTTGCAAAATGCATAAAACGGGATAATATCGGGAAAAAAATACTGACTTCACTTACTTATTAGGAATGTTTTTTATCATCAATGTTGTTCGGCTGTCGTCCCCACGTAATATGCGATCAACATCAAGCTCATACAGTTTCTTTTCAGCATTACTAGAGCCAGAATCGCTTCTTCGGTGAGAGAGATTCCTGTATCGTTCATTAGGCAAGTCAAATGAGCCTGGCACTGAAAGCATTGGGCTCCTTCCAGAAAAGAGGTGAGGCATCTGTCGCGATGATCGTAATACAGAATTTTTTGAATTGGCATCCATGCGATTCCCACCAACATGGGAAAAGACCTTATGAGAACCAATTTCCATTGGATGCGAGGGAGAAGAGCCAGGAAATCCCATGCTGCCATGAGAACCTACGTGAAATCCAGAAGATTCTGGAGATTCGGCTACATAGGCTTGCCTTCTATCCCAAAAAGGCGAGTTTAATACCGGGGCAGATCCAATGTGGTGGTGCACAGGCGATGACGCCATGTTCACCATTAGAGGAGATGCTCTAGAGAATGCAGTAACCTGTGGGATGTGTTGAGAAGGAATGCTGTTGACGCGAGATGGTGAGTTAGGCCACATCATGCCACTTGACAGATTATGTTGCTGAGTGTTAGAGTTGCTCCATAAGTTGAGGTTAGCGCGGTGGGAGCCTTGATTTATTGGAGATCCTATGACTAAAACAAGAAAATTACAAAAACATACAAATGAGAAAACTGAAATAACTTGCACAAGCAAGCAGGTAAGTAGAAAAACTTCATCGCAATCTTCTCAACAATTTAGTACTAGTCAAATTCTTTTAATATGCAGTGTACGTATAAAACTACCTAATCTATTCAGCTAAGCTGAAATGAAGAGCATGATTCCAATACCATTTTCGTAAGGATGACAAGTTTTACACCCAGGAGGCAAGTAAACCAGCTGTCTATATGTAGGATAATAGTACCTAAAATTTGCATCCTCTGTCCCATTCATAATCCACTAAAATTGGTCAGGATTAATAAATATTCTTAATCAGAGATTGTACTCATCGATCATATTCTATAGTAAAATATTCTTCTTAAATTCACAATCATCGGCTACTCATCATCACTAACCTTAGACAAGTGTATCAAGACAATCAATTAGAAGAACATGTACTTACCACCTCCATTAAACCCATCTACACCCACTCCACGAACATTGCTCATCATAAAGCCCTCATTTGCTTTTTGGCCATCACTGACCATTTGAGAGAATGTCGTAGAGGATTTATATGGACTACCACTTGCAAAGTTGTCAAGGTACTCAGGAAAAGAATGAGGATGAAGATTTGGCATGCTTTGGATCCCCATTTTTGAATTATCAAAAGGGTTTCCTGGCTCCTGAAGACCAACAGGCTTGCTAGCTGAGATGACTCTTGCTGATGGGGGCAAACCAATAGGAACATCGAGACTCTGATGACGTTCAATGAAGGAGTTCACAGGTGACCCAACAGAATTATGCATAACTCGCATAGATCCACCATCAGTGGAGGTCGAAGCTAATATTCCTGGGAAATGTCTCCCTGAAAAAGGATAGGTATGAGTTGCGACCCAAGATGCCAAATCATTGAGAAATGAATAATCATAAACCGTGTGCACTATTATACCTATGTGTGCTGATGATAGATTATTAAAAGCCATTTTAGGTAGACACCCCTCACCATCATCTGTAGCAAACTGTGGCGTGAAACTGAAAAAAAAAAAAAAAAATTATGATTAATCCTACACATCAACACAATTGGTGGTCAGCAAATCAGAGGTTCAAATCAGGTTGTTACTACATCAGTTAACAGCCATAGAGAAAAACTAAGGCAGGAAGAAAAATCGATAACCACCTTGTGCCCTCTGCACAGGTTGGTGCAATTTTAAGCTGCCTCCCAGCAATCTCAAGCCCATTTAGACCTCGGAGAGCGGCCTCGGCAGCTCGAACATCAAAGAACTCTATGGATATCTGCGAGTTCTCGTGCATCGTTCTACGAACCTGCAAACAACAGAAATAGCATAACTATCAAAATCACAAAGTCACATAACCATCAATATCACAAAGCAAGTACAAGGACAAAACTAGTGAGCAAACCTCTCTGATTTCTCCATATGAACTGACTATTCTGTGAAGCTCTTCATTGGATATAGCAGAATCAAGATTATTAACCAACAAGGTTCCTTCGCTGCTGTTCTCTTTTGAAGGATTTTCCTGATATCACAAAAAGAGTAATAAGCAATATATAAGCACGAATGACAGGTCTAACGCACATAGCACAGAAAGAAACCACAATCACACAAATAAGCGGGATGCAGAGAGTGAACAACACCTTTGGGATAGGAAATTGAACATCAAGCTTCCTTCCCCTTAACAGCCTACTGTGGAGTGCTCTCATCGCATTCTGAGCAGCCCTTATATCATAGTACGAGACCATGATAAAGCCACGATTCTTGCCAGCTGTATGAAGAGCTCGGACATCTCCATATTGCTAAACAAGTAAATATATCATCAATGAGAAGCAAAGACTTCCGAAATTTCTAAATACCATGTCTTGCCATAAATTAGGTATCTGTAACCAGAAACGCCAGTGAAAATACGTACCTCAAAAAGGACTCTCAGCTCGTAATCTTCAATGATGCTATCGATATTCCTGACAAAAAGTATTCTGGATAAAACTTCTCCTCGAGGATGCTCACCAACAACGGAAACATTGCTACCTCTCTTGCCGTCTCTTTGACCAACAGACGAAAAAACATCTCCATCTAGTTCCATGCCACCAACACTGCTAAACAGGTCACAATCATCCAAATCATCTCCAACATTGGCACGAGACTTAGGGCCAACCACTTCTGCAAAAAGATCATCCTCATCTGGAAGAAGATTTCCAATAGTCTGCGCCTCCATCTCTTCTAAAGACTCAGAAGGTTCTTCCTCGCGGTTTGTAGACATAAAGGCTAATTTATCACTTCTTGGTAGCCGTACTGCAAAACCAGCAATTTGGAAACGCAGATCACAAAAAATTACAAATCAAGGGCAGTCGGTCAGAGCATACAAATAGTATACTTTCATGACCATGACGATACAGTATTGTATCGAATCCAAAAATTACAGTCCGTCATTCTCCTGCTATACTTATTTAAACATAAGAAGTTAATTTAGCACACAACGCACTGCATAGTTAGATAGTTATTAGAAAACCAACATAACAAATAAAATAATTTGTAAAACAGAAACAGAAGCTTACATTGTCTACTAAATAATTCAGACAGAGAGCTGGAAAATAGACTGCTCTCCCAGTGAGTATCACTTGTGGTTGTTGTTCCATTAGAGGGAACGGAGGGAGACGCCCCAGACAAGCTTGATTGTTGCGAAAGTTGGTAACTGTCAGATGTCCAAGAACTAGTCGGTAGGTTTGAACCTCCAGGCATCGGGTTGGTTTTCATGAACCCAAATTGTTTCTGCCCAAGAAAACATCAAATGTCTTGAGACAGAAACAATTCAACACATAATCATTCTACACTGTTGTGCGTAATTTAGCAGAGAATCCAAGAGTTTACCTCTGGAGTGATGCGAATGGGTGTCGGTACACCTCTGGGTTCCAATATATCAGACGGCATTGTACAGCTGACAAACAAAATCCAAAAGAATGAGTGAGATGAGACTCTTTTAAACTTGCCTAGTTTTTGCAAGAAGCAAACTGCACATCTCATGAGTAAATCTTGACAGCATAAAAGGGGACCCCAACCAGACAAAAGATCAGAGTATACAATTCCATGGATAAAACAGGAGATTTCCTCCTAGTAAAACCCAATTCCCAAAATCCATGAATTTAGCAAATCTAGGAGCTGAAGAAAAACTTTGACTAGAGGAATAACACAATTCGCCATAAGAGTACCATTCTCCTAATTTTCGGATCTTTTTCAAGCAGAGAACCAAAAGTTTCGTCAGGGAAATTATCAAAAACAAAAACCCTAATCTAACGACTAAAACAAAGAAAATCCAGAAGAAAAACTTACCAAAATTATATAAACAGCACAAATTCTGCTTCCTCTTTCGAAATTCCTCCAAAAGCTAAAATTACACAACGGATCTCGTAAACCCTCTTTTCCAAGCTTTTCACGTTCCCGAAGAAAAACAAAAAGAGCAGAGAGAGAGATAGAGAGAGCAGGAAAATTCTTCTTTCTCTTGTTATCTTCCTTTCCTTTTTGTTTCTTTCTATCCAATCATAACCAGCAGAAGAATATATAATAATATAATTCCCAAAAAAAAAATATAAAAAAAAAGTGAAATCGGTGTTTATCAACAAAATCTCCTTCCTCTCACACGACGCGTCGGCAGCGAGGACTTGCACGGAACACGGCGAAAGCAACCGTAAATGAATATTTTCCGGTGATACTCCGATCGGTTTGATTCCGGCACTCCCTCCAAGACAGAGAGAGAGAGAGAGTTTGGTTTTCGGTTAATTGGATTATTAGGAAGAGAAATATATTTTTTTTTTTTAAAAAAAACGAATGGAAGAAGACAAAAGAAAAAAGAGAAAAGGATTTTGCTACGGTGTTTGTGGCATGGATCTAGCGTTACGGTGTGAGCTTTTATCTCTACCGTTGGATTTCGATTACAAACGTTTTTTTTTTTTTAAATTATTAATTTTACTGACTCGCGACGGCAGTCGTTGGATCCGGCTTAATATCTTCGATCGGCGAATTATGTTTTTTCCTCTTTAAATCAGTTTAATAAAGTTTTCTCGTATCAATTATCTAAAGTTTATTTATTTTAATTATTTGAGGATAAACTTTTGCGTGAGTACACATGTTAAAACCAAAATCTTTTGCGTGAGGAAAAGAAAAGGAAACGATAAAAACGCATTAACAGCAAAATAAAAATGGATAACATTGTGAAGATAACGTTTTTGTTTGGTTGTTTTAAAGGTAAAAGATTATCTGATTTTTTTTTGGTCTTCACGTTCTTTCTCATTCTTGTTTTTTTTCTTTCTTTCCCGTATGATAAATACACCGAATCAGCAAAATCTACTGATGACTTTCTTTTTTATGGGGGGGTCAGATATACTAATTACTAAATAGTGGAATTTCTAGATGATCCCTCTTTAATTATTTCTATAATTCTATTTGTGTATATACTAAAACGGATATAAGGAAATCAAAGACCTTATCGAATTATTTATTGTGAAAACTAACTAGATAATTTCAAATTATTCAGTTCTGTGCAAATTTCAAATCCAAAATCGTTTTAATGTTGGAAAAAAAAAAGAATTTCAATTCATAAATATACTAAATATGTTGAATAAGAAATAAAATAGTCTTATACAAAAACACAATTTGTACGTTTATCTAGACGGTTCTGGAAACTATATCTTGTGATGAAACTAATAAACTACAATCTTGAAGAAATAATTTATATATAATTTGATTTAACAAATATTATTTGGTTTAACATAAATGCTCAAATCGTGTTTTTTCACTAAAGAAACATTTTAAGTTCTATATTTCACAAACAAAAGGAACCAGTTTATATGTTGTGTTAAAAAAAAAAATATATATATATATATATGCAATGATCAATTTCCTAATTAAACAGTACGTAACATCGTTTGTCGGGATATTTATTTATTTATTTTAATTAATTTTTCAAACATTTGTGATTAGTCAATTCGTTAAGCAAATTTTACTTTAGTCAAAATTCTGAGCCGAGCCGAGCCAATAGAGATAAGCCAAGTTTTTAAGGTCTTTATAGCTGACAGATAGAGAAAGCGAAGTTGTTGTCCGAAAAAATTTAATGGCTAGACGCGGCGTGAAGGATTAGACAAGGAATTTTTTTTTCTTAAACAAGAAAAGCATTTACCGTTTTTTAATAAACAAGTAAAGCATTTATTCTTAAGACGATCTTCTCAATGTATCCACGTGTTAATTTTTCAATGGTTTACGTCAACAAAAAATAGCATCAAACAAATCCTACGACTGCGATCCTCTACGGCTCTATCCTCTAAATCTCTATGGCCCCCTTCGCTCAAGAGCCGTTGGATTTATCGAATCTCTTTCATCTTAAACTCTGGAAGACAAACAATGGTTAGGTATTGAACAAACATCAGATCTAACCTAACCTGACCGGTCCTGAACCAAATATCAGCCAAATACCAAACCGGTTTCCAGTTTTAGCATCATCAACCAAACATTAACAGATAATCTTGTTTGTTTATTAATGATACTTAGGTTGTCATCTAAAGTCACTTCAAATGTAAGGTTACCAAAGCTACCATTTTAATGTTTGTTGTTTTATAATATTTTCTTAGGATTTATATTCGTACTAGAAATAATTAATAAATTGTTTGTATCATTAAGGCTTGATTTGTTTGTTTGGGTTTATATTTAACAATTTATCATGAATTTGGCGATTAGCTATAAACCTATGGATCTTTTTAGCTATTTAATTCGCATTGCTGTTTGACATTTGATGTTCTAAGAGCAACTCCAACCATTACACCAAATTTGGTGTTATTTCAACACCAAATTTAGTGTTATAGTGTCTTTCATCTTCAATCACAACACTAAATGTTACACTAAAAATATATTTATTATTATTATATTATTAAATTCAAGTCTTTTTTAAAATTTTTAATAGTGTGATAATAGTTATTCCTATAACTAATCAGGTATAAGTTAATTATAAAATTACAATCGATAAATTAAAATTAGTGAAAAATAATTTTTCAGTGTTTAAATTGAACTTTAATATATATTTTTAGAATTTACATATTAATTTAGATATTTTGTGCAAATTAAAATTTCATATTATTAAAAATGAAAGATATAAATATATTTTTGACAATATTTATTTTTTACAAATTTAATCAATTAATAAACATCAATTTAATCATATTATTAAATAAAATAATAATATTTTAATGTTTAGTGTTATGAATAGTGTCACACCAAATATGGTGTAACACTGTTCATAATACACTAAATATTTGATGTTTTGCCGTTCGATTGGAGAAATTTTAACACCAAATTTGGTGTTTTGCCGTTCCATTGGAGTTGCTCTAATCAATTATCTTTTTTATTCCACAAATTTTATTTGTTACGTGTAGCAATGGGAGTATTAAACACGTGAACAAATTATCTGAAATAGCTCAAGATATCTATCAAACACGTAAATATGTTAAGCAAGTGCAAGTACAATTAAGTACTAACTCTAAAATTAGAGTAATCAATATTGAATATATATAATATCTTATTTTATTTTTCATGATAATATTTAAATTTCATATTTTACAGAGATAAGTTATAAAAATTGAATTTTAATATTTAATTTCTTAACTAATATCTTATAAAAATAGAAGTCATAATATCGTACTATTAAAAAAAAGAGTAAAATCCGATACTAGAAATAATTCTAACTTTTGTGGATATCCACACTTTGGATACCCTACTAAGATGCATGCAAATCAAAATTTTGAACATTAATATACCTATTTATTCGTGTGTAGATAAGATATGAATATCCTATGTTTTAAAAAAAATACTCAACTCGTGTCTATACGTATGTTATGTACAAGAGTTTATTGCAATCATAAGTAGCAATACGTGTACTATATCCTCCCATTGATCACATGCTAAAATTTACCCAAAACTATTTATTGCTTTTGTATTTTTCTACACAAATAAACATAGAAACAACAGTTTCCTTGCACGCCTTATGGTACATGTAAGGAGCTGTAGGATAAGATGAGTCATATCACACACCAAACACGACTATATATCATACGCATAAAATACAACGAGCCAAGTTATAGAATAAATTGTTTTAGAAAGAAAAAAACTTGTTTTCTTTTCATTAAAAGATATCATTGAATAATATAGTAATCATTATTAAATAGCGTTACAATAATGCATTAATTATTGTTTTATTCACATGGTCCATGCGGTCTCCTATACAGGTTATCTTTATAGATTTTCGTCGGTCTACTGACTCTACTTATACACTAATCCCATTACGCCTGTATATTCAGCAAATACACTTTTTAAAAAAATTGAAAGAAAATAAAAACGAAACAATTGAATTTTATATATTTAAATCGCAATATTGCAAGTAAGTATTATATATATTATGATTTCGTTTAGCCATGAGCTGGGTTCATAGACCCGTGATATGTCACACTAAATGGGCCTGGCCCATATAACACATAAATCCAGTCGTTTATTTGGTTGATGTTACTGACAACCAATAAGTGATTAAACCGTGAAAGATGACCTAAGTCTACACTGAGACTTCAAGTTAATATTTTTATCAGCTTTTGCAATAAAAAAAAATTGATACAGTTTTTGTGAAATAAAATCTTTTTTTTTGCCAGTTTTAATATTAAAGAATTATTGTTTGATTGGTAACCCTTATCGCAACAAAATTTTATCTTTCAAAAATAAAAATACTAATATAAAACCCCGATAACAAAAGAATTTAACGCTTTTCAAAAAATATAATCGATTGTTGATAATTTTACGTTTCCATTTTTGACATCCTGGGTCCATGACTACCGATAAATTGAAATGATTTTTTTGTTTATATTAGTATTTTCCATCTTTAAAATATAAAATTTATATCATATTTGTACATAATAATATTATAATCATTTATTTTATATGAACTCCGTTGATGCATACCTCTTTTTATAATCTAAGCCTAGTTTTCTGAGAAAAAAAAAACTCTGTTTTTAAAATCGTTTTTAGATTTTTATGATTCTAAGCACGGCTCTAAGATCTTCGTATTTACACTAAAGGGGTGTATTCAATCTAGCATTTGGAGTGATTTGTTTTAATTTGTCAAATCCTATGTTATTGAATCATGGATTTTAAAAAGTCTATTAAAATCTGGTGTTATTGAATTAGTGATTTGGAAAAGTATTTTCAAATTCGCTGTTATTGAAAATATATGAAGGATTTGATTTTTAATGATTTCAAGGGATGTCAGAGGAATTTCAGAAGATATCTTAGTTAAAAATACAAAGAACCAAATCTCATGGTTTTACGTGGGATTGCAGAGAATTTTATAATAAATTTCATATAATCACACAAAATTATTAAAATCATCTAAAAACTGATTAAAACTCAAATTTCTGTAAATCTCAGATTGAATACACTCCACTAAATAGAGAATGAACAAATATTGGCGTATTTTAAGTAAACCCTTAGCGAGTTTTATAGATTTGAATGTACTCTCATAAGTCATAACCAAAGAAATAAAAGAAGTGGGAGTAACTTTAAATATAAACCCAGAAGTTTGGGTTAAAGATATTTCGTCTGTATTCAATAATATTATTTACTGACCAAACTGTGTTCGTGATATCGACTTGACGTCAAACAGCTACATTCCATTTTTTTTTTTTTCATTTTTCTCCGTCTCTCATTAATTTGGTTTTGCACGCAAAAGGGTATTTCTGTCACTTTTATGAGTTTTTTTTGTAACATATTCGGTTTGAATTTAAAAAAAAAAAGTTTTCTGAGCTAATCAGTGGATTTTTATCGAATTGAAATCGGATTTTATTTAGTTCGGTATTAGAATCAAATTTGTCAACAAATTTCAGCTCAGATTCGATTTTTATGCCTTCTCCAAGTCTTTTTCATTCTTCAACATAACTTTAATTTCGCTATGGATTGTTTTATAATTATATATTAGTATTTTGTTTTTCAGTTTCGGTTTGTTTTGGTCTAAAAATTGATTTTACAATCACCAACACAAGTGCAATTATTTGGAAACTGGAAAACCTTAATTTTTTTTTTGTTAAAGATTAAAAAACTTAACAAAGTTACATCAACACTAGCAACATTACAAACCCTACACTCCCTTCTTTTTTTGGTTAGCAGTTACTTAAACAACAAGAAACAACAGTTTAGGGTTTTAGTTTACATCTCCTTCAGATCCTTCAAGACATCGAGCATGGTCGGTCGATTAGCCGGCGTTTCAGCAAGACAGTGCATAGCGATCTGGAGCAGACGAACCATCGAGTGTTTGAAAGCCACCGATAGGACCAGAGGGTCAAGAACATCCACAGCTTTGCCTTTGTTGATCTTCTGAATCACCCAACCAACCAGGTTCCCACCTTCACTCTCTTTAAAATCTGGACCGGTCGGCTCTTTCCCCGTCACCAGCTCCAACAAGATCACGCCAAAGCTGTACACATCTCCTTTGGTCGTGGCTCGCGCGCTCTGACCATACTCGGGTGGAATATACCCGAATGTCCCTGCGATGACCGTACTCACATGAGTCTCACAAGCACTGATCAACCTGGCTAACCCGAAATCCGCAACCTTTGGCTCAAAGTCGCTGTCTAGTAGAATGTTGCTTGCTTTGATGTCTCTGTGTATGATGTGAGGGATGAAACCGTGATGTAAGAAAGCTAGTCCTCTTGCGGCTCCAACCGCGATCTTGAGACGTTTGGACCAGTCTAGTACCTCTAGAATCCCGGTTTGGTTCCTTAACCAATGGTCTAAGCTTCCATTCACCATGTATTCATACACAAGAAGCTTCTCTTCACTGAAAGAGCAATATCCAAGCAATGACACCAGATTCTGATGCTTCACTTTCCCTAGAGTCTCCATTTCCGCCATGAATTCGCGGTTTCCCTGAGTTTTGGCTTCGCTTAGCTTCTTCACCGCTACTGTTTTCCCACCGGGTAAACAAGCTTTGTAAACGGTCCCGAAACCACCGTCTCCTATGATGTTCTTCTTACAGAAATGATCAGTTGCCTCTACAATGTCTGCTAAACTCACCTTGAGAAGTGGTTGCTCGAACATAGCCACATTGATGCTTAATGGCTCCTTTGATCTGCTTCCACTTAAGAAATAGAGATTCTGATCAATAAACCCTTTTAATCTGCTTTCCTCCATTCCCTCTGGATCATCTCTCTGCTTCACTCTCTTTCTCATAACCCATCTGCGCCAACAGAAAACAGAGGCAAAGACGATGATCATACCCCCAATCACGATTCCTGCAAGCCCCCAAGCACTCAGCAAACTCGTTCCATCGATCTTGCAATCTGATCCGATAACACTTCCACACAACCCTCTGTTCCCTGAAAGCAATGCCTTGGAAAGATCCTGGCAAACACCGTCCCTCGGAACATCTCCTTGCAGACTGTTCTTGGCTAGATTCAAGAACTGAAGATTGGGCAATCCACAGATCCTTGCTGGTATATCTCCGGATAACCTGTTCTCAGAGACATCAAGGTACTCAAGCTGCATAAGATTACCAATATCTGAAGGGATTTCTCCTGTGAACTGATTCCTGTGCAAATCCAAGTTAGTCAAGTACGACAAGTTCCCCAATGATCTTGGCAAGCTACCGATGAAGAAGTTATCGCTGAAGTTCATTGTTTCGACTTTCCAAGCCAAGGAGCTGAAGAACAGATTCTCAATAGGACCTTCGAACCTGTTCTGTTGAATATACAAGCCTACAAGGTTGAGCATTTGAGACAAGTCTGATGGAAGCTCGCCGCTTAGATTGTTAAAACTCAAGTCCATGTGTGTAAGCTCTTTCAAGTTACCAAGTGAAGCGGGAACAGATCCGTCCAGCTTGTTCTTGGTCAAGTTTAGCTTCACCAAGCTACCTAAAAGGCCAAAACTTTCCGGTATATTGCCATTGAGCTGATTATTCGCCAAGTTTAATCCCTGCAACTTAGGAGAGTGGCCCATCTCCTCTGGAATGGTGCCGGTAAGGGCATTTCCAGATAGATCCACTTTTGTCAGGTTGGTTAAACGAGAGAGTGAAGGTGGGATCTCACCAGAGAGATGATTGTTGCTCAGCAAAATCTCCACCACTACCACACAGTCGCCGAGTTCTTTAGGTATAGGACCAGTCAATCTGTTGTAGGAGAGATCAAATATTCCATGGTGCTGAAGAAAGCTCAGATCAGGCATGTCGGTCTGATGGAAATAAGCAGAGGGTTTCGATGGAATCAGCCCCGAGAGATTGTTGTAAGAGAGAACCAGGCATTGAAGCTGAGCAAGAGCAGTGATTCTGTCTGGAATCTGTCCTTGGAGATTGTTCTTGCCTAGGTCCAATGTAGTCAAAGCAGAACAGTCGCCGAGCTCGATTGGTATCTTCCCTTGAAGCATGTTTGTATTCAGATTCAAGACAGATAAAGAAGTAAGCTTCCCAATCTCTCTTGGGATTTCACCTTTGAGCTGATTATCATTGAGAACAAGCCGCTGCAAAGAACCTGCATTACCAATCTCTGCAGGCAAATAACCTTGTAGACGGTTACAAGAAGCCGAAAACTCCATCAAGTCCGTTGACTTCCAGAGACTTACAGGGATTTCTCCAGTGAAGTTGTTGGAATCCAAGTTGAGCGCCATTAACGGAAGCTTAGAAAGATACTCAGGTATAGAACCATTGATCTGATTGTTCATAAGAGCCAACTGTTGAAGATTCGTACAACCAACAAAGACCTCCTCGATGTTTCCCGAAATGAAATTCTCTGAGAGATCAATATCTTCCAACGCACCTGAACCACAAAGCTCTCGAGGAATCGAACCAGTTAACAAGTTGCTAGCGAGACTAAGATGTTTCAACATTGGACAATCCTCAATCTCACGAGGGATTTCTCCCGAAAACCGATTGCTAGCGAGCAGAAGCGAGTCTAATTCCTTCCATTTGCCGATCCAAGAAGGTAATTGACCCGAAAGCTGATTCTTGTCAGCAGAAAAAGCAAGCAGAGGAATCTCTGATAGCTCAAATGGTAGAGAACCAGAGAGATCATTGAAGGAAAGCATCAGCGTTTTGAGATTCTTACAGTTACCAAGCTCTGGTGGGATCAATCCGTTAAGCTCGGCGGTGACAAGATTCAGTATGCTCAGATTCTGCAACATTCCGATTGATTTTGGGATCGAACACTTGAGTGGGTTGTAAGAAAGGTCGAGTTTTGCTAAGTTTCTCAGCTTCGATATCTCGTCTGGTAACGGTCCTTTGAAGAAGCAAGACGGTGCAACAAAGTTCTTGAGCAACGAGATGTTGCCAATCTCCGGCGGGATTTGACCGGAAAACTGGTTCATGCCCATGTAAAGATCGGAGAGATTGCTCAATTTCCCGACTTCTGGTGGGATTTTTCCGGAGAGAGAGTTGTTTGAGACATCGAGTGAAGACAGCACCGGGAAACTGAGGAAGAAAGACGGAGGAAGAGAGCCTGAGAAATGGTTGTCACTTAGGTCAAGGTAGAGTAGCCGAGACAACTCGCCGAGTCGACTCGGTAAAGGTCCCGTCAGCGAATTTCCGGAGAGATCGAGGGTTTGAAGCTGTTTGAGTTTCCCGAGCTCCGGAGGGATTTCGCCGGAGAGAGAGTTGAGGCCGAGTCGAAGCGATTTCAGATTCTTCAACCTTGAAATCCCCTTCGGAATCTCGCCGGAGAAAGAGTTCTCCGAGAGGTCGAGGTCGGAGAGAAACCGAAGGGAGAAGAGAGACGGAGAGAGTTTGCCTCTGAGAGACATAGAAGGTAGAGAGAGCGACTCCACTCGGCGGAAACGGCACGTTACGCCGACCCAATCGCAGTTAGATGACGAGGAAGACGAAACGTTCCACGAAGAAAGGACTGATGGGTTTTCAAGCGAAAGCTTGAAGGACATAAGAGAGCCCGTTTCAGAGCTTGCGTCATCAATGGCAGACGAAACAGAGAAGAAGAGAAACAGGAACAACGAGAAAACCCTAAACGCCATGGCCAGAGAAGGAAAGGGAAAAAGAAAAGAAAAGCCCGAGATTCAAAAAGAGCTTCTTTAGAGAGAAAGACGCAATTTTTAGAAGAGAGAAACAAAGGGAGGAAGATAAATCGCCATTAAAGAAAAGAGAGAGCTTTTTTAGGCGCGATGAAGAAGAAGAAGAGAGAGAAGAAACAAGTAAGGCACGCAAGTCACGTGACGTAGACCATTGTTTTAAAAAGTTCGTAACGGCAATTAAATTTTTAATTTAATAGTTTCTTATTTTCAATCTTGTGTTTGTTTGCGTGAATATATGAAATAAAATTTCTGAAAGATTAAAAAAAAAAAAAAAAAAGAGAGAAGAGGATGATGAAGATGAAGGCATGGGTCATAGAGTACGGCTAGAATCTTCAGAAATCATAACCACTGTACCATGAAAAAGCTGATGGGGTTGGTCTCGAATATTCAAAAGTTGTGTGGTCAAATTGTAAAATTTCAGAATTTTATGTGTTTTTCTAAAAGTGAATTAATGTTGATTTCAATTAATGTGTTAAGTCTTTAAGTAAACCAGCTATATGATAATAAATATGCTAATTGTTAATTGTTGTTTTACTCCTTGATGGCTTGATATTAAAATGTACTTTTTGGTTATTTTTCATTACAAAGCAAAACAAATTTGTACGTACACAGTCAGCATAAGAACTACCATATTTTGCATGTTGCTAAAATTATTTAAGTAAATTTTGTTTTCGTGTTTTGAAGATAAAACAATGATGAAAATAATATTGGGGTAATGGTATGGTCCCCTATATAAATTCCAAACAAGAAATATATAAAAAGAGGCAGAAGAAAGAAGAGAGTTCCCACATGTCTTCTTTCCCTTTTGGGAATGTTAACAAGCTTTTTCCCTTAGGGATCTGTTTCCATTTTCTAAAACACATAAATAATACTTACCTGATCTATATTCATTTCATATCCATTTGTATAATATTGTAATATAATAGTCTTTTAAATCCTTAAGTGGTACTTAACTCAATCTTATAATCTTGTAAATTTACTTCGGGTTAACCACAGATCATATGGTCTGAAAGAAAGAAAAAATTGCAGCTGCTACTACATACGATGATAAGGATCATGCCGTGATTATATAAGTTAATAAAAACATGAAAATGTAACTGAAATTTTAAACCCATGCAGAAGATTTCAAAATAGCAAAGCCGAAAATGGGAATGTTTTTGAAATGTGCGCATCACAGAAACCAAACTGGTTCGAGTCCAATTAATTGAGTGATAGTTGTCATTTGATTCTTTTTTTTTTTTTTGATCCAAGAAATAAATTTAACGTATACAATAGTATTAATAGCAAAAGCTGAGGAAGAAAATGACGTGGAGTTTTGTCGTCAGATTTTCTCATATAGAACCAGAAGAGAGCTATAGAGAAACATTAATTTCTGAAAGTATTACTTTTTGACTTCTTTGTGTTGAAAACTATTAGAAAGTCATCATGTTTCTTCATCATGTGCTACAATACAAACAAGAGATCCATTGAATAAAAATACAAAGACTTTTTGCAAAATGACCCATCATTATAATGATAATTACAAATCTTCCACCATAATTAATAACTGAAGCCTCTCAAAAGTCAAAAACAAACCTAAGACGACTCTGTGTGGCTCATCTCGTTTTAAAAAGAAAGAAATGGAGACATAGAATCTCTCTGTCTCACTCAATGTCTGTACATAGAAGAAATGTTTTTGTGCGATCAAGCATTGATCTCGGAGTTGCATTGGTTCTCTCTGCTACAGCTTCTTCTTCCCCAAAACATGCTTGAGCAAGTTGTTGTTTTCCCAAGTCTTTGCCCTTCTTCTATCTTCTCCTGCTCTGTTGTTGTTGTTGTTGTTGTTGTAGTTGTTCCAGGAGGAGATGATTCGTCATGTTCTTCGCTATGTCTCTCTGTTCCATGTGACTCAAAGTTTGGACACGTCCCGTCATTGCAGGTGCACATTGGGATGTTGACTGAAGGGAATGGGCTACAAGTTACCGGACAGAACATATCTGATGAAACCGCGGCAGCACGGGTCTTGCTACGCTGTTGCTGTTGCTGTTCTGTTGTCGGTGACGATTGATCTTTTGCGTCTCCCGTGTGAAGCATACACGGGGCACAGAACCCGAGTGACATAGGTAACTTCATTTCTCTGGTCAGGGAGCTGGGGAGTCGTTTAAACGAGACTATTCCATGTCTGCAAAGAGGACAAGGAATTGACCCGGGGGGGCCAACTGTCACCGAAGGAACATTGCTCGATGAGCAAAGGTATAGCGCACATCTCACACATAGCTGATGCTCACAACCTGAAACACAAAACCGGCGACCTTCGCTTTAAGATAAAGACATTAATGTAAATATTTAAAAGGGTAGACAAGAATTTAAACCAACCTTCAGCGGCAACAGTACATGTTCTTTCCAGACAAACCGCACAGATATCGACCTCATCTGTAATGGTTGCGGACTGCAACCCGAACTCTCTGCAAGAAAATAGTTAACAAGAAGAAAGCAAGCCAAGTCATATTGAGGCCGGAGTTTGGTCCTAAATACTCGATGAATGTTTTGCCATTACCTTGCAATGTTGAGTATACTCAAAAGGGGCAATGATAAGTAGTTGGAATGAGGAAACCCTGGAATGGCCACATCCGAATTTGGCGAAAGCAACGGTTCTAACCAATGACGACTCCACATCCGTGCTATGTCAATAGGTAGCCACCTACAAATATATTTTTGAAAAGGAAAGTTTCCATTCTAACAACGTCAAATATTTCCCCGAAACTTGTTTTGAACACGAAACAACCCATTAGAAGATTGTGGTTTACCCATTGCAGTTCAATGTCATCCTTCTTGCGCCTCTTGCAAGGAGAATCTATGGAGAAACACAGAAAATGGAGATTCTCACAACACTTTTTCTCCACAACACCGAAAAAACAAAAGAACAAACTTACTAGTGTTCTTACCTGACAACATTTCAGATTCCCACCACAAGCGGCATAGTGCAAAGGCGTGCTTCCGGCTCCTGAAACGGTAATTAAGACCAAGATTGTCATCTTAAGAGCAGAATAAAAAGAATATTTTAAGTCATCTTGGGAGCGGATAGAGAACTCATACCAATCATATCCATTGATGTTCCATAATGAAATGTCACAGCAGAAACATTCGCTTCAAGGTCAAGCAAAAGCTGCACGCAGTCAAATAATCCATTCAAGGCAGCCATGTGAAGAGCTGTGATTCCACCGTCAGCCGCCTTATTCACAAATTTAGACAATGCACTGCAACAGAAGACAATTTTTCGTTGGAACTATATAAATCAAAATCAAACCTTTACAAAACATAAAAAGATGGTTTCAAAACAAAAAAAAAACCTTTGCTCGGATTTGTTCCTCGCTGTGACCGCACCAGTCTCGGGAAGAGAGTTTAGTTTCTCACTAGGTACAAAGTCAGCCAAGACAAGTCTAATACACCTGGCGTGACCATTCACAGCAGCGAAATGAAGCGCTGTTCTTCCAGCTAAATAATCAGCTCTTGTAACCTTGAGAAGAAAGAAGAGTTACAACAACACTACTAAGAAACAAATCCGAATAAATTGCACACTTTTCTTTCAACTACTGATAGAAAAAACAACTCACATTGCATCGGAAGAGCAGAAGAGTTTGCACAACTTCCCAATGTCCGTATCTACAAGCTTGCATCAATGCTGTCTGAAACATGATTAATTACCCAACTTAAGCATATTCCTAGCTTTTAGTGTATTTTGGAATGAATATTAGCATTAACATTCACCGATAAAATCGAATTTCAACCATGGAATTGCAATCCAAGTAAGAATTTTAACTCAATTAGCTCAAACTTAGCCAAAGATTTTCACATGTTACTACTGATACAAAACCCCTAAATCAAATTTAAGATACACGTCTAATCGAAAGAATCGAACTTTAAATCCTTGAATCAGCTCAAAATTAATCAAACATTTTTCAAAATTTCCCAAAAATCCACAAATAAGAAAAACGGAATCTCGAAATACCTGGCCGCAATAATTCCTCGAATTCACATCAGCTCCGTTCTCGAGCAACAATCCGACGATCTAACGTACGGACAAAGAGAAGATATCAACTTTTAAAAATCTGAAATTACGAAAGATTTTGAGAAATGGAAAAAAGGAAACCAACCTCGTTATGGCCTTTAGCGGCGGCGAAATGCAACGGAGAATTGAGACCACCGAAGGTAGAGTACTTGGCGAGACAAGGATTGCAATCGAGAAGCATCTTCGCCTCCACGAAATCACCATCTCTCGCCGCCGACACTAATCTCTCGCCGGACGCCGAACATCCAAACGAATTCCCCATTTCTCTCTCTCTCTCTCTCTTTCGATCTCTCAATCTCGAATTCGATTGGATGTGATGAGAAATTAGGTCAACCGTCTTGGAAATAATCTGGGATTAGATATGATACTGAAACAGCACGCGAACTCTCTATAGTTTTGTCCGTATGAGACAAAAAGAAAGACAAGGAAGATGCAGGCGAAAACATAACCTGAAATTACTATTTTGCCCCTTAAATCTCTCCTTCTCCACCTCCCTTTGCTTCGTCGACTTCCACTTTCAATTGTCCCAATCATCCCACGTGGCGTCTTTTCAATGCATCTTCGAGTTTGCTTCTTCTTTAACAAAAAAAAAACAAAAAAACATAAAAGTTTGCTTCTTCTTCTTACTTTTTCACGGGAGAGATAAAACTGAGCTGTAATAAATTTTAACTATTCATCTGTTTTAATTTTGGTCCAAATACTCTAATCTATCACACGTCTGCTAATTTCATTGGTTAACCTTACCACAAACCAAATATATAGATCCATTTGGCTGACGTTTTTGTTATCACACACACCTATGTGTTTATAAAGACCATAAAAAGGTCACTTTGATGTTAAAAAAAAATGAAAAGAACAATGGTAATTTTTATTTTTTTTCATTGTTCTTTTCTTTTTTTTTTGTTGGTCAACGGTATTATTTAATTTAATGTATTTACTTTAGTAGTTCTCTATAACTATCTGATGCTGATTATTAATTTTTTAGCAAAATTTTAAGGGTGGACGATCCACCAATCTCTCAGAATTTTTATATTTTGTTTATGTCACACAAAATTGAAAATTTTTTTATCGTTACACAATACTAAAATTTCACAGAATTATGTAAAAATTCTGACTTTAGATATTTTTGGTGTGAATGTTATTGCATCGATACTGCAACGTGAGATTTCGCAAAACCAATTTACGTTATGAAAATTTAGTTCCGTGTAATATTTTAGTGAAGTTTAAATTTGGTGTGGTTAGAGCAAGACATAAAAGTTCCAAAGAGATTGTGGATCATTCACCCAATTTTCATATTGTTATTTTAGTTAGGCTGTAACTTTTTTTTGTTCGAATGTTATATTATGTCTTCATGTGGACCGGCCTATATAAAAATTCGTTAGAACAACCGGATAAATATCGTCGTTAATTATCCACAAAAAACTGTTATACGGCCTAATCTTCGGTTACCATTTAGACGCAATAACAACATATGAAATATAATCAAAGTTCAAGATAAAAAGAATCACCATCTATAATATGGTTCACAGAAATAAAGTTCCAAATTCCAAATTTCCAAACAACAAACAACAACACAAAGTACAAATCCAAATTAGTCCCATGAAGCTTCAACGGAGGTTTCAACTCACCGGAAGGACATTTTGGACATTTCTCAAAGTATCAGTGACCATCTTCTTCAGAGAATTCACCACCCGCTCATCCGAGCTCGTGACCATGGCTTGGTCGGCCATGCCCTGGTAACCAGCCGACACGACACATCCTTGTTGTCCGCATGGCACTATCGTAAATCCGTTCAGCGAAATTTCGACACGGGACAAATCTCCACTGTTGATTACAGCCGCAAAAGATGACGCTTCTACCCAACTATGGATTATCATTGCTTCTGATGCTTCGTAGTATGTTTCTTGAATCAGACACCATACATTAGGACCATTTATCTGCAATATATACATAATTAATCTCTGTATATAAAAATGCTTTATAAAACGGTATAACTAAACCGGATAAAATCATGTACCTCGACGCTGAAAACAGTGACTTCATTCTCTAGATTAGGGCTTCTTTTGATACGAATCATTTCTTTCATCTCTCTAACGGACTGTATATAATTCCATATGTCTTGTTTTCTCGCACGGTTTATTAAATCAAAGATTATCTCCGGTTTAGCTTGCATTCTAGCCAAACCGGTAGCACTAACCAAAGCGCAAGGGGCTCCACTCATGTCTCGACACTCTCGGGTGAACATTCTGATGTTATTAACCGGAGATCCAAACGTACCGAGCAATTTCCACTTTTGTGCTGTTATCCCGCAAACTCCGGTACAGAATAGGTGAACCATATGCGCAGATAGGTTAAGCAAGTTGGTATGACAGATCGGATCGAATACTACACAACAAGAACAAGAGTTAAAACCCGGTTAGTCTAAAACCAAAGCAAAATTGATAAATAGAAATAAAAAAAACCAGAATTTTTCATTACTTTGGACATGGTGACCGATTGAAGGAATCGAAATAAAACTAGTGTTGTAGAAATGCCTTTGGAGAGCAGTGAGCCATCTCTGAGCACCAAATCCCGAATTAAAATGGTTTATGACTTCTTCTTCCTTATAAACCCAATGGTCGATAATGGTTACCTACATTTAATAACAGAATCATATCAAAGCTATCATCATATATATAACTAAACTAAGCTCCATTGAAATTGAAATTTACCTTTGAGACACCATCGGCTATATGCTGCACAAGATATCCAGAAGGAAATCTCATAAACTTGGGGGGTTGATGTCGCGGATAGGAACTCAAATATGATGAGATATCAGCAATAACCCATGTATCGTTCTCTATATGCTTTGAGCATCGAAAAAATTTCACATTCCAAGTTCGAATTAACGGAGATATTTGTGGCATAAAATCCACATTGATCTACATATATTATTAAAAATACTATCAAAAATTAAATCCATGATTTATGATTACTTTAATTCAAAATTAACTGACAACACGCACATCAATTCATATATATTATATAAAGTTATATAAAATTGAAAGCTTCGGTACCATTTTCGAGTGTCCTGATTCCATAGACACATCCGCGATTATCGTTGGGAAGATTTTTTGCCAACATGCCTAAACAATCAAAAATATTAATAAAAAAAAAAATTAACATGAAAAGTATATAATCATATGATTCGTCTAATTAGTTACACTTACATAATTCATCAGATTTGTCACAAGCGATGAAGCATCAACGGTGACTAGTGCAGAAGCTCTTGAAACCTCATGCACAAACCTAGGGACGTTTTTTGCATACCAAGGGAAAAAATTAGAGTAGTATTCATTGATATTCAGCCTTTCGTTGCTTGTCCACATCGGAGTCCCAATTTTTGCAAGCGAAACAACTTCTTTGAGTGATAGTATAATCGCAACCGAATATGCATTAGCCGCGGGAAATAGGTTTCTGGACGAATTTAATATCGTCGTGAAACAATTGAGTGTCTCGAGCTCTGACCGGAGAAAAGCGTTTTCGAAACGTTGCTCATTCTCTTCAACCATGCGATTATGTCCATTACAATATCTGCAAATTAATGGAGTAGCCATGGCCTGAACTAAAGCTCTGTTCTCTGTTCTGTACTCTCAACAAATCGTTTCTTTGCTTTAGAATAAAATTTCTCGTTTAAAGATGATGATGATGATTCATGTTTGATCTTTGAATCATTAATAGTCAAGGAAAAAAATTTAGTTATTAAACAACATCATTTTCTTACAGAAAACCAAGTTAAATCATGGTATGAAACTCAACATAATCTCAAAACATGCAAAAAAAAAAAAAAAACAGATTTTTACAATATTTAAAACGTCTATAGTAGCCAACATAGAAACGTAACATATGAAATTAGATCTCTGACTTTGACTAATATGGCGAATTATTTTTACCAGTAAATCACAATAGTTGGTTTTGGGGATTGGATCACAATAGTTGGTTAAACTTTTTTAACAATTATGAAACCAAACCTAAAAAGACTTGAAACATTACGTTGAAGATTTGAGAAACTATTTCTTACTTTGATGATTCCATGGAAGATACTCAGTCCTTACAACCCCAAAAGATGAATGTGAAGATTTGAAACTTTAGCTAGTTTGTGAGAAATACATTATTTTTCAATCCTTTTAAATGAGAAATACATGTTTATTACATTAAATGCATTAAATTTCCAATTTTTGGAAATTTAAAGTTTAATTTGGAAATTCAAAGTTTAATAATATATACCGTACAATTTAGTCTAACAGTTTGCATTACATAGCTACGTGTAACTATAATATGTACTTAACATTAAATAACTAGGTGTCTGGTTCACACTTTGTGCGTTTATGTAAAAATTGACTAATAAAAATTAATTTTGATACATGACTAATTTACGTATTTACTATAAACGGAATTTTTAATTTAATAATTAAGAAATTTTACATGATGTGTTTAAAAAAATATATAATTTGTGATAACTATTAATTATGGTTATAAAGTAACCACACATATTCGATTTTAAAATTTATTTTAATTCAAAATATAATGTTTTTTTTTTTTTGAATATTTTCGGTAAAAATAGTTACTAATGTCATGGATTTAACTTTTATATAGCAAAAATAATATTGGAAAATTTTCAAAAATACCACTTTTATGATATCATTTATCAAAACTACTATTGTTTGCAATTTTTATAAATACTATTTTTATACATTTTCAGAAAGTTGTTGCAATATATAAACGTTCATAAGCCATATATATAGATTATAAAACATGTTTTATAAAATTTTATAAGAAACGTTATAAAATTTTTATAAGGTTTTATAATATATTTATAAATTTTTATAAAGTAGTTATGAAATGAAAGAAAATTATAAGAGTTTGTAAGTTACGTTATGAAATGGAAAAAAGATATAGACGTTCATATGTCTGTTTATATGATGACATTTTGTTTTTTTTAATGGTTTTCTGAAAAGTGATATTATGAAAATGGTATTTAAAAAAAAAAAAAAAAATCTGAAAAGAGGTATTGAAGATATTTAATTGAATTATATTTGCTATTATAAATGACAAATTAGCCATATCTGTTTTTTGTTTTTAAGGTTTCTAACTCTAATTTCTCAAATACTATATAGAAATTTTAATAAATGATTCTTATACAAGTAGTAATATATTGAATGGGCATAGATACCATATGGGCTAAATAGGTGAATATAGAGCAAAATTTGTATTTTATTAGTATTTCATATTTTGTTTTTTTTTCACTTAACCCATATGTAGAAACTCACAAAGTTTAAGTCAAAATGATCTTCCTAAAAAAAAATCAAAAATATCTCAAAATCCAAAATAAATCTCTAGTCCAATTATCGACTAGAGTCCATATTGTAATGTGACGAGGATATGATTAGATTAGGACAATGAACCATCGAAATATTTGTAGTATTGAATGAAATGTGTGTAATGCGTTAAAATTAACAATTTGTGAAATGGAATAAAATGTTAATTTTATTGTTTTTGAGATATCTTTTGTTTATTTTCCTCGACTGTGTAAACACATGATTGCAATTATAATTTTAAATTTAGCGAATGAATAAATTGGAGAAAAATATCAAAACTAGTTTTTATGTCACATCGAAACTTTTTAGCAATTTGTGAAATCCAACGCACGTTAGGCTTAGTTATGAAATGCGTGTGTGATTACAGTGTGCGTCATAGACCACCACGCTACTCCGTTACTTTTTTTTTCTTTTTCCATCTAATTTTATATAAAATATTCTTGGACAAAAATCCCATAAATACAGCCGCTCCATAAGTAAGACAACAACTAAAAATCCAACACTTAAGATAAAAAAAACCAAACAACTCTGAAAACTCCCAACACAGGGACCCATACACAATAGTTAAACAAGCAAAGCCTTACTCGATACTGAGTGAGCTTCTTCGAGGAACAAATCTTTCAACCACCCAGGATAACCAATGGAAACGTAAGAATGAACTCTTTCCTCGTTGGTTACACTTAGTGCTATCCACATTGCTCCCCTGTTTGATCCTCCAGAAGCAAGCTCGATCCTCCACTCAATAATGGGTCCTAAAACTTTGATCAAAATCTCTGATTGAAACTTGAAATTTGGCCAAGTTTTAGGTCTCAAAACAGAACCTACCAGAGCAGAGTCCTGAGAAGCAAAAATAACTTTTTCTATCCGATGATTTTTCAAACTCTCAACTGCCCAAACAAACACCGCAAGATTTAAATCTTCTTCCAGGACCGAAGACTCAAAGGCTTTGCGACTGTGGAGCACTACAACTCCCTTGCTATCTCTCAAAACCCATGACCCTCCTCCTAACTTCTTCCTCCGGTTCCACGAGTAACCTATATTACACTTAAGCCAATTTAAGGGAGGAGCTTTCCATCTAATAGCATTTGGATGACTGTTTGAAATATACTCCTCCTGCCCCTCTGTCTCCACCTCCTGGGCTATGAACCAACTATCAGCTTCTTCTCTCACTTTAGCCATAGTCTCAACTGCATGGTAATTTATACCCTTAAAACAAACTTGGTTCCTATTTTTCCAAATCATCCATAAAATCCAAGGGATGGATCTTTTAATGAGAGTGGGCATGTTTACCTTTTTGCTCATAGACAGGACATATGATATGTTTGGAAACAAGGAAAGGGGATGGAAACCATTCTCTGGACACGGAACATTCGAGACAGCCCAAATTTGCCTTGCAGCCATGCACATAAAAAGGACATGGTTGGGATCTTCTCCTTCCAAACCACAAGTTTGGCATCTACTATCCACTCTCACTCCTCTTCTTACTATCAAATTTACCACAGGGATGGTATTCTTTATGGGTCTCCATAGAAATGTTCTAATTTTCAAGGGGGCCTTTAAAACCCATACCTGGTCCAGCAGTCCATTAATGGAAGGAAGAGCATAAGCCTCTTGAATGAGCTGATGATTCTTTTCCAAATTGGCCAACCAATACCCACTCTTCACAGTGTAGTCACCACTCTTTGTATGATTCCAGACCCAATAATCTCTTTGTGCCACTACAGATTTTTTTAAAAAAATCAAATCAATGTTTCTCTGGAAAAATAATTCTTCTAACTCTCCCTGCCTCCAATTACCAGAGCTTTGATCAATCAGATCACTAACTCTTAAATCAATATCAATGAGGATATTTTTCATCAAGGGTATTCTCATTCTGCCATCATTCACCCAAGGATCACACCATACCCTAATTGAACTTCCATTTACAATCATTTTTTCCAAGCCTTTCACCAATAATTCTCGACCATACAAAATGCTTCTCCATGCATAAGACGGTCTTTTTCCAGCCCCAGCCTGTAAAAACTCCGCTTGATCAAAATATCTGCTTTTTATAAACCTTGTACTCAAACTAAGCGGATTCTGCACCAATCTCCATGCTTGTTTGGCTAATAAAGCTTGGTTAAAGCATCCAATATCCCTAAACCCCAATCCTCCATTTTCCTTAGAAAGGCACAACTTCTCCCAGCTTATCCAATGAATTTTCTTTTTATCTTCCACAGAATTCCACCAAAAATCCTCCATGGCACTTGTCAAAGCACTATAAGTTTCTTTTGGTAGTTTGAAGACAGACATCGCATAAACAGGCATAGCCAAAGCCACCGCTTTCAATAAAATCTCTTTCCCGCCCAAAGAAAGGGTTCTAGCAAACCAACCTGACATTCTCTCTTTTAATATGTCCTTGATGTATGCCAACATATCGATTTTTGACCCACTAAAACACTCAGGCAAGCCAAGGTAAGTTCCCATTCCTCCTTCTTTCTCAATTCCCAAAATAGATTGTATATTGGCTTTGATTTGAACATCCACTTTTAACCCGAAAGAAATATAAGATTTCTCCAGATTAACTCTCTGTCCCGTCGCCATACCATACACCTGAAGGATCTTCATAAGCTCCTTGCTCTGATCAACCTCCGCTTTGCAAATGAACAAGCTGTCATCTGCAAAGAGTAAATGGTGAATTGATGGGCCTTCACTGGAAAATTGCATGCCATTTATTCTTCCTTCTTGATCAGCTTTCACTAATAGGTGAGAAAAGCCTTCTGTGCACAAAACAAACAAAAATGGAGATAAGGGATCACCCTGTCTCAACCCTCTCTGAGGCACTATTAATCCATGAGGTTGGTCATTAATCAGAACAGAAAAGGTAACAGAAGACACACAAAACATAATCCAGCTAATCCACTTCTGATGAAACCCCAATGCCACCAATAAAGACTTAAGATAGTTCCATTCTACTCTATCATAAGCTTTAGACATATCTGATTTAATGGCCATATATTCCCCCGACATTCTAGGGTGAGTTCTAAGGCTATGCACTACTTCATGCGCAACCAAAATATTATCAGAAATGAGCCTCTCAGCTACGAAAGCATATTGAAAGGGAGACACAAGTTCAGACAGAAAAGGTTGTAATCTCTTTACCAGACTATTCGAGATGGCTTTATAAATGACAGAGCACAGGCTTATAGGTCTTAGATCACCCATCTTTGAAGCATTGGTCCTTTTGGGGATGAGGCACAAATGAGTGTAGTTCCACTCAGAGGGAAAATAACCCTCCTCAAAGAACTTTTGAATTTCCACAGATACTTGTGCCCAAATTATCTCCCAATACCGTTGGAAAAAAACTCCAGTCATACCATCAGGACCAGGAGCTTTGGACGCCTTTACTGCAAACACTGCCTCTTTAATCTCTTCTTTGGTAACCTTCCTAATCAACTGCTGATTCATTGCATGAGAGACCTTAGGTTGAAAGTCCCTAAAGATTTCCTGAAAATTCACTGGATTCGTGGAGGCAAACAGATTGTTAAAATACTTTATAGCCACATCAGCTTTTGAAGCCTCAGCCTTCTGCATATTCCCATTCTCATCTTCCAATTTCTCCAAAGTCTTCTTCGCTCTATTAGCCTTCACTGATGCATGGAAAAACTTAGTATTACCATCTCCATCTTTCAACCATCTGTCTCTACCTTTCTGGTTCCAATAGGATTCTTCTTCTCTATACGCCCTTATCATATATCTTTTAAGACTGTTTTGGTAATGAAAACAGTTTTGGTAATGAAAACATGGCATTGAAGATGATCGTTCTCGCTCTAAAGCTATCTGAATATGGGTGATGTTATCTCTAGCATTTGTATTATTTGTTTTCTTCCAACTGCTTAGAGCTCGCCTACATCTTTACTTTTTCTATGTCATGCGAAAAATACACGTACCAACAAAGACGGGTATTACACGTGTAATTATTTCATTGCTTAATAAAAAACCACTTTCTCACCCACTCTCAGTTTTTTAATTCTTACCGCCTTCAATCGAAAACCCCCCAAAAAAAATCAACAAACAATTACAGAGAGAGAGAGAGAGATCAGTAATGGCGGTCGGAGATGATTTGGAGAATCGAATGTCGGCGAAGGATCGTGGGATCGGAAGCAGAGGCGGTTATCGGAGTCGAATCGGACCGCCGCCGCCGCCGTCTGTGCCGTTAGCGTTCTCGACTCCGTGCGATGACGGGTTATCGTCTCAGTGGACGTCGTGGCTTGTTCCGATGTTCGTTGTTGCTAACGTGGTGGTCTTCGTCGTTGCGATGTTCGTCAACAACTGTCCTAAACACTCCCAATCTCACCGTCTCCATGGTCATTGTGTCGCCAAGTTCCTTGGTAGACTCTCTTTCGAGCCTCTCCGGTCTAATCCTCTCTTCGGTCCCTCTTCTCTCACGTACGTTTCATCCCAATTGGTATTGAATGTTTTGGTTTCTGGATGATTTAGGGTTCTTGTTTGCTGGTGAATCACGTTTTTGTCCGAATTTTGTGGATCCTCAAGATTTAGGAGTTCTAGAGATCGGATTTAGAAAATCGTATAGGATTTTTGAGCTATGTGAAATGGGTTTTCAAGACATAACATTTTGACATCGTTTATGTATGTTTTGGTTTCATTACTTGAAAAGATTGTTGAAGTTAGGATCACTTGAGTGGAGCAAAGTTGTGATAGAGCATCAAGCTTGGCGTCTCTTGACATGTATATGGTTACACGCTGGTGTTGTTCATCTTGCAATGAATATGCTAAGCCTCATCTTCATCGGTATTCGCCTTGAGCAACAATTTGGTTTCGGTATATGCATTTCTTTTTTGTATTGATTACCCTGACAAGATTTGCAAAACTGTCATCAAGTTCTGTCATAGAAATCTGAATCTTGGTTGTAAAATTTGCAGTTAGGATTGGGATTATATACCTAGTATCAGGACTTGGAGGGACTGTACTGTCCTCCTTGTTTATCAGAAGCGGTATCTCTGTTGGAGCTTCTGGTGCTCTTTTTGGTCTCCTTGGTTCAATGCTTTCCGAGCTTTTAACAAACTGGACTATCTACTCTAACAAGGTTAATTTCTCGATACCCATATGTTCTTCCTTGTAGCAATTTTGATCTGAACACCGAAGGTTAACTATCACAGGCACAGTTAGAGTTTGTAATTTCGAGTAATGAGTTTGTTTTCTTGCGCATTTGTACAGATTGCGGCACTCCTGACGCTTTTGTTTGTCATCTTGGTAAACCTGGCGATTGGGATTCTGCCTCACGTTGATAATTTTGCTCACTTGGGTGGATTTCTTACGGGTTTCTTGCTCGGTTTTGTTCTGCTGCCTCGTCCTCAGTTCAAGTGGTTAGCAAGAGACCATATGCCACAAGCCACACGTCTGAGATCCAAGTACAAGTCTTACCAATACCTATTGTGGCTCCTATCTCTTGCTCTATTGATTGCCGGGTAAAGTTTGCATTGCCAAGAATCAACCACTCGTCATTTCAATGTTAAAAATCACAAATGTAAGAAATTACGCGAATGTTTTGGGGTTTTTTTTGCAGATTCGTGGTGGCGCTGGTGTTGCTATTCCGAGGAGAAGATGGGAATGATCACTGCCACTGGTGTCGCTACCTGCGTTGTATTCCCACCTCAAAATGGAGTTGTGACGGTGTCTGATAAGTAACCAAACATGTTCTACTTTGTAAAAATGCATATATATAGATACGTTTTATCATTTCATTTGATAGTGTTTTGAGTATATTGTGTGATTTGCTTATGTGTGTGTGACTGTTTACCATTTTACCGGGCAACAAAAAAAATAGGTAAAGGTTATCAAATCAATTTCATTGCTATAAGTTGTGATTCCCACGTCTTGACTTGACATCACTACAAAATTATTGAAGTTTTTAAATCAGACAAGTGTGGACCCTTGTCATTACCGTAGGATCCAGTCAAAAGAGAAGAGATAACAGAGAGATTGATCACTGTCTGTACTTGTTGTGTCCAAATCTAATTTACACATTCCACCCACTTTTTTTTTTATAAAAAATCCTTTTGACTATTAAAACAAATTAGGATCAGAATTGAGAAACGAAGAATACATCTTCGATTTCTCACTTTGGTTTCGATCTAACTGATCAGAAACTCCTTTGTAACCCGCGATCCCGTAATCCGAGCGCTGATCAAACGATCGCTCTGCAGCCGCTGTGTAGTAATAATACTGTCCCTGCACTGATCTCTTGTAGCCACTCTCTGAAGATAACTCTTCTAGCCTCTGTCTTGGGGCGCTTTGTGACCGAACTTTTGCTCTGTAAGACTCGGTGTTAGCCATGTAGTTAGGGTGATACCCGGAGTAGTACTCGTACTCGCTTCTCGTTGGCGTGAACGGCGTTCTTCTCCTTGAACCACCACTGCTGCTTCCTGGTCTAGACCTTATTTGTGGACTGTTATCAACACTTGTCGGGACCATAAGAGATCCTCTTTTCCTTGGTGACTCCTTGTAGTGAGGCTTCCAAGTATCGACTTCTAGGATCTTGTCATCATCTTCATTGTACTGCGGTGCGTTCCATAGAGTTTCATGTGTCTTCCATTGGTCTAATAACCGGCTTGATCCCATCTGTGAACGATGGTGGTGGACCTGGTGGTCCATGGCAATGACTTTGCTGTATTCAGCCTCTGAAATGCATCGTGCGTGGAGAGAATGTGGAGAAGAAGGAACCATTATCGTTGTAGAGTGGAACGAGTCAGAAACGTTAGAAGAACGCGACGCTCGAGCTCGAGCCTGGAGCCGGACTAGCGTTTGCATCCGACGCAACATATCAGCCGTTTGTTTCCTTACTATATGTCCTTTCACTAACGCTTGAAGCTTCACTAATGCCTTCAATGCTCTCAACGCCCTCCTCGCCTAAATTTAAAAGTAATTTTATTATACAATTACACTCCTAATTCAAACCAAAAAGAGATGCAACAGAATATGCAAAGAAATATTAATTTTATTCTTAGTTTCCCAACCCCTTTCATTTCTTCTGAGCTACAAGATTAGAGACTCTCTAAATCATGTGTGTTTGAACCACATAACCTATTAAATTATCATTTCCCAGAAAAAGAAAAAAAACAAATCAACAATTGTCGAAAAAGAAAGGTTGCAACTTTGATAGTAAAAGGTGAGGAAAAGGATGCAACTTTAAAGCTCATAAAGCTTAAAAACCCATCTGTAGTTCCACTTTTTTTTTTTTTTTTAGTAAATTACATTTGTGACTTTGGAGAAACTAAAACCAAAAGGGATAAAAAGAAAAAACTTGACCCCTTCTTGGTTTAGTTTACTTGGTTTAATCGAAAATTTGATTTTAAGGATAAACCCTAGATCTAAATCCAGTTAGGTAAGATTTTGTTTGAGATCATAGATGCAAATATTTTTGGACCAAAAATTGGGGAATTTTTATCTATAGTACTCGAAGACCATTAAATAGTGTCGGTAAGAGAATCGTATCGGTTTCTAACAAGTTTCATATTCATTTGTCTCTTTTCACATTCTTTTTTCGGGGACCAATACAAAAATACAAAATTATACTCATCCTTTCTAATTTTCAATTTGGGGTTAAGTAGAAAAATCAACATCAGACAGCTATTTCACACTTAGGGGAATTTCTTATTTTTCAAAACCAAAATTAAAGATTCAAATTTCGAAATTTAAAGATTAAAAATTTAGGGGAAGTAAGTAACTAACCAAGTAGCCACGAAAAGCGGATTGAATCTTCATCGCCGCTACATATTCTTGAGCTCTCCGGCGATTATTCCGATTGATTTGGGTCACCGACGAGTTTCTACCGCCGCTGCTTCCTCTTCCGTTAGTCAGTCTCACTACCTCCGCCGCCGCATGAGCAGCCGCGAGTGCCGCCTCAGCCACCGCGGCGGTTGCAGCCGCGACGGCTATCGCATGTTTGTCGGCGTCTAAGCTGTCTTCATCCCCACGTCTCCTGCTTGGATGAGAATCCGACGTTGCCGGATTTGAGGATCTGGTGGTGAAGCTCCATTTTCGTCTGTTGTTCTTCTTCGGTGATGATTTGTCTTGCTTCTTAGTCCCGAACAGTCTTCCGAAGAAACCCATAGCTACTTCATTGTCGGAAAAATCACCGGTGGTTTTGCTGAAATTTTGTCGGAGAATTTTTTTTCTCTTTTTTTTTTAAAGAAGAAGCAAAGAGAACTGGGAATGGAGAAGCTAAAGCGAGTGTGTAATGCGATATATAGAGTTAACTTACACGCGCTTATGTCATGCGCGTTAGTTACACGCGTCATATTTTGACTAAGCGTCAATCAAAGTCAATGGGTCTATTGGCTCCGGTCCACTCCAAATCCAAAACCTAATCTCTGGTTTGGTTTATACCAACGAGATTTTAACTATTATTTTTGTGCTATATCATTTTGTTTTGTCAATGTGGTTAGAGAATCTCTGGTAGTTTTTTACTTTTGAAATTTGAAAATAAAATTTTGAATTGAGTATTGCCGGAAGTTGCATATGTAACACTACCACGCCTATTATAAAAGCAAGTCTATAATGATGCTAATTATAGAAAATATTCCATTATAAATAGTAATAATTGTAAAAACGATATTCAAATCGATCTGTCATACGTATTGAACAAACCGAACAACACACCAAATTCAAAACAAAAAAAATTAGTAGATTTTCTTTTTCGCCAACACCAAATAGTATATTATCTCATTATTTATTTTATTTTATTCGCCTTGTCTTTTGCAGACCAAACTCCCCAAATCCTCGGAACTGACCGTTGCTGAAACTAGGCACTTATACCTGCACAGTGCACAAAACACAGTCCACAAAAATATAACGACAAAAAAATAAACACTGTTGACTAAACAATCGAATTATAAATCTATCATTTTATTCAAATATGATTAAATGGAATAATAACAAAATTCGAAGTAAAGAACATTTGTTTATTTTTTCTAATTAAAAAAAGGTTTGGTCGATGGATTATCTTACCACAATCAAAAGAAGGGAGGTTACAAAGAGAGGCAAGTGTGGTGGCTGCTCTAAGAGCGTTACATAGACAATCTTTGTTAGTTGTTTGGAGGGCAGTGCAACAATTTGAGTTTGGGGCCGGATTGACTGCACGGGGCAGAATCAGCAGCGCACATGCTTGCACATTGCTCAGTTCGTTTTTGCATTTTTGGGTTCGAACCGTCGGTCCGGTCTCTAGAGCATACATGGCCAGAAACATTACAAGAAGAATAGCTGCAAAGGATTTGAGAGATTCCATTCTAATTAGACACTATACTGTTTTTTTCTTTTCTTTATGTTTTCAACTTTTGGATCGGTGGATATTCCATCTATATTTATAGAATATATATATATATATATATATATTTTTTTTTTTTTTTTACAACTATCCATTTATATTTATCTTGTTTTCTCTTAAAGGGCATCATTTGAAATATTACAAGAGAAAGTGAAATGGAAAGCATCGTGACCGAAGAAAAAAAAAATGAAACCATAGACCTTAGGAGAGTGAAACATGAGTGTGAAGGAATCCTAATTCCAAGCTTAAGTTACCACTGGATGAAGTGATACCAAGTGTTGAGGAAGCTTTCTTGAATTGGCTGAGAAGGAGTAACAATATGGAGCAGATGGCGTGATTGATCACTATCACGATCAAGGCCCTTCAACTTTACCTGAATCAGCAGATGAATGTTCTTTACTATCGTAAGAACCTGCTTGAAAAGACCATTATGAAGTCTTGAATTTCTCTCCTTCCACAAGGAGCACAACACTGCTTGAAAAATCAGTTTGCAAATCGATTTCAGTCTAGTATTCCTTGTTGCTGTTTGTACCCACTGAAAAATGCCACCAAGAGAAGAGGGAGGAGACAAAAGCGGATGTGTGAAGAAACAATTCCAAACCCCTGACGAGAAGGTACAGTCAAAGAATAAATGAGCCAAACTTTCTTGAGCTACTCCACAGAGGATACATTCAGTTGGAACATTTAATCTCCAACTTCGTAATCGGTCCCTTGTCGGAAGACGATCATGCGCAACAATCCAAGTCAAGAAAGCGTGTTTTGGAATCTTGTGTTTAAACCAAACGGAATTGTTCCAAGTAACATATGATCTCGGATTAGGAGGATGTAAGGATTTCCAAGTTTGTGATGTTGAGAATATATCTGGTGGGTCAGACAGAGAATTCTTCCACAAGTAAAATTCTTTTACCGAAGGTTCAAAGGCAGGCGGACGTAATGGAAGACACTCTCTAAGTAGTGAAAGAATCAGATGTCTTCTTTCTGATATCGACCAGTTCCCCTCATTCCAATAGTCTTTAATCTTGGCCATATATGGGAGCCCTGTTACCCTTGGTCCAAATTCACCTGTTAAATCAATCAGAGAACCTAAACCCGTCCAATTGTCATGCCAAAATATAGCTGAGCAACCTGAAGATACTTTAGAGACTAAGTAAGGCCAAGCTAATGGTAGAAGCTTCATTAACCTCCTCCACATCCAAATTCCTGAATGATTTCTATTTGCATTCCAAAATAGTCTCCTTTGAAGGATCACATTCTTGATCCAAGCCACCCACAAAGACCCATTTGAAGCAAATATGAGCCAAATCAGTTTCAATCCATATACTTGGTTCGAATCTTGCAACTTCCTCAACCCCAACCCTCCTTCTTTCTTTGGTGAACAAACAGAATCCCAAGCAATTTTGGCACCTCGAGCAGAATTCGGAGCACCACTCCATAGAAAGGCACTACAAATATGTTCAAGGCATTCCAAACATCTCTTTGGTAGAGGAATCACTGACGACCAGAAGTTAATAATACTCTGAATAACAGCTTGGATTAGTTGAAGCCTCCCCGCGAAAGACAAATGCCTCACTGTCCATAAAGAAATTCTACTTAAAACCTTATCGATCAATGGTTGATAGTCTTGTGGTCTTAACTTGTGCGGCATCAAAGGAAGACCAAGATATCTCACCGGTAAAGACCCTTGTAGAAGTCCATATCTGCTCGCTAAGTCTCTTGATAAGGACGTGTTGTCTCCATCTAAAAATAAGCAAGACTTGCTTAAATTGAGAGCCAAACCAGAATCTGTTTAAAAATCAGTCAGAACGTCCAGGTCCCTTTCAAGGACCTTTCTGACCCGTCGAAGAAGATTAACACATCGTCAGCGAAGCTTAAATGAGTAATTAGAAGATCGCAGCATAGTGGATGAGGAGAGAAGACGTTCCTGTTTACAGCCAAGTCTAGTTTCTTTGACAAAATATCCATTGCCAAGACGAACAAAGACGAAGAGATTGAGTCGTCTTGTCTTAAGCCCTTCTTACCAGGAAAGAATCCAACAAGCTCTCCGTTGAAAGCAATGGAGTAATGTGGAGAAGAGATACAAAGCTGAATCCAAGTGATAAATTTCTCTAGTAACTGAAAGGCTTGGAGAGTATTCATGAGAAAACCCCAATCGACATTATCATAAGCCTTTGTGATGTCAATTTGAAGACACCCTCTTGAAGTAGTAGATGATTTGTTGAAATCCACAACTAGTTCTGAAGCAAAAAGAACATTCTCACAAAGTAGTCTTCCTTTCACGAATCCAACTTGATTCCTTTGTACCGCTTCATCAGAAAAAGATTTTAATCGAGAGGCCAAAATTCGCGAAATTACTTTGTACACTGTGTTGCATAAGGAAATAAGCCAAAATTGTGGAAGTTTTGAATCCCCTTTTGACTTAGGAATTAGTGCTATGACAGTTGCATTTGTTTGCCGTAGCAGAACATTCGATACGAAGAAATCCTTGACTGCATCTATGAGGTTTCTTCCAACTAAATCCCAAGAAGTGATGAAGAATTCCACTGTAAAACCGTCTGGTCCTGGAGCCTTATTACGAGGCAAGGCAAAAACAGTAACTTCTTTTACTTCATCTGTGGGAATACTAGAGATCAAAGCAGAGATTGATGTTGAACATCTAAATGGATGAATATTCTGAATCTCTGAAACTAAAAGAGGATGCACACTATCATTCACCGTACCCAACAGACTGGTATAATACTGAAGCAGCATATTCTTGATATTAACTGGGTCCGATACTTTATTATCAAAGTCATCCCTTAACCAGTGAATCACATTCCTCCCCAAATTAGCTATCAAAGATTTAAAGAAAAAACTTGTATTTGCATTGCCCTCTTTCAGCCATCAGATGCGAGATTTATTCCTAAAGAAATTCTCCTCTGCTTGAGCTAACAGAAGCCATTGGTCTCTAGCCAAACACTCTTCCTCAAAGAGAACAACAGACGGTCGTAGCATTACCCTTCTCTGAACAAATTCTAATTTCTCAAAAGCCTCTCTACATCGCTTTTGAATGTTACTAAAACTAGTCTGGTTGATAGATTTGCAACAAAGTTTTGCTGCTCTTAGACGTTGATATAAGGTGAACATAGGTCCTCCACTTCTAACTGAACTTTCCCAAGCTGTCCGGAGAAGGTTTGAGTAGCCCGGATGAGTGGTAAAGAAGGAGAAAAAGGTGAATATGTTCTTCCTTTGATAAGGGGGTTCTGAGATTGTCAACATACATGGAGAATGATCTGAGCTACCTGGAACGTCAAAAAGGCAGAGAAAAGCGGGAAACAGTCCTGCCAAGCTTCATTGATTAACGCCCTATCAAGCTTTCTAGTCTTTGGATTAGTTGGATTTTTATTGCTCCAAGTGTGAGCACAACCCCTGAAATCCAAATCAAACAGAGTACTAGTTGAAAATTAATTTTATCATTTATATAAACTTTTTGTTAACTAACGGGTTTTGACTTTTGAGGAAAGATTTTACTCATCTTTCGTTCCTATCATTTGTCTTTTCTAGAGAATATAAGGATTTCAGATCAATATGAGTTAATATTGTAATATATTTCTTACATTGATTAAACAAAGGTTATGTACCAAATCTCTAATCCACATATTAAGGCATTTATCACTCGATCTGCAACAATCAGTTTCATTACGTTTAATCAATTCTTTCTCACATAGTATTTCTTAAACATATTTACATGCTCTAATTAATAGACTCAATCACGACAACAATTTAACGAGATAGAAGTACGATACATATAAAAAGTAATCCCACACAACAAAATCAATGAAAAATTATTTCGCAAAATCTTATAACTTTTGAAGATGGGTGAATCGCAAGGTTGTGGTGGATACAACTACTTGTTCAGCGAAGCTGATGAAATCACCAAGAGAATCGAGGAATATCGCAGAAATCGTGGTAGAATCGATGATTCTCTAATGCCCGTATCACCGGAGCATTCGTCAGGATTAAACATTTTTCCTATGATTAATTATCAGCTTCAAAACCAACAGACCATGACTATACCTTTTAATTCCATTTCATCGGAGTATTATTCTCCACAAGACATTTCTCATATGGTTTATCATCACCAGTGTCAAAACCGGCCTACCATGTGTAACACTCGTCATCAGTGTCAAAACCAATCTACCATGTGTTACACTCGCCAAAGGTCATTTTGGAAACGTTTGATATCAATGCTAATATCGTGGCTGATGCGGTTGTTCATACCAACACGACCGAGGTCGAGACCGATGCCCGTTAACCCGCTTCCTTGTTCAACTTCAGGTCTATCATTTGATGTAATTTTTTTTAAAACAATTGAACAATATACATATTTGATTTTTCATAACCATTTTTTTAATGATTAGGAGGTTTTGGGCCAAAAACCGTACATTTTTCTAGGCCGGAAACCGTCTTTTTCCAAGTGTCACTCGATTCTGTGACCTCCACAAATATAATCCTATATAATACTTGATTAGTTAGTAGAGGGCATATAGTGGTTATTTTATTAGTTAGTCAATGATGGTTGACTTAATTAACAAAATCCGGTTAAGTCTATCACCGGTTAATTAACTTCTAATATACGTTTGCAGATCACATTGCGGATCGCCGAAACCAACATTCAGTCGAAGTAAGAACATCTAGAACAATTATAATATTTTCAATCTCATTTTCTCTAATCTTTTTTCGCCTGAAAACTTAATATTCACTCTTACCGTTATATTCTGTAAATCATTATTATATATCACAGGAAATAGTCCGACGGATACAAGAGCGTAGAGTAAACATAGGAGGAGCATTAACAGAGAGACAATTTTCTCAATTACCTACCATCAAGTTTCAACCTTCTATAGAAGATAAAAAGTAATATTACTTATCTCTTATTTTTTCCCCTTAAACCTACATTCATATTTCATACATGCATACATATTAGTTTTCCTGATTATTAGATTAAAAATGATAGTCCTGACCAAAAATCTTCTATCATAATTTCATCCCCATTAAATCTAAATTTAGATTTTCCATTTCTTAAAACCCTGTCCGTCCCATTTTGAAAAACAAAAAAATTGGCATGCATGAGATTAAAAATAGTTAAGCAGTAATATAATTAATTGATTACATAAATGTTGTTAAGAACTAATAAAATTGCGAGTTGGAAAACAGGTGTTTGATATGCCAGTCGGATTATACTCCGGGAGATAAAATGACCGTTTTACCCTGTACTCACAAATACCACGAAGATTGTATTCGTCCCTGGTTCCAAAACAGTAAGGTTAGTAGCGACTTTTCTCTTTTTTTTTATATACTCTCATTATCATCAGTAATTTTGTAAAATGTTATTATTGTTTCTTTGTTAAACATTTTTAAATGATATTAACACTAATCCATTTTATCTCTCTCACACTTACAGCTTTGCTGCGTTTGCCAAAGGGAAGTGGTTTTATGAAATTAGCTTTGTTCAACAGAGGAATCAATCATTACATTTTATCTCCTCTCTTTATCTTTTTTTTTCATTTTATATAGACATTTCTTAACATAGTTTTATAGAACCATTCAGACATTTTCTCGGATTTAAAAATCATAACTAACCAAACAGACTTGTAAAAAAGTAAATCTAAATAAAAGAAAAGAAAGGTACATATTGTCATCTTTATATTATTATTACATATGGATTAGTCAGTCTTATTGGACTATAGGTCTTAGGAATGTTAAATTCGGATTTGGTCCGGTTTCGGTTTGAGATTTTTCAATTTTTTTGAATTTTAGTTTATAAATAATAGTATTAAAAATAAAAATATGATTTTTGTTTTTGTGTTCAAATTCAGATTATAGTCAAATGTTTTTTTATTTTCAAAGAAATTATTGTATTAAATCAGATTTTTTTTTTGAATTTCAAATTCGGTTATTTGGATAAAGAAAAAATGAATCTATCTAAATTATAATAAAATATTATTTAATTTTCGTAGTAAATCGGTTTATCCAGATTTAACAGGTCCTATGAAATTTTGAGCATCACTATACTAATTTTTCTAAAAAATCAGTATATAATTTGAGACTTTGAGTTACTATATGTTTGAATTTTCCCATTGACATTGACGCAGATTGATTATCTGTATTTGGAATAGAGACAACCAAACTGATACAGAACATAGATACAAAAAAAAAAAAAAAAAAAAAACACAAACATAAATAAATAAAACAAAAAAATGTGGGAATCATATAAATATATATATTATATATGTGTGTGATTACTGATGATGAGACATAACAACAATACCATTAGCTGTCACTCTTTTTATTTATTTATTATTTATTTTTATTTAAATCAAACTTGCAAAAAATAAAATAAAAATGTATTTACTTCCCTTTGTTCAGACGTTTCTTTATTCTTCCTTCTTCTTCTTCTTGATCGTGTTCAGAAATCATATTCATGGCAACTTTTTATCTCTTCTCTCTCTCTCTCTCTCTGGTTTCTTTATAACATGTGAGATCTCTGTTTGATCAGAGACGAGTCGAAGAAGTGAAGCAAAGAATATTAAAGAATGATGAAAATGAAAACAGGAACAACGACGCCGTCCGTTAGCGGCGGAGGCAGCGGAGGTAGTGGTAATGAGTGGGAGTCCCGACCTGGAGGAATGGTTGTTCAGAGGCGGAGGGATCAGAGCTCCGATGTTCCACGTGTCATTCGGGTCCGGGTCAAATACGGGTCGGTTTATCACGAGATCACCGTCAATTCTCAATCTACCTTCGGTAACCAAAACCAAATTTCCATTATTTTTCCAATTTCGTGTTCTGTCTTTTTTTATAAAATAATTGGATTTGGATTATTGTTATTACAGGAGAGTTGAAGAAAATATTGTCTGATCAGACCGGACTTCACCACGAAGACATGAAGATTTTGTATAAAGACAAAGAGAGAGATTCAAAGATGTTTCTAGATCTTTCTGGAGTTAAAGATCGGTCAAAGCTTGTTGTTAAAGAAGATCCAATTTCTCAGGAGAAACGTCTCCTTGAAAAAAGGAAAAACGCCGCCATTGAAAAAGCTTCTAAATCAATCTCCGACATTAGTCTCGAAGTCGACAGACTCGCCGGACAGGTAAAAACAAAAACAAAAAACAGAGCTTTTCCGGCGACTCTGTTTCTCAGAAATTCTCTGTTTTCTATTTCGAATCTGTGATTCTCTGTTTTGCGATTATAGGTGTCGGCGTTCGAGACAGTGATTAATAAAGGTGGGAAGGTTGAAGAGAAGAGTCTTGTGAATCTGATTGAGATGTTGATGAATCAGTTATTGAGACTTGACGCGATCACTGCCGATGGAGATGTGAAATTGAAGAGGAAGATGCAGGTAACAACATTGACCTAAATATTCAATCCGAATCTCTAAATTTTGATTGAATAATTTTGATTCGATTCGATTTTCCGAAGGTGCAAAGAGTTCAGAAGTATGTTGAAGCACTAGATGTCTTAAAGGTCAAAAACGCTACCAAAAAAGTCGAAATCAACAAATCGGTTCGCCACAAACCGCAAACGCGATATGAGCAACGCGATTTGTTATCGTTTGTGGAGGAAGGTGAGGAGGAGGAGGCGGCGAGGAATTCGGGCGCCTCTTCATCCGGTACTCCGGCGATTGTAAGTACAAAATGGGAAATGTTTGATCACACATCGGCGGCAAAGGCGGTCGAAACGGTTAAACCGGTCCCTCCAAGATACAAATGGGAATTCTTCGATTAAGCTAAAAATTAAACACCATACATACACGATAAATATTATTTTTTTTTCTTTTCTTCCTCGATTTCTTATGTGATTTGTTTTGTTTTTCATCTCAATTGGGATGTATGATTTGTGATTGATCTTGGCAAATTTTATTTTTGGGTTTGTTTAGAATATCTTTTGTTGGTGTCTCCCCTTTAAGTCAATTTCCAAATAACAGGGGAGTTTCAACAAATAGAGTTTCATCATCATCATCCTATCATTGTAATACTTCAAGATTTGGATTTTTCTTTACTATTACAATAAAAGTTATAAGAAAAAGATGTAATAGTTTAATTAAAGACTGTTATGATGATATGAATGTGAGTTAAAAACTCATACTAAGTTTGGTATTTCTAATTGCTACAATGTGAATTTTGAAATGGTTAGATATGATGCACCATAAAATGAAAATCGACCTCTAAACTCGATTTAATATTAGCTACAATCACTTGACTAGTTGTATGCATTTTCTAAACATTTTAGTTATGAGATTTTTCCCTAAATTAAAATGTTACAGACGTTCATCAATTATAAACATTTTTATTTTACTTAAGCTGAATTAATTAGCTTTTCAATGTACGAATCATCAAAATCTAGTTAATGAAAATGGAGACATAGGTTTTGAATGGTGAGGTGTTCACTCTTTGGTGAATGGATCATATGGTGTTATCATTTACAACCGACACTGTTTTTTTTTTCTTTTTCCAAAAGAATATTACCAAGAAAAAAAAGAGTAAAATAAGGGTTGTTGAATCCACAAGAAAAGAACGTTTGAGATATTCATATTTGATTGTATAATTTTATCTTTCCTAAAAAAATTGACAAATTTGTATAGATAAGATTGATCGATTTTAACAATTTTATTTGAAATAAATTATTTAAATTGCTAAAAATAGTTAAAACTTGTTATATCTTTCTATATTATGAAATCCACTTCTAGAAATATTTCATTTTTTTTTGGTCAAGAGAAATATTAAATAAATTCAAAAATCTGAAACAAACCAAATCGAAAAGCAGAATGGTCTAGGTCACCGTATATCCGGTATGACCATAATTTTGCAATTTAATACAATTATGAATATTCTAAAATCAAAATATTTGAAATCCAAAACTAATATTAAAAGTGTAGCAAAATTTTAGACATTATGAATAATTGATATAAATAAATAAATATATTCCAATCAAATTGTTTTAGTTAATAAATTTTTGAAGTATTTTGACCATCTATCATTAACATAATATTTTGACAAATGGTCATATATGTATTGATAGTAATAATTTTTTTCAATGTTAGTAGTAAAATTATATCTGATTATTGGATACAAATAAATAATATTTTTATGGAAAAATATAATTATATTAAATTGAATAAATGTATTTTTATGAATATGGCAATATATCTATTTCCACATCTAATATTTTTATGAATATGGAAACATGTAATTAGGGAATATATTAATGACTGACGATACATGTAACCTTTTGTAAACTAGAATGGTGTTTTTATTCAATGTAATTCCATGAAGAGAAAAAATCCTAAAGTTTATCTCCTTAAAAAACCTCAATAATTGTTCTTTTTCTTCTCCTTTAATATATAAAGGATATTGGTTTATGTTATTCAACTAATTTTTTTCTTTAATAAATAGAATATAAGAATTTTTTTAAAAAAAAATTTCTTTTAATATATAGAGGAAAGTCAAACTAATAAAATCAAAGCAATTAAATTAAAAAGAAGAAAAAAAAAAACAAAGCAGGCATGTTGGTAACACATGCCAATCATAACATTGAATATGTTTCTTGTGGAATTGGTAACTTCTGGTGACAAAAATTATATTCATTGCTTCCTCTTAAGGCTACAAAGTCGATCGAAAGAGAGAAAGTGGAATCTTTAGGATAACCAATTACCTCTAATCCTATGGTCCATTGACATGAGGAAAGGCAAAGTACAATAAAGTTATTAAGGAAATGATTTTGGATTTAGTTATCTTATTAGTATTATTATTTTAAGAAGCCAATATTTCATTTAAAATTTTTGTAAGGTCTTTTGATATGATTAAGCCTTTATGGTAACAAATAAGAATTAATGGATTAATTATAGGATACATCAAATAATTAATTGTGACATGATTGGTATCCAATAAAAAAAAACTTTATTGCGTTCTGTCACAAAGATTTGGTATGGCTCTAAATGTTTTCTTGACACCTATTTTTGGTTGAGCGATTAAAATGGGAAACAGTACATTTGACATTTTGCTATCTACAATTGGTGGCTCTTCGAAAAGAGTTGGGGTGAAAGATAAGGATTATAATTTCTTTCTCTTACAAATTTTGCAATCTACGGCTACAAGTATTTTTTCCGTGTAATATATCTTTTAGATACTAATTTTAATTTGTTATCCTATTACAAATGATGTTCTCAATGAAGACGAGTGAATCTAGCACTATCAACACTTGGAAATACAAGAACAACTCCTCCACAAACGAATTCAAAATAAACAGTTCTATCCGCATCACAAAGATATGTGATAGAAAATTTTACGTGCATCACATTTTAGATGGACACTCGTATCCTTAACATACGAGATCACGACAAACGGTTCCATCTGCACTACGTTAAGATCACCGGTAAACTTGTCTCTAATAAGTTACGTAATTTTACATTCTCTGGAAATCAAATTCTAAATCTGATGTAAAAATATTAATAAACTTTGGTCAATAACACGACTTAAAGTAAAATGTATAGTGTAAACAAGTATACTCTAAAAATGAAAAGAATACTATGAATATTATGGAATTGACTTTGAATGGGGAGAGGAATATATTAGTTGGATGAGATAATTTTTTTCTATTAATTAGAAAGATGAACAATATGGAATTCACTTTGAATGTGGAGATGTGGAGAGGAGAATATTAGTTGAATGAGACTGTATTTCTTTCTATTAATTAGAAAGATACATATATTTCATCCTATCACTTTTTTAAACATTATGTTGATTTTGTTTTCAACATTAGAAATATAAATGAAAAAGGATTATTATGATCTTTTATTTGTGACACTCAAACATCCTAACAAAAAGATGCAACAATTTTTTTAGATGCAAAAAAACATATTAGATTTTTTCTCCAATGATTTCAGAATTTAAGATTGTTTCAACTAACCAAGACATGTAGTCTAATGGTTTGTGGTAGTGTCGTACATGTGTCACCATCGAAATTCAAATTCGACATAATGCTATAATGCGGTTTGTTGAGAAAAAAGAAACTTTAATTTGTAACACAAAATATCCTAACTAAATTTAGTGTAGTTTACACTAAAATAATATATATTTTTTGAATGTAGAATTTTGTATAATGGAAACCAAATTTGAGAGGTCTTCAAAATTTGGAATGGTTCTGTTTGAAGTACTTCTATATATTACTTCGGATATTTATAATTCATTAGGTCAAATTTCTGTAAATTAGATTTATAAAAGTTTTGAAGTCCTATGTGCGATACAAAAAATAGACAGTTCTAGAAATAGAAAATTTATGGAATTTTTTAAATATTTTGGATATTTAAAAATTTAAAATTTTTTAGCCTATATCTATCCGTTTTTGTATTCAGTAAAATGTATTAGGCTATCGTAAACATGTGAATATTATAACTTATAAAGAACTAGATTAGGACCCGCGTAATACGCGGGGTTTTAATTATAACTTATTTATAAATGATAAAAAATAAAGTAAAACGTGTCGGTAATCGATTAAATTTCATAAAGGTAAAATTTATGAAAATGTAAGAAATATATGTTAAATCTTGTTGATGTAAATATTTAGATTTTGATTGTTACTCGCACAATTATTTTATATGTTGATTAGTAACTTTGTTTCAAACTGAACTTCAACTCCACGTATTTCAGCTCACAATACAACTCATGTATTTCATCCATAATATTAAAACCATATTTTTACTCCATGCATTCATTGTCAATCAATAATACCCAAAATTTTCATATCAAAATAATATATGCATAATGCATTCTATCAAATTTATGTCTATATATGTCATTAGTGTCAAACAAATAGTAAGAAAATTAACAAAATATATTAGTAAATAAATTTAAAAGTATTAACAAAACATGTCGTAATCTCATGAATATCAATTTTTTATATGCCGCACTAATACTTTTAGAGATTGGAAATAATTTGTCTTATTTTCCTTTTTTAGTTTTTTTATTTAGTATTCCCTTTTAATTTTTAATAATATATTTTATTTTCTTTTTTGACTATTATTTCATTTTAGTTACACTACAATTATAAATAATTTGTCTTATTTTCCTTTTTTTGTCTTTTTGATTTACTATTTCCTTTGTTTTTTTTTAATAACATGTCTTATTGACTATTATTTCCTTTTAGTTACACTACACTTTGATTTAAGAAATAAATAATGTAGAGAAAAAAAATTTATATTTTTATATTAATATATTGACACATGCCACAATCTCAATTAAAATTAGGGAATAATGCAAAAAAAACCTTAAAGTTACAAAAAATGCAAGATCAACCTCAAAGTAAAATAAATGCAAAAAAATTCTCTATCATATTAAAAACCAGCAACGTGAACCTCGGAGTAAACAATGTTTATTTTTTTGACGGAATTAAAAGCACAGTCATTTTATCTAAATAAAAACGACATGACAAAAAAATATAATGTCTTTTTGCTCTGTGAAAACGGTAAATGTTTTCACTGCATTATCAAACTCAACACATCATAAATTCCATATGGGTATATTAAAATGAAGACCAAACGACAAGTAAGATCATTAAAAATCATCATCTTTTACGGTATTACACTCTAGAAAGAAACACACACCAACACGATCTCATACTATTTGCAGTTCAAATGTAACAACTTATAATTGAAAAAACAATGTATCCCAAACGTTGAGATCATTACATTGCAATTTAAAGAAAAATAATTTTTGCCTAGTTTTTGGCACATGAAAATCCAAAATAAAAGAGTACTACGAAGGAAAAAAGCCAAAATATTATTATGGGAAAGATAGAAAGAAAAAACATGGTGGAAATCATTTTCCACGGCCATAGCCACGTCCACGAAGAACAGCAAGCTTCTTGCGTTTTCTTGCCTTATAGAGCGAGCTCGGTAAAACAGTGTTATCCAGCCTCAAAGGACATTACATTTCCTTGTCATGTCGTTTTTATTTAGATAAAACGACTGTGTTTTTAATTCCGTCAAAAAAATAAACACTGTTTACTCCGAGGTTCACGTTGCTGGTTTTTAATATGATAGAGAGTTTTTTTGCATTTATTTTACTTTGAGGTTGATCTTGCATTTTTTTGTAACTTGGAGGTTTTTTTTGCATTATTCCCTTAAAATTAACACATGTCACGATCTGGTGAGTTACGATTTTGCCTACGTGTCACACTCACGTTAGGCAAAATTTAAAGTAAAATAGCTTTGACAGATTTGTGGAACTCTTGAATTCATGATTTGCTTGAATGATGTATTTTTTTTATTTTTTTTTTCGATTAGTTATGACATTTTTTCTTTTTTTGTTTTTAAACGTATTGATATGAAACAAAATTTCTTTTTTAATGATATTTTTTTTTACAAATTTTCTCTTTTAGCTTTTTTAATAACATTTTTTACAAATTTTCCTATTTACCTTTATTTAATGACATTTTTTTTTACAAATTTTTCCAATGATGTATTTTTTTCCTTTCTCGATTAGTTATGGTATTTTTTCTTTTTTTGTTTTTAAACGTATTGACATGAAACAAATTTTTTCTCTTTTTTAATGATATTTTTTACAAATTTTCTCTTTTACCTTTTTTTAATGACATTTTTTACAAATTTTCTTTTTACCTTTTTAGTGACATTTTGTTTACAAATTTTAGATAAAAAGGAAATATTATTTAAATTAAAATTAACTTTCTACGTTAGTATATTAACACGTGTCATCATCTCAATTAAAATGACACATGTCACGATCTAATGAGTTATAATTTTGAGTGCATTCTCCTTTATATAATAAGAATTTTCCTTTTACCTTTTTAGTGACATTTTATTTACAAATTTTCCTTTTTTTTAATGATGATTTTTTTTACAGAAGGACATTGACTTTTTTGTTTTACGTTAGGACATTTTTTTTTGCCATGGTGTATTTTTTTTTTAACTTTTAGATAAAAAGAAAATATTATTTAAATTAAAATTAACTTTCTAAGTTAGTATATTAACACGTGTCATCATCTCAATTAAAATGACAAATGTCACGATCTAATGAGTCTCCTTTATATAATAAGAATTTTCCTTTTACCTTTTTAGTGACATTTTGTTTACAAATTTTCCGTTTTTTTAATGATGATTTTTTTTACAGAAGGACATTGATTTTTTTTTGTTACGTTAGGACATTTTTTTTTGCCATGGTGTATTTTTCTTTTAACTTTTAGATAAAAAAGAAATATTATTTAAATTAAAATTAACTTTCTACGTTAGTTTATTAACACGTGTCATCATCTCAATTAAAATGACATATATCACGATCTAATGAATTATAATTTTGAATGCATTCTCCTTTATATAATAAGATATGAATATGGAACGAAAAATTCGGATGGTATGGATTGAATCGGATCGGATAACCAGTCTCAAAATGGATTGGCATACAACGATTTGACATCAAACCAAACATTTATTTAAGGATTGAAGGTATTTATATAAAATCACGTTATTTGTTTTTGGCGTCGAATCATTAAAAACAAAATATTATGATTACAAAGGCGGGGTTTTTTGTCAAGTTGTACGACTTGCAATATTCACATGTTTGATAATTTTTGAATGATGAATTTAAGAATAGAAAGCGGATAAACTATCACATCTTAGGGACCATAGAAAATTTCTAAAAATTCGTTGGTCCAAGAACAAGCGAAGCATAAAGAAATTAAATGAATTAGTTAGAAAAATGAATTTAATAATATGACAGAAAACTAATTTTGATGAGACATTCCTAAAAGAAAAGAACTCTATAAATAATAGGACTCTTAGTGCCATCACCATTTTTGTTTGTTCTACATTTTATGGTGTTTCCATTTTCTTCTTCTTTTTTAGCATTTTTCAGGGAAGATTTCTTTTATTATATTGCTTTCTCATAACATAGTAACCAGCTTAAAACTAAAATTCTTTGATCAAATTCGATTTGAGAAAGTAAGTACTTGTAAAACATTTCGTAACTAGTTTTATCATATCAAAATTTTCAAAAAAAAAAAAAAAAGAATGTTTGGAGTTTTTTGTTATCGTTTTTAACTTAAGGTTTTATACTTACCAAAAAGATGAATTAAAACTTTAATTTTTAGCTTTTCAATAGAAATATTAAATATATAAAAAATATTTTTTGATAATGGTGTAACGATGCATCACATGGGATTTGATCAAAATATGGATTCATTGGATATGACTTGTGTAGAAACAGTTTCATTCTCAACGTTGATTAACGGTGTTCCACGAGGATTCATCAAGCCCGAAAGAGGAATTCGACAAGGTGATCCTTTGTCCCCGTATTTATTCATTATTTGCGCAAAAGTGTTAAGCCATCTTTTAACAAAGGCAACAGACGAGAATCGTTTAAAAGGAATGAAAATCAGCACTACAGGGCCAACAATCAACCATCTTTTATTTGCTGATGATGCCCTATTCTTTTGTCATGCTCATCCAAAGTCTTGTTCTGCAATCATGGAAGTATTATCAGCATATGAACGAGTTTCAGGACAAGCGGTTAAGCTCCACAAATCTGCCATTACATTTGGTTCCAGAGTCAAACCAGAGATGAAAACAAGACTGCGAAGGACTTTAATCATCCACAATAACAGAGGATGTGGAAAATATTTAGGTCTACCAGAGCAAATTGGTAGAAAGAAGAAAGAGATTTTTAAATTCATTGTCGAGAAGGTTAAACATAGAACAGAAGGTTGGTCCCATAGATTTTTATCCGAAGCGGGTAAAGAGATTTTGCTAAAAACAGTCGTGATGGCCTTACCTGTCTACACGATGAATTGTTTCAAACTTCCTAAAGGTATTTGTGAGGATATAACGAGTATCTTATCTAACTACTGGTGGAGTAAAGGTTCGGGCAAAAGATCTATGCATTGGATCGCATGGAAACGATTGGGGATGCCTAAAAGAGAAGGAGGTTTAGAATTTCGGAATATTGAAAGCTTTAATATAGCTCTACTAGGAAAACAAACTTGGCGACTGTTGCAAGCCCCGGCCCTAATAGTCTTGTATCAAGCTTGTTAAAAGGTAGATATTTTTCTAATCTTCTTCGCTATTAGAAGCCGGAAATGGTACAAAACCATCTTTCATCTGGAAATCGATATTAGAAGGTCGAGATCTTTAAAAAAGGATTGCGATTCCTAATCGGTGACGGAAAAGAAATACGCTTATGGGAAGATCCTTGGTTACCAGCACATCCACCTCGACCACCACGCCAAAAAGAAGGTAATATATCGACTTCAGTTTCTGTGGGAGATTTGATAAATACCAGAATGAAAACATGGAATACAGAGAGGATAACAGCTTTAGTTGTACCAAAAAATATTGTCCACATTCAGACTCTACGCTTAAGTTCACTTCCAAAGCCAGATTTGTTGGGTTGGCATTATACAGAGGATGGAATTTATACTGTTAAGTAGGGATATTGGCTAACTACACATTTACATGATCAAGAAGATGCGATTAATCCACCACCGGGTTTGATTACTCTCAAACAAGTTGTTTAGAAAATGAAGACGGCACCAAAATTACAACATTTTTTTGGCGTGTCTTATCGAATGCAATGGCTGTTGGAACAATACTCAAGGAAAGAAGAATTATTACCGATTCACAATGTAGAAGATGTTGTGCTGATGATGAATCCTTGAATCATCTCTTTTTCGAATGTCGACATGTCCAAGCCATATGGAGAGGAGCGCAAATCACACACATATATATTCTAGATCCCCACAGCTCTTTCAAAGCAAATTTTAAAGCAATCATTGAGTGGCACAACAGCAGTAATCTCTCACTGTTCAATAGACAACTTCCCATATTGATTTTATGGAGGATATAGAAAAGCAGAAATTTACTTATATATCAAAGACAGTCCAATGATTGGAATTATGATTTACAAAAAGCTATTCAAGAGGCTGAAGAATGGTCAACGCTTGGACATAGATATACCAACAATCATAGATCGAGCCCAAACAACAGAATTGCGGATGTAATGTCAGAGTGGAAAAAACCAGAATCTGGTTATTTTAAATGCAATTTTGATTGCAGTTTCAGATACAATGGGGCTGAGACTCAAGGAGCATGGATCATCACAGATGCACAAAGTTTTTATGTTACAACCGGACAAAGCAAAAGAAAGGAATGTGTTAATCCATTAGAAGCCGAACTTCAAGCACTCGTAATGGCAATGCAACATCTATGGATACATGGTTATAACAAGATTGCCATCAAATTGATCAATGGTGAGATGCAAAATTTTGGATTATATAATTGGATTCGTGAAGCCCATTTCTAAAAACAGAAATTTTCTTCTGATCTTTTAGCAAGAGAAAGCCTCCTCCTTAATACTCTGTTTGTTCATCATTTCTTTGTTCCAAAACTAATTGTAAACATTCTCCATGATTACTCGGTTTCAAATTAATCAATTGTTGCATTAAAAAAAAATATATATATATATTTTTAGGGAAAAAAACTAAAAACTGAATTAAGATGATTTTTCTTTTCAGAAACTAAAAGCTACAATAAGGGCCAAATTCATTCAAAACCTAATTCTAATTAGTTGACCATGAACCTATCATATTTTAGTATGAAAAGTATGTATTATGTATTTATCTTTTATGTTGTTAAAATGTATATATCTCTTTCTAAAAATATTATACTATTCAATCTTAGAACATATGATCGTAAATATAACACAAATTAACACATGACATCTATGCCATAAAGATATTATTTATCTATATTGAAAAGTTCTCAGACATAACTTAATATTCAACACTTAGAAATATATTACACAACCAAAACCATACTTCTATAATAATATATATATTTTTTATATATTTGCTTAGAAAACTACTAGGCATCGCCGGTTTTATTTCTTCACTTCACTTTGAGAACATCTTGGTGAACCCTTTTCAATTCATGTCATTGTTGAACAAAGAGTCCATGAAGTCGTTATCAACCAAATCCTATATAACAAAAGTTTATCCAAAAAAGTGTTACTAGACTCATAAACTTCAAATAAAACTTTAGACAAATAATTTCTTTTAGCTTTTGTTAAATCGTTGTACCTGCAAATCCAATATCGACCAATCGATAAAATCAGGATCTTGTTCCTAACAAATCGATTCCAGGTTTCAGAATAGATTCAAAATATCAATTCGTTGATATTAAGTATACTATAGTTCCATGGAGATTTTTTTATTGATATAACTTAGAGAGGTACCTGATTATGATTAGGGCTCATGTTGAAAATTGAAGAATTCGCCTCCGGTGCAGCAAAAGTGGTCGATGTTTCTCCATTAGAATGACCCTTCACAACAAAGTCATAAAAAAAACTTACAAATCTACTAAATTTAATTTTCAAAAAAAAAAAAAACTACTAAATTTAATTTTCAAAAAAAAAAACAAATCTACTAAATTCTTAATACTAGTAGAATTTTTTCCATAATAGCTAGATAGTAAGAACATATGATAATACCAAGTCTTTGATAGGACGTTGATTCTTTGATCTAGTAATTTCTAAAATTTCCTAATAATATTTAAATACCTGATTTATGTTCACAAAGGTCCAGTCACCATCGTCTTCAACAGGGAAAATCTGATTCAGTTCAGACGGAAATTTTGCGAGCTCAAATTTGGTGGAAGCCTCTTCTCCTAGTTGCTTTTCACACCAAAATTCAGACACAAATCTCACAGAAAGTACTTCATGTGTATATATATTATCGAAAAATTACGGTAGTGAAGACATATATATACCTTGTTGTGATCGAATTGAAAGTTACTTGTTTCCCAAGGAAGCTCGATAATATTGCCGAGATCATCGTATAAGTTGAGATTCTCCAGTTGAGGAATTTCAAGATTTGGCTGTGTAGTTGCATTAGCATGTGGCTGAGGAGGCTTGTATGCCTCGTTCTCATTGTTTGAGAACGATTGCATCCCATACGAGAAGTGGCTAGGTCCTGGTTGATCAAGAGTTAAACTTCCATAGCTGCTCAGTCCTGGTTGATTAGGAGTCAAACTTGCATAGCTGCTCAGTCCTGGTTGATTAGGAGTCAAACTTCCATAGCTGCTGAGTCCTGGCTGATTAGGAGTTAAACTTCCACAGTTGCTCAGTCCTGGTTGATTAGGAGTCAAACTTCCACAGCTGCTAAGTCCTAATTGATTAGGAGTTAAACTTCCATAGATGCTCAGTCGTGATTGATTAGGAGTTAAACTTTCATGGCTGCTCAGTTTTCGCTGATTAGAAGCTAAAGTTCCATAGCTGCTCAGTCCTGGTTGGTTAGGAGTCAAACTTCCATAGCTGCTGAGTCCTGGTTGATTAGGACTTAAGTTTCCATAGCTACTCATCATGCTATTGTTGAAACTATTACCCTTGGTTGCCGCCGTTTCATGTTGTCCAAACCCAAGAACTTGAGATGTTTGGCCGATTTTGTTCGCCATCACAGGTGGTTCAGAAAAGCTTCTTCGTCCTTCGTTTTGAGATGGTTGGTTTGAGAAGTTGAGTTTGCTTTTGATGGGCAGAGTCAAGTTTGATCCAATACGGTTCGGCTCATAGATGGATGACCGGTTCATGTAGTTGTAAGGGGTCGTCTGGTTGAAGCGGACGGGGTCACGTGTGTTGGACAAGAGTCTAGACTGTCCAAGACAGTGTCCGGGTTTGGAATAGAATGATCTATTGGTAAGACTTGTGTCGTACCAAGAAGTAGAAGGTGTGTAATAGTTGTGGTACGGCTCCCTGGTGTGAGCATACGGAAAATTCGAGTCTATGCCTGTAGCCGACCACAAACTTGTATAGATCAATCCTTGTTCTGCTACTTTCCTCAAGAATATCCGATATTTCTGCGTCACGTAGCAAACAAGTTGAATTAACTCAAAAGATGGTTTCTATAGTTTTAAACAGGAAACGAAGTATCTAAGAAAAAAAGAAAAATGAAACCAAAGTAATCAGACCAAAAAAAAAACTCTATCTCATTAAACATAAAAATCTCTAAGTTTGAGTTAGTTTTGCTGATTTAGATTCATCAGTAATAAGACATCCGAAAATATTGGACGAAACTAGCCCTTCTTAAGAGGCCATTGAAAAGAAATCGTTTTGGTATGTTAAACGGTGTTAACAAACTGTTAATGTTAACTAAAGATAGGTCTAAATTTTTATGTTAAGTAAAATATATAGTTGAAGTTTTTTTAGTCCGATTCGTGTAAGGCGAGATTATTTATTTTTTTGTATTCCCCTTTAAACATGAAATCCAAAAACATATTTGAAAAAAAGAGATATGAACAAACCTGTAAATGGCTGGCTACGTTCTCTCTTGTCAAGTATGATACGTTCATGAACTCTAGGATCTTTTTTGGCACAGCCTCTAATTAAGATTAGTAAACAAACATAGATCATTAGTTACTATGTGTATACATAAACTTGAAATCGTAAGAAAATAAACCGTATATTATAATATCGAAAAAGTTTTTTTAAAATAAAATCAAAACACTTACTATCAAGACCGATATGTCGGATAGCTCGTAAGAAAAGGTGGTGAAGATCATCCGTCCACTGAACCTTACTCTTCTTGGAGGGCTGCGTCGCATTATCACCAGAACTACCGCTGGATTTTCTTTTTCGATTGTTTCGCGAACCATCGGTACTAACACAACTTGTATTCGTACTGTTTGCGGATCTTGAATCCGATTTAGATGAGCACTTCTTCTTCTTCTTGGTCTTCGAAACGTTAGCTTGTTCAGGAAGCAACTGGATCTGCCGAGGGACACTAACATTTGTGTCCTTGTGGTTCTGCTCGGTCCATAATATGGACTTACCATTCCTCTTGTAGGTTAAAGCATATTGATAGATTTTGGTTAAGTCATCTGGTTTGATGGGTTTCGGAATGAAACACATCGCTCCACAAGTTAAACTCTCCTGTTCTTTGTTGGTGTCCGATGACATAACTTCAAAGATATGTAAGAAAAAAATGGTTATGTATTGCTTAAAATTATGACAAAAAATATTATAATTTGATTGAAGTTGTAAAGGTAAAAAACAAAGTTACCTATGACCGGTAAATTTCCAAATTCTTGAGTGATTTGTCTTTTGAGTTGTAAACCATTCATGCCAGGCATGTAATAATCTGTGACTATGAGATCGATGTTGTTTCTTTGGATTTTAAGAGTAGACAATGCTTCTCTCGAGTCTTTTACAGCTATAACTGTGATCTCCATAATCGATGGATCTAAAACCATTTAACCAAAAACAAAATTCGTAAACTAAAATATAATGAGAAAATATTGCACGTACAAAGAATTGCTACTTTTTAATTGTTTTAACCTTTTAAAAAAGAGAAGAAATTGAGCAAATTGGAGGGATAATTAAAGAAAATGGGTAGCTTAAATTTTCCACCTTATGAGATATTAAGCAAATTTTGAGAAAGTTCATAGCATCATCCAAACATATATATATATATATATATATATATATATATATATTTTTTAAATCAGACCATTTCATTGAAATGTTTGTTTAATAAAAATGCTTATACATGCTTCTGGTTGAAAGGCTAATTATCATACTTGTAAGATAAAGTCCATTCGAAGAATATCAATTAATTTTAAACTTTGAAAAAAATATGTTGTACGCAAATACGATGTACATATTTTTTGTTTTCATTCAACACTAAGTTGCTATCTTATAAATATATTGTTCAAAATAGTCTCTTAAAACTTTACATAGTATATTGGTTGAAAAATATTATTATCAACCAAACTATTACTTTAAAAATCATCAAAAATAAGAATAGCTCAATTGAAAATTTAGATGCGTGCATGTAATCGGAATTCAAATCCGGATGATTTAGAAAGATAGTTGTTAATTTTCAACAAAATATAGTCCATCTTCCGATATATAAAAAAATTATAGTTTTATAATAGACATAAAAATCTCAATGAAATTACGAAGAAATTAATAACATATTACATTTGATAATGAGATCTTACCTCTGTATTTGGACTTTTCGAGCATGCGTGACATAATTTGAAGGAAAACAGGATCATCGTCCACAACCATAACATTGATTCTCAAGACAGAGCTTTGGTTGTAGAACGATTGAGCAAAAGCCATTCTATTACCCTTTGTAAAAAGTGTTTTTTTTTCAAGTCTCTATGAACTATTTAGGGTGCACAAAGCTCAATATTTAAAGACGTATAAAGTAGACACGCAAATATAACATTTGTCAATGTTGTAGTGGTGCATATGTAAGTATTATTTGTAGAAAGAAATAATAAATAAAATATGAGATAAATGAAAACTTAATTTTATTTACTATTTTAATGATTATATTGTAAAGTAAGAAAAGTTGAGAAAATTTAGAAAAAAGAGATACAACAAAACAAATACCGTGTGCTAATTTATGTATAAAAATCTAGACTAAAGTAAGGAAAAATTAAGGCAATTTACCAATAAATTTTTGTAGCTATATAAAATATATGAAATTATCTTTGTTTGAACTCCTGATCTTTTGTTTCTTGTTTAGGATTGATTTTCAAATAGATTTTGCACATCTTTGTTAGATTTGTGCCGTAAAAAGAATATATTGTATGTAAAAATGCCTAAAAAAATGTTATTGTTTCAATATTATCTTTGATCTATATAGATAATAATTTTTTTGATATATATAACCTATACAAGAACCTGTTTTACGCCATTAATTTGAACTGTTAGAGAGACATTCGAACTAGATTAACTTGAATTATGAAAAACGATAAACTGTTTTTTTTTATTGGATGAAACTTGGAAATTTAGGGTTTTTAACTGCAAAAAAATATGGAGTATTTTGAAACCTGGCGGATGTAAAGTACTGCATAGTGGTTCCATGAAATTAATTGGTAGAAGAAACATTGGTGGTGAATGGTGATACTCTCATGCTGATTACAAATAATCTTAAATTTTTCATATATACAAATAAATTGCGTGACTATAATCATGTTTTGTGAAACTAACGAAATACAGTTCTTATTTATATAACATTTTATAAGTTGTATCACGATATCACGAGATCAATTGATTTGGAGTTCTAATTTGTGATCTTCACTTTTACATAATATAGTTAAAATAAAGATTTGGATTCACAACTTTAATTTTCGAGTTTCCTGATTTTTATTTAGAGTTTCATATAGAAGAATGTTGTTTGTCGTTCTTTTTTTTTTTTTTTTGGTAATTATGTCTGTCATTTTTTTTTTACAATCGGATGATCTTAGGGTATACAGAATAGTTGGGTATTTTTGTTATTTAGAATGTATATGCCATCATGATTAAAATACAGTATAAGAATTTGAACCTTTGGTCCTCCAACCTCAAGGTGAATCTTCAACCGTTAGATTATAATTTGGTAATTATGTTTGTTGTTTTTTTGCAAAAACATAACTGGAGAATTGTATATCCAAACTTACATGAGTTCTCGAAATCTATGAAAAAACCGAGAATTTTTGTCATTTAAAACGTCGTCAGTGAAATGATTTGGACTATAGTTTTCTAACCTTAGAAAAAATATATTTTTTGATCAAAAAGAAAAAATATATTTCAACCAATAAATAAACCAACATGAATTTTTTAAAAAATTTATAAAACAAAGTTTTTTTAATAACGATAAAACAAAGTTACTATTGTAGTAATAACAAAATTCAAGGATTGGTTTTTGCAGTTTTTGTTTTTTCTTATAGATTACCTGATTAAAAATGCTATGCCTAAGCAAATGTTCAGTGTTCTCCCAGCAACAAAATTACTTTTTGCGCTTGTTGGCTTTTTAATAACTCACGGGAAAGAACAACTTGACTAGATATACTCTGTTTCATGGAACCACAAGACTGAGAAGATTGGAAATGCAAAGAGCTCTGTCAATTTAATTGTTTTTAGGTCTTTTAACAGAAAATAATACTCCATAAATATGTTACCATTGTTTAATGTAGAAAATATAACACCATTAAGATTACTTATTGAATTACGTGGCGCATCATACATGAAAAATATGGATTATATTTAATTATTTAACATACAACAAAAATCATAGGGAGATTCTTTTATTATATTTACTTACTTTTTTCACCATATTTACTTACTTAATTTACAAAAATATCACGCAGAAAAACATGTAATATTTTATATTACTAAACTAACACGAATAATTAATTACAATAAATAAATATATATATATATATGGGAATATCACACGAAAAATAATCATCAAAATTATTTAATCACTAAATTTACCATATAACATGAAGATTACGCGTGTCAAAACAACTGAATATACTAAATAATTTTTTTTTTAAAGTGTTGGATCGTTTAAAGTTATGAAATTGTATCTTTATAAAATATTGTCGCGATTCGGATACCTAAAATTATATTTTAAATATGGTATTACTTGTGTACGTAATATAACGATTTTAACAATAATTTTGTCGTTAGTGTATTTGACTCGAACTAGAATATTGATTAAAAATCAATAAAATTAATTATATCATACGTATCAATTACATTTTAGTATTTTTCCTATAAATCAAATTTAAAATATTTAGTATCCATATATTTTTTTTAACATGCAAAATGAATTTTTAGTCTGATGGTAAAATTTACAGTTATCAAATAGTCGCATCGGATCGACAAAAAATTATAAAGATTATTTCAAAAACCATATAACTAATTTTTATTAATCTTTTTTTTTACAAGTATTATTTCAAAAACCATATAACTAATTTTTATTAATCTTTTTCTTTACAAGTAGAACATATTTACTGCGATCTATTAATTCTTAATATATTTTTTTAAATTATCAAAAAAAACTATTAAGTATAAAAAAAAATTCTTTTATAATTCAAAATTTTATTTAGTTATAGTTTTTAATTTGATAGTGATGTCTGTTTCGTTTTGTCTGTAATCAAAAGTCAAAATCTAGTCAGTTTTTTTTAATATAAACGTTACTTGTCAAAGTGTCGTCCGTTTAGTGTGAAAGTTTGTTTTGAAAAAAGTGTCCGTTAAGGAAACTATTACAATAAATGACGAGAATCTAGTGTAACATTAACACGTATGTAAGTAACAAAAAGGTAAGCTGCATGGCAAGGCCAATAGATTTGCTGTTAAATAGCTATTAATGTTTTTCCAATTTTAATTTTTTTTCAATTTAATTAGACACTAGTTATGTACTTTTGTAATTAATTAAGGGAAATCGAAAGTGGTTTGTAATTAGGGGAAACTGAAGCATGTAAAAATTAATGGTTTTGTAATTATGGGGAAATTAAAGTACTTGTAATTGATTAGTAATTAATTAATATGGTTAATAGCTTAATACTAACAATCAGCTTTAACTGCCGTCAAAAAAAGAAAAAAAAACAATCATGCTTTAACTGAGTTGACAATTGCGACTGAGAAAGATTTAAGTGAACATTAATTATCCTAACAAAGTGAGTAACAATTATAGGATTCTTTCTTTTTATTTTATAAACCATTCTGAATATTATTTTCTGATTTAATTTACAATAAACCGACTTTGTGATATTTTTTCATTTGTGAGATAGTGGTTTCGATCCATAGTTTTTACGACTGTTAGGCACTTTTTAAAGACTGTTATGCACTTTATGATGTTAAGAAAAATACATATATTTTCTACCCAAAAAAAATACATAAGAAATAATTAAAAATAAATCTTTAAAAAAGAGTTATGAATAGATAAAGCAAGGCATTTTCCATAGATAAATAAGGCCTTATATATGATTATTTTCATATTTTAAATATTAATAATCATATTTTAAATATTAATTTTGGGAATGTAATTCCCATTCTTATAAAATTGCTGAATGATAGAATAGGAAAATGGAAATTTTTATAAACATTGCAGAAAATAAGAAAAATGGTAAATTAAGATTTTATGACATAAATAGGGGATGGCCCCTATATTGTATAACTATAATGGCTTCCACCATTATATCTGACTATATCATTAGCTAAATCTAATATTCTTTGACAAAAACAAATCTAAATATGTGATTCATCTCTAAATATGTGATTCAGTTATAGAAAATAGAAAATAGAAAATCAGATGTGAACGAACCATCCACAAAAACTAATTGTACTATAGTTAGGGATGGAATTATTATCCGAGATCCGAGATCCGATTCGGAATCTGTTCCTATCCGCTCCATAAATTAGGATATCCGAGGCATCCGGATCCGGATAGTGAAATTTCAAAATCCGGATATCCGGATCCGGATCCGGACGCATTAAATTTATTAAAAATATTTTTTTTTACATTTATTAAGTTATTTTTATATAAAATATATCTATATATTTATTTATTTATTTTAGTTTTTTTCTAAAATATCATATTTTTGAAAAATATTATTCTAATTTTTAATTTTTAAAAAAAATAATTTTTAATATTTTATTTTGGTTATTTTAATTACTTAATTATTATTTTCGGATCCGGATCCGGATATCCGCGGATATCCTATTTTTGGCTGGATATTCGAAGTCTGGATATCCGAAAGCCATGGATCCGGATCCGGATATCCTAGAATTTTTAAATAATAGTTTGTGCTCTCCACAATACATGTTAACAAATAAAAAGTAAACCAGCAATCAAAACTAATTTTTAAAAGCGAGAACAACAAACATAAAAGAACTAGGTGTTTGTATATTATTTTTGATATTAAATAAATTATAAATTTTCATTTCTTTGAATATAGGAAAATTTTTAAAAATGTCATTTTTGGTGTGTTAATTTTCAAAATGTCAATTATTAAATATTTTTAAATCCTAAACCCTAAACTACTAAATTTTAAAAGGATTTTGACTCCTAACAAACCATAAACTCTAAAAACTAAACTCTAACATAAAATAATTAACCCAAACATAAATGATATTTTGAATAAATGATATAATTTTAGTGCATTTTTGAAAAAAAAATATAATGTGGCATTTTTGAACTATGGCATTTCAAAAGTGACATTTTTCAAAAAAAATCTTGAATATAACTAATAGTGTTCAATTGGATTGGATCGGTTTGTTCGGAATAAACACTCATAATTATTCTATGAGAGAATAATTTACTTCAAATAAATAAATTAACATTTTTGAGAATAACTTTCATTCAAATAAATTAAATTAAATAGAATATGAATTCGAACCAAAACAAAAATAATAATTTAATATCTAAATTATTTAAAAACACGAATATGAACCAAAACCAAAAAAATTCTTTCAAACCATGCATATTAAATTATATTTTATTTTGAATGCTATTATTCATAAATTCAAATTCTAAAAACCAAAAAAATCTAAACAAAAATTCAGATTTCATCTTTTATTTCAAAGCGGATGAATGATCTTAAATATTTAGTTTGTCTTATCTTTTGTCATGCATTTAAAGATATCAAAATCTTATAATTAAGTATTGAATTTATTGATCGTAACGAATCTGTTATTTTTTATTAGAATAAATTATAGATAATATCTAATTATATTGAATGATGTATATTATTTGAAGTTCTTTAAGAAAATAAACCATAAAGAATGTGTTGAAATCAAAACAAATACGAATATTCACATATATATATATATATGGGTTTTTCTGGAAATATATGAGATTCGGATATCCAAAATATTCGAATCAAATACCAATATCAAAATATATTACCAATTACAAATACAATTAGTATATATTACAAATATATCTTAACTTTTCTGAATATTTGATTTATTTACTATTCCTATATTGATAACTTCAACCTGTAACATAGCATTATTTCCTCTCTTTTTCAACGCACTACATTCCCATGAATCGATTACTATCAATCATTTTCGATTTTTGGGCATTAGGCCCGTATAACTTCGGCCTAAAATGTTATACACGCATAAATAAATAAATAAGGCCCAAATCAGTGGGCTATATAGCCTATGTAAATCTCAGCTAATATTGTTAAAATCTACTTGAGAGCCATAATTTAAAAATACAAAGGACCACTCCTCGCTGATTTTTTTTTTTTCCCTCAATCCTGTAGAATAAATCAACCTACCATGTGTACATATTGCAAAGTACGACACAGATAAATTGTAATATTTTAATAATCACAGTCAAAATATCATACCGTTAAGAGTATCGGTAAGACATCTACGCCTTCATTTCTAATCCAAAACATATTTGTTTGGTTATTCAGAATGATGGATCAACTCAAAGTCATCACTAATTCGATTTACAATTACGTATAGTATATTTGTCTATTACATTATGGTGCATATGCAAAAGAAAAAAGCTGTGCAGCGATTCATTTTTTTCTTATCACTATAGAATGGGCGGGCACGAGCGGTTTGGTGTCCGAGTCAATTGGTCAGAGCACCTACTCAAGTCAGAAGGATCCGGTGTGTTGGACCGGCTTCGGGAGCCTGTTGCGCGTTTTTTTGTTTGACCGGCCTGTCTGATATTATTCAATTCCAATGGCTTGACCAGTAACCAATGGAGAAATCACTAGACAATGAAACTCACCAGTTTAAAAGTTAGTGTCCATCGATGTATACTAGTTGTCACTTCTCACTAACTCATTTCTTTCCAAACCAAAATCTGCGTCCGATTTTGGGAGTCAACAGCAATTTCACTAATAACCAAAAGTCATGGTTGGATTAGACGTCAACAGGAGAGACATATTGTGGACGGCTACTAAATTTAGGGTTAGAAAAATTCCCTCAATAATGTCACTTTCCTCTAAAAGTAACGCTATTTATCAACTATACTACTATATATAATTGATACTCCATTTGTCAAATCCGACATTACACACTATCTTGTATAGTTCATTGGTGAGCATCAACAAAGAACATGCTATTATGTCCGTATACAGATGGACACTTTTGTTATAAAGTGACAAAGTGGATCAAAAAGGATCTATAGTTGTAGTGCTAATTAAACCAAGAAGTCAAGACACTTCATTTTTATATACCCAAAGTGACTTACACACACATTATCCAATTACATTTCCTCCAAAAGTTGTAAAACAGAAATCTTTTATTATATAGTTTTGTTGGGTAAAATGTAGGCAATTTGGCTTGTCCGTCCTTTAAAAAATGGAGTGTTGCAGTGAGAAGATTGGATATGGTTCATCTTTTCGGTGTCTCAACATGCATACAAAGATTAACTGAGATATATACTCCTTTTTATATTTTATTTATATTATTTATTAAATCAATTTTAGTAGAGTAGCCTTAAATTTCTTACAAAAATAAACCTTAGATCAAACATTAGGTAAAGGGAACTTTAGGGATATAAACTCGTTCTCCTTCCTAATTTGACTACTATTGCAAACAAAAAAAACATGTATCTCAGAGCAACTCCAACCTTGACACTATATTTGGTGTTGAAATTACACCAAATTTAGTGTTTTGGTGTCACAATTTGTTTTCCATCTTTAACCACAACACCAAATCTCACACTAAAAAAAAAAAAATTATTATTATATTATTAAATTGAAGATTTTTATTTTTATTTTTAATAGTTTGATAAATATTAATTATTCTTATAACTGGTTAATTATAAGTGAAATATAAGATTACAATCGGTCGATCAATAAAAAAATTACAATCAATAAATTAAAAAAGCGAAAAATAAATTTCATCGTACTAATTCTCAGAATTAGTATATTCGGACCACAAGTGTTCAATTAACGCATTTCGAATTTTAATATGAGGTTCTCGGTCTTTGATTTACCTGTGTCGAGTTAAAAATTCCTGAAATCGAACATCATCATCACATTATTAATGGTATATTTATTTTTTAGTTGATAAATAATAATTTAATTATATTATTAAATAAAAAATACAAATAAAATAAAAATAAAAATTAGTGTTTTGTGAATAGTGTCACACCAAATATGGTGTGACACTATTCACATAACACTATAAAAAAAAAATTTGTCGTCCAAGATAGCATTCGATTGGAGTGAGATTCACACCAATTATGGTGATATACCGTTCGGTTGAACTTGCTCTTGGGCCAGTTGGATCTAAATTTCAAAACCGGATATTGATATGGTGTGTTTGTACCAAACAAGTTTACACACCTTATAATTACTCGGATTTGGTCCAAATCACCCGAATTATATATATATATATATATATATATATATATATATATATATATATATATATATATATATATATATATAAATAATGATTTCTGAGACAGCACATGTTCTTACACTCACTTTAAACTATTTATATTTTTATCGTAGAAATTGTTTTATTTATTGATCGACGCACTACAACATAAAAAATCATTCAAATTAACAAATGATGTAAACAAATTTGCACGACTCTAAAAGTATTAATGTAAATTACATTATTTAAGTTAATTGGTACACATACCTTTTTATATATATTATTGTAATTGGTGTTGTTATGTATCAGGCAAGGTAATTTTTGTGTCGAATACCTTAATCGATATAAATATTCATAATAAAAAAATTTAGTTATCATGTCAATTAAAATATTTGATGTAATTAGTATTAGTGTAGTTTTCATAAACGATTATGATATTTGTAACAGTTAATAATGTATCATTAATATAAAAAATTATTTAAATTTTTCTAATTACATAGACTTTAGCCGTACTATTTTCATCTGTTGTGAGTTTTGAAATTGAATTGTGCTAGAATGATCTATTTTTATATGAGCTCGAATCTTATTATATAAAGTTTGATGTGTCTAACGTTGTAATTAATACGATCGTGATACGTGTTAATCAATCGATCAGATTTTGACACATGTAAAATTATGTTTTCCAATAAGATTTTGACATGTGTCAAACAAATTTTTTTTTAATTTTTTTTCATATATTTGTATTTATCAATTAAATTATAAAAAGCAACATATACCAATGTTTTCCAATTAGCTTCTAATTAACAATTCATAAAAAAAAAAATTAGTAGATAAACTACATCTATACACGTTTACATATATTTTGATTTTGAATATAAATAGACAAGACACAAAATTAAACATGTTTTCTCATTAGAATATTAAATACACGTGTAAAAATCTTTTCAGTTTGAATAGAATTAGATTTGCACACACAAATCTTCAAGGATTATAATTTATTTATTTTTGGGTCGAAACAAGGATTACAATCTTTCATCTTTATTTAAATAATTTTGTGCTCTTTCGATCTTCTCACCAAGCAATTTAAAACTTCAATAATTTTTTCCATAATTTTTTTTTCGGCTTTTCATTAGGAAAACATCGATTACTATCTTATTCGATAGGTGTGATACAATACGAATAAGATTAATAATCTATTTTATGTTTGTAAATTAATAAAAAAACTATAACTCAACTTTTTGTTTGATTGTTTACATCATATATATCATCACAAAAACAATGATAACCCAAACCCAAAAAACAATATCAATTATGTGTCAAAAGAATTTTATTTATTTTAAAAAATCTTTTATCATTTTATTTTTGAATTAGATTAAAAAAAAACTTAAAAACCTAATATAATTATATTTATGTGCAATATAATACATATTATGAGTTTATTTATTTATTTTAGCCTTACCATTATTTAGATACAGTAAAGTATATAAAACATGTTTGAAAAAAAAAATTATATTGAAAATTTATCATGTTGTGAAAATTATAGAAAATTAAAAATTAAAAATACTTATAATTTGTTTCTCATCAGAAAAACGATAATATATTGATTCAGAAAGAAAAATTCAAATATGATTTTAGAAGATCAGTAAAGCTAATTCAAATAGAAATATAAAATTTAATTCGTCAATATTTTGAAAAAAATAGATATATGAGTAGCTACATAATTAAAAAAAGCAAACATAATTCAAATAAGAATAGGAAAAACTAATTATTTAGAAATATGTGACAAATTTGATTGAAACTATAATAAAAACAGGAGAGTCTAAATAATTAAATAACGGTTAGGTTTCTCTATCAGTAGTTTTATATCGACGTTCTGAAACTTATTTTATTTATTTTGAAGGATGATCTGATTTTGTTTTACATTTTTTGCGTTTAGTTTTTTTTCACGGGTTATATAATACTACAATTTTAAAAAAATTAAAATATAAATATGAGAATCAATTCAACTAGATTTTGAATTTTTTTATAAGATGAGTAAATCTAATTCAAATATAAATATGAGATCCAATTCCTCAAGATTTTTTTTTTAAAATAGATGCATGAGTAGTTACATAATAAAAAATAAACTTAATTCAAATAGGAATAGAAAAAATTAACTATTTGAAAAGATGTGATAAAATTTAATTGAAAAACAATAAAAATAAAAATAAAAAGTAAATGTTAGGTTTTTCGATTAATATTTTCACATGAGCGTTCTCAATTTTATTTTATTTACTTTCATGAGTAATATGATTTTATTTTCTATTTTTTGGTGTATTTTTTCACGAATAATAAAATATCTTATTATAAATCCGCATATATGAAGATCCTAAATCTAGTTAAATATAAAATTTATTAATTGTAAAAACCGTACGTTGAAGGGATGAAAATTTGTACATTCTTTTTCTGTAGAAAAATACAAAATCAGCAAGGCAATTTAGTTTAGGGGGTTTTTTATGTGGGTTTACTATTGTTCTATTCACTATTTCTTCATCACTAAGTTTGTATAAATTAATTAATAATTTGATTGGTGATATTTTTGTCTACAACGGCACATATTAATAGATTTTAATTTTTAACTCATATGACACAATGGCAACACTAATATAACAATTAAGTAGCATATATGTAAATATGTTTGATTGTTGATATATAATACTCATATATACTTTTATGCTTTTTAAATCGAATTTTTGGATCAAATCTCGTATATCAGTTACCATAATATTATGCCTTTGAGAAAGATATGTATAGTCTAGTGATACTTGTTCCGGATTTAAAACCGAATAATGTATTATTGACAACAAAAAACAATTTATGCGTTTAAAAAAATCAAATATGAAAATGCTAAATGTAAAATAAAAATGTACTGAAATAGCATTGATTTAGAAAAAAAAAAAAAAAAGACCATTGAATTTTTATCTTGCTGAAGTAGTTAAATCACACCGTACTTGTTCTTTAGATTTCCTAAAAGGAGAAGATCAGTTACATGGAAACGATTTTTTGTTTCGGTTACACAGTAAACAGAAATTGCATGCATGTTTTACTTAATATGGCAATTGGCACACAAAGACCATTTCGATATGCTCGAGGATGGAATCGTGTGAGCTTAAAGAAAACGGTTATGTTAAATTGGTAATGTCCGTTTCTATACATCCAAATTAATTTTATGTACGTAGGAGACAATTTTAGGTGAATGCATATTGCATAGCTCCTCTCCAAAAACAAACAAAACCAATAAACACGAGAGAAGACATCACATATGCATCTCCATGCACCTTGAAGCTGTGTCACTCAAAGACATCATTGAAAATGGATGTTCTGCCACACTCTCCACAAGAAGACAACCTTAACCGCTTCAATTTTATATACAATTTTTTTCCTGCTAAAATGCTACGTAACGTACGTGTTTGTTGTGTTCTTTCATTTTCTTTGTACATAAATACACCAATAAGCAATATTTTATTTTTCTCAGCTTTATAATGATGAAACGTTCGGTTCTTTAAACACCAAGACTTTAACAAACAAACAAAAAAACACCAAGAAACTGTTGTTTTTTTTTTTTTTTTTTAAACTGTTGTTTTATACCCCACAGCTTTAATAACTGAGAAAAGGCCAACTTATTTTTAAATTACTTTTCAGTTTTTCACCAATCAGCTAATAACATTTTTCGAGTAGATACCATTTGGCATTCGCAGCTACGGTTGGAATTTGGGAGTGTTATTAAAGTTGTGATGGGCCTTACCAAGCCCAACAGCTATTCCTGTTAATAAATTATGACCGTTTCATTGAAATGATGAAACCGTTCACTAAAATGATGAAACGGTCGGTTTTTTGATGAATTTTGAAACGGACGATTCTTGTAAATCTTTATAGAAAGCACCAAACTGCCATCTTTTGAATTTTTTTATCAACATATATTATAATAATGTAAGCGAATTTAAATTTAAATAGTGATACAAGGGCGATACTAACACAAACCACTATGCTGCATGTTATAGTTATTTTATTTTTAAAATTTATTTGTATTCAATTTAGAGAAATTCAAATTACGGTGATATAAGGAAAATGGTGAATTTTTTCTAGTTGAAAAAATGTATTTTCGTTAATTTTTTAATATAGATATTTAATTTGTATTAAAATAATTTCCATTTCTACAATATAAACATATGATGCTCCCATTTGAATTTCTAAACTAATTTATTTTTAAATCATTTTAATTAGTTTATATATGTTGACAAAAAAAACTTTTGATATGTTACATAAGAACTCTAAAAAATCAATTGAATTAAACAAACTTGATTTTTTTTTGTTACAATTCAACTTTTGTTGTATTTGATAATATTATTATATAGTTAACTAAATTTATCTTTTCTCAAAATTATTTTGAAAAAACTGTCTTCATTTGAATTATCGAAAAAAAGTGTTGGCGAAAATATGAAAAGACAAACTCTGCATATTTGACCAGAAAAACAAAAAAAGAAGAAGACAATAATAACATACGAGACTAGAATGCAAACATGATATAAAATGTACATTAACTAATTTTTTTCTTACTACAATATATGTTTAATTTAGTTTTTTATTTATTTATCTATTTGATTTTATTTAATAAATATTATTACTATTGATATATAATTTAATAAATTTTATTTTAAATAGCACAAAAAACTTATACGGTTATAGACTTATAGTTAGTAATTTTGACACAATGCTAAATCACACTTTTACAACAAATTCATCAAAAAAAAATTAGAATTTTTACACATAGTTTTCACATGAAGATACATCAAATTATAATATTTAATGCAATTCAACTCTAATAGTTGTGTGTCACCGAGCCATTTGGTTTTAAGTAACCAAAATTTAGACAATTTTTTATTTATAAAAAAAAAAAAAGAGAAAGTGGCAACTTATATGAGGGAAAAAAAAGAGAGAAAGAGACAACTTATATGAGAATTTTTTTTTTTTTTTAACTATAGCATAATTAGGGAATAAACAAAACCAAGGTTTTGATTGACCCACAAATAAAGACAAAGTTTTTTTTTAATAAAAATAAAAATAAAAACTGACGTCACTATTCTCTACGCTAAGTTTCCCTCTCACGCCTATAAATATTACTCTTTTCTTCTCCACTTACACACGACCACTAAATAAATAAGCCTCTAAACGTTATTTTATATATATCGATCTAAAAAGCCTTTCAATCTTTTAAAGGATCTTTCATTTCCACTACTATATCTATACATATAGATAAAATGGCAATGGAATGCATCGCGACGCTCCCTCAAAGTTTCAATGAAAACAAAACCAAATTAGAGGATCCTTCGATCTTCGATGCAAAGGTAATAAATCAGCAATCAAACCACATACCTCAACAGTTTGTATGGCCCGACCACGAGAAACCTTCCACAGATGTTCAACCTCTCCAAGTCCCTCTCATAGATCTCGCCGGTTTCCTCTCCGGCGACTCGTTATTGATCTCGGAGGCCACTAGACTCGTCTCGGAGGCTGCACAACAACATGGCTTCTTCCTAGTCACTAACCATGGAGTCGATGAGAGGCTCTTGTCTCGTGCCTATCTGTGTATGGACTCTTTCTTTAAGGCTCCGGCTTGTGAGAAACAGAAGGCTCAGAGGACGTGGGGTGAGAGCTCTGGTTATGCTAGTAGCTTCGTCGGGAGATTCTCCTCTAAGCTCCCGTGGAAGGAAACGCTGTCGTTTAAGTTTTCTCCGGAGGAGAAGTGTCATTCCCAAACCGTTAAAGACTTTGTCACTAAGAAAATGGGAAATGGATACGAAGATTTCGGGTAATTAAATTAGCAAATGTTGAAACTTTCTTTTGAATATCCAAGAAGACATATAATATCTGCTGTAGCTTCTCTATGCCGGACCTAATATATATATATATATATATATATATCCAAAAAAATTGATGATTGGTTGATTTTATCCATGCAGGAAGGTTTATCAAGAATACGCTGAGGCCATGAATACTCTCTCACTAAAAATTATGGAGCTTCTAGGAATGAGTCTTGGGATCGAGAGGAGACATTTTAGAGAGTTTTTTGAAGACAACGAGTCGATATTACGGTTGAATTATTACCCGCAGTGCAAGCAACCGGAGCTTGCATTAGGGACAGGACCTCACTGCGACCCCACATCTCTAACCATACTTCATCAAGACCAAGTCGGTGGTCTTCAAGTTTTCGTAGACAACAGATGGCAATCCATTCCTCCAAACCCTCAAGCAGTCGTAGTGAACATAGGCGACACCTTCATGGTAGTTATAGAGTCCCTTATTGTGATCGATCGATGCATGCATTAGTAGATCCAATGACAATAAACTTTTAACATTTTTTGGGGTTTTTTTGTCATATTTAGGCTCTAACGAATGGAAGTTACAAGAGTTGTTTGCATCGGGCGGTGGTGAACAGTGAGAGAGAAAGGAAGACATTTGCATTCTTCTTATGTCCGCAAGGAGACAAAGTGGTGAAGCCACCAGAAGAACTAGTAGGAGTGATGTCTGGTGACAGAGAGTATCCTGATTTTACATGGTCTATGTTTCTTGAGTTCACACAGAAACATTATAGAGCGGACATGAACACTCTTGAAGAGTTCTCAAATTGGCTTGAGAAGAGAAGAAGTTTCTAAAAACGAGGAGACAATGTTGTGGCCCAGAAAGTGACTTGTAGTTATGTAAATAGCTTTGGTTGTTTTTGTTAAGAGACAAGCGAGATAAGATGTTCAAGACTAGTTGAGGAGCCTTTTGTTTTTTCCCCCTTTTATTATCTTGTTTTATGTTGTTTGGTGTCAGATAAAATTAGCAAAATAAAATATATGTACTCTATTGGACCGAATTATGATTTTTGGTTCGTATATAATGTTTCTTTATAGGGTGAATTGACAATTCACTATTTATAATTTGTAAAATATGTGTATTTTTACTATTATACTATTTATAATTAGCAAAATAAACATGTTTTACTATTTATGGTGGGAGGTGGATACTATTCACGGTTCATTATTCACAACGGACATTATTCACCATTCACGGCGGATACTATTCACGATAGACGTTGTTCACGGTAGATACTATTCACGGTAGATACACTGTCACGGTGGATACTATTTACTGTTGACACACTGTTTACGGTGGATTCTATTCACGGTAGACACTATTCATGGGTCACGGTGAACACTGTTCACGGGTCACGGCGGACACTATTCACTATTCACAGTTGACACACTATTCACGGTGGATGCTATTCACATCGGATAATATTCACGTAGTACGTTGTGTTCCATGAATAGTGTTCACCGTGAATAATGTTCACAGTAAATAGTGTCCACCGTGAATAGTGTGCACACCGTGAATAGTGTCCACCGTCCACCGTGAATAGTGTCAATATGAATAGTGTCCACCGTGAATAGTGTGTCCACTATCCACCATAAATAGTACATTAGAAATGAAGGTATGTAATAGTGAAACGTGTCTATTTCTCAAATTATATAATTTATAAGTGCATATTTTACAAATTTTTCCTTTTTTATATCACTACTAGTTTTAGCAAATGACACATCAGATGATAAAATAATGGCGCTGGCTAAATTAATATATAGCATTATGTACTGATTAATTGTATATGTTTTTCTTTCGTTGTCTGCAACTCGCACATACACTAACGAAATTGCATAGACGACGGTATTTATACAAAACTATAGCCCCATTAAAACTTTGACAAAAATGTAAATTTATGTGCAATTTGTAGCTTCGGATTGACATCAAAGAGTTTTAGCCAAATAATAAAAACACACATAAAAGGATTATTAGAAAATAAGTCCAAAGTGTCGATACTAAGGTTGTCAACAAGACCAAGTGGATATCAAGTTCGACAAATGGACCACTAAACATATAAACAAATGTCCCCAAATATAAATATAAAAAGGCATATTTTAATTTGTTCCGCAGGCAATACTCTCTTTCTCAAACTTGATTTTATTAGCTGTCTTAAATTTGGGATCCGTTTGCAGACTTTGAAAAAAAAAATCATTCGATATTCATACATTAGCTCTATCTTTTTTAACTTTTCAAAATTTTAATAAACTATATTTTAATAAAATTTCAAATTTGTATAAATTTTAATAAACTCACTGGTTACGTTTTTTGTGTGTGTGCATCTCTAAATCTATCTGGAGATTTGGATGGTTGTACTTGTGCCATGTAAGAAGACAATGTACATGCTTTTGTCCTTCTCTTATTTTCTTCGAAATAGAATCTACTATGATAAGAAATATATATATGTGTCAAGATGCCATAGGTCTAAAATTGTCCTTTTTATAATTATATGACGTGGTGAAACTTCAAATGAAGTAACAATTATAATCTATTTTTGCATACGAAAATTCGATATATATATCCAAAATATGGATTTAAGTAGCAAACATATTAGCTAAATAAACCTAAATGTGGTTAGGTTGATGGTATCACTTGTAAATTTTGGATAATTTTATGTTTTTCGATCTTTGGTTTAAATTATATAGCTACGTGAATGTATTGGTTTGCACAATCATTTTTACATTTTGTTTATATCAAATTTGTTATGAAATGACCAATAATTTATCCAAAGTAAGAGAGAATACCAACCTAAGGCTAAGAACCAAAATTTGAATAGAGAAAGTGTTCGATTAGACTGTATATATGAATAGGAAAGGACAAAACCACATAAACGTGAAATTTGTTTGATTGCATGTATATAAAAATAGATAGTTCAATGAAAAACAAAACCAAATGTAAAGGCCCAATGGGCCATCTCCAACCTCTCATATGTTCAAACAGGCCCTCTTCACGTGCTTCACGTGCCTCTCTTTTGTCTCTTCTATTTCCGTCTCATTTACACGCTTCACGACAGTGATCTTTTTTTTTTTTTTTTTTTCTAGACGACAGTGATCTTTTTATCCAGACCAGCTATACGACACCGTATTAAGTCTTTCTTATTTAGTGTTTTCCCATTTCTATCTGTTTTCTTCTTTTGGATTGGGATTATAATTTAAATGATACAAAACAAATGCATTCGTAAGCTTGCTAATAAAAGAAATGGTCCAACAAGTGAAGTAACATGCACCAATTAAATAACTCGTTGCTCTCTCACTATCACAATGATAGATCTTCAATATCTCACACTTAGGTATCGTTTCAATCAGCTCTCTTGGTCCTACTAATATAGAATTATTTGGTAAGAAAACAATATTTGGGCATTTTTTTAACAGATTTTTTTGTCTTGTTTAAAATAACATAATTTTGTAATTATTATGTAAATTTGGGTTCGTTTTTTTATTGTTTTAAATTGATATTAGGAGCCATAACTATAATTTAGTGTCCACCTGTCCATAACCATTAATAAAAACCAACTAATAATTTAAAAATTAAAAGAGAAATTTTTCAGAAGCAAGAGAACTAGAGAAGTATCAAATAATGAAAATTGAAGAAGTAAAAGAATTAAAAAAGTATCAAGTAACGGATTGAGAAATAACTAAGATGTATTTCTTCCACCTGAAATGACTTCATAAGTCAAAATCCTATAAGGGAAATAGTTGCAAAAGATATATTTTTGTTTTAATATTTAATTTTTTTAATGAGTCCGCGGTAAAATCCATAAACCGCACGTACCAATCTGCTACAAACTGCGAATCGCGGCGGTCTCAATTCGCTAGACCGCGGATAGGAAAAATGAAGTTCTAAATCGCTTGATTACAGGACGGACCGGACTACAATCCGCGGACTTTAGTCCGAATTGACAGCTCTACCATCACTTAGTTTTTTTCAAAAATACAACTAAAAGTTTTCTTTTTCTAAAAATACTACAAAATTAAAATTAAACTTTAAACCCTCAAAATTAAACCCTTAAAAAAACTAAATTTAACCCCTAAAACTAAATTTTAAACCCAAAATACTAAATTCAAACCCAAAATTTTAAATTATAACCCTTAAAACTCATTTTTAGTGTTTGTAATATTTTTGAAAAAACAAAAATTTTAGTGGTATTTTTGGAAAAAAAACTAAGTGATGGTATGTTTAAAACAAAAACATATTTTAGTGGTATTTTAAGGAATTCATCAAAAAAACAATTTATCAACATATATATAACAAATTCAGATTAAAAATGATGTCTAGAAAAAATATATACTAATCTTAACATTTAAAAAAATATATATATATAATTATTTTTTGCAGAAAAATAAATATATCTTTGTGATATTACATTTTAATAATACATGTCAGAATACATCATATCATTTGTGATATTTTCGTTAAAAAAATGTCTTTTGTACGTTTCCGAATAAGATGGTACGAAAACCGGAAACTTGAAAGCTACATTCCAAAACACATTTTCCCGTATTTTTTCTATATACCACATATATTGTTGTACATTGATGGACAGACAATTACTAATTTTAGTAGTATAGTACCCCAAAATAAAAAAATGGTTATGGGACTAATTTCTCTATTTTATACGACAAAGTCAATTTTTCTCCTTTATGAACAACTCAATTATATTGAAATCTTTTCAAGAGAAAAGTTAGAATTCATGATACTTTCGAGTTAACTATTAAAGAACTTCAAAGGAAAATTTAGTATATATATTCTAATACTTTTAAAAAATAATTATTTAGTTTTAAACAATATTTTATATATTTAAGCGTATTACTATTAGTAGATAAATACCGGAAATAAAAACTAAATTTTGATCAAATTCGTGTAAAACTCTCTATTTGATTAGAAATTAAACATTAAATTTATCTTCATTAACAAAATTCTTTAATCTAAGCAACGTTGAATGTCCTAAACGGATCCTTTAAAATAAAACATTGCTTTAAATTTTATTTTATAAACGATATGGTTTTTATATGAATAAAAATAATATGTTTTATACGAATATTTTTTTGTTCATCAACTAAAAAATTTCAAATCATTGCAATCAGGGTATTTGAGATAGTGAAATGCAAGTATTCTTTGTGAATTTGAAAAAAAACATTAAAAAGAATTCAAAATATTAAAATAGATACAAAGTTAAAAAGGAATTCCTTAAAATACCACTAAAATATGTTTTTGTTCCAAACATACCATCACTTTGTTTTTTTTCCAAAAATACCATTAAAAATTTTGTTTTTTCAAAAATACTACAAACACTAAGAATGAGTTTTAAGGGTTTATAATTTAAATTTTTGAGTTTGGGTTTAGTATTTTAGATTTAGGGGTTAGTTTTTAGGATTTAGGGTTTAGGGTTTAATTTTGAAGGTTTAAAGTTTAGTTTAATTTTATGGTACTTTTGGGAAAAAAAATTTAGTGATATTTAAAAAAAAAAAATTAAGTGATGATATATTTGTAATCAAAATTTATTTTTATGGTATTTTTGAGAATGGTTCATAATTAAAACAGTGACAAACAGATGATTGGATCATTTAATACTAGTATTTTTTTTCTCCATCTCTTAATTAGATTCTCATTTCTCAAAAATGGCATTGCTTCAATCTAGATAAGTCAGCTCATGTGCTTTATTACTTGGCCAATAGTTTTTTCAGTATTATATATCTTCATTTTCAGTTACTCGACGTCGATAAAATTATATATTGAATTAAAATATACGTATCTTGTGGTCAAATAAATGACTTGATTAGTTGAGTATTAAAATGACATAAGCATGTCTTATAGGATCGATAACAAAATCGTTCCAAATACAACAAATGTGGTCACGCAGTCTAGTCACAATCAAATGTTTTTAATCTAGTGAGTTCGGAGATAGGTCAGAAAAATATATATATGTTACAATTTACATGACGGTCAAATATCTCAAAATTAATATAGCTAAGGTCTAGGTATCTGATCATTATTATTATTATTTTTTGCAACGCTTAAATTATAACTTAAAGTTAAGTTACAATCAGGACTCTGAAGCATGTTTGATAATAGAATTAGCTCTATCATTAGCTTTATTAAGGATAAACTTAAATTTAATCGAAACAAAATCAGGTAAGGAAATAAAGATATCAACTAATATTTCATGTATCTCCAAAATCATCGATCTAGAGTTAATTATATTGGTAGATTTAAGGAATCAGAATGGAGAATTAGAGACTCAAAGCCGAATTGTTTCGCAGAGAGCAACGCAGCTCTAATGGCAAGAGTTTCACCCATTAAAAACGAATTAACAAAAGTTTGAACTTTGAAAAATATCTAATTAATCACCCAACAAAATTATCGTTGTTGTTGTTTATAAAAATATATATGGTTGCATCTAAATGTTTGATTATCAAAGCCTATCTAATATACCACAAATGACAAATCTTATAATTAATCTTCAAAATTAAACTGAAAATAACAGTTTTCTATAGTTTTTTTCTTTTCTTTTTCTTTTTTTTTGCTAAAAAGTTTACTAATTTTTTTTCTCTAGTTACTAGTTAATATACTACTACACAGTAATACATGAATTTTTTTCTTTTTCATTTGTCACCTTGGTACGTACTTCTCAATAAATAATATTTATATATGTTTCACGCAAGGCCCAATCTTTAAAAATTTGTTTTTGTTAAGATTGTATTTTTCCTTAATTTAACTTTATGCTGACGTAAGAGATTACATGTCATATATTGTTTATAACTCGGGTCGTTTTTGTCTTTTCCATCGTTTTTGTCTTCAACGAAAAACTAAATTGTAATGGCCAGAGATTACGTCGAGGAAAGGGTTCTTATATAAATTGATTTCTTGAATCTCGATCCATTGGATTTTATAGATACGTGCAATTTGGATTGTTGTGATTTTAAATTTTGTATATGCTTTATGTTAATATAATCTTGTGGGAATAAATTCGTATGCTATTTTGTTTGGATCGTTGTAAATATTCGGTTTTTTTTTCTTTAAACAAAGAGATTAACTATAATAATCTTAAAAAAATTCATGTAGATTAAATATGCAAATCTTTCAAAATTACTATAATAATTTAAGATACCTTTTTATCTTTATTTATTTATTTATTTTGTTGACAAAAAACGTATTTACGAAAATGTAATTATTTTTTTTACACGTAGACAGAAAAATAAATGCCAAAACAAATAAGTCTATCAGTCTAGTGACGGTAGATTTATTTAAAGATTGGTAGACTTAATTCCAGTTAGTAGGTTTGCTAAAGGAACGGTAGATTTAATATGAGACTTATTTTATAGACTTATATTTGTGATGTGGTAGAGATATTTCAGAGTGGTAGATTTTTTTAAAAAATTGGTAGTTTTAAGGCCAAAAATGGTAGATTTGTTTTTGGATGATAGACTTACTGGTCGAATTGTGGACTTATCTCGTAGATTTATTATCGATTGGTAGAATTATTTTGTTTGACAGTCAGTTAATTGAGCCGTGATAGATTTATTGTAAATGGTGGTAGAATTATCACCCGTGAATTGGATATGTAATGATGGTAGATTTAATGTGTTTGGTGGTAAATTAAAATTGCGTGGTAGATTTATTGTCATCGACGATAGATTAATTTTGCTTATGATAGTAGATATATTTTAGTGATGACAGATTTATAATACAGTAGTAGACTTATCATTTGTGGCAAACACCGATCGCAAATGTATGTCACAAACGCTGGTCGCAAATGATGATCGCAAACGCTGATTGTAAATGCTATTTTGTAAATGCCGATGGCAAATACATTTTTATTATGAAAATAAAAATAGTTTTTGAATATTTATTAAAATTTTATTTTTTTATTTTTATTTTCTATTATTTATTATTATTTTATTTTTTATTTTTATTATTATATTTTTTTAATGTTAATGGCATGTAATTAAATTTTTTTATCATAAAGAGGCAAGTTTCCAAATTGTTATAGTGATTTTTTACTTTGTTTCTTCACGGGCCTTACAACATGGGCTTTTGTACAAGTGGATTGAAATTAGGCCTTGGCGTCTCTTGATTAGCCTTTTCAATTGGGCTTAGCTATAGATAAAACTGGTAGTTTTCAAACTTCATATGGGTCTTGTAGTATATTCTTATAAGCCTCCATTGTTCAACTGGTGGATAAAGAGAGGAAGGCTTCACAAGGATTGAGTCTGTGAAGCTGAATCAAAGGCTCCAAATATTTGCTTTCACTGTTTTCAGTGTGTTTGTAGCTTGATCATTGTTTGGCACCGACCCGACGAGATGAATAATGAGTAGAGGATGTGCTATAGAGTAACAACTTATCATTATCGTCGCAATCCGAATCACGTCAAGTAAAACCAGTGCATACGTATGCAAAAACCTAATCAAATAAGATTTACATAACCAACGAGTCCAATGTACAAAGAGCCATTTGATATAAAATCTACACACAGAAGTTTCAGTCACCGGTAAACATACGAGAGAAGAAGCAAAACAAAACAAAACTTGTACGATGCTAGACATTTATTCTACATAAGGAGCAAAATAGCAACTTACCAAAGCAATGTAGCAAGCCCTACAAGTATGAGCTTGCCGAGACCGAAAGCTAAGGAGTTAGAATGTGAGACGCTGTTACAGTAATTAAAACCATACCATATGCTTTCAGGGACATACGTGTTGTACGAGAAAGTGACTGCCTTGGAGCCATGACTGAATATCTTAACACTCCCTGGAACCCAACCATCTGGACCAGACCTGTATAGATAGACATAGCAGATCTGGTACGCACATGGTCCGTTTATCTCGTATGTATCTGATGAACATTGCTCAAATGCTCTTGACCCTGGGTCGTCAAGCCTCGGTGCGTATATCTGATTCAACAAAAAACAAGCTCAGATGCATACAAACTTTCATCTCTTTTCATAAATGGGGAAGTCTAAAGCATGAAGTTATACACCAAATCAATTTGGACACTTTCCAGCTACACACATCAGAGTAATCTGATACTTACAACAAGCAACTCTTTAGATTTCACACAATTCGTAAAAACTTTTTGGCTAAAAATTCAGTGGAAGCTTACAGATAAAAAAATCTTATACTGCATTAATCATTTTTCTAAGTAGAGAGAAAATCTGAATATCCTATGGTTAACAGAGCTAAATATTGTTGAAACTCACCAAAAATACAAGGAATCAGATTGTAATCAAACTACTGTGCGATTATAGCTTTCTCAGGGATGTGATCAAGCCATTCAAATGGAACAAACCCTAAAAGCCTAATCGAACAAAACAAGTATTGGAATCAGAGTATAAACCCATAATCTAATCAATTGTTCTGCAGAAATAGTTGGATTATCTAACCTGATTTCCATAGCCATCGCCGAAAGAGAGACTGATCTGGTCTCTCGTGTACCTCGGCGAAGAACAGCTCGTCGTGATGATCACCGTGTATCTACAGATTCCGAAATTCTGCATCATCGGTAAACAATACAAACAAATCAGAGATCGGGAAAATCGATATACCGAGAAGACGATGGAAACAAAAAAAAAACAGAGAGGATTTAAGAAAACAGGACCTGAATGAGGCTGACATTGAAGGATTCCGCAGCGTGAGGCTTGGAGACGACGATGGATCCGGAAACAGAGAAGAATATTGGGAAGACGAAGCAGAGGAGAGTGAGGAGTTTCAAAGACGCCATTGTTGAGCTTCTTGACATCGATGCTGCGGAGACCAAAGGAGGAAAATTAGGAAAAGAGTGATTAGCTTACTAACTTCCTGATAATGGATTTGGACACGTGACATATATGGTAGTATATTTTATCACAACTATAATAAAATATGTAGTCTCCTAATTCAGATGCGTTAATAAACCAACACTAATAATATATTAAATATACGCACAATTGATTCTAAGTTGTAAATCATTATTCATAACAATATTGTGAATTAGCAAGTGAATTATGAGAAGGCATGCACCAGATGTACAAAATTTCGGATTTATTGACGGTGTGGTATAACTGTTGTCTTTGTAAATTTTGTGATTCTAATTCTATTTGATTGGGTCTTTTAGCCCGGATGAGAGCTGATTTGTGTAGAGTTTACAGTTTGTTGTTTTGCCATCAAAAGCGGTTGTTAAACTAGTTCGTTTATACCAGCTTTTGGGTGTTAGATTGGACATATTAAATTGGCATGACTTTATCCGATTTTTAACTGTTCATGATAAGAGCAATAGATGGAATCTTACTCTGGTTATATTCCACACATTTGATCAAAGTATAATGGATCTCTTTGTTTTTTTTAGTTCCTACCTCAACCTATCTCAGCCTATCTCCGCTTTAGACTTTATCATTTAATTTTTTCCTCTGAGCATTTGTTGGGTTTGTGTTTTTGTTATTTAAAATTATGTTTCATCATTTATGCTTTTGTTTTATAAATTTGTGTTTTCTTCTTTCAGGCGTAGCTTCCCCTTTTTGGACTTTGATTGTTGGGGATATCTTCATTTTTCTTTTCATAGCTTATAATTTTATCTTAGAAGAATTAATCAAATTTAGACGGAAAAAACAAGTGAATTCTGAAATTTGACTGTAAACTTGATTTTTCATAGAGTTTACATCTCAAATAACTACAACTCATTAAAAAACGCATAAAAAACTTTTTTTTAATCAATATGCAATATACATGTTTTAATTTGGATGATGACAGAGTAATAATTAATGACAATAACACAAACTACTAGGTTATATATCTTTTAAAAAAAAAATAAACAAGAAATTACATCAAAGTTTAAATTTCAGATATGTGCAAACCATTCATTCTTGCGATTATGTACTTAAAATTAGAAGATGAATTTACAAAAAAAAAAATAATAATAATAAGATTTTCATTATTATTTTAATATGAATATCCGAATGAAATACTTCCATTTGAAGTGCTCTAAGATGCTTAGCTCACGAGCTCGACATGGTAATTTACCATAAAGTTTTGATCAAAAGATATGTTCACTCCAAACAATTAAATAGCCCTTCGACGTTTTGATGGCCGTCCTAACTAACAAAATATAACACACACACACACACACACACACACAAAAAAAAATATATATATATATATTCTTTTTTAGTAACATGCAATATGCAAATTTTAAAGATTAGCTGATCGGATTTCCAGGTTGCGGAGTTCCGCGGCGGTCCTGTGTCGGCGGTTCTCTCTCTTCCTTCAACTCTTGGAGCTACACGTGTTGCACATGTGTCTGTGTTTTGTTAATCCTTATCTTAATTATGTGCAACTTGTGTTGGGCTTTCATTCTCTGTGGGCTTCGAAGCCTTGTACTGCCCAGTTTGGGCTTTTAATATAATCGAAAAGTTTGTGGCAAAAAAAAGATGATAACACAATAGCGATAATAATACACACTACTAATTAAACTATATGTCATGTCATGTCATAACAGCAGAAGATTTTAAATACAAGGGTAGGACAATCATTGTTCCACATTACCGAAGCTCGAGGACACGTTCAAGCAGAGAGTCCTAAAGAGAGGAAATTTGTAAGGGAAGTGTAGACAAGTGAAAGCTGAAAAGCAACATCACTCGGTTACGTGGCTCCACTTCTCCCATGGACTCCACCTACTACTACCAGACAAATCACATGCAGTCCAATTTTCAACACTTCAATAATATATCTTATAGTATTATACAAACAAAACCAAAATCCAGGTCAAGCTATGTTTTCGATGAGATATAACTCAAATTGTATGCCTTGAGGTTTGTTGTCCACATTATCAAAGTTTCTTCCTTTATATTGTGTCGATAAATTATTTTGGTAATCCACTTATTGTTGAACACTTTTCTCAGCTTGTAAATAAAAGTTGAACTCAATATTGGTAAGCCCGAAAAGTTATAATAAATATAGATATAAGATGTAAAAAGGTTATTAAAACATATTATATACCATATATATTTGTTCTAATAAATTATTATACTATGACCATGACCTCAAACAGACCAAACATAGACTTATGACCTTCTAAAAATTAGGATCAATTCACTTTTTATATGAAAATATGTATCACGACCATTTTTATTTCTCCAGGTTACGATTTTTTATAACTCATAGCCGGTTTTGAGTTACTATTTAGAAAAGAGACGGATTATCCCTTAAAAATGTAATACCGAAACTCATGCATACACGCTTTTTTTTATTTTTTATAAAGGGTATTCTAAATGCATACTTCATAATCATAAGTAGTTATGTTTTCTACAACAACGTTAAGTCTGAAACAAAACCAAAACAAACAAAACATTCGACGAGAAAATAAGTCTCACAGGCTACTCAACAAGCTCATTAAGCAACCCTAACGCACCATTGCTGCGATCGCAATGGCAAACGCAAGAAACACACTCTCACCATCTCCACGCCCGGAAGCAGCAGAAGGCCGTGGTGGAGGCGGCGGTGGGATCGCAGGTGCGGCCGGAGGAAACTCCGGTGGAGGTAGTCCCGGAGAAGAAGGCCGGCCTGTGGTGTTGCAGTTGTTGTGGCCATACCAAGTGTTTTGAGGGACGCTCTTGCTGAAATCGAATTTGACGGACTTGGAAGCCTCTGAGAAGATCTCGATGGACTCCGGGACCCAACCGTCAGGTCCGTTCCGGTTGACATAGAGAGAGCAGATAGGGTTATTCAGACATTGACCTTTGACTTGGAATGTGTCCGTTGAACACTTCCCTAAAACCCCTGTTCCTCTTACCGGCCCGCCTAGTCTCTGTGCATACACCTAAAAACCGCAACGAAATTTTTTATATTTTTATTGAAAACCCACATCAAAGTTACATGCATCGAGCAAACAAAGATTTTCTTTTATATATAACATGGTAGAATAACCGACTATTTTTTGTCATTTAAAGCATTAGTTAACCATTATTAAAAACCGAAGTTAAAAAAACTCGAATCTTGATCTTTCAACTTTGTGGATAAATTTTTCAATTATTGGACCACGAGTTTGTTTCGAACAAATAAAGATGGATAATTGGAACTAAAAATAAGACAATCTAAACCGAACCGGTAAAAACCGGAGTTTGTCTATGTCAGAGAAATCTAATCAATTAACCTGGTTACCGTCAGCATCACCAAAAGCGACACTGATCTGATCATTTGTGGACTTCGGAGAGAGGCAGCTAGTCTTGACAACCACCGTGTAAGGACATATTCCCTGCTGCATCTACAAGAATTTACCGGGAAAATGAATATTCAGGAAGCGAGAAAACCGGTTCTTGGTTTTTGTTAACCAGAAAATAGAAAACAAGAAGAACCTGGATGATGCTGAGATCGAAGGCATGCGTGACGAATGTGAAGGCGAAGAAGAGAACAGAGGAAGAGAGAGAAGGGAACGCCATTTAGGTTAAGAGATTATGTGTGTAGTAGTGATCAAGAGAAGAGAGAGATAGAGGAAGAGGCTATCGAGAAGATTATATAAATTGCCTGATGCGACTAATTTTCTCATGGACACTTGGCACAAGGAATCAATCCATTGAGATGCACATTTTTTTTACAGAATACGTTTAGATTGTTGAAACAAATTTTTTTTTTTTTATAGTGATATATATATTTTAGAATAACATTTTTGTGGTTTGTATAAAAAGAAAATATAAATTAATTGACTTAATAACCCGAAAAAAAATCAAACCTAAAATTTAACCAAAACCTTTTTTAGGTGGCATTATCCTAACCACTCATTTTAGAGATTTTAGTTAAATTTTATATTATATATATTTTTTAGTTATTAACCAAATTGACTCAAAAAATATTTGCAGATTATAAAACACAAACGTAAAATATAGATGAATAAAATATTTTGTTTGCATTTTTAATTAAAAACGCAAAAACATTAATGAAAAAGAAAAATTGTCTTTTCCTCCTGGGACAAAAATGTATTTTGTTGGCCAAACCATAGCATTTGGTTTTATAATTTTAGTTTTAGTGTGTTGGTTGCTATTGGGCCGATATTTGGGTCAGGGCCGAGCTAGAGATTTGAAAGAATGGCCATGATCTCAAATTCAACTATCAACTGTAAGAGATACTCTCGGAGAGCTAGAGGGTCTCAGCTGAGTGTCAAGCTTGAAGTTGAAGTTGAAGACCTTAAGTGAAGTGAATGGTTTCAGCTCAAGCTTATTAACAAATATTATCTTATATGTATCATTTTCTTGTGTGTGCCAGTATAAAGTGTGTCAAAAAAATGAATATTGAGATCCGAAGTTGTAGCATTTTTGGTGTATTGCTTCTTTCTTTTCCACTTACAATCACACTCGATTAACTTAGGGGTTGATTAGTTCATCCGCTACCACCCGCAAATGTTACGTTTGTAGACGATTGCGGTTGGTAACATTTGACAACAATCACAGAAATTGCTCCATACCATTTTATATTATTTGAAACCGCTCTAAACCAAAAACTCATTTCCACGAGCGTTTGAGGTTGCAGACAGTTGTGGATGGTTGAAAAAAAATTATTTTAAATAATAAACTAAAATTTACAAAAAAAAATTATTTTTAAAAATTTACTTTTTATATCGAATATTATCATATAAAATTATATACACTTGATATATAGTTTAATTAAACTAAAATAATCTTGTAATTATAAAAAAAAAGTTATTGTAAAAATACTATTTAATTATTCTATGATTCATTTAAAATATATAATTTTAAATTTTTATAATAATATATTTTGATTTCAATTTTAATTTTAATAATTATAATATATATAAAAAATGTTCCAAACATCTTAAATTTTTTTTATTTAATTATTCTATGATTATTTAAAATATATAATTTTAATTTTTTATAATAATATATTTTTGATTTCTATATAAATATTATATTATGTGTATTTTGGTAATTTTATGTAAATCTGCTATCGCATCCGCTGTAAACCAATCATAAACGTCCCGCAAATGCACCCGTTTCCAGCCGCTTTACCAGTTGTATAAATTGTCCAATAATGCTACCGTCCGCTTCCGCAAACTCCCGCAACTGCATCCGCACCTGTTGCGTTTAAACCAGTCAGACCCTTAATCGGATTAAGTTAGTGTTAAGATTCTAAAAGAGTTAATCAAATTCAGAGATTAATCGAATCTTTAAAACACTTAAAAATAACTATAATAAAAATAGGAAATCAAACAAAAAAACTATGATATAAATATATTTACTAATCATTAAGTTTCTGAAAAGAGAAAAAATAATAAGAGGACAATCGTTCCTCTCTCTCAAGAACGAGTTTACCCTAACCGCCGACAAAGACAAAAAATCTTTGATATGCCCTCTCCGGTGTCCTGAACATTGACGGAGCTGTGAAAGGGACTTTTTTTTTTTTTTCTTCCTTTTCGCTTCATCTTTATCGGTTTTCTCCGGCGATTTTTTCCTATGCTTTGAAGCCGGATTGAGGTCTTCTTCATCGGGTTTGTGGTCGATTTCCATATTAATGGTTGTTACCTGAGACTCCTTTGGTGTTGGTGATCTCCGGTCCTCTCTCATGCTCGATTCTCTTCTGCTTGAGGATGGTGGAAGGCTTGTTGGTGTGTGAGCTCCGATGTATCCCCTTCTCTCTTCCGAAGGTCTCTATGACGGCTGCGGTTGGTTCCTGTCAGGTAAGCTTTGTAGTTGTGAGATCTAATGCGCATATGAGCAGTCTAGATCTGGTGAATCACTGTCTTTAATTTTGAGGACGGATTGAAACGGCGGTTCTCCGGGTTCTTCCTTGGTTCTGTTTGCTCCGAGTCTCCGCGGCGGCTTACAAAGCTTCTCTCTTCATCCGTGCGTGGGTTTGGGTGAGTTTGAGGTTAGTATTCTGCTTCGATTCGGTGAAGTTCCTCGGCTTCTGGTTTCGAAGTAGGTATCCTCTGTCGAGCTATCTTCTATTTCGTCGGTTTGGGTCGATTCCCTGGTTCCTAGGGGTCATTTCTTGGAGGTTTTGGTGTTGTGACGAGGCATGGTTCCGGTTAGCGTAGTGGTTAGATGGGTCGTAGGTTGGCTTTGAAGGTTCTGGAGGTTGGATTGCCCTTCTTCTTTGGATTCTTAGGCTCCTTTGTATATGTTGCTGATCCTAGGCGAATGCTTCTCGTTTTCTTGCTGGAGTGTCCCTTGGTTAGGTCTTTCTCTGGCCAGTAGCGTATGGTGAAGATGTTTTGGTCTTGAATGATCTTTGGTTGAATTTATCTTTTGAAGATGAAGCTTTCGTGACTAATTTCCTTCGCACAACAAAGATGTCTTTCTTATCTATCCGTTTTTTCAGAATAAATTTTCAAGCAGCGATGTACATCAACAACTTACCTTCTGCGATATTGGGTTGAATATCAGTTGGAGATCCTTCGGGTGATTGGATTGTACTCTTTATTGTTGGTGGTCTTCTTCTTCGTGGATTTCAATGTAATTTCTTTCGATTTGGGCTTATCTGCAGCCACTTCATGTGGTGGTTTGTGAGGTTGTGTGGTTCAGTTCCGACATCTCTTTCGTGTGTAAACGTGACTTCTGAGTAAGTGTTCATCTTTTCGCTATCCAGCTTTTGGTTCGAGTTGTATTTCCGTTTGTTTTAGTTTTCTTGTGTGGGCTACGTCTTTCAGTAGTCGCGTGAGCTTAGTTTCCCTTTTTTGGCTCTTGGTTCTGGACGGTTTCATTTCTTTGCCAACATGACTATGAATGTTTTTCCCTATCGACATGTGACACTTGTAATATTAGACATTTTTTTTTAATATAATCCGTCTAGATGATAAAAAAAAGAGATATATATATATATATTTACTAATATGTTTTTGAGCCTGTCAGATCATGCCACGTGGATCCGGTAAAATCCACACTTGTCTTCATTGATGGGCTCTTCGCTATGCTTGAACTAGGCTGCTACATAACACGTAAACAGTCTTTTTATTTAAAAAATAAAATAAATGCTCGTATGAAATGGTGCATTAGTTGCAAAATAGATTAAAAAAATCATGTGGTGTGATAATAACAATTGATCAATCAAACCATTTATTGTTTATAATATAAAATAATTTTTTGTTAAAATAATGTTTAAAATCTGCAAAACCTTGAAATTGTTAAGGAAATTATTGTTTTATAGTTTATATGGACTAATTTCCTTAACGTTTCAAAATTTCATTCGAAATTTTTGACCACATATCATAATTCACCATAACTCACTAGCTGTTCAATATTAACAACAATAACCACGAACCAGTTCACTACAAGTAACGCCACACCTCGTTTACTGTTACGACAAAATGACAATAAAAAACATTGAAAAGTGAAAATAATAATACTAATAATATAATAATTGAATTGGTCTACTTTAGGGCTAAGTCTAGAATGCGTGGAGAGTGGTCTTGTTACATATTAGAACCATGCACCGTTCGAGTCTAAAAGTGTAGAGTTGCTTATATAGCTTAACCCACATGACTTGGATCTTGTGGATATACGAGCACATCTCTCCTATTTATGTTGAGGTGGATTTGTTTTTTTATTTTTGCCACTAAAATTGTCACCAAGTCTACTGATTTTACTGTCGCAGTTGAAAATTGATCGTGACCATGACCAGATAAATATAAAATTATGCTAAATCAACTTGGTTTGATATTTATGAGTTTTGCATGTGCATGCTTTTATATTGTGGTCCGAGCTTGAACTCCATTGGAGCAAGCGGTCGAGAAGCAAAAGGTAACATATAATGCATTTTCTTAAAGCGATTATTAAACAAATCTAAATCTAGACTGTTTTTATAGAGTATTCTACTAGCATGCAAATTCTGCACTACAAGAAAAAAAAAGTAAAGTATATAGCAGAAATCCATTAATGTTCTCGGCTGATAAAATGATGACTTCTTAGCTAATGTTAGTTATTTAATAACATTTTCAATTTTCTTCTCTATATCTTTTTTTTTTTTTTTTTGCTAAATACAAAAATTTTGAACAATTTTTTGATTTGTGCGTATCATCCTTGCGCATGGGCCATACTAATCTTCATATATCGTTCCAATTTTATCGGATGTCCCCGAAAGAACTTCTTCTCTATATCAATGTGATGCTATATGCTAAACCGATTATAAACAATGATTTCTTTACAATAATATTGATCTGTGAATTTTTTTAATTTTTTTAAAGAAAATTTCGAATGTAATGTTATAGACTAAACATATTTTAAACAGTACTTGCTTTATAACAATGTTTAAAAAAAATATATATATTATAACAACGTTGATATGTGAATTTTTTTAAATGTTATTAGGAGATCATGTTTCTTCTCTAGTAACTAGTGCATATATACTCTAATTTGTATGTTAAAAATGTGGTTTTTTTTAGTAATCCATAACTTCGAGTAATTTCCATTACTTAAGTTACTATAGTTTCATTTTAAAAGAAAAGTTACTATCTTTGTGCCCATAAATTACAAAGTTTTAAACGGCATAATTCGTCATGGCTTTAAGGCCCCATGCTGAGTCGATTTCGACGGGAGTTTACGGTTAAACGTATAATTACACATTTGATTAGTCCTTAGTAAAGTGCAGTACTATGTTATTACTATTTTTTTGGTTTTCCCTTTAGAATATACACAGAGATCTAAAAGTTTGACCACTATAGTAGGTCGTACAGCATAGAGGAGCCAAGATCGGAGCCAGCAAGGAAGAAGATACGGTCGGTCCATATTAAGCTAAGAAGACCAATCGTAATTCGAACTATCTTTCTATCATCTACGTTACCATTCAAAAATGTGTAAATTCAATTTTATTTTGTTTTTGATGTCGGAACTTGGAAGTAGAGAATAGAGATGAGATTTTGACAAAAGAAAAAAACAAAGAGAAATGTGAGATTTGGCACAGAGGAAGCTGCCAAAGCATTAGGGCAAACCGAGAACTAATGAGATCGAAGATCGGTTAAATCGGACGGTCAGGGTTTAACCAATCTTTTTATGATATCTCATGGGTGGTCCTACGGTCTGACATGAATCCGAACCGTCAATTCTACTACTTTTAAATGTGATAATTATAAATTTACATGATTAGCTCTAAAAATAATAATATTCTTTACGTAATCGGCTGAGTGTTATCATTCGCCGAATCAATTATAAAATATAATTTATAGCTAGTACATAAGTTTTCTTGTTTATAATTTCTCATAACTTAAATGATTTTCGGTTACTGATCCCATGAACACCGTTAGTACAAATAGTTGGATACGATGTTTATCTTCTAACAACCAAAAATTACATTAGATTTACTAACACAACATCTAACATTTGAATAAAACTATAAGAAAATACTTTCAATAGAGTTTACCACAAAAAAAAAAATATAACAAAAAGAAATTAGAAAAATCAAAACATCTAAATAAAGAAAAAAAATTTCAAAACACAAAAGAAACCGAAGACAGTTTCGGTAGAGAGAGCAACAGCTTTATACGATGGCTATCCTATGATAGCTTAGACATGATCTCTGCTATTTACAAAAAAATTAAAAAAATATTAACTTATTTGAACATTGATTCTACAGTGTAGTTACTGCTCATTTTTTTTTTCATTTATTAAATTTATATATTACTTTTTATTTATTGCAATCTACATTTCTACCAACTTATTCGACCTAGTGGTGCTATAATATCAAGGCCAAAAGTTAATCAAAGTAATTATAAGGTAGACAATAAATATTTGATCTTTTCATTGTACCACATTTGACAAATCTTATGGATGATTATAAAAACTTGAAACAACTGTAAAAATATGAAAAGCTGAATAGTAAAAAAAGATTTTTTTTTTAAAGTGTTATTGATAACTTTGTATCGCAGCGATACAAAATATACAATTTTTATAATTATCAATCGCAACTCTAACCATTACTTTTTAGGTTTTTAACTATTCTTTAACTGTTAAAATATCTGTGCCGTTTAGGTATTGGATCCTAAACCAACCGGTTCCTATTTTTTTTACCCGGTCACTATCAGAGGAGCATTAACCAATTGTTGTGGCAAGGAAGAGCATGGTTTGATTCTCTACATCGCAGTCCATGATACAGTTCGTGTAGACGATCTATACACCGTTGGATCAACTTTATTTCTGATGCACGCGCGCTTAAACGGGATATTTCCAAACAGAGGAATGTCTTTTCACCGGACTCGTAAAAAGACGTTGCATTGGAAAACGGCGTTTTTTGTACAACCGTCGCCGTCAAATCAGACGGACAAATCCTAACGCCGTTACTTTACCGTTTACCAATATCATCTCTTATCACACTCTCTGTGTGTGTGTTTTATGTACTAAAAACAAAATTAAATCATTTCAATCACTGTGTCATTAAGATGTTTTAGCAGAGTTAAGTAAAAAGTGATATATATACAAAGCAAATGTATATATATATATATATATATGTATATGCTCTGACATTATTTGTCGTTGTCTGATGCTAATGTTTCTCTCTCTTCATGTCGTCTCTCTAGTTTATGTAGACTGTACTGGCTTCATTACTCTCTCTTCTTTAAACGTCGCTGCTCTGTTTTCCTTTCAGTTCACGCTAATCGCCTGTGTCGGTCCCCTCTTTACTTCTTTCTACAACAATGGCAGAACGACTCTGTGTACCCTTTTTGTTTGTTTGATTTTCGTTTCTTGCTAGAAACTTCAAAGGATCTTGCTTTTGCCCTAAAAAGAAGAAGGAAAAGGGTTTTTTGTAAAGAATCTTGGGTTGTTCCTTGGTTTTCTTGTTCTGAAGAAGAGGAGGGAAGAGATAACGAAGGAGAAGATGAAAGGCTTGGTTTTGGGGTTGGTGGTTTTTATGCTTATCGGTGTTGTTTCTCCAATGAACAATGAAGGTTTCTTACACTGTATAAACGTCTTTTGTTTTGTCTATTTGCAGTGATTTTTCTCAAAAAGTTTCGATTTTTGGGTTGTGATTAAGTTAGTTTTGTCACTGACGAAGAAGCCACGACAGGGCTTTCACTAATTTTGCCTGGGTTTTTTTTACCAGAAACTAGGGTTTAACGGTGATTTCTGGAAATTTCTAAATGCGTCTGTTTTCATTTTTCTCAACCTTTCGTTTGATTTTGAAGAAATCATATCCATCAAAATCTGTTTCTTCAAACACTGACTTTTCCCGATAAAGCGAAAAATGAAAGCTTTTTGACCACCCAAAAATCATTTGTGCTTAAAAAACGTTACTTTTATTTCCCCAGAAATGCGATGATGATTTGCAAATGAATCAAACTGTGCCCTAATCGAGTTAGTCTAGTGGGGTTTTTGGTATATATAAACCATTTGACTATAATCAGTTTTTCAAACGATTAAAATAATCCTTTAGATTTGTTTATTAAAATAAAAAAGTTTCGATTTTGCACAGGAAAAGCGTTGATGGCGATAAAAGCTTCATTCAGCAACCTGGCGAATATGCTTCTGGACTGGGACAATGTTCACAACAACGACTTTTGTTCTTGGAGAGGTGTCTTCTGTGATAACATTAGCCTATCCGTTGTCTCTCTGTAAGGATCTTTTGATCTATCATTCCTTTTTTGGTTTTGTCTCATTTGATTCAGATTTTTTTTCTTTTTCTGATTTGACTTTGTTCTGTTGGCAAGTAATCTGTCCAATCTGAATCTTGGAGGGGAGATATCACCAGCCCTTGGAGATCTGAGGAATTTGCAATCAATGTATGTTCTTCTCTCTTTAAATTGTCTATGTTTTGTGAGTAGACATGGCGTTGGATCCTTATGAAGCTGTTGTCTTTTTGCAAATAATAGAGACTTGCAAGGAAATAATCTGGCTGGCCAGATTCCAGATGAGATTGGAAACTGTGCTTCTCTTGCTTATGTGTAAGTTTTGTTGAATGTTTGTAATCTTAAGTTAATGGAATGATTTTGATCTCCATTATTATTTAATCAAAATCTTTCTTCTTGTTCAGGGATTTCTCCACTAATTTCTTGTTTGGAGACGTACCGTTTTCAATCTCTAAACTCAAACAACTGGAGTTTCTGTACGTGTTCTCTTCTTTCGTTTTCGAGTGTTCCCTACGCTTGTTTTGGCTTTGTTTGTTAATTGTTTCAACTTTGGCTAATGCAGGAACCTGAAGAATAATCAGCTCACAGGCCCAATACCAGCAACCTTAACCCAGATTCCAAACCTTAAGACCCTGTGAGTTTCAAAATGATGCCATCTATTTATGAATCAAGATATTGAAAACAAAGTGATCATTTCGATGATAGTTGTTTCTTTGCATGTGATTCTGCAGTGACCTTGCAAGAAACCAGCTAACCGGTGAGATACCGAGGTTACTTTACTGGAATGAGGTTTTACAGTATCTGTAAGTTCATCGGCTTATCTTAAGTTGTTAAGGCAACCGGTGACTTATTTTCTGATTGTAATGTATTCTATTTGCAGCGGCTTACGCGGGAATATGTTGACCGGGACATTGTCTCCTGACATGTGTCAGCTTACGGGTTTGTGGTACTTGTAAGTGAATCTGGTTCAGCCCACTTTTGTGTTTTACATTGGTCTTTGAACCTTGTGATTTCGAGCAAGGTGTAAGTGCATCCGCTTTGTTGTTATTAGTGATGTGAGAGGCAATAACCTAACTGGAACTATCCCGGATAGCATTGGCAACTGCACAAGCTTTGAGATCCTGTATGTGTCTTCTCCTTAAGGAAACATTATGAATATTCATCACAGTACTTATTTGTCTTTTGCATTTACAGGGATGTATCTTATAATCAAATTACGGGACTAATACCCTACAATATTGGTTTCCTCCAAGTAGCTACACTGTAAGTATTGTTAAGACACTCTACACCTCTTGTTTGGTTGTTAAAGCAGTTTAAACGGTAAAGTGGTGATGGGTTTTCTTGCAGGTCACTACAAGGAAACAGGTTAACTGGTAGAATTCCAGAAGTGATTGGTCTGATGCAGGCTCTTGCTGTTTTGTATGTCCTGTTCATATTCAAATGCTTGTTTTTTTTTGGTCTTGTTTCTTGCTCTTCTGACTAAGTGAAAGAAACTTATCCAATGCCCAGGGATTTGAGTGACAATGAACTAATTGGGCCTATCCCACCAATACTTGGGAATCTTTCATTTACCGGAAAACTGTTAGTCCCTTGTTTTCTTCTCACAAGGTTTCCATGTATATGTTGAGATCTTTTCATGTACGGATAAGTTTTTTATTCTCTCTTGAAAATAGGTATCTCCATGGCAACAAGCTTACCGGACCAATCCCTCCTGAGCTTGGCAATATGTCACGACTCAGCTATTTGTAAGATTAAAATTTAAAACTTACAAAATCTGGTCTTATACTTATTATCAGAGGGTTTATCGTTTCGCAGGCAACTAAATGATAATCAACTAGTGGGAACCATCCCACCTGAGCTTGGGAAGCTGGTACAATTGTTCGAACTGTGAGTTTTTATCCTCAAATATGCTTAAATTTTAATCCTCTTCGATAAGCTTGTTGATGTAACTTTCTACCATGTAGAAATCTCGCAAACAACCATCTTGTAGGGCCGATTCCATCTAACATTAGCTCCTGTGCTGCCTTGAATCAATTGTAAGATATGAGATAAACCCTTTACCAAATTTATGCTTCCCTCTTATTGTTTTGCTTCTTCTCTTTGTGGAAACTTATTGTGCTTTTCTTGTGTTCAGCAATGTGCATGGAAACTTCCTGAGTGGATCTATACCACTTGGATTCCGGAATCTTGGAAGCTTGACTTATCTGTAAGCTTCAAAGATTGCGTAAACAATATGATTCCCTGGACTATTATTAGTCTGTGCCGATCTTGATTCAATGCTGTAAATTGCAGGAATCTTTCCTCAAACAGTTTCAAGGGCAAAATACCTGCGGAGCTTGGCCATATTATCAATCTTGATACGCTGTATGTATTTTTCTGCTGCATAACATCCTCGTTTGCCTATATACCTCTTGATATGTGGACCAACTCATACAAAATTTGGTTTCAGGGATCTGTCTGGCAACAATTTTTCAGGGTCAATACCATTAACACTTGGTGATCTTGAGCATCTTCTCATCTTGTATGTCTTCACCAACCATTGAAGCTGCATTGCTTTCACATTAATTTGTTGGGTTTCTTGACCTGAGATCTGCTTTAATTTTCAGAAACTTGAGTAGAAATCATCTCAATGGGCCATTGCCTGCAGAGTTTGGTAATCTCCGAAGCATTCAGATCATGTAAGGTTTTCTTAATGCTCAAAGTTTCTTCCTTTATGACAAAACATTCTCCTTACGAAGTTTTCTCCTTCGTTCTCAGCGATGTATCGATCAATTTGCTCGGCGGTGTTATTCCAACCGAACTTGGCCAGTTGCAGAACATAAATTCTCTGTAAGTGAAACATCACTTCTCCTCTACATATTACCGTCTAAAACATTGAAATCATTTTTGTTTTTGTACAGAATACTGAACAACAACAAGATTCATGGGAAAATTCCAGATCAGCTAACAAATTGCTTCAGTCTTGTCAATCTGTAAGTGTTCTTTTGTTACAACTGTGTACTCTCAGATAGTGTTATAATCATGTCAGTAATTAAATCTTTTTCATGTTCTCTCTATATACGTAATAGGAACATCTCCTTCAACAATCTATCTGGAATAATCCCACCTATGAAGAATTTCTCACGTTTTGCCCCGGCCAGGTTTAAAGCTTTGCAATATTTCCACTCTTCTTAACCTGTTACTATGATCAGCATAACAGATCTATCATTTCGTTTGTAGCTTCTTTGGAAATCCGTTTCTCTGCGGAAACTGGGTTGGATCGATCTGCGGCCCTTCTTTGCCCAAGTCACGAGGTATCTAAATCCGCATTTATCTATTGCATTTTGTCTTTAACCGACAGTTTTCTTAAAACTTTTCATTGGATTTTTTTACCCTTGACAGTATTCACCAGAACTTCTGTGATTTGTATGGTTCTCGGTTTCATTACTCTCATATGCATGATAGCCATTGCTGTTTACAAGTCAAAGCAGCAGAAACAAGTCTTGAAAGGTTCTTCAAAACAATCTGAAGGTATTGGTCTTATAGTTTCTCTCTTCTTCTCGTTTGTTCATTAGAGCTCACAGCAGTAAGACTTCTATGGAACTTTCAGGTTCAACAAAGATGGTGATTCTTCACATGGACATGGCTATTCACACGTTTGATGATATCATGAGAGTGACTGAGAACCTCAGCGAGAAGTACATCATTGGATACGGCGCTTCTAGCACGGTTTACAAGTGCACCTCCAAAAGTTCCCGACCTATTGCGATTAAGCGAATCTACAATCAGCATGCCCACAACTTGCGCGAGTTTGAGACAGAGCTCGAGACCATTGGGAGCATCAGACACAGAAACATTGTGAGCTTGCACGGATATGCCTTGTCTCCCTTTGGCAACCTCCTCTTCTATGACTACATGGAAAATGGCTCTCTCTGGGACCTTCTCCATGGTTAGCTATTTGTCTTCTCTTCGGTCAATTACATACTTTTCAAACTTGTTTTCTAGTTTTAGAGGACTTAAAAGTAGTGATTGTACGACGTAGGGCCTGGGAAGAAAGTGAAGCTTGACTGGGAAACAAGGCTGAAGATAGCGGTTGGAGCTGCGCAAGGACTTGCATATCTTCATCATGACTGCACTCCTAGGATCATCCATCGAGACATCAAGTCATCAAACATACTCCTTGATGGGAACTTCGAAGCGCGATTGTCAGATTTTGGGATTGCCAAGAGCATTCCAGCCACAAAAACATATGCTTCAACCTATGTTCTTGGAACCATCGGCTATATCGATCCAGAGTATGCTCGTACTTCGCGCCTGAACGAGAAGTCTGATATCTACAGCTTTGGTATCGTCCTTCTTGAGCTTCTGACCGGTAAAAAGGCTGTGGATAAAGAGGCCAACTTGCATCAAATGGTAAAAATTTTGACGGAATCAAGGATCGTGTCACAAGCTTGTTCTTGGAAACAATGAGTAATCATTTGGTTTCTGTTGCAGATTCTGTCGAAGACGGATGATAACACGGTGATGGAAGCTGTTGATGCAGAGGTGTCAGTGACGTGCGTGGACTCAGTGCACATCAAGAAGACATTTCAGCTGGCTCTCTTGTGCACTAAGCAAAACCCTTTGGAGAGACCAACAATGCAAGAGGTCTCTAGGGTTCTGCTCTCTCTTCTCCCGTCTCCACCTCCAAAGAAGTTGCCTTCTCCTGCGAAACTGCATGGATGCGAAGAACCGCGTGAGAGCCATTCTTCAGACACAACAACCCCACAGTGGTTTGTTCAGTTCCGTGAAGTCATCTCCAAAAGTAGCTTATGAGTTACTGACTGACCTTTAGGGCTCCCTCTATTTACCCTTTTTCTTTTTGGATTTTCTTGTGTGGCAAGGAAGATGGGATGGGGAGGTTTTTATGTGATTTAGGGCTAGTATTGAGGGGTATTTTGGGAAAAGGAGATAATATTTAAGGCTTTAAAGACAAGAACATGGTATAGGTGAAAAGAGTAGGTGAAGTTAAATTGTTGGTTTCAAAAGGACATCTTCACGAGTTCGTTAAAAGTTTTTCAATCTCCTCTTTAATGCTCACACATCCATTAATGCGTGTTTTTATCAACACTATGTATATATTCTGTACATTATCCATTGGCGACTAAACACAAGCATTGCACATTTATGAAAACTTCTATCATCTAATTAAAAGCATATATGCTTTGTGACAAATGTGAATCTTAAAGGAGCGATTTGGTACTTCCTGCAACACAAATCCAAGCTCTTGTTAGAATGTAATTGATGGAGATATGTTCGTTTGGATCCAAATGTTACAAGGAAATGCAATGTCTGGACAGATCAAAGCAGTAGTAGGTTTCAATACCTGTTAACAGGTAGGATCTTTTTTCCCCATTGAAGCTCTCAGATTTCTTCATAGCCAAGTCTAAGTTGTACAAATACGATATACGTCTTGAAAAATGATACAAGAGAATAAGAGAAGCAACTAATCTAAAAGTACCGCGGCTGAATCAGTATCAGAAGTGAGACATAGCTGTAAGAATGGAAACATTGTTAATATTCGAAACAAATGCCAAATTGAATAAAATTTCGAAGACGATGAAACGCTTACTTTTCTGAGAGATTCAATAAAGAATTCATCTCGAGAATATGTGTCCGTTGGAGCTTCAAATTCCTTCGATGAACTAAAAACATGGTGTTAGTAAGATAGAAGTTGCACGGAATAAATGGTTCTCTGCAAGAGTTATCTTTGTTATGAAGACATTAATGCAACAGTTTCAAGAAGCAACTGAATGAGTGACTTACCCTGGGAAAATTGTTTTCATGTTTGATTTCGATCGCTTCACCGCATTTTCTTGAAGTCTATCAAGAAAGAGGAGATTCTTTGAGTTTTCTTTTTATGTCAATCTTTCATGGATTCTAGTTCTAGTGGAGGGAGGAAACCTGCATCACCTTTGAGCCTAGAGGGCTAATCTCAGCTTCATAAACTTGACAATTTGTCTTTGAGTTGCGAGATTCTTTGATTTTCCTACCTTTTCTGGAACCAACAACAGACTTTGACCTGCACCAAGAAGTGAAAGAACATTCTGAGAAGTCTTGATGCTAGTTTGAGCCAATGCAAGAGAAGAAGGATCAAAGGACTAACGTTATGGAGTGTGTAGGATCATCGGTGGGTGCGATTTTAGCCTGCAATGAGAAGCATCATTGTAGGTAAAGAGATGAGAGATCAACAAACAGCACAAACGGTTTGCGTATCGAGTTTGAGACTTACACTTGAAGAGCGTTCCCTCGCTCTAAGAGATGTCCTTAGATGAAATGCCTAGAAACCAAAACAAAGCATATAAATGCTGGTAAAATTGTGGTATGATCAAGAGTTTCAAAATGTCCTTTAGAAGATTTAGACCTGGATTTCTTGAGAGCGAGGCGCATTCTTTTTAGGAAAATATGTTGAAGAACTTTCTTGAACCTGCAAACACGTTCAGACACAAGAAAGATTTGTGTCTGTTACTACTTTCTGAGGTTGTGGCAGTGAATGAAACAAAAAAGAAGTATGCACGCACTGTTTTATTCATAGAGCTAAATTTCGCGATATGCTCGGGTGCTGAATTAGCCTTAAACCTGACAAAGATTCATAGCAGAGAAGTTGTAAACATGCCATTAAAGGAACCAAAACATGTCAGAGATTTCTTACCGATGTCTTGCAGCTCTTTGGGCAGTCTTGAGGTTTGGTTCCTTTGGAACAGTGACTTTGGATCCCTGTAAAGACAACAAATATCAAACATAACATACAAGAAGATGATACAATGAATGTTTAAAACTTAAGTGCCTTACGTTTCTTGGAACCTTATGTACAAAAGGAGTTTGGTCCAGCCGAGATACCTACTTCACAATGCTATATAGGATTAGTCCCCAAACAAAAAAATTGGTTTAGAGTTGAGAGAGAACTGAGTGTAGTAGACCTTGCGCAAGAAGCCGGTTTCGAGTTTTTGCCTTTTGGTATCTTGTGTTTGAGGCATAGATAATAAGAGAGAAGAGATTTTGTCATCGAACTTTCCTAATGATCTCTGACATCTACAAAAACATCAAATCAGTTGAAGCTAAAATACATAAAAAAGACTGATCACGAGGAAATATGGTATACCTTGAGAGAATTTGAACAGAGTAAGTGTCAAGAGGTTTGTTCTGTCTTGCCAACAAAGAAGCCGTCGGTCTCGTCAAAGTTGAGTTTTTTCGTAAAAAGGCTCTGTTTTTAGACTTGTGATTCGTCTTGGGAACATCTTTAGAAGTTTGGTTATTATGTATGAATCCTGATAACAAAATAACAAAAACCTTGAGTTGCAAGAAAACAGAGCAAAAAGCAGAGAAATTGATACACACCGTTGTGTTTATCTGAGATTGGTTTGGGGATGTCGAGATGTTTATCATCGTATCTCCAGCTCAAATTTAGGCTAAATGCTGAGACAAAAGGGCATAACTATTATCAGGAAACAAAAGTTGCATCAAATATGCAAAGATCATTATATGCAAGATCATACGCGAAGGAGGATAGTTTCCAGCTGATTCAAACCAGAGCTCTGTTTCCTCTGTTTCTGAATCGAGTTCCGGTTTGGAGAAATCGTAGAATCGAGGTGCGTCGAATTCGAAATCGATGTCGAATTCCTCAATGGAGGAATCGTCTCCAAAGATATCCCTTGTTTCCGGATCCATCACTTTTTCGGGATGAACATTTGGAATCGATCATCAATCAAAATAAAGCAAAACCGCAATGACGATCATTTTGTTATCTCTCTGTCTCTGGAAACTTTTGCTAGGACAAGGCAAAGGCGCAAATTTAGATGGCACGGTTACGAAACGACGGTGTTTGGGTAAATACAGGTAAACCAACTAGTAGAGTAGTTATGATTAATCGACAAGATTAATTTTTTCAAGTAGCATTATTAATGTATGTTACTAGGAAATTCATGCAAGTGTAACATATAATTTAACCCTTCATGTTCACCTTGAAAAATCATGTTACAACATAGGTAAAAACTATGTCCATATTCATACAAAATCATTATCATTACAAACGGTTAGAATTAAACCTTTTTTTTGTTTGTTTGATCAAAATCAATAAACTAAATTCAAAGCCCTAAGCTTCTCGTGCCTCCATTCATTGTTAATTTTTGCTATAAACTCTTCTACCCTCTTTCTCAAATCATCGTCGCCTTCCTCATCTTCAACCTCGGTCTCTCTGCTCTCATCATCATCATCATCGTCTTCATCCTCCTCCTCAACATCATCATCGGCTTCATCAACATCATCATCATCATCTTCATCATAATCACAGCAATGGATGCTTTCTCTATCCTCATCTTCGTCAGAAACGCTTGAAACATCTATCAACCACTCATCTTGTGCAGATGAAACACCAGCAACAATCATCTCTTCATCGTCATCATCACCACCACAATCATGATCATCAGAAGCAATGTTGCATATACTGTAGCTCACAGAGGTGGTAAAAGTGGAATCTTGTGAATCCATGGAACCGGGTTTTGACGATCCGGTGAGGATCATGACAATAATGAGGTTGCAGAAACAGAACATGAGAAGCGAATTCGACGTGGCTTCTCCGATCAATTCAAACGCTATGTCCAACATCTTTGCAGCCTTAGAGAAAATAATGAGAAAGAGAGAAGAAGAAGAATTTGCTAGTTAATTCAGTTTTTTTGTGTGATAAAAACAGAGGTTTGGCGCGCTTTATAAAGGAGGAAAAGTGTGTGGGAGAAGCTTTTTGTTGTTACATGAGAAGTTTTGTGGTAATGAGGTGTAGATAGAAAGCTTTGTAGATATAATATGAAATATAATATAAGATTTTGTTTGACAGTTGGGCTTGTTTATTACTTAATTAAAGACCCAAAAGTACAAATGAGACTTGGGTCTTTGGGTTATATATATTTTTTAAATGTGAAACTTCAATGCAATAGGTCCAAACTTGTTTAAATAAAGTTTGCAGTGAAGTTACTTGGCAACTATTCATTTAAAATAAACAAAAAGGCTTTCTTGCGCATTGTACCTTTACCACCAAGTGTCATCATCATCAATTTATCATCATCATTGACTTTCTAAGTCAGCCAGAAGGTTCTCTGAAATTGGATAATTGATCCATCTAAGAAACATCGTGTGCTCTTTTTACTTCCGGGTAAATTCAATGAAAAGTCGATGAAACTACTTAACGATCTTACTAAACCACATTTTCTATTCCTTATAGAACTTTTTTTATAGAGAAATGTTCGGCAGCTACACCAAATATATTCTGTACATTCCAACTAAATTAATATCAACATATCTATACAAAAAATGGAAATATATGGTGAAATATACCAATAAATATAGGTTATGTTGCCAATACCCAAGGCCGTGCCTATAAAGTTAAAAAAGAGGCATTTGCCTCAGGCCTCCACATAATATATACATTTAGGGGCCCCAAATTTACAAATATTATTCATAGTGTAGTGGTAATAACTACCTTAATGAGCTCTCCCACCTCCTTGATTCAAAACCCATCTTAATTACTTTAAACATTGTTTTTTCCCCGTTTTATTATTAAAAAATATATCGAAAACCCATCATTATTCAAATTGGGGACCTCATTATTCAATTTGGCCTCAAGCCTCAAGAAGTCTGGGCACGGCACTGCCAATACCATAACCATTAAACCAATAATAATTATTCGACGAAATCCATCAAATTTTCATTAAACTCGATTGATATCACTAGTTAAACTGACCATATTACAAACTAATCTATGTCTGAGATAAATTGGTAGATTTTAACATGATTCAATACAAAACCAAGTCTTTATCCATTTTTAAAGTACATTTTACCCGGCCCGACCCAAGTAAAAGTAATAAAAAAGAAAAAAAATTATCGTATTCAGTAAAAATCAGATAAAATTTTTGAGAGAAAAGAATTTCGTAATTGTTGCTGAAATCGACAATCAATTTGAATTATCAGAGCTGATAAGAAAAAATGCAATGCAAAAGATTGCAAGTAGGTTTAAGATTGCTATTAAAGACAATGCCAAGCGATTACCGTAGAGGGGGTTAAATGACCCCAATAGAGTGTTGGAAATCATGATTATTAGTATTAAGCAATGTTAAATACTTGTTTGATAAATTGGTTTGGTCTAACCGTATTTGACCCCATCCCGTGAGTACGAATGCACCCGTCTCCGTTCAGTTTTGCCCCTTTTTTTTTGGTTTGGTTCTTTTCAAGTTAGCTCATAATGTATATTCTTTTATTTTTTATCATTACAATTTACATTGAATATCATCATCATTAGTAATTGTTATTTTTCTCCGTTTAGATTTATATAATGATTTCTTTCCTTTTTTTTGTTTACCTTGGTTCCTTTTTCTGACTATAGTTTTCTTTTTATTAGAAAGCTTTTTTTCTTACTTATCGTTTTTGAAGTTATGTATACACTCTTAACTATATATAACTAACATTCTTTATCGTAATAATACATCATTTCAAAAAAAATCAGCAAAATATAGAAAATCCAATGAATAAATATTTGTTTTATAGTTAAAGAAACAAAGAATAACATTTGTAGTTTTGGAGTTTTCTTATTGCATATGTTATTTAGTATTATATATTAATAGTTTTATGCTATATTTTATATTATATTTTTAACATTATTATGACTCCAACAAAACTTTTTTTTAGTTCCACCACTGGTATAAATTTAGGAATAACATAAATTAGCTCTTAATTATTTTTTTTGTGGAGAGAATCCGTTTCGTCGACTATTTTTATGTAGTCTGTTTATAAATTTGACCATTAATTTTTATTTTTCGAAAATGCCACAGTAATGTTCATGAAATTAACCATAGAGATAATAATTAGCATTCAATTGATTTTGTTTTACTGAAAAATATTTTGTTTTCTCTCTTGTTTTTTTTTTGAAATTTTAAAAAAAACTTTTAAATTTAGGAATAACTTAGCTTATAATTTGCTTTTTTGAAAGAATCCGTTTCGTCGACCATTTTTATGTATTCTGTTTATAATTTTGACCAATAATTTTTATTTTTCAAAAACGACAAAGTAACGTTCATGAAATTAACCATAGCGATATTAATTAACACTCAATTGATTTTGTTTTACTGAAAAATATTTTGTTTTCTCTCTTGTTTCTTGCTCAATACATTGCACCATTCACATTTTGTTCATGTTGAGATATTAATTGTGTGTAGTGATAATATTGAGAGTTCTGAAATTGACAAATTTGTAATAATTGTTTTAACTTAAGTAATACCAATTAAGCCCTAATTTAGAAGGGCAAATAGGGTATTTGACATGTATTTTACTCACTATAAAAACAAAACTCGACAGTACTACTACTCACTCACCTTATAGAAGGTTGCATATTTTCTTGTCTTAATTTAGTTTAATTACAACTTTTAACTCCATGTCCGAGCCGAGCTTCCCTGTACCGACGTCGTTTCAAGTGTCCAATGGTGGTAGCCAAAAGGGAGAGAAGAAAGCTGGTTACATCAACTATGAGGCAGAGCCTGGCTTCACCATTCGACTACGTCAGAATATTGACCCTGCCATGGACCCTAAGAAACTCAAACGGTTCGGTTACATAATGTTTCATTTTTTTATTATCTTGCGATTGATAGATACCTTTATAATATTTCAAAACCATAATTGAAATTCATCAGTATCCATATGCAATTATATATGTAGCATAATTTCGAACCGTGTTGCGGCTCAGAAGTCAAGGTGGAAGAAGAATCAATATGTTGATTATCTAGAGAAGAAAGCCAAGGAGCTCCAAGTATTACTCTATACTTTTATTTCATACGTCTACTATATATATATTTCAATTCTTCTTCTCTATATGAATATATATAATTTCATGATAATATTATCTATACAGAGGCAGGTGAGTGTGTTGCATTCCCTAGAAGAAATGGCGATTGAGAAGAAGCGACGTCTAGAAATTGAGCATATGGAGCTTGAGGAGCGTATCTTTGCTTGCGCTCAACGTTTAATCTCCGCTCAAGGTATATATATAGGTATATAACGGTTAGTTAAATATATATTTAGAATTGATATACTAATGATTATAATGCTTAATTAACAGCTGTGATTGAGGCGGAGAGAGCAGAGATAGAGAGGCTGGAGAAGGAAAATGCTCGTTCGATTTGACTACCCCCCATGCACCTATCCACCCAAATTCTATCTTTCCTTTTAGTTCTGAGTTTTTGTTTTCTTTAATTTCATGTGTTTCGGTTTACATAATATTTGTACTAAATTGAAATCAAATCAGCATACATTAGTTTTGCATGGTTTTGGTTTCAGTTTAGAGTTATATTATCTTGCTTTTGAAAAAAAATTAATGAAAAAACTGAGTCGAACTTAATTTTGGAAAATAAAAGAAGATAAAACTAATTTGACATGAATTAATGATTACTTTCTTTAGATTTATCTTTTGTTTTTGTCAATAACATTCAATATGCGGATTTGAATTCGGGTGATAACACACCAACGTCCCAAACACTAACAAATAGGCTATAGGCTCTAGTCGTTTGGTTGAATTTATATATATATATAACTATAAAAAAAAATTACAGTATTTTTTTTCTAACGTCAAAAATGAATTTGTCGTTTTTCTTTTTTTGGTAAATGTAGGAAAATGCCAATTCTGAATTTAATTTATTAAAAACGGCTGTATAGAGAGTTAAAAATGCTATTTAATAATTGGCAATGTACTTGTGTTTCGTCGGTTTTGTTTCCGAAGAGACCTTATAATTTCGTCGGTTTTGTATCTTTCAAGTTTAATTAAATAATTCCAGACTTCCTGTGAAGGAAAAAAAAATGATTGGCATGCATCCTACGTCTTCTAACTCTCCTTGTTTTCGTCCTATTTGCTTTCTATTTTTTCCACACATACACGCATATAATTAGGGACACATTCAAATATCAGAAGAAAATAATTAGAAGCTTCTTAATTCTTATTCAAATTAAGATGTTTAAGTTTTGATACTTTTGATTGTAATTATACAGGACGAACGTCTTAACCTATCTATATAGTAGAGGGCAAAAAAAAAAAAAAATTCCAACCTACATTATATTAAATGGGGTTTGAGGATGAATCGATTCACGGTTTAGACGGACCAATGTTTCTATATTTTGTATGATTAGAAAGTTTTATGTTTTGAGATTGAATGAGAAAGAAATTACCTCTACATACATAAATGAATACGAATTCTTATCAAATTTAAGTGAAAATAAAAAAAGAGTTAAGCATCCGATAGCCTTAGTTTTAAAATTAACATTATCTTTGGTTTGAGCTAATTAGCTATCTTATAATCACAATTTAAAATTTATTCAGCATCATCTTTGGTTCGGATGGATTTACAGATAAAATATTTAGATAATATCACTCAAACTTATAGCGATTTTCGCTATAAATGACAACAAAATGAAACTATAAATTAACATCATACATTAATCCTAGTTAATGAGAAAAAAATGAAACTATAAATTAACATCATACATTAATCCTCCTTTTATTTGAACCCATTTATGAATCATCCACAATGGTTGTGGATCGACCCGGTCTGTAAAGACTCAAGTCCTTTTCTTATACGGGCCTTAACATGATCGGGCCCAGCCCAGTGTAAGTCAAGGGTGTGTAGCTTGTCGTTTTTATAAATCATAGCTCAACTTCATGTCGTTTGGCCATGAGAGCCTGAACAAGATTTTGCAGACACATCAGTTCCTTGGACTGTCTTTCAAGGTATCAAATTCACTCACTTTGCTGATTATATCTCTAAATTGACCCAAAGAAAAAAAACAAAAAAACAAAAAAACCATCTTTAGTAGACAACATGTTGTGATACCCAATCTTGAAAGATGTAAAAAACAAAATGTTGAAACAGAGTGAAGAGATGAAACATTACTTTACTGTGCAAATTGCAATTGATGTGTGTATATATATACTAATCTACACACTTTTTAGGTTCCTTCAGTGGATATGATCTCTAGCTCCGCCCACCACGCCGGAGATAGCCTTGGCAACGCTGCTTCCGACGTTATTCCGGTGATCTCTCTCAGCTTAGCCACCACTTCCTTCATTTCCGGAGTCTGTTTCAAACACTCCAAAACCACTTCCCATAACTTCTCAAGGACATTCCCCTCCTCGAAGCTTTTCAGGGTCGGGTCCACAAGGGGCTTGGTTTCGTGGATCAGAGAATCCGGATCCGGGATCTTTCCCGTGATGATCTCGTGCAAAATGGCGCCAAAGCTGAAGACGTTCTTGTTGGTCTGGGGATCAAGTGAAGTGGAGCTATAAAAAGCAAAGTCTGCGACTTTGGCTGCGTAATCTGTTGTCAAGTAGACAGAAGAAGAGTTGAGGTTGGTGTGTGAGAAGGGTTTAGGTTTGAGATTGTTCATGTGTTCTACACAGTAAGCTATTCCCATTGCGATTCTCAGTCTCTTTGGCCAGTCCAAGTGCTCTGCGTCTTCTCCTGCCAATAGCAACACAGTTATAAAAAGGGATGGGGCTGAGCCTGTGGAAGAAGTGGAATTTACTGACCGTGCAGATGCTCGAAGAGGGATCCGTAAGGAGCGTATTCGAAAACCAGCATTCGGTTGAATGGCTCGTCTTCGTGGCAATATCCGATTATATTCAGAAAGTTCTTGTGGTCTACCTGAGATAACCTCTGTATCTGCATTGCAAGATTGTATGTTGTTTTCACAAGAGGTGAAAGTAAAGAGGAGAAAGAGATTCTGATGCTATCTATTATTACCTTTTCTTGGAACTGTGTTTCGAGATCTTTGGACCAGTCCTGGAGGGATCCACGTGCGACTGATAAAACCGCGATTTCAGAGCCAGTGGAGAGAGTTCCTTTGTAAATGGTTGCGTCTGAGGATGTGGAGCCTATGATGTTACTGAAATCTTCGCAGGCGGTTTCTAGTTCCGATAGCTTCAGCTTCGGAACACCTTCATGACTCATAATAAGTACATTAAACTCACTCACCAATCTGCTATGTTATTGAATAGAGTAAACATAACACATTGACCGAAGAAAACATAATACCTGTAATAACAACAACATCTTGAAGCTGGCCACTGCTCCTAGTTACCCATGGCTTAATGATTATTACCTTTTGCTTCCGGAGAAGAAAGAAGGCCACCAATGCGGCCATGATGCCTACTACACCTACGAGCACTCCAACTATTATGAAAATCTTGTGATATTCCTTTTTCTTGCCAGCACTAGGCAGAGCTGGCGGCAGAGGCGGAGCTGCTGGAGGGGGAACTGGTGGAGGCGGAGCTGGAGGCGGGTTTGGGTTCCCGGCTTGGGAACCAGTGGGAGGGATTTCACCTCCATTCTGCGGAGGAGGAGGGGGAGGAGGAAGAGGAAGAGGAGGGACAAGTTCATCTATGGGGGCTCTCTCCGTAAGTGATGGAGGAGGAGCAGGAGAAGCTGCACCGAAGCCTGGATCCTGGCCAGGGGGACTTATCTGGAGCAGCCTGCGACCGAAGGAGAATGGTTGGCCAAAGTTGTTGTCACACAAATCCAAGATCTCAAGCTCCTGCAATTCTGCTACCTCTTTAGGTACTTTCCCGGAAAATGAATTGTTTCTCAGAATACTGCACAAGAACAAGGGAGTTGTAGATGTATGTATCGTTTTGAGAGAGTGTTGAAAAAAAGAAACGTTTTACTTACAGAGATTTCAAGTGAGTTAGGTTTCCTAGTTCAGGTGCAAGTGTTCCGTGCAGGGAGAGATCTCTTAGATTTCTACGGTATTATCCAATTACACAATAAGACATCAGATTATAAAAGCTGAGAAACAAGAACTTGCTCATCTCTTATTACAAATGATTTTAGATGACTTACAAGATGATAACTCTTCCATGTGAACAGACAATACCAGACCAAGAACAATGAGGAAGCTCTCCCCAATTCATCAGAGCTCCAAATGGGTCTCTCTCTATTCTCTCTTTGAATTTCATAAGAGCCAATGCTGCAAAAACACCATCCATCCATCAATCAAAACTTGAATAGACTCAGAGAGAAAAGATGAAACAAAAGTACCTTCGGTGTCGAAACAGAGACCAAAGGTGAGATTGTGAGGAAGAAAGAAGAGGAGGAAGAGGATGGAGAATGTTGTTCGGAGAAATCTCCACCGTTGATCGGAACTCATCCTTTTTGTGTTGTTGGAGTAGTTTCAAGTCGTCGTTCAGAGAAGAATAAGACAAATCAATGTCTGCTCCTTTTTATATCCCACCTTCCTTCATTTTCTTTTTGTGTTTTTGACTTGTTATTTGTTGAGCAACAATTACAAGTTGCTCAAAATTGAAACTTTTAGGAAAATTTTATAGCTTTAGGACGTTTCTCCTTTTCTTATATATACAAATGTTAAACCATAGAAAGTTGGAAAATGTAAATGCTAATTTTTATTTAAATATTGACACCATTTGCAATGCACGATATGGTCTTTCGCCTCTACAAATTGACCCAGTAAACTTTGACTTGGGTGTTTTTTTTTTTTTTTTTTTTTGTTATTTTCGTTAGCAACAAGAAAATTTAAATGAACATCGTCACTTTATGCCATTTTGAACAGTTCTAGTCCTCATTACAAACATGAAACAACACAAGCTGTAGCTATTTCAGTATTTTAATTTGAAACCTGTAATTGATTATTATTTAATTGAAGAAAAAAGATCACTCAATTTTGGGAAGGAATTAGGCTCATTTACAATGCAGAGTAAAGCCAAAAGTGGGCTTGCAAAAAGGCTTATATTGAATCTGTTACACTACGTTCCGGTCCCAACATCACCCAAATGGGTCCTCAAGGTTAGCCACAACGTTACCATCTAACCAAATATACACCAACCCTTTCTTCTTCTTTTAACTTAAACATTGCTATTTTAAAAATATTTTTGATATGAAACTATGCTCTTACCCACAAAAACTAGCTATGTGCTACAGATTTCTTCAAAAAAAAAAAAAGCCACAGTCCAATTCGTGGAAACGGTGGAGATGGGAGAGTGAGTTGGTCTAATTACCGTGAGATCGCACGGAGCAGGATGCAGAGGGTATGAGAGAAGTTAGGGCGTGTGGAGGGGAAACTGTTCCAGCATTTGGTCATAAGATATCTGAGGACTTGTGGACAATCCTTTGGGATCTCTGGTCTTAGCCCGCACGCTGCAATCCCAACCGCTGCCTGCACTGGCGAGCAAGACCCATACGCTTCCTCTCCTGTCACCATCTCCCAAAGCACCATCCCAAAGCTATACGCATTGCTCATCCAACTCTCTCTTGTCTTCTCTGGGTCCCCCGCGATCATCTGATTTCAAGCATTTCACAAACTGCAGTAGTGAACAACTGCTTTTCCAATAGAATCTACTTATTCATAATTAGATAAGGAGAAACAGTGATAGAGAAAAACATTAGACATGCTCAGTAAACGTAATGATAAAGCATGTGCATCTTTAACGGAATAGCAAGAAGCCTACAAGTATAAATTACTCATCTAATCCCCAGGCAATGTTTTCTGTATAATTGGCTTACGGATCACTGAGCTAGGATTATGCAAGAGAAGCGTCGAAGAAAAACAGACCTCGGGTGCAAGCCATCGATAGCCATCTGTTTCGTACTCCATGGCCTCCCTGACACTCTTGCATGCGGTGACTATTCCCATATCACCCAAACAGGCGTTTCCTTGGTTATCTAATAGTATTCTCTGTGTGTTAAGGTCTCTATATGCAACACCATGATCATTAATGAACTTCATCCCTTCTGCTATGTCAACAGCAATTCGGAATATATCCTTGGTTTGAAGCTTCTTTTTCTTCAACACTAGTTCACGGAGTGATCCACCTTGCATCAGTTTCGTTACGACGCATAATCCATGATTTTCGTCGATGCAGACACCATAAAACTGCAGAATGCTCTTGTGTCCGCAAGTCATCAGCTCCAAGAAATCTTTTCGGATCTCAAACTCATATGAATTCCCTTTGTCGCAGCCTTTTAGTTTCTCAATGGCCACCTTTTTTCCTCTGTAAACTCCTTTGAAGGAATTTGGTCCTACCTGATCACTAAACTCGAGATTATCTGAATTCAGTAGCCATTTCCCGATATCATCGCCGCCTGATTGGATGGTCTGCCATTCATCCACTGATACAGAAAACGAAGAGCTTGAGGGTGGCATTTGAAGCTGGATCCTAGTATTCGGATTTTCCAACTCTTGTCTATAGCATTGATCAATGGACTCTTCATCAACATCCCCAAATTCTCCTAAACCCGCGTTATGTTCTTGACAGCCACAGAGGCCAAAAGGAAGCTTCACAGAGGTTGACTTGGGCTTCCTCACCGCAGATTTAAGGGCATTCTCTACCTTGGTTTTGAAATTTTTTTCTTGTCCGGACTCCACCAGAAGAAGAACAACTCCGAGAGTCAACCCCTTCTTCTCAAAGATTTGCACTTTCTTGCAACAAATCGAAGCAGTATCAAGTGATCCTGAAATGGTTGACCACGAAAGTGAACAAGTGGAAGCGAATGTGAGCTTGAACACAGAACCCTGAGCTTCCTCATCACACACCTCTTCAATCACAAACACAGGATTGTCATCTCCAGAAGTTTGCTCTATCAGTTTTATGTGTACACATACCTCTTTCATATCAAAACCAGTCTGACTGTAACTGTTAAAACAAAAGCATAAATTATCCAGATTTCTCCATGATCTACCAAATACAACAACAATATCCAGATCTAAGCTATGTATCTTCCACAAAATACTAAAATGTCGCTGATTCTGGAGAATTAAGGAAACCAAGAAGAAGAAGAAGAAACATTGCTTAAGCAGCTTACCTAATGAGTAAAAATGACGCAATATCTTAATCGCTGAATGAGGGAAAAAGTGAAGCGTCTTGGAGAAATTGGTTTACCTGAGAGGCAAAGAGTCGTAATGCTTCCTGAGATTAGAGACGAGTTTCTCAGGCAACTGGCTTCCAGGATACATTTTAGCAAGGTTTCTCACAACAGTGGCCCACACGAGCTTCCTGCCTCCTCCTCCTCCGGCGGCTGCATTCTGGTTGTTTTCTCGACCCGAATCGAGGCTGAGAGAGTTTCTGAGCGAGGCGATCGCGTCGGAGACGTTGCGGCCGAGTCGCTGAAACCGTTTCTGCATAGCGGAGGAGGTCTGGTCGAAACGCGGAGCAGCCGTGAGTGACTCAGACCTGTCTTCGGAGCAAATGAGGACTTGGTGGTCGACGAAATCGTCATCGGTGCAACCGCCGGCACCACGGGTGGACCAGCATTCGAGCGCGGAGGCCATGGTGGCGACTGGCGAAGGTAACAAGGTTTTGAGTCCGACTACTTGAAAATGCTCAGGGAGAGATGTAGTATATATTTATTGTTTTTGGTGTTATCTAATTGTGTTTTGTTAAATGAACATTCAAGCACCAGTGGTCTAGTGGTAGAATAGTACCCTGCCACGGTACAGACCCGGGTTCGATTCCCGGCTGGTGCATTTCTTTTTATTTTTGTGCAAAATTGAGATAGTTTTGGGCCCTTGCAAACAATCTGTTGTTGCAACGGAGAAGAAGCTATGTGTGATATTTTCATCATATCCCAAACAATCAAGGAGAAGAAAGAAAGAAAGATATACAAGTGCATGTGTGTGTGTTGTATAGAGTCTAACATTGGGGCAAGTCCAATGGTGGAGACTGAACAGACTGCAAATGCCCCTCGCCGTTCTCAACTAAGAAGACCATAGCCAGACCCCAGAATATATGCGAGTCGATGTGGCAATGCATCAGCCACACTCCTGGATTATCGGCCACGAATCTGATAGCTACCCATCCACCTGGAGGGGTTCCGATTGTGTTTCTTCGTGGTGGGTCGAGGAAGTTGAAGGAGGCTGTGTCTTTGCTCGGGTTGAAGTTACCAATACCTGTCCCAACTACATAGAACTCGTAGCCGTGGAGATGCATTGGGTGATTCTCAGTGGTCACGATGCTCGTGTCTTGCAATATAATCTGTACCTTTGACTTGTACTTTAGTTTGTAGGCCTTTGTTCCGCGGGTAGGCTGCCATAGCCCCCTGCTCACGTTTCCTGTATAGTCAAATGCGAGAGGAGGAATAGGAGGGAAGTCTGTGGTGAAAACACCGGCGGGTGTGCCTTGGTAATAGGCTTGCATTATGGAGTTTCGTTTAGGGAAGACGAAAGAGACGTTGTTGATGCTGGCGGTGAAGCGTGTTCCGTTAGGGCCTTGACATCTTTGTGTGTTGGGGGTGGGGCAGTTGAATAGTCCCAATCCCACTGTGAAAAACAAGTCCTCGTCAATGTCGAGGGGCACTTCCACTTTCGAAGGACTCTTCATCTGCGCTGTGAACGCTGCAGCTGTTGCTGTGTCGTTGAATCCTGGCAGCTGCGCGGGTATTGCCCGTGCCTGAAGAGTAATACAGGGGGCACCTTTGTACTGGAGGATTGCGGTGGTGGTGGTGTTGTCAAAGGCAGCGTTGGCGCTGTTGTAGGCGTGTGCCGCCATGTAGTAGTGTGCTGGCGGTTGATCTGCAGTGAGAAGCACATCGGTTGTCTGACCTGGACCTAACATTATGACACTGGTCGAGAAAGCTTTGGTGTAGGAGGCATCCGCAGCCACCACTGTCAGTTTGTGATTCGCGACGGCAAAGAACAGTTCTTGGTTCAAGGCAGAGTTGATGACCCTGAGGAGGATGGTCTCTCCTGACCCCACCAGAAATCTCAAAGTTTCTGCGTCGTGACAACACACAACATTAACTAAGCTGTAACTGCTTTCGAGTCCTGGGAAGCATAAACTAAATGTACCTTGGCTGGAGCATCTGTAGAGATCACCAGGCTGACCGTTGATGGTGAAGGCGTCTGAGATGTTTGGCGCTGCTCCCGTGAACTGGGCTTGGCTCAGAACATCCATGGGGTTTCTGTCCCACCACTCCCCTAAGAGGAGGGTAATCTCTCTCTTGGGAAGAACTGGAAAAGGGTAATGAGGAGAGGAGAGCGGAGGGCGGATGATGAGAGCTCCATACACGGTGGCTCGCAGCCATCTGCTGTGAGCATGCCACCACAAGGTACCCTCTTGTTCTTCGATGTTGAACCTGTAGGTGTAACTCCCTCCTGGTTGGATTGGGCATTGGGTTATGTATTCTGGTCCATCCGCCCATGGATTCCGTACCTGCCGTATCCCATGCCTGTAACAGACTTTGTTTATAGCTAGCGTTTTGATTATCAAACATTGATTTGATACAAAGGAGAGAGAGAGAGAGACAGTTACCAATGGAGGGTGATGTTGTACTGAGCTTTGTTTATGGCTGTGATGACAAGGGAATCACCGTTTCGCACCTCCAAGGTTGGCCCTGGAAACTGTCCGTTCACCGTGATCGAGTTATGAACTCTGCACAACCTCTTCACCGGCGTCTTTTGGATCTAACCAACACACAATAAGAACTAAACTAAGTTGAGCATCGAATGAAAGGAAATGTAACAATGAAGGGAACAAAAAGAGAGGGAATTAGTAAACAGACAACAAACTCATGAAAGTGAACTTCTGCATTGACAAGTGAAGCTACAAAAAAGAACAATAATACAAAGAACGACCACAGTTGCTCCATTTCCTCAGATTCTGACTTTGTGAGAGTAAAAGAGAAAGTTGATACCTTTTTATAGGCAGTTGAATTGAATGTCAGATACAGAGAGCTTTTTTTAGTCTAACCCGCGCACACGATTTGGTGTAACCACTAAACAACAAACAGTTTCTGCTTTTAAATTTGATTCTTGTTCCACAAGATGTAGGTGAACCTCTCCCAGCCCACTTTAGTACCTTCTTTGTTTTTTTTCTCATCCTCGGACACCAAATCTCTTTTCTGGATCCTCTCCTTAAACCAGAGTCTATACTATTTATCAATAAATAGCATCTGATAAACTCTAAAATATGCCTGAAGTGGTTGCAATATTTATCACCTCAAAACCAAATCTATTGCTGTGTCGTCATCATCACCATCAACCTCTGCTTCATCACTGGATGCGATAAAACTCTCTAAAACCTCAACAAACTGTTCACTTTTTTTCTCTCAAGAGAGCAAAGAAATGTCTTCACATCATCATCTTCGGAAATTGTTCATGTGATTCACAAGCCATTTAGAGACTTTAATAATTGTATAAAACAAATTCTCTAAATGCACTTGATGAATTAGAAGATGAGACAAATGATTGAAATTTCTTCAAAATCATCATCCGTTTTCCCCCTTTTTCATAAAAATCAGAGCTTTAAGCGTCTCGCCATTGGAAACTCCATTAGACTACGTTCTCTTTTCTGAAGAATAACGTGAAGATGGGTACTTTGAGAGAAGCTCAGTGACCGGAATCAATGGCATCCCAAATGGGTCGGACCCGGTAACCCCAATTTCGGATCCCTGAGCTCATCGGAAACCTTGAAACCTAGCCAGACGACTCAGACCGTTTGGATGCGGAGATATGTCTATCACGTTTAAGAATAAGACTAAAGTTGCTTATTGGGCCGATTAAGGCCGGGTCGGGTCAAAACCCAACCAAAGTCTCTTAACGTGACCCGAAAGATACTATTTGCCATCTTCTTCTTCTTCCCCAATTGGTCATTGACGAGACTTATCGATTAATCGATCCAGTCACTTCCCTAAGCCCCACCGCCGCGACTTAGCCACTCCGGCTTTTAATTGCGGTTGACGACCACCGTGTCAGCTTCATCTTCACAACCTCGAAATCTCCGTCTTCTCTCTCTCGAATCGACACATCCCTAATTTTCTGTGAATTTCTTACTAAAATTAGCTTTTAGTTCATAGATTTATCGAGTGTTTATATCGGAGATGATGGGCTCAGAGAATGACGAAGAGTCTCATCTCCACGCGTCAAGGGAGGAGATGGAGAATCTCTTCCTCCGCGAAGATGGCGATCCCTTGACGAGAAGCGATGTCAACGGCGATAAATCTAATTCTGGTTATCGCAGCGCCATTTCAACTCTCTCCGACGCGCGTCACCCGCTCTCTCCACCGCCGATCGTCGTGACTCCGGCTGATTCCGATCCACTTTTTGCGCCCCCTTCGCACAGCGATTTTCGGAGCCCTCGCTCTAAACCAAACGGCGGCGACAACAACAGCTCTTACCTCGAGCCTCCGTCTTACGCCGATGTTATCTTCAGCCCTTTCGATGATAACGAGATCAACGGCTCAGATGATGGTAGCCGTCATAGTCAGTCCTCAGATTCACTATCTAGATCTCCGTCTTCTTCGAGCTCCGATTACATCAAGATCACTGTTTCCAGCCCTCAGAAAGAGCAAGAGACCGCAAGTTCCATGATTTCTGGAGGAAGCACTTACATCACTTACCAGATTACAACCAGAACGAATCTCCCTGAATACGGCGGATCAGAGTTTAGCGTGAGAAGAAGATTCAGAGATGTTGTTACATTGGCAGATAGATTAGCTGAGTCGTATAGAGGTTTCTGCATCCCACCGCGACCAGACAAGAGCGTGGTGGAGAGCCAAGTGATGCAAAAGCAAGAGTTTGTGGAGCAGAGAAGAGTTGCATTGGAGAAATACTTGCGCAGGCTCGGTTCACATCCTGTGATCAGGAACAGCGATGAGTTGAAGGTTTTTCTTCAGGCGCAAGGGAAGTTACCGCTACAGACGAGCACAGATGTGGCCTCAAGGATGTTGGATGGTGCGGTGAAGCTGCCGAAACAGCTGTTTGGTGAAAGCGGAGGAGCATCTGCGGTTGAGGTGGCTCAGCCGGCTAGAGGAGGTAGAGATCTGATGAGATTGTTCAAAGAGCTTAGACAGTCGGTCTCTAATGACTGGGGTGGATCAAAACCGCCCGTTGTGGAAGAAGATAAAGACTTCTTGGAGAAGAAGGAGAAAATGCATGATCTTGAGCAACAGATCATTAATGCTTCACAGCAGGTAAAAGTTTCATGCTTGCTACTTCATTTTTATGGATCACTTAGCTCTAGTGTTTTCATGGTTTTTTGTAGGCTGAATCGCTTGTGAAGGCACAGCAAGACATGGGGGAGACCATGGGAGAAATGGGATTAGCATTCATTAAGCTTACGAAATTCGAGAACGAAGAAGCTGTCTTCAATTGTCAAAGAGCTCGTGCCAATGATATGAAGAATTTAGCCACTGCAGCTGTAAAAGCAAGCAGATTTTACAGAGAGCTGAATTCTCAGACGGTCAAACATTTGGTAAATTTCTATTTGATGCAGATACTGGTAGATATGAAGTCTCAATTCAAGCTGGGCTTTCGTTTCACTAAGGAGCGATTCTTTGATGTCAGGACACACTCCATGATTACCTTGGCCTAATGATGGCGGTCCAGGGCGCGTTTGCAGATAGATCTAGTGCTTTACTGACAGTGCAGACGCTTCTATCTGAGCTTTCTTCACTAGAAGGAAGAGCAGAGAAGCTAGAAGCGGCGTCATCAAAGGTATTTGGGGGTGACAAATCAAGGATTAGGAAAATTGAAGAGTTAAAAGAAACCATTAAGGGCACTGAGGACGCCAAAAATGTTGCCATCAGGGAGTACGAACGCATCAAGGTATTCATTTAGTCATACCCTTATACAAAACATATCTTATGCTGATTCAAAGTCTTATGTAGTATAATATGTAATTATCATGACAGGAAAATAACTGGTGCGAGGTTGAAAGGCTGGACAGAGAAAGGCGTGCAGACTTCTTGAATATGATGAAAGGGTTTGTTGTTAATCAGGTACATTGTTATTAGAGGAATTGAAGGCTTTTTTTATTATTAAATCTCTCTTAAAGAGTGTTAAGCAAAGATGGTTTAGCTCTGAAATCACAAGAGAATGAAAAGGAAAAAGTAAGTGAAGTAATAGGGGATGCTATGTTTTTAGTGCGTGAAAATTTGCGGTATCGGCTCTCTAGCATATATGATGGTAAATGCAGAGTGGAGAAATCGGAGTGAAATAAAGAGATGAAATGTGTAGGAAGAAAGGTGTGAAAACAAGAGTTGTTGGTATTTTGGATGTGCAGGTTGGATATGCAGAGAAGATCGCCAATGTGTGGGCAAAAGTTGCAGAGGAGACGAGTCAATACGATAGAGAGGTCTCTTAACAAGAGACCAAGCCTGTAATTCTTATTCCTCTCATTCATATGGTTTTGGGCATAAACCAATTTTACTTTGGTGTAAACAAAAACAAAAACAAAAATAGTTAATACGTTGCTTCCTTAGAGTTATGCTTCTTGTTTTGATGGTGTGCTTTTAATCTGGATTTCGTTTAAAAATGTCGAGCAACAAACAAAGCAGAAGACAAAACAAAAGGAGCGACAAAATAATGGTTACAACAAATTCAATTGTATACAATATGAATAAAATGTATATGAATAAATATGGTAATGTTTAATAATCTCAGGTTCGAACTCGCGACATTGCAGAGGTGGCGATGGCAGAGACAGCTGCGTTTGAGGCGGTTTGGTTGAAGAAGGCGAAAAGACCAGATCCAATGGCTTCTTGTTCCTCAAGAAACAAATCTTCAGGAGCACGAAACGCGCCGTGGATGGCCACAGCCATAGTCCCAAGGGCCAGAGTCGACATCAAGAGCGATCCAACGCTGGTCATGAACATAACCACCACAGTAGAGAGACAGAGCATCACTAGCGTCTCAAGATCAGAGAACGTACGGCCTCCGATGACCAACGGCTGATCCGACGGACGGAAAACGTAAAGGAAAAGCCAAGAAGCGGCCAGCGAAGCGAGGAGGAAGAGAGCAAAAGGGTGCGAGATGAGAGACGCAGCGAGCAAGATTGCCACTAAGGTTACGTAGTTGGCACGGAAGTATGAAACATTCTTCCTTACTCGCGACGCGGCTTCCGAAAGCGATGGCGGCCGTGAAAACGCTGTCCGGTCAACGAGCTCTGTCCAGGGCCGAGCGTCGGCCGAGGCGTGACGGATTGAAGCTACAACACGAGACACGAGGAGGCGTAGAGAGCTTAGCAACGGTGGATCACCGCCGGGGAGATGATCGGGAGTTGAAGTCGGAAGAAGAGGAGAGGCCATTGAAGCAGATCTAAGTTGCAGAGAAAGTCAAAATGAGAGATCTGAAAAAAGTGAGAATGGCTTTCACGTTCGCTGGCTTTACTTCAAAGTGTCGGCTAATAGCATATGTGCTTTTATACTTTTAAAAATATATATATACAAAATTATTGCTCTTTGTGTGTGTATTACATCATTTGCCACAAACGTGTGAAATCTGAAAAGTTTTTTTTGCAGATTGTGATACGTAAAACTCAGTTTAATTTCGTCATTAACTAAATCAGTTAGCTTTATTTGCACTTTGGTATTCAAGGAAATAAGAATAATAGTAGTATGACTGTAATTTCCAAACTTGAGAAAATCCAACACCATACATCTATTACAGTATGTGAATATATTACAAACAACAAACGAGTTATCCCAAGTATGAACAATTGTGCAATGAGAATAATGATTTTCATTTACAAATAAGAGATTAACCCTTCTCTCTCTCTCTCTCTCTCTCTCTCTCTCTCTCTCTCTCTCTATATATATATATATATATATATATATATATGTCTCTGTTTTGACCTAGTAACCTTAAAACATGTGTGTCACCACTTGACTCTAAAAATCGCCAAAAACTCTCATATTGAGGTGTGACATCTTTTTGGGGTCGGGATTTGGTGGTTGTGCTTTCCCTCGTAAGTGGTGATCACTGCGTTCGCGTCTTGGAATGCTCTCTCAACGTGTTTCCTTACAAAACATCCTGTAAATGTGCACTTGTAATAGCTCCTGCCCATCACATTCATCATATAGGTTTAGCTCAAGGGCCTCCTTGTTGTAACTCAGAAATATATATAGATTGAGAAGAAAGAAGAAACAGACCTTGGATTGGGATTTCCCTTGACAACTTTCTGACCATACTTTCTCCATCTGTAGCCATCGTCAAGAATGTCTATATCACTTGTTGTCTGAACCACCACTCTTGGCTCCTTCACATTCTCTTCTCTTTTACTGCATTCACAACAATCCAAATCACATCTCATTGGTTTCAGCTGCTTGATTATGACTCTGCCTTACCATCTCTTGGCACCTGCTTCATCTTCACCAAACTCTTGACCATCTCCATGACTACTGCTACTCTGATGGAAGTCAACGTCATGTGTTGCTGCAGTGGAAGCTGGTCTCTTTGTGGATTGAGGCTTGGGATGATTGTGGTTTCCTTTATAGATAATCTCAGTGATATGACCCTTCACAAGAGACGTCTCTACTTTCTTCTTTGTGAGGCAATTTGGGTAAGTGCATTTGAAGTAACTCCTCGGGTTTTCACTTCCTTTGACTTGCTTTTGCCCGTATTTACGCCAATTGTAGCCATCTTCAGAGGTTTTGTTACCCGTATGCGATGACCGGGATTCATATTTGGGTACATCAAGCTGAATTAAAGGCTTAGCTACCATCTGAAAAAATGAGATGACTGAAACGAGAATGTCTTAAAGATAAAACCAGAAGCTAACAAAACAATGCAAAAAATGGGTCATACAGATGGTGGGAACAAGAGAGGAGATGTGTGGTTGTTAGTGAAGGAAAAATCAAAGTGTTCCTTCCCATCTTCAGGTTTGATTTCATTTCGGTCTATGAGCAAACCGTTGTTCTTCCAGTTCAGAGATTGTGCCGGAAACGTTCCTGTCGTTGGAGATGGCAAAATCTGTGATTTCAGGAAGAAAAAAAAGTAGTACAAGAAAAATGAGCCTTGAGTTATTCCAAAATCCCAAGAAAAAAAAGACAAAACAATTCTTGAAGTCAAATAGGACACAAAATGAAAAACTATCATACAAGTTTCAACTGAGAATTGCAATAGATAAGTGATATGAAAGGAGAGAAGTAAAGAGCATTACATTCGAGGAAGTGAAGAGAAGAGGAGAGTCGAGAAGGTCGGATTGAGTAAGACCAGGAGGCATAGAGAAGTAAGGCGAAGGAGAAAGAGGAAGCGGCGACGGAGTTGCTGATTTGAATTTCGGGACAGCTCTTTTGTGGTCCATCAAAAGGAGGAAGAAGAACGAAAGCTGAAAAAATGGTTACGTATGAGATACTCTTCTTCTTCTTCTTCTTCTTCTTACTTTATTTTAATTATGAGTTGCACGAGGAGGAAGTTTCCAGGAAAGTAAGGGAATGATTTTGACGAAATGTGAGAGGAAAAAGCAAGCAAGAAGTGATCTTACCTGCGACTCAGTGTGAAAACAAAAACAAAAAAACAAAAAAACAAATCTTTTGACTTTGTAATTTGTATCACATCACTTTCAGCAGCCCTTGTAACATCCCCCCAAATATCCATTTCGTCACTGAAGGCCAAACCAATTAAAATATCTCTAATCCATCATAAATGAACAAACACAAGACTGCAAAGCAAACGAGTGGTTCATACTTTTTTAGTTAAGAGGTGTTTTGATATAAATTGGATCTCTTCTTCCCATTATCTTTTTAGGTTATGGAGCTTGACTTTGCTTTCAGAAATGTAAAAATCAATCTCACTTTCAGAATGTATAAACTAAGCTATATTGTCTGTAAGACTGTAACACCTAACTCTTCAAGCGGCTCAGATTACATTCTTGATTAGTTGACTTCAATCAGAGCAGTTAGGAAAAGAAAAAAAGTCAGACTCACCCATCGTTTTACTTTTCATTTATTAAAAGCCAACTGATTTAAATAGTAGATTACTAAAAGTTTCCATACAATCATTACAAAACGCTCTACTGGAATTTTCATATGTTTTTTTTAATAGGTTTTGCAAGCCAACAACATGAAAACAAAAGGCTCAAAACTGAGACAAGTCTATGACAGAGAGTAAAACGAAATGGTCTTTGATGAAAATTTTAAGCAGCTTGTTGGGCAGAAAGCCTCTTCCTGGCTTCTTCAATGATGGTCAGCTTAATACCTTTGCCCTTTGGAAGAGAAACCCATGGCTTTGTTCCTTTGCCAATGGTGAACACATTGCCCAACCTTGTGGCAAACTCATGTCCTGTCGAGTCTTGGATGTGTATCGTCTCAAAGCTTCCCTTGTGCTTTTCACGGTTCTTAATCACACCCACACGCCCTCTGTTTCTTCCCCCTGTCACCATCACAACGTTACCCACGTCAAACTTGATGAACTCCACAATCTTGTTCGCCTCGAGGTCCAGCTTGATTGTGTCGTTTGGCTTGATGAGGGGGTCGGGGTAACGGATGGTGCGTCCATCGTAAGTGTTGAGGTAAGGAATTCCCTTCTGACCAAACTGGATAGACCTAACCTTGCAAAGCTTGAACTGCGCATGCAACAAATCACAAATTATTCTTCCGATTCCAATCAATACTCACATAGTCGAGATTTTAAGAGGGGAATGCAGCAAACCTTTGCTTCCTCATCCCTGATGGAGTGGAGACGGAAACGTCCCTTGGTGTCATACAGAAGACGGAAGTTCTCATTCGTCTTGGGGATTGATACAACATCTATTCAAATCAAAACCCAACTTAGGCCAGTGATCAAACACATGCAACGAAATGGCATAACCGGGAGAAAAAAAAACCCCTTACCCATGAAGCCAGCAGGGTATGTCTTGTCAGTCCTCACTTTGCCATCAACTTGGATATGCCTTTGCATCAGGATAGCAATCACTTCACTGTATGTCAAAGCATACTTCAACCTGTTCCTGATGATCAGGACAAGAGGAAGACACTCCCTCGACTTGTGAGGTCCAGAAGACGGCTTGGGAGCCTGCGAGAAACATCATCATAAACAATATAAAACATCCACGTTACAAGGCAAATGTAAGGAATGGTCTTGAAAACACAAGTTTGAGACAAAGAAAACGTACGAAGGCACCACCAAGTTTGTCAAGCATCCAATGCTTTGGGGCATTGAGCCTCTTCAGATGCTTCTTCAATCCCCTTGCCTGCAAAAATTTACATTAAAAACATAAATGGTCAAAAACAACACACCAAAGAGCAAGACGAGTCAATCAATTCAAAGTTATCACATTTGATAGAGCCTCTTCAAAAGGACATTCCCCAAAATCTCAATTGTCAAAAGACAACAGAACATAGCAGTCAGATTTCGATCCTGAAACATTACATTCGCCATGTTTCTGTAATCGAAACCACACAAAACAGAACATACGAGCAAAACTAGAGTCGCCATTATCCTAGGACACTAACAAAACGACCATAGTTGAATAGCCATGTCTATGTAGAACTGAGCAATCACTGAGCACACAAGATCGTTGGCACAGATTAAAACACAAACTGAGAACAAAGCAAGAGATTAGGACGAACCATGTTTGCAGGTGTTCCGGAGCGGACGACTTCTGATGCTTCTGCGGCGGCACTTCACGCTTCCCTCTACGATTATATATCAAAAAGAAAAAACTAAAACCCTAGACTTGTTCACTGATATAACTATTGGGCTTATTTGGTTAGTATAGGCCCATTTAGATTTTGAATTTAAACCATGAGCCTGGATCAAAATTCTATTTATTTTTTTTAAATGTAGAGTTTTCGGGAAACTTTCGAAAAAATTTGGATATTTTAATATTTCAATATCTTGATAACGTAGGTATCTCATCTCATACCCAATCTCTTTTTTATCCGTTTGGGAAAATTAAACTGTTTCGAACGGATAATTATGATTATGAGACGAAAAATTTGGGACGGGTCGAGAAACCCATCCCGAAGTCGACAAGCCTAATTCTCCTCAAGACGCGGGACGGGTCGACTGGCCTAATTCTCCTCAAGACGCGGTCGTGAGCTAAGCTCGGATCTTAGTAACATGATTTGTTGCTGAGGTGGTGCTCAATCATTGGTCAATAAAATATAACTTTTTGTTAATGCAAGGCTTGACAAGCAGTAAACAAGAGACTGATTACACAAAGCATGAGGTCCTTTTTCCCATATTTTAAATAAATATTATATTGTGAATTACACTCACCCAGTTATATATCATTATATAATATTAAAAACTTAGGGGATTATTCATGTGTTCCTTGAAGTTGTCCATTGCAGCTCTAGGCAGCGTGACGAGCACTCTAACGCCACCGTGATTCCTCGGCAAGAAAATACAAATATCAGGCAGATACTTAGGCACCAATGGTATTATATTAACCGATCCTCCATACCCAAAATCAACTTCGTCTATCAATCCAATTTGCCTCCAATCAGTGAGCAGCATGAAAGCTCCCTTACCTCCTTCACACATTGCCCTCACCTTCAAGCTTCTCTCTATCTCTCTTAGCTGTTCCAACACGTATCTTTTCTCCATCGCGGCTCTCTTGGCCTCTTTGATGAGCTTCACAACGCGAGACAATGGTGAGTTGCTCAGCTCTCCAGCCTTCATAGCTACGTTGGCTTTGACGAATGCGTTTCCGTAGTAGCCTTCCTTTAACGGTGGCTCTACAATGCGGCGTATACCCACGGCCATTCCGAAAAGGGTAGTCCCATCTGGACTCAGCTTCAAGGCTAGGCACCTTGCTCTCCATACGTGGGCCGCAAGAATCTCCAGAGTTGTCACCTCCTCGGAAATTGTCTTCTTGAGTTGAGTGATGTCTTGGGATGTAACGTTGAGGATTTCACAGACCATGTCGTGGGTTGGTGTGTAGGGAGAAGTTGCCACAGAAGAGCAAGCTTCCACGAAATCAACCAGCTTGGGAGCTTGTTTCTCCTCCACTTGCCCTACTTATATATACACACACAAATGTTAGTAATCTCACATATAAGAGTCATAAAACAATTTATTCATTGCGAATTGGTTTTGAACCAGAAACTAATTAATTTTAACACGAGATTTTTTTTTTGGGACCATTTCTCGATTTGGGTGTATATTTTTGCGCAGAGGTCATGCTAATCTTTTTTGTATTGTTCCAATTTTATTGGATGTCCCGAAATGACAAGCAAGATTCAGAGATATTTGGATATAATTAGTTAATATATATACCATCAAAGTTAAAGTTGCTAGAGGTGAGGCAGTGTCGGTCCCAAACGGGGAGGATGCTAGGCTGTGTCTTTCCTGCGGCGAACTCAGTCAAGGCTTTGAAAAACTGAGACGCCCCAAAACCATCACAGAGGGAATGAGAGAGAGCCGTTCCAAGAGTGAGCCCTCCACATGCAAACAGAGTGATCTGCAAAGCCAGAGCGTTGTAACCACCAGAGGTCACCGCTTCGTCACAAGGTACGAGTTGGTATAAGGCTTCATCAATGTCCTCCAAATAGTTGAGGGAAGAAAGAGTGCAGACGGAACTCGCCTTTACAAAGGGGACTCCGTCTGCGGGAGCGCACTTCAACTCTAGTCTATGGTCGTGGGATCTCCGGTGAAATTTTCCGGCGAGAGGGTAGTAATAGACAAGAACGTGAGAGAGAGCTTGTTGAAGAAGAGAAGCCGGATCGTGGACGTGTTTAGGGGATGGTGGGGCGTAGACATAAATGGTTTTGGCAAGAGTTTCGATGTAAGGATCGTTGTCGAGTGTCGAAAGAGAAAGAGAGACATCAGGAGTTGCCTTTGAGGGTTTCACTATATCTACTTGCGATTTCTTTACCACCAAGGGACTGGATGAACTCATCATACCTTTGCTTCCCATATCTATGCTTGATTTCTATGTCACATGCGTATTTGTGTGTATGATCATATATAAAACTTGTAATAAGAATATATATATATATATATATATAGTTGACGTTTTATATGAAAAATTAAAGGGAGTAGAGATGTGAGTTGGTAAGATATGACTTTGAAGATTGGAAATGGAAACTGCAAAGTGAAGTCTTATCTTTACATATCCTAATCACCTTTCAACACTTTTGGATCTAAAGAATTGGTCCTTTAATAATTGGAGCTACATATATATATATCCCCTTAATCCCCTTTATTTTAATTTAACATTTGTGAAGTAATTTTAGAGAAAACGCTTACATGTCACCTCCACAATCATTTTCACCAAAAGAATTATGATGTGGCTTGAAAAAGCATGATATGAATTAAAAAAATAATGTCATGGCAAATTTTTTAAAGAAATTTCGATTATAAATTTAAATGGCAAATTTTTAGAGAAAATTTCGATTATAAATTTAAATTAATCATACCTAAATGAAACTGCAAAGTCAAGTCTTAACTTTACATGTACATAAAAAATGCGTGGTATATCCTAATCACCTTTCAACACATTTGGATCTAAAGAATTGGTCCTTTAATAATTGGAACTACATATATATATATATATATATATCCCCTTAATCCTCTTAACATTATTTGTGAAGTGATTTTATCACTTTCACAGTCACTTTCACCAAAACAATTATGACGTGGCTTGAAAAAGTATGATATAACTTAAAAAATAATGACATGGCAAATTTTTAAAGAAAATTTCGATTATAAATTTAAATTAATCATAACTAAATCTCCTACGAAATCTTCCATAACTAAATTTATATTTATTTTTTAAAAAATTTAATTTGAAATTAACGAAAACCATATATTCCATAAATAAATACTTACCAAATTTTGTGACTAAACTATAAAAACGTATTCTTTTAATTACCAAATTGTAAAAAAGTTTAATTACTATGTTTTTTTACATATTGAAATTTGACCAAAAAAATACTTAAAGTTATGAAGTTTGATCAACCAAATATAAGTTTGAAATTTGACTAACCAATGAGCAGTTCTTATCATGCTTTAAAGTATTTATTTTATATATTTTTGCATTACTCATCTCAAGTATAATTTTTTTGGGTAAAAAGTAATTAATTTTGTTTTTAAAATTCAATGAAAAAGTATTAACTAATACAATTAATCCAAAATCTAAAACAAAAAATTATATTTTAAATTTATTTCCACCATTGCTATATCTTTCGTAAAACAAAATTCCAATTAGAAGTATTTGGAAAAAAAAAAATCCAAACTACATTATAAAGAAAAACCAAAAGATGAAGACGGTAAAAAAGTGAAAAATGTAAAAAAAGTGAAGAATCTATGTCAAATATTTTTTTTCGAATTGTAAAACATAAAGTATGTTATTTTATTTTGAAAATGTTATTTACAATTAGGTATGACGTGGATAAAGTATTTTAATACTTCTTTTGTATCACTTTAGATGATGTTTAAGGATGTTGCACACAAATTAAAAAAACAACATAAATATGTACTTTTTACATTAAACAATAATTTATTATTAAATAAAATTAATTCAACCAATCATAAAAATACTGTAAAATTGAAATAGTCACAAAAGATAAAAGATATTAAACTTTTACCTAAAAAAATAATGAAAACATCAATTAATTTGATATAAAAAAAACTTTTTCTAAAATATCAATTAATTTGATACAGAAAGAGTATAAGATAATAAACCTATATCTAAGAAAATTTTCAATAATTATTAAAAATTATTTATATCATTTTACACAAAATATCAAATTGCTTTAAATTTATTTTTAAATTATTTTCTGCGTGTATAACGTGCAAAGTGTTGTAATAAGTGTCGCGAGAAGAATGTGCAAAACGCGTTTTTGTTTGTGGTGGTAGCCCGAGTCCTCGCGTATTCATCACTTGTAATCATTCCATCTATTTATATTTCCTATATAATGGATTTAATTTAAAACTATGTTGGAGAACATGGACATCAAATTTTTTAGAAACCGCAAAATCAAGACGAGATAAGTAATTGGCTTGTTGGGGCAGTCATGGTGAGCCACGTACGATCACACAGTCACAATATGTATAGAGACTTTAGAGAAAGAGCATGAGTGGTTGAGACACGGAAATTCAATGATGTTATTAATTGGCTTTACATAACTTCACTCTTCTTTATGTGAAACATCTCTTCTTCTATACATTAAATTAAGTGTTTGATCATCTGGGAATTTTTGTTTGTTTTCAACATCATTTGGGATATCTTTCTTTGTGAATTCAACATCATGGTGTGTTTATATCTAATAAATTTATCTATTTTCGAATCAGTCGGATTTCAGCTTACATCATCGAGTAATCGGAATAAGAAGAAAATTGGAGTTATTTCATTGAAGAACTACGAACAGGTTATTGAACATTAATGTTGACCAAAAGTATGTTCATTTTGTAAAATCAATGAAAAATTAGAGATTTTAAAATATTTACTAAAAAAAATTGCGCTAATTTCTCGTGAGTTGACAAATTTAGCAATTAATTGAGAGGCTTTATCTTCGTAAAATTACAAAAGTAGCATTTAAATTTAGGAAAATCAAAACCAACGAACGTAAAAAAATAAAAGAAAAACAAGCGAATTAGGTGGACAAGCCCACAGGCCAACATATGCCCTCTGCCTATTCCCTTCCACGCATTAATGCAAATATTTAAAAATCTATCTATATTTTCTCTACCTCTCTCTCTCTCTTTAAAAAAACAAAATAAATAATTTCCCAATAAATAAAGACCCCAAAAAAGCAAAAAATATAAATTAAAGAGAATCAAAGACAGAGAAGCAGAGCTGATGCAGTCAAAGCAGACAGATCCGTACATCGTCTCTTGTGTGTTCATATTTATCAGCTCGAATCATCTTCTTCACCAAAGGTAATTTGATTCTTCTTCCTTACCATTATTGGGATTTTCTTGGTTTTGCTTCTCAGTTTCTAGTTAGGAGATATCGAAATCGGTTTCTAGCTCTCTGGCTATATGCTATTGAAGTTTTTGTAGATTAAGATGGAAAACAAACCAAGTGTGTTAACTAATAGATACGAGGTTGGGAGGTTACTAGGTCAAGGGACTTTTGCCAAGGTTTATTATGGAAGAAGTGTTCATACAAACGAGAGTGTAGCTATAAAGATGATTGATAAGGACAAAGTTATGAGAGTTGGGCTTAGTGACCAGATCAAGAGAGAGATCTCTGTAATGAGGATTGCTAAACACCCTAATGTCGTTGAGCTATACGAAGTTATGGCAACAAAATCAAGGATTTACTTTGTTATTGAGTATTGTAAAGGTGGAGAGCTTTTCAACAAAGTTGCAAAAGGGAAATTGAGAGAAGATGTTGCTTGGAAGTATTTTTACCAGCTTATCGATGCGGTTGATTTTTGCCATAGTCGAGGAGTGTATCATCGCGATATTAAGCCAGAGAATCTGTTGCTTGATGACAATGATAATCTCAAGGTTTCTGATTTCGGGTTAAGCGCGCTTGCGGATTGCAAGCGCCAAGACGGTCTTTTGCATACCACTTGCGGTACACCTGCTTATGTTGCTCCCGAAGTTATTAACCGAAAAGGATATGATGGCACGAAAGCGGATATTTGGTCTTGTGGGGTTGTCTTGTTTGTTCTTTTGGCTGGTTATCTACCTTTCCATGACTCCAATCTAATGGAGATGTATAGGAAGATAGGAAAAGCGGATTTTAAGTGCCCGAGTTGGTTTGCCCCTGAAGCAAAGAGACTCTTGTGTAAGATGTTGGACCCTAACCATGAGACTAGAATCACCATCTCAAGAATCAAGGAGAGTTCTTGGTTTAGAAAAGGTTTACAGTTGAAGCACAAAAAGATGGAGAAACAAGTCAGAGAGGCTAATTCGGTGGAAGCTGGAGGAGGTTCAGGTCCAAGTGAAAACGGAGAAAACCACGAGCCACCACAGGTTGCAAACTTGAACGCTTTCGATATCATCGGCTTGTCTGCAGGGTTTGATCTTGCAGGGCTTTTTAGAGATTTCTATGACAAGCGAGAATCTAGATTCGCATCTCGAAAGCCTGCTTCGGAGATCATTTCTAAGCTAGAGGAGGTTTCCAAAAGCCTGAAGCTGAAGATAAGAAAGCAAGACGCAGGCTTGTTCAAACTCGAAGGATCAAAGGAAGGAAGAAAAGGAGTTTTGTCGATAGATGCAGAAATATTCCAAGTGACGCAGACGTTTCACCTGGTCGAAGTGAAGAAATGTAATGGGGATACTATAGAGTATCAGAAGCTAGTGGAGGAAGATCTTAGGCCTGCTCTTGCAGATATCGTGTGGGTTTGGCAAGGCGATAAGGAGAAAGACGATGAGTTACTGCGTGGTTTGCAGGATGAACAAGAACTAAATCAACAACACGAACCATCGTAGCGAGTTTCAACTCCGAATGCGTAGAAAAACAAGAACCAAACACAACACTTGTAGCAGGAAGATGAAGAAGGAAAAACTCTCTATAGCTGTTTCAGCTAAAAACAGAAGCATCAAGAACAATCCCTCTATCGAGCTGCGACAAACAGGAACAAAGAAAAAAGGCACAATTGCACAACTTGATTCTTTACATAGCACGCAAAAATTGTAGACACTTAAATGTTTTGTTTCAAAGGTTCGTATTCACTCTCGCTCTCACAGACATTTCGTCGAACACTTACGTGGAATATTTATATGCCAAAACAAAAAGGAACCTGTCAGACCACCGTGCGACCACCCCGGCAAGGACTAGACCGAGCCGAGTAACGATCCTCTACAGCATCGGACACATCAGAAGATGATCGGTGGCCGTTAATCACGCTCTAGCCGCACGGACATGGTTCATCAACCAGGGTTAAGGGCCTGTCTCCTTTGAAATCAAGGATACAGAGGTACGAGCCTATAGGATAGATCCTGTTCAAGTAAGGTCGTGACCAGAGATGCTATCTCAGCCTAATATATTCAACGACGTTATTCTCAAAATTACCGATGTGGGACATGTCGCATCAAAAAGATAACTTACAAAACCATATAATGGGTTGAGATTTTTAGTTATATACGGGCCAAGGCCCACTTATATTTAAAGCCCATACTAAACTTATTGCTTCAATATTTGATGTTTCTACGCAACTATTCAAAAAAATCTAATTTTTTGAATCCGTCAATCTCTCTGATTTTTTCTTCTTTCTGTTTCTTTTCTCAAATAAGAAATCAAAAAAATAATTAAAGAAGACAGAGAGGAGCAGAGCTGATGCAAATGTCAAAGCAGAGATCCTTACTACGTCCTCTTTTGTGTTTCGTCTTCTTCATCAGAGGTAATTTGATTCTTCTTCCTTTCCATTATTGGTATTATTTCCGAATCGGATTTTCTGGGTTTTTGCTTCTCAATTTCTTGTTAACTTGCCATCGCTGCTTGTATTCTGGGAAAGAGAGATCGAAATCGGTTTGTGTTGTTGTTCTAAGGGTTTTTTTGAATTCTTGATCCAATTGTTTCGAGCTCTCTGGGTATGTGTGCTATTGAAGTTTTTTGTAGATTAAGATGGAAAACAAACCAAGTGTGTTAACTGATAGATATGAGGTTGGGAGATTATTGGGTCAAGGTCATTTTGCAAAAGTTTATTATGGAAGAAGTGTTCATACTAATGAGAGTGTAGCTATCAAGATGATTGACAAGGACAAAGTTTTGAGGTTTGGGATTAGTGATCAGATCAAGAGAGAGATATCTGTTATGAGGATTGTTAAACACCCTAATGTCGTGGAGCTATACGAGGTTATCGCGACGAAATCGAGGATTTACCTCGTTTTAGAGTACTGTAAAGGTGGAGAGCTCTTCAAAAAGATTGAAAAAGGCAAACTTAGAGAGGATGTTGCTTGGAAGTATTTTTATCAGCTTATCAATGCGGTTGATTTTTGCCATAGTCGAGGAGTGTATCATCGCGATATTAAGCCAGAGAATCTCTTGTTAGATGACAATGATAACCTCAAAGTTTCTGATTTTGGGTTAAGCGCCATTGAGGATTGCAAGCGCCAAGACGGTCTCCTCCACACCGGTTGTGGTACGCATGCCTATCTTTGTCCTGAAATTATCGACCGTAAAGGATATGATGGCATAAAATCAGACATTTGGTCTTGCGGGGTTGTCTTGTTTGTCCTTTTGGCTGGTTATCTCCCTTTCTATGACTCGAATCGAATGGAGATGTATAGGAAGATTGGCAAAGCACAGTTTAAGTGCCCGAGGGGGTTTGCCCTTGAAGCAAAGAGACTATTGTATAAGATGTTGGACCCTAACCATGAGACTAGAATCACCATCTCAAGAATCAAGGAGAGTTCTTGGTACAGAAAAGGTTTACACTTGAAGCACAAAAAGATGGAAAAACTAGTCAGAGAGGCTAATTTCTTGGAAGCTGGGGGAGGTTCAGGTGAAAACCACGAGCCACCCCAGCTTGCAAGCTTGAACGCTTTTGATATTATCGGCTTGTCTTCGGGGTTTGATCTGGCAGGGCTTTTTGAAGATGTCTATAACAAGCGAGAATCTAGATTCGCATCTCTAAAACCTGCTTCAGAGATCATTTCTAAGCTAGAGGAGGTTTCCAAAAGCCTGAAGCTGAAGATAAGAAAGCAAGACGCAGGCTTGTTCAAACTTGAAGGATCAAAGGAAGGAAGAAAAGGAGTTTTGTCGATAGATGCAGAAATATTCCAAGTGACGCAGACGTTTCACCTGGTCGAAGTGAAGAAATGTAATGGGGATACTATAGAGTATCAGAAGCTAGTGGAGGAAGATCTTAGGCCTGCTCTTGCAGATATCGTGTGGGTTTGGCAAGGCGAGAAGGAGAAAGACGAGCAGTTACTGCGTGGTTTGCAGGATGAACAAGAAGAGCAAGAACTATCGAGTTTAACTGCAACCGTAGCAGGAACATGAAGAACAGTGTCTCTCTAGCGAACCTAGCTGTGACATGACACGATTTGCATAACTTGATTCTTTACATAGCCTGACAAAAATTGTAGATAACTTGATTGTTGTAACAACTTGGAGCCCTTTTTACCTTGTGTCTTGTTTCTTAAAGGTTTGGTCGATCCGATAACAGGAGGCAGAGAATGTGGTGTGAATAAGAAAAAAAAAATCAATGGTAAAGTGAATAACTTTTCCACGTGTCTTTTGTTTCTCTAAACTCTGTTTCAGTAATCAATACTCATATTACTGGAATAATGGCTTTTGTTAGGACATAACAACTCTTGTCATTTTTTTTTTTTTGGGATCAAAATCTTTTCCTTTTCTAAGTTTGCAAATAAATAAAGGAAAATTGGGTTTAATAACCCCAAAAAAACTATAATTAAAAATCTAACCATTTAACTTAAATCTAATGGATTTGTTTATGCCATATAGGCTAATTTTGGTTAGTTTATTAATTTTTTTTGTAACAAATTAACTCATCTATTATATTATTAGAGAGGTAACTATGCGCCAGAATAAAAGTTAAGTTTTTATTACATCGTGTTTTAATGTTGTCTTTAAGTATTTTATATTTTTATGGATATATTCGATAATTGATTAATATTGTCTTTAAGTGTTTTATATTTTTCTATTATATTATTAGAGAAGTAACTATGCGCCAGAATAAAAGTTGAGTTTTTATTACATCGTGTTTTAATGTTGTCTTTAAGTATTTTATATTTTTATGGATATATTCGATAATTAATTAATATTGTCTTTAAGTGTTTTATACTTTTATGGATATATTTGATTTATACCATTTAAAGACAGCATTAAAATACGATGTAATAAAAACTCAACTTTCATTCTGGTGCATAGTTACCTCTCTAATAATATAATATAAATGATTTACTTTTTAATAGATATATTCGATAATTGTTTTATAATTTTATTATTATGGATAAATATGTTGGGACTTGGAATTAGCATTATATCTTTAATGAAGTTTTGATATATAAATATATTTTTTCGATTTTTTTTTAAAGAATTTTTTTTCCAAACTCGAAACCTAAAAAATTTGATGGCAATCTTAGCCGCCGATAGTTATAGTCGGTCAAAAGAAAATAAAACCTAATCGCTTCCTCTATAAGTATTGTTTCACAGTCTCTGTTTTCAACATCCTAAGTCGCCTCCATATATAATTGCTTTCTTCTTTTCTATAGTTTTTTTTATGGATTATGTGTTGTTTCTGTATCTAAGATATGTTTCTCATATATCTTCTCAACTATATATTTTCTCATATTTTTTTTTGCTCTCTTCTTTTCTATATGCTATTGCTTCCATAATTAATGTTCTATAGGTCTGATTTATGTTACAGTCGTTGTAAAAATAATATTTGTCTCTTTATGTGTTGTGTTAAAAAAATTCTCTTGAAGAACATGACTATTTTACTTGTGATGTCTTCTTTAAACTTTTAATATTTCTTTAGTTCTGTTTGTTTTGTTTATGTTCGTCGGTTTCGTTTGTTTGCTTCGTTATGTCTCTTTAATTAAAATACTTCGGTTTTAGTTTATCTAATATAATCAATCGAAGTTGATAAAACATATAGTCATGGCGAAACAAATGTAACAGATTATGATGGGATCTCAGATGTGCATAAAAAAGAGAAAAGTAAAAGAAAAATCAGCAAAAATGAAAACGAAATTATCAATTCAGAACGAGAATTATGAAGATCTAGAAGAAGATGTGACTTATTTCATGATAATACAAGTCCAAGTCCACGACAGAAAGCATAATATTTTTATTTCTTATTTCAAATTTTCTATCGCATTTCATTCTTCTTTTTGTTTATTTTCATTCTTTGATATGTTTTTATTTGTTTAGTCTAAACAAAGCGACGTTTTTATAAAGCGTGAGTTGTCCGGATCGAATGCTAGAGAGTAGAGAGTTTCATAACTCTTGGAACAATTGTGAATATGAGATTATTGTTTGTAATTCGATGGACACAATTTCGGGTTTATGCAGGTGATTTATATTCATAGATCCTTATATTCGTTGTTGAGTTCTTTTTTTTTTTTTATCATGCTTATCATGCTGATTTTTTATTTATCATGCAGATTCTTATTCATTGTTTTTGTGCCAATTAATTCTCAGCCAAAAAAAGGATTTGTATCCTAAGTTAACTAAAATCTCATTAAATCCTCCTATCCAAGAAGTTGATTTTTAAAAGTAATTGTAAGTATTGTTGAACGTGTTATTTCAGTTTACGTGAATATCATCTAAACAACTTTTAATTTTTTTTTTATATTTGATCGACTTTCTCAATAAATTATGTTTTTTGTTTTGGGGACAAAGGGTATCCGAAGATAGTGAGACATTGGTAGTGCAGGTAAAGTGTGAGAAAAAGAAAGGTAAAGAGGACAATGAAGAAGAAGAACGATGAGGCAGAGGAAAAAGACAAAGAGAAGAAAGTATTGGAGAGAGAACAATTATCGAACCGAAAACTGCAATAAGAGAAAATAAATACAATAACACATTGATGAAAAATTATTATACATGGGAAAGGCCAATCTAAACAACGAATACGATGATATTGTTGGAGGATTGAAGGCGAAGCTGGAGAGAAATGAATCGGGTGAACATAAATATGAATTTTTCATCGCCAACAATAATTAATCAAAGATCACACTCCTTTATTTTGTTTGTTTTTTCTTTCTGTGAATAATAAAAGTATCATTTATGTTTGGCGGTGATATGCATGTATAGTGTGTTATGTAGAACTGAGTGGTGTTGAATCGAACTGAGTGGTGTTGAATCGAACTATTCGTATCAAACTCGCGTATTTTCTTATTTTTGCTTCAATTATTTGATATGATTTTGTTTTCAGAGTTTTATAGCTATCCTTTATTGATTATCCTTAGGTTCTTATAAACCAGTGATTGGACTATTGTAGGAACTTAGTCATCATTCACAACTACTTCTACAAGGCGTTCATAATGCATGTCAAGAACTTATCTTCATATAAACCGCACAGTATAAATATGCAAGTAGAGAAGGCTTTGGCCAAGATTAGAGAATGGAGAGAAAAAAAAGAGTTTGTGCTTTAGCTAATCATGTGTCTAAATTATATGATCTGAAACAAAACAATGTAATAGATATCAATCTTTGGAATGCTTCAAAGGAATGGTGATCGCGATTCACTTGAGTTTGAAGCGTTCTCAAAATGGGTTCTAGATATTGGTATGGAAAATTTATTAAAGGTTGTAGTGGAGAAAGCGAAATTGACATTCCCGAAGATTTGTTGATTACTTATTGCATGGATCCTATATAAGCAATAGTGAGAGAGATTTATGGTGAAAAGTTGGTATGATTTTTATATGGTATCACATTTACTATAAAAATATAAAGAACCGACATAAATATTGTATAGTTAAAAGAAATGATCAATGAAAAATAGTAACCAAACAACAATCAAATACTACGAAAGATTTACATTAAAACCGAGAAAAAGTGTTTGCTACAAAATACTAAAACACAGATTGGTTTATTCCAAATATCCAAACATACGAACGATGATGGTGTACAATAACAGACTAACATTAAAATCACGTAAAGTATTTACAAAACTTCCCACCAAATTCTTGTGTCATTTTTTTAAATTATTTTGGTAAGTTTTCACGCATAAGTAATTGTACGTTGTATCGAGGATAACATCAAGATATGGTTTGAACATTTTGATTACAGATAAGAATAGAAAGCTTCAAAGCAGAACTGTGAATGTTGTCTACGACGAGGTCTTCCAAAATATTTGATTTCAAGTTTTAGTGTTGTATTGTTTTTAAAGCTTTACATTTTATATTATTTTAGATCAATTCTGTTTGATTAAATGACCATCTTATTATCATTTAAAGTGGTTCCCTTGGTTTAATCCTTTGTGAGTTTTGATTTAATTTATTAGTATGATAAATTGTGCGCTACGTAAGAGTTATATTTTTGTTTACTCGAATTTGACGTGTTATTCAAAATAATTCATATTTATAAGTTACGTGAGACATTTATACTGTAATTTTACACTAATAGATGTATACGAATATGATTTGGATTTACTTATTGTACTGATTTATGTTTTAATTTCAAAAAATTAATCCCCGCGCAGGATCTAAGGAAATATTAGGGAATGTGATCTATTTCTTTTTCAGAAGATTCATCTGCATCTAATTCATAAAAGTTTAGGCTATGGAAACTAATATCGGTTTTTATGAATCAATATTAATTAATTAGTTTTTTTTTTATAGGTAACAATAGTATGTGAATTAATTTCTTTCCTATCATCTGTGTTTTATTTCAACACAAATATTAAAGTCAAAACGAAAACCCTTAATTTTCAAGATGACACTCGAAATATTAAAAATATTATCCAACCCATATTCATTTTTACATGCATATAAATTTAAAAACTAGCAATCATACGTATTTAATTTTTATAAATAATAAAATCGAATATTAAATACTAATGTTAACTTATTCTTCTGAAAATTCTCATGTCCGCACACGGTGCGGATCATCGACTAGTAAATAAGTAAAACGCAAGTTGACACATGGAATGGAAGAAGTAATAGTTATATTTTTTTTCTTGATAATTCTTAAAAGTTGTGCAATTATCAATTTCCGCAAAAGACTATTTCGTATATATTTAGTTTTGACGCATTCTTATATATATTTTATTATTATTATATTGTGGGGATATTGTACGGACGAACATTTCGGAGCAGAGAAGGAAATCGCCGTTGGATCTAGTTTTGTGGGCATCCACCAACTTCAACCCAGAATTTTTTTTTTTCTCTTCTTAAAAAAAAAATCTTTTTTTTTATAACAGATGATTTGCCTTAAATTTCGATCTGAAATATTGATTTTCGTTTCCTCGTGAATCGCTCTTATTCTCTTCTCTTCGTTCGAACAGTTTCTGGGTTTTTTTTTTTTTTTTTTTTTTTCAGACCGCGAACCAAAACCATGAGGAAGAAGCTCGATACTCGTTTCCCTGCTGTAAGTTTTTTTTTTTTTTTTTTTTTGTGCCCTTTTTCCAATTTCGTCTCTTCCGGTTTTTGATTGACTGTTTCATTTTCTACGATATTGAAATAAAATTTCCTGTTTAAAGAACTTTATTTTGTTGGTCGTGGATCACTTTGGATTAAACTCCTCTGGATAAAGTTGGTATTTTGATTACGACTTGTAGACTATTATTATGTGTCTCTGTTTCCATGTCCTGATAATCTGATCACTGGTCTTGTTATTGTTTCATGAGTGTATCGAATTCGAATGATTTGAGTTTTCGCCTAGTGTTTCTTTTGATGGATAGTTATGATGAACCTTTGATGATTTTGATAGTTATGAAATTTTGTGTCACAAATTGATGCATATCTGCAAATTTTAGGCTCGCATTAAAAAAATAATGCAAGCTGACGAGGATGTTGGCAAGATAGCTTTGGCGGTTCCTGTCTTAGTTTGTGAGTTCACATAACTCAATATTACCTGCAATTTGGAGTTGTGTTGTAATCTTTTTTCACTAAGTTTTCATTTTACTATTTACAGCAAAAGCTTTGGAATTATTCTTACAAGACCTTTGTGATCATACGTATGAAATTACCCTTCAAAGAGGAGCCAAGACCGTGAGCTCATTGCACCTGTAAGTCGATTGCTCAAAACATCATTATAGCTTCTCACTGCTTGCTGCTCATTGTCACTGCCCAATGACATAAATAATCTAAATTACTTGATTTTTCAGAGGTTGTAGCGATCAATATTCCGTGTTATGAACTAACCCATTGTTACTAAGTGGAAGAACTTCAGCCTGTAGGCTCTATTTTTTTGTGTTTTGTGACTATAGGATGTTACTATTTTGTGGCTTGTTACAGAACTTTATACCGTAACATTTTTCTCCAGTCCTCCTTATGTTTAGCACTTACTTTTCATGATACTACATCCAAATTCATCGATTTGTCGATTTTCTGCAGAAAAAATTGTGTCGAGAGATACAACGTGTTTGATTTTCTGAGGGAAGTTGTCAGCAAGGTGCCTGACTATGGCCATGGGCATGGCCAGGCTGATGTAACCATGGACGACCGCAGTATCTCCAAGAGAAGGTTGGATCTATGTTAATATTTGTTTATCTCCATACTCGTGGTTTATTTTTCTGGACTTTGTGTCAAGCTGATTTGCTTTTCTGATTTGCCAGGAAGCCTACGGGTGATGAAGTTAATGACAGCGATGAGGAATTAAAGAAAACCAAAGTGGTGAGCGTTCTTCTGCCCGCTATAGTCTCTCTCTTAGGACACTATCAGGGTTATGAATGTGTCTTGATGTGTATTGTGTGTGATCACTGCAGCACGAGATGGGGCATGTGGGACCTAGTGGAAGGGGTAGAGGCAGAGGGCGTGGAAGGGGACGTGGAAGAAGTGCAAAAACAGCGGAAAGAGAGCTTCTTCATCGCGAGATGGAAATAGAGCCAACCATATTGTTAGCACCACCACTTACTCAAGACGGTATCAAGATGCCTGCACCACCACAACAACTACCACCGCAAGACGGCGAGAATAAGGATATGGATGACAGGTCTAACCACCCAAAGCAACAGCTGCAAAGTCCAAAAGAAGGTAACGACACAAACTCAGGGTTGGGTCGGGATTTTGATCTGAACACACAATCGCTCGACCTTGAGATAAAGCCGCCAGTAGTCACAGCCTCAAGAGATACGAAACCAGAGGAATATCCGGGTTGGTCCATCTCGGATATGGGCAATATCGATCCAATGCAGCTTGCTAGTATGGGTAAGAGGTTAGACGAAGATGATGAAGATTATGACGAGGAGGAAGGTTAAAGCTGAGATTACAGACGCGTTATTAGTAGGAAACATGATGTAGGATTAAATAGATTAGCATCATTAACAGTCTGTTTATGTAGAAAATGTATCATTTGCTCTTCTTTTTCTTGCATTTATTGTATGGATAAAATCTTGTAGGTTTAAAGTTAATTATTATTTTCAAAATTTAGAAACTTGATTACTTGAGTTTCAGAGTTTCTATCTCAAAATTAATTGACTATGAATATATTGATTCATATTGTTGACACACTTGTATTGAATCTATTATACTTATCAATGTGAATTTTATAATTGTTAGATTGTCGACTTCGTCAAGATTACAAGTTTTGATCCCATCACACTCTCCTCCAAATTTCTTGAATAAAATCATCATTTCACCACAAAGTTTGTGAGGACAAGAAACCGATTCTACTCTCCTCCTGACTCGCTGAAAATTGACACAAATGTGGTAATGTCAAATTTTTTATTTGAGATTTAATTATAGCCGTTTGATTAGAAAGAGTTATTCACTTTTGTGAAGGGGTAACTTAGCTTTTGAATGATTTTATAATATCAAAATGGTCCAAGTTCGAAGATTTAACTTTCATGTCACCTTAATGCCTTCTATGTCATTTATTTTGCTTACCTCATTGTCACTACAACCATGCCTTATATGCTCCCCCCGTAAACCCTCCCATTACCTGCCACGTGTACTATTTCTTTTCCCCCATTTTCCAATAACAACTTCTGTCTCTTCTCGAATCATGCAAAATTGCAATTATCATAGTTTTTTGTTTCTTTGTTAAGGCATCTTTTTAGTAGTTACGAAAATCAAAAGTGTGTTTCTGATGATTGGCTACAACGTTGAGTTGTGGGTCCAAATTTAATTAATTCAAATTGATGTAGGTTTTTGACAAATGGAATCATATATTTGGAAGATTATTATTTATTAGGCAATAAACATACTAAGACAAATATAAATATATATATATATATAGTATATTTTTTCATTGTTTTCCCAAGTAAGATTTTGTGGTTCTTTTTCTCTAGGACTCTACGTAATAAACTTGTTTTATAAAAGAAGTATTCTACTTTCCTTTAAATTTTGCATTGAAAATGTAAAATGACATTTTTTATGATTTTTTTTTTTTAAGATACTTAATGTAAAAACAAGGAAGTATTATTTCAACTTGATTACAAAATAAATTTAATATTTAAAAAAAATGCAAACCAAATATTGTCATATTTTAACCACAAATAAATCAGACACTACCATCAATTTTGGTTAGAAGATTTCTACCGGGATGCCTGATGTTTCTTCAATATTAGGAATCCATTTTCCTGCTAACTTTCCTAGATACAACTACTAAAAAGAAATTTTAAAGTTATTCGAGAAATTTTGGGCCGAGAGTCCCATACATTTATTTGTCGGAAAACATTCGTCATTTTACCGAGCGGATATCGAACTAGAAAATTCAAAATCGAAAAACCTTTGAAAAACCCCGTCTTAAAATATTTGTAGACCCATTCAAATTTTTATTAAAAGTATAATTAATATGGAAAAAAAAATTAGGCCCCAATTTATATATATAGTTATAAATTTTTTAAAGAAAATTTTATTTTTGAATCGGATCCTGTTCGATTGCTCCATTTATTCGTGCTAAAAGACGGCCTGTGTCTAAGTTTAGAGTGTCCGACATATAGTCCATAGTAACGACATTGATATATCTTCACCAACAGTGGCTATATTTTAATGATAGATATCGAACCTATCCTGTAAAATCCCACATAAAAACTCTCGATCGATAGAGCTATACATAAAGGGGCGATCTACATTTACTTCTCATATTTTGCGGAGAAGGGAGATTAGCAAAAACATAAAGCTTTGGCTTTCAATATATATCATAATCCATACTCAAAAAAATATACTGCAATTTTTTCAATAAATCCCGAATTCGTGGCTAATACTAATATTAAAAAAAAACCCAGTAATTCACTTTTGGTTAGTCGTTAACCTTATGCCACTTCACGTTTATCAGACGGGTCGAGAATCGAGATTGATAAATTTGTTCCATAATGTCATAAATTTGTCTAATGGGAATTTAAAAGGGGGAAAAAGGGGGGTTCGACCTGTATATTTGAGTTCCAATAACTATAGAGGGGAGGTGTTAACCAAGAAACATTAAAAAAATAGAAAACTATATCGTAACTACATTGCATCTCACTATAAATACATAAGACCACTTCAACATTTTTTACTCACAGCACAAATTAAAACATAATGTCGATGGAGAAGCTTAGTTGCTGTGAAAGCTTCCTCAAAAGCTCTAATCCCTACTTTGCCATGATATCTCTCCAGTTTGGCTACGCCGGTATGAACATAATTACCAAAATATCCCTTAACACCGGTATGAGCCACTACGTCCTTGTTGTCTACCGCCATGCAATCGCCACCGCCGTTATTGCCCCCTTCGCTTTCTTCTTCGAAAGGTTATACCCATTTTTTGTTTTTAATCAAGAAACTCTTGAGCCTTAAGCACATAATCTCCATGGGTCGACCATATCATATTAACTTCAATTCTTCATTACATTCCTTGTAAAAGAATTCGTCAATAATCAATTTTAATGATTTTTATTTTACAGGAAAGCTCAGCCGAAAATAACATTTACCATTTTCATGCAACTATTCATTCTCGGCCTCCTCGGGTTATTATCTAATGACTATCTTCATTCTTCAATATAACTATATGGTTTTTCGACCTTTTTTTTTGCAAAGAAAAGAGAATAACATTTTTTTTTTCTTATAAACAAATTTACAGGCCAGTGATAGATCAAAACTTCTACTACGTAGGGCTGAAATATACGTCCCCCACCTTCTCGTGCGCCATGAGTAACATGCTTCCGGCCATGACCTTTATCTTGGCCGTACTATTCCGGTATGTAAATAAATGCACAATTACTATTTTTGGTAACTAATGATTTTGAATAGTCTTTTTTTGGTACCACGAAGTTTGGTCCGAGGACTAGAGCATGTTAAATTATATCCATAATGATACGTATTTCGTTATGAAGAATAACTAATAATGATAATTTTGATTATAGGATGGAGATGCTGGACGTGAAGAAACTATGGTGTCAGGCGAAAATAGCCGGAACCGTGGTGACAGTGGCCGGAGCCATGTTAATGACCATTTACAAGGGACCCATCGTTGAGCTGTTTTGGACCAAATATATTCATCTACAAAACTCTTCACATGCTAACGAAACGACGTCGTCTAGGAACTCAAGTGATAAGGATTTTCTCAAAGGCTCCATCCTCCTCATCTTTGCAACACTCGCATGGGCCTCCCTCTTTGTTCTACAGGTAAACACACACACACACATATATATTCTTTGAGATTCTCCTTTTCTTCAGGGCGAGTACGAGAGATTAGACTTCACAACTCAACTTTTACTTCTTTTTGTGTGTTTTAGGTCGAAAGCTAGAATTTCACTTATACAATTATTAGCTCATTGTTTTTTTGGTTTGGTCATGGTTTATGTGATTAGGCAAAAATACTAAAGACGTACGCGAAGCATCAGCTTTCTCTAACAACACTAGTTTGCTTCATCGGAACACTACAAGCAGTTGCTGTGACGTTTGTCATGGAACACAACCCTTCTGCTTGGAGAATTGGCTGGGACATGAACCTCCTTGCCGCTGCTTACTCTGTAATATTAACCTCTCATCTTTCACATATAATATATACACATACATAGATATATATATAGATTAAGCCATGTAATAATCTCAGTGAATATAAGTAATCTAAGGTCATGAACCACTTGGTTTTTGAGATCAAACTCTATGGAACTTTTTTATGTAACAAAATTGTTTATCACTTGGTTTTTGAGATCAAACTCTATGGAACTTTTTTATGTAACAAAATTGTTTATTTACGGATTATAATGGGTTAATTTAATAATAGGGGATTGTGGCATCAAGTATCTCATACTATGTGCAAGGGATAGTGATGAAGAAAAGAGGACCTGTGTTTGCTACTGCCTTTAGTCCTTTGATGATGGTTATTGTTGCTGTCATGGGCTCTTTTGTCTTGGCAGAAAAGATCTTCCTCGGAGGGTAAATTTCCACTTTTGCCCTTTTCTCATTCTCCATATTGGTCATGTTCATAGTGTTTCAATAACTCAATTAAAGCTTTTATCAATTTTTTTTGTGACAGGGTGATTGGAGCGGTACTGATTGTAATTGGATTATATGCGGTTTTATGGGGAAAGCAAAAGGAGAATCAAGTGACTAATTGTCAGATTTTAGAACCAACCAAGAATATTGATTCAAGTAGTAGTAAAGTAACTCGTGAGGATTTGGAAGCTAATAATGGAAGTGAAATGAAAATTTCCAAAGGTGATAACTCGATGCTGTCTACAATTGTAATCAGCGTTCCAGTATCGGAAACACCTTTGAAGAAAACTATCCAAGAGCCATGAAGATTGCATGAAATGAAGAATAACGGACTTAGTTTTTGTCGGATATATGAGTATTTTTGTCGTTTGCACTTTTAATTTTGAATATGATTATGAAAGAGGTGTAAGAGTAATCCCTCCAACTTGCGGTTTTTTAAATACAAAGGCTTTTCACCCTTATTGTCATTGAGGATTTCACGGAATATCAATAGACAATAGCTTTGTTTTTTTTTCTTTTTAACTAGCTCGTAGATGTCATATATAATTAGAAACAATAGGTTATAAGAACATTATTATTATTATTTGGAACGTTTTGTCCTTTTGAGATAGGAGTGGAACGGATTTAGATATTTTAGGATTTCAGAATATTTGGATCTAGATCTGTCGAATCTGAGTTACAATTATTTGGACCCACATTTATGGTTTCTGAATATCCAGATCCGGATATATGTACAAACACGAGATGTTTGTGGATATACGAATTTGGATTCGGATCCGTTAGAAAAAGTATTTTTTTTTTTGGAAATTATGCAAAATAAATATATTATAATGCCCCATTTATCAATTATGTAGAATAAAAACTATAAAAATTAAAACAAAAATAATGATAACCCCAACATACAAGAGCATCTCCAATCCACCTCTATATTCTACTCTAAAATAGAATAATAAATAATATTTCTCTATTTGTTTCTCTAACTCTAAAAAAGTGAATGTTATTTTTCCTCTATATTTGGAAGAAGAAATAGAAGAATATTTTGTCTTATTCTAAAATAGAAAAAGAAATAGTATTCCTCTAAAATAGAAGAATAAATTGGAGAGAAAATAGAGGAATGTTATTTTTTATTCTATTTTAGAGTAAAAAATAAAGAAATATATTGGAGATTGTCTAACATAGTGGTTTGTGTTAGTGTCGTCATTGTATCATTATTCGGGTTTAAACCCGCATAATGCATGGTGTTGAACCATATTCCATATATCAAAGTCGATATCCCTAAATCAAAGCAGATAAATCTGTACAAGAAAAAAACTAACAAATATATGATTTAGTTACCAAATCTGGAATACAAGTTACCAAATATGAAGGATACAAGTTACCAAATCTGGAATACCGAATCTCTCTGAATAAAGATCGAACCCAAATGACGAGAACGAGATCGTGATATTAAGAGTGAACTAGCTAAACTGCTAAAGTAGATCCGAAGGCTGAGCAGTCTAGCTAAACTCTAGAGTGATCAATAATTTTTAGTCAAATTTCACATCGTGCAGTCGCAAACTCATATGCGAAAGATAAATGGTTCCAAACTTTTAGTTATATTAATATATGATTAGGAACATTTACGATTTATTGAGCTTTCAAGTTCAATCCTAAATATAGCAAATTTTAACCTTAACAATAATAACTCATTCCAATCTCTAAACACAAGGTTTAAGAAAAGGTATGTAACCTTCACCCGACTTGAAAGGCGAGTGGGACGAAATCGGACAAGGGTGTGGCTAGCCTAGAGGGAGCCGGTGAGTTCCTACAAAGAGGACACGTGGCACTTGTCCGGAGCCACTCGTCAACACAATCAGCGTGGAAACAGTGGTTACATTCCGGTATACACCGAACCGGATCCCTAGCTTCGTAATCACATAAGCATATCGAACATGGGCCGTTATTGGGCCTAGGTAATCTCCGGCTATCTCCAAGCACTATTCTTGGATATGACTCTATAACTGGCCGGTCCAGCCCGAGCTTCACTTCAGCCGTCGGCAAATCAAGAACTCGCTCACTCGTCGCTTCGTGATGATCTCTTCCAACAGATTTTGACCTTATGCAGAGGTATGAAGCGAGCATTATAGTGGAGATGAGAACCAGGATGCTCACCGCGATAGCTATGCCGTACCCGAGCCCAACCCCATTGGCCGGAGGACTTGTGGGAGTGGGATACATTGATATATGGAGAGTGAGAGAGAGAGAGAGAGAGACTAAGATGTGGAAGAAGAGAGTTTTTTTTAGGAGAAGGGGACAAGTTTGACGTAGTCCGCGGGAAAACAATTACAATAAATGGTGCTGCAGAACATTTTTTTTATCACATTTATATTTTTAAAATTGTGTTATATATGAAGCTGCGTAATTGTCCACCTAGAATCTTTCATCTTCTTATATTATTATTATTATAGATAGTTGACTGGATCTTTATTGATTCTATAGAGAGATTTTTATATTTTAGCTCGGAAACCGACAGAAAAAATCCTTGAAGTTATGCAAAGTCTCAAATTTTGAGATAGTCTGTTTTTCTTCAATAACGGTTTTCGATTGAATAAAAATATAGATACAATGTTTATGAATCAAATTTTTTTTTACAAAAAAAAAGAAAGAAAAATAAACTTCATCAAAAAACCTTTGTAGGTAGTTGGAAGAAACACTTTTGTGGGTAAAAAAAGAGAGTTAAGTTGCGGTTGTATGTACGTCTTGGATTTTCTGTTGGATAGCCATAAACCAGTTCCAAAGTAGTTCTGAAGCCAAGATCGGATCGGATAATCGATTAGATAAAACTTTGTTCCCTATAATTCGGTCAATGTTGTTAAAAAATTAACAAAAATCATTATCAAATTTTATTTTTCTCCCATGTTTTATTGTATGAACATTTGTATAAATGATGAATATTTAGAAAAAATGTTATTATTTTAGTGTTCAATTGAAAGATGTTTTTTATCGTCTGAATTATTATCTATTACATCAATTATACAACCCTTTGATCCATTAATTATTAAATACATGGAGGTACATATGTTTTTTGACGTGGTATACAAATTTCAAGTGACATCACTAAATCAATTAAAAATGATCTCATCAATTAGATCTTGAAGTTTGTAAATTATAAATCCTTCATTACAAGTCTTGTTTAGACAAAAAAATCTCATATATATATAATTCGTTTTTTCCCTCTACGATCCACATTAGGCAAAACCTTTTTTTCTCTAAATATAAGTTAAAATTCGCCACTTAATTAGCATCTCCAAGTTACGAATTATAATCGTTACTGTAACAGTTTCATTGATCACGTTAATTAAAATAACATAGTATTTGTTAAAAATAAGTTTTGCAAATAAATAACCAATATGTAATCATTCACTGCTATTATTCTAAACAAAAACAATACATCTAATGTTTATTTTAAGAATTTTGTTCTTAAATTGCTTGAAAACCGTTTTGTCATTCAAAAATATGAGATAATCGCATGGCTCTCAAATATTAACTGGTTGTTGTTCTTCAGATTCTGCATTGGAGATGATGATTCAAGTGAACTGTGTTGAAAAGGGAGAACCGTATCAAATTCCCTTGCAACGTTCCAATTAATCAGAGATTGGGCCACATGTGATCAGCCCACTCTTTATATATTTGTTGAATAAAGAAATACCCTTTTAAAAGAAAAATTAATCGAAATTCATTAATCATGTTCTATCTTGTTACAATTGTGATTTTCTTTTTAAAAGTTTACATTTTTGTATTTTTATATCCATTGGGAGACAAGTATATTTTCATTATTATACTCTGCCCATCAATAACAAATACCCCACAAAAGTAGTGGAGATCTCAAGAAAGTAACTTTTGCACTATCGGAAGAGTAAAGAAACAGATGCATATTTACATTATTGGCCGACATAAATATTACAAAGAAAAGAGAAATAATGGCTTGCTTAACAAATAATAATAACCAAACCAGCACCCCAAATTTTCATCGGTCCGTATCAATGGAAGTGCCGGGAGCTATATTTCTTTGAGCATCCGTATAGAGCTCAATAAAAAACAAGAGCAACGCATCTCTACTTTAGGTGGTGAAGTAGTGGATAGTGATTAAGATCCTAACGGAATTATTGAAGTGATTGTTGGATATCTGAGAGCATAACCCGAATTTTTTTTTTTTTATATGTTTTTTTTGGGAGATAATATTTTCGGTGACTGTTTTGTACGAAGAAGAAGTGCCTTTTCAGCGGATCGGACAATTAGATTAAGGATAGTGTTTTAAATACAAGCCTCAACAATGTATTTTATAGATATTTCAACGAACAAGAAGTTGTGGTGAAATCTATCTAATGATCCAAAATTCGTAAGTCCGATCCGAAAGTGCTACAATCCATAAAGATAAAATCGGAATCAAGAATTTTAACCAATAATATAGTGTCCAATGGTCCATCCAACGAGATAAATAAAAATTCGATAATTATTTAATATGTTTAAATTTCAATAAAACACCAAATAGTTAGTAGTCTAATGGTTTTTAAGAGTATTCAAAGATACTAGTTTAACCATATTTGAAAAGAGTGATACGCATTAAACACATTGTTATCAACCGTTGCTTTGGAGCATCGGTGGAGATTATAGATAAAAGTAAAAAACTTCCAAAGTTACGAGAACATAAAACAAAGATTTTTAAAAACTGATTTTGAAACACGACAACTTTCAAAGCAAGGAAAAAAAGAAAGTAAATGTTTAGAAAGAACGAGACTTAACTTGTATGTTGTTTATAAACAAAAACCTATTTGCAGTTTTTATTGGTAAGTATCTTGTATTACCTATAACATGTAGTGTATAAAATAGTTTTTTGTATTTATATTTATTTATACAAAATTCTAAAGTTGAGCTACAAGGTTTTTTACAACTATGATAAAATTACATATTTAGCAGATCTCTTAGCTAGTATGTTTTTATTTTTTTATATAAAAATACAATAATCATTTGTTATTTAATTAATAAATTTAAGATTTTTAGTTTAGTAATTTTGAATACATAAAACAAAACAAAAGAACAGAAATTAATCTTATAAGTCAAGTTTTCTAAACAAAAATATGATTCAAGTGTTTCAAAAAAACTAAAATTCACTGCAACAACTAAAAACCCGAAAACCAAAACTAAACACCAAAAACCAAAAGCTAAACCTCACTAAAAAACTACTTCCATTCACCTACGCTTTTTCAAGAAAAAGTGCTTATTACGAAGATATAGCGGGAAAAAAAAGAAGCATTTTACGGTGTGTGAAATGGACAAAAAAGTTGTGTTATGGGAAAAATTAATATTAAAAAAAAATTCCAAGGTTAAAATGAATAATCTCCTCCACTTAGGCAATTTAAATTAATTATTTTTACACCTCCGGAGTTGGAACTCAAAATCTAATTGGCGGTAATAATTGTTGATTTGTATCATATAGTTAATATAGTTTTATATAGTTTTGATTTTATGTGCTTGGGCATTTTGTAGCTCAGACCACTATATATACCCTCTCACGCCAACACCAATTAATATCCCCATCCAACCCAAAACATATAATACAATGACTACTCTTGTTTTATTTCTGCAACTTCTTTTCATCATCCCACTAGCATTTGGGTTAAACCACCCAAACTGTGACCTCGCCAACACTCAAGACCAAGGCTCTACCCTAAGAATCTTTCACATAGACAGTCCTTGCTCTCCTTTCAAATCATCATCCCCACTCTCATGGGAAGCACGTGTAATGGAGACGCTGGCCCAAGACCAGGCCCGTCTCGAGTACTTGACCAGCCTTGTCGCCGGGAGATCTGTTGTCCCCATCGCCTCAGGGCGTCAAATGTTGCAGAGCACAACATACATTGTCAAGGCTCAGATCGGGACTCCGGCTCAGTCTCTGCTCTTAGCCATGGACACGAGCAGTGACGTGGCTTGGTTACCTTGCTCCGGCTGCGTTGGTTGTCCTTCAACCACCGCATTTTCTCCGGCCAAGTCCACCTCCTTCAAGAACGTCAGCTGCTACGCTCCTCAGTGTAAGCAGGTATAATTTTCTACCTACAAATATAATAAATATGTTCCATGGAATGTTTTTTTGATTAATTATATTCTTCACACATTAATTTCTATAGCACTTGCAACATATATATGCTTTCATATAGGCAAACTATATTGTAGTCGTATTTTAATATTAGTAACCTGAGATTTGTTTTCATCTTAAAGATCTGAGCATGAGAATATTGTTTCCCCAAAAATAATATATATTCAAAACTCATGTCTCCGTAGAAGTATTAGATCTGGAATTTATTTAATTATAAAAAAGGAAAACAAGAGAAAAAACTATAGTATTATTTATGTGAAAAAAGTTTTTCACAGAGATGGGGTCCCGCGTGGTTATATTGATTATTCCACCCACATTCCAAAAAATCGTTCACGAGATTACAGAACACTAAAACTCGACCGACACAACTGCATTAACTCACGTGAACACACTTGCAGGTACCAAACCCCACCTGCGGAGCACGCGCGTGCTCTTTCAACCTAACCTATGGAAGCTCCTCCATTGCGGCTAACCTCTCTCAGGACACGATCCGTCTCGCCGCCGATCCGATCACAGCCTTCACCTTCGGCTGCGTCAACAAAGTCGCCGGTAGAGGAACCGTCACACCACCACAAGGCTTGTTGGGCCTTGGACGAGGCCCATTATCGCTCATGTCACAGGCTCAGTCACTTTACAAATCCACCTTCTCTTACTGTTTGCCAAGTTTCAGGTCCCTCGCCTTCTCAGGATCGCTGAGACTCGGCCCTACTTCGCAGCCCCTGCGCGTGAAGTACACGCAACTCCTGAGAAATCCGAGGAGGTCTTCTTTGTATTACGTCAACCTCGTTGCGATCCGCGTCGGTCGGAAAGTCGTTGACTTACCTCCGGCAGCTATTGCTTTTAATCCGGCCACCGGCGCTGGAACCATCTTTGACTCCGGTAAGAGATTCTTATTTACATTTTAGCCGTTAACAAACCGGTTTGATTTTGGTTAGGTTTTTATTTTCCGTTCGGTTTGGATTTCGGATCGGTTAAGACTACAAAATATAAAATTAATGTTGGTTTATTTGATTCGATTTAATTTGGTTAACTTAAAATAAGTTTTCTTTTTGTTGTAAAAGAATAAAACCAATGGAGTTTTCGAATTCAGCCCGGTTTAATTCGGTTCGGTTATATACCAGATCTATTTACTCGTGTATAGGACTTAGGGTCTTATACTCTTATTAACCGACTATTTGATTTGCAGGGACTGTCTACACGCGACTGGCTAAACCGGTTTACGAGGCGGTGAGGAACGAGTTTAGGAAGCGCGTGAAGCCACGTACCGCCGTGGTGACGTCACTCGGCGGTTTCGACACGTGTTACACAGGGCAAGTGAAGGTGCCGACGATAACATTCATGTTCAAGGGAGTGAACATGACGATGCCGGCGGATAACCTGATGTTACACAGCACGGCCGGAAGCACGTCATGCCTCGCCATGGCAGCAGCGCCGGAAAACGTAAACTCTGTGGTGAATGTAATCGCAAGCATGCAGCAGCAGAACCACCGTGTCCTGATCGACGTTCCCAATGGAAGGATCGGTTTGGCACGTGAACGATGCTCTTAAAAGATGAGAATGAGACAATACGAGTGTACTAGTGTTTTAAGCAGAGACTTGTTTGCTTGTGTTATTTTGTGTGTTTTCATTTTTGTCCTTTTCGTTTTGCTTGCTTCACCACTTTTCATCTGTTTATTAGAGGTGGTGTAGTAGCATTTGTTCTATCGAGTGGTCATTTTTATGGTTTTTTTTTTTTTAACTTTTGTTGAATTCTCTGGATTCGGGTCAAAACTAATTAAATAAAGAATATATTACCGATGAAAGTATATGTTTGGTCCTTACGGTATATGCCACTATAATAAAATAAAATAAAAAATCTGTAATATAAATAAAAATATTATATCATTTGAAATCATTTATATAATTAGGAAGTTCTCTCCTAATCAAAAAGATAAATAAATAAAAAAGTTAAAATAAACCTAATGAATCAATTGATTCACACACTTTCTTAGATTATTATCTTTCATTGAATAAAAACAATAATTCACAAAAAATGTAAAATATAAATAAATAAAATTACAACACAAGAGAATATAAAAAAAAAATGTGAATATAAATTAGATGAATATCAAATTAGATAGTTGTATCTTGAGTTAATGTGTAAATATTTAAAAAATATTATATATAAAAAAATTACAACACACAAAAAAAAAAGTGAATATAGATTAGATGAATATCAAATTTGATAGTTGTATCTTCACATATAGTTAATGTGTAAATATCTGTAGATGATTAGAAATAGGGAAAAAAATTTATCACGATAAAAGATATTAAATGGAATGACAATTATTTTCTAATAGTTAGAAATTATTTAGGATAAAGAAAATACAAGTTCAGATGTAACAGTAAATGCAAAATTTTAAAAGATTTTACTCAAAATAAGAATATTCATTTTTCAACAGAAAATATGTGTTAAACATTTTTAGAATATTGATGACTTTTAAAATAACATGTATTATTTGAAAAATAGTGATAAATTTACATATTCGCATAAATTTTTTAATGTAATATTATATAAGTTTTTTTGGATATAAGAAAAAAATTCATTTTTTAAGAAGAATACATCTTTAGAATTTGAGACTATTTTTTATGAGTGTTAAAGAATAAATTCATGTTAGCGATTAAAAATAAAGTAATTTTAGCACATTACGTCAGATTTAGCTTATTCGCATTTGATGTGGAATTATGATCGCATAAGCATTTAATGATTTTTACGATTGGATAAATTGTCAACATCAGAACCTCTAGAAAGATATCTTCATGAGATTTCAATATGGAAGAAACTCTCTTTCTCTGGGATAGAGGGTCGTGGGATGGTCGCCAAGTCTGATTCCTCTTCTCGCTAGATTTTCAACTGATTTTTATCACGACGTGACATATAGCGATTTTTTACTTTTCAAAAGAAAAAAATTATCGTGGACAAATGTTGTATATCACTTGGTAAAATAAGTTTACATATATATAAATATTTATATAGATTTATCTTTTATAAAAATGATTATATTTATATTTAACGATTTATATTATTAGAAGTTATAAAAATTGAAGTTATAAAATTGAAATCTAGTACATAAAATTGAACATAAACATTAATATTAGCATAAAAAAAACCAATCTAATGATTGAAAGGGTATTCTCATGATTGTTACTTCATTTAAAAAAAAAAAAATCAAAACTAACATATTTATATGCAAATTTCTGTAAGTACTGTTGAATTCATCTGGTTTATTAAATCTTTTTTTTTGGTAGAATATGGATATAATGATGTTTTTTTTGTATACATTTCGTTTATTCCACAATGGGAAAGTGTGGTTTTGCACATGCTTAGATAACCGGCATAATGGCTAAGCCACTAGCCCACAATTTGGCCGTTTGTGATGATGATTAAACTAATGGCACACTGAAATAATTCGTTATAGGCTCGTAGTCTTTTCTTTTCTTTTAATTTTTTTCGACAACAGACTTGTGTTGTGGTCTTATAAAGGAAAAATGAAACCAGTAAAAAGGTGAAAGAAGGAAAGATGCGGTCAAACAAGAAAAAACAAAAAAACGGAGAAAAAAATACCCGGCAAGGTTACGAACTTGTGTTTTTTGTTCGAGTTATAGCTTATGTATATATGAAAACAAATTGGTAGTTGCAACTTTGTAAAATTTTATTAAAACGGTTTTGGTCTAGTGGTTTAAAAAAAAATAAAAAAATTATAGTTCGAATCCATTTCAAAAAAAGACCCGGTAAGGTTATGAACTTGTGTTTTTTGTTCGAGTTATAACTTATGTATATAAAAAAAAATTGGTAGTTGCAACTTTGTAAAACGCTATTAAAACGGTTTTGGTCTAGTGGTTTTTTTTAAAAGACAAAAATTCTAGTTCAAATTCATTTGAAAAGAAAAGTATTTTCGAAAGAAATATATTAAAAACTCAGACACCGAAAAAATTATTGACCAAAGATCTGGAATTTCCACGGTTTATAAAAATAATTTTTTTGAAACTGCTAATTAGTTTATGCATGTACTGTAAGCCTAGAAATATCATATATATATTTTTGTAGTATTTTACAACATGGCGAGATATATTTAATTTTAATTTATTACAAATGATGATCAATCAGTCAGACTAACTATCTACATCACATGCAATCACAATAAACAACTCCACATATAATTTTATGACGAGAACTCTCTTCACAACATACAATTCCGCGGTGGACAGTTTTACCTACACCATATATATATAATAAACGGTTATTTGTGCAATACACAAAATTACGACAGACGATTCCACTTAAACATACTAAAATTTCCGACAAATTTTACATCACTAATCTGCAAAACAATGCGATTCTCCAAAAAAATCGAATCCTATATCTAGTATAAAAACATTAAATCATTTACCACTAGATCAAAAACTTCCACAAATATCAACTACGTTTAACTGACTCATTTTAAAAAAAAACATCAAACTAATTCTAAAGTTTTTGGCATATAATAAGAGGAATTAGCAAATTTATGGGTTTTCTCATATTTGGGGTGGGCAGTTACACGCGTAGCCTAGTGGGAAAAGCCCACCACAGAACACACATCCTCGTCTCTTATCATCTTCTCATTTCTCATTTCTCTCTCACAAAAAAAAAAACCCAGAATCTCCCCAACCTTCTCCTCGAATCTTGATCAAACCATGTCGAATCTCTTGCTATCCCCAAACGGCTACATGTTGGCATCGCCTAACCCTCTTGGCGGCAGATTCCTCAGTTCCAAGTCCGGTGGACGGAAACTTCTCTTCTCCGTCGTTAGAGCTTCTTCCGATGATGCTGATTGTAATGCCGAAGAATGTGCTCCGGAGAAGGAGGTACTCATTCTTACGTAAAGTAATGCAGATCTGTTGTGTTTTGTTTCATATTCTTTATGTATGCTCTGCTTATTCGATTTTTGATGAGTGAAAACTCAAATCTTCATGACTATAGAGTCGCATTCTTGTAATATTTTAGGTTTCAACTTTTCGAAATTGGATATATTTAGTGAAGCCTCTCAATACCACTAGAATTGGTGTTGAAGTGATTACAAAACTGGGAATCATACAATTGAATTGATCTTATTGATGCGAGTCAATTGTCTCATCTTGGGTTTGGTGGCTGAAACACAGGTTGGGACGGTGAGTATGGAATGGTTGGCTGGGGAGAAGACGAAAGTGGTTGGAACATTTCCTCCTCGGAAGCAACGTGGTTGGACTGGCTATGTTGAGAAAGATACTGCTGGTCAGACAAATGTTTACTCCATTGAGGTTTGTAGCTCTAAATTCTTCATCCAAAAGGACCAAAACTGAGAGAGAGAGAGCTTTGGAGAGATATTGGTTTTCAATTGAGTGAAAAAGCTTCAAGCTTTGTTAAGCCGAGAGAACGGTTTTTATGTTTGTGATAGGCATAATAAGATGTATATTATATAGGCTAGAGGAAGAAGAGATTAGGGGGTCTTTGAGCAGTTGCTTGTTTGCCAGTTTTGGCTCTTCAACAAATCTCCAAGATACATTTGGCTCTTTCTTAGAGTCTGATCACGGTTCTTCACTGCAATCGTTGAATCAGGGATAATAATGAAAATTACGCTTCTTAATCTTGCCAGTTTTGTATTATATTTGGTCTCATTTAATCTTGTAGGAGATCTCTTCAACAAATCTCCAAGATAACTCTTTCTTAGAGTTTGATCATCGGTTGTTCACTGCAATCGATGGTTCAAGGATAATTAAGAAAATTACGCTTCTTGATCTTTATCAGTTTAGTGCTATTATATTTCGTCTCGTTTGGTATGATATTTTTTTTTGGGTTTTCTTTGTGTTTGTTCCATTATTCTGTCATCGACCTCCACCTCCACGACAAATTATGTCATGCAGATCCTTGATCTTCTTGAAATGGGGTTCTTGATCGAATTCTATTGGCTTTTTGCTGAAGAATAGCTTTTTCTTGTTACTTTTGCAGCCTGCAGTATATGTTGCAGAGAGCGCGATAAGCTCAGGTACTGCAGGATCTTCATCTGATGGGGCTGAGAACACAGCAGCAGTCGTAGCAGGCGTTGCACTTGTTTCAATCGCTGCGGCTGCCTCTATACTCCTCCAAGTCGGAAAAGACTCCCCGGCTCGACCAAAAACAGTGGATTACAGTGGACCGTCTCTTAGCTACTACATCAACAAGTTCAAGCCTTCAGAAATCGTTCAAGCTTCTGCCCCCGCCCTCACGGAAGCTCCACCGGTGGCTCAGCAAGAAACCTCGCTGCCGGAAACCATGGCCAGTGAGGCTCAGCTTGAGGCGTCTACAAGTAGTACCTCTTAGGAGATTAACCTCGGGTTCGATATATGTTGTAAAGATGAAATGAAGCATAGACGAATACCATGCATTTTGTTAATATTCGGATATAAACATTTATATATACTCTCCTCTATGAGTTGGTGACCTGATCAAAATTCAAAATCCTATTTTGCTTTTACCGCGTCTGGAGAATTGGTCCGTATTCAAAAAGATTGTGTCGTTTATCTTTTATTGATCTTGAATTGTCAATTGCAATCAAGAACACAATAGCAAATCCTAGAGAATTGTTGTAGACATCAACAAGATCTTCTTTTTCGCATAGCATCAAGCCTCTTAATCTCTTTCCTTCCCGGAGACATGTTGAGACATTGTTTTGACTGGATCTAGCTTACCCTCCGTGTTGCAGGAGCTTGATTCTAATTCTTGAGGTCTCAACATATCTCCGGGAAGACAACTAGTTTTCTATCTCTCTCTTATCCCAATACTTGGTCATTAGATTTAGCTCTCATATACCTTCTAAGTGCCTCAGAGTCTTTTTCTCCTTTTGTGTTCAAAATCGAAGACTCTTCTTCGCTGAGAGTCTTAGGTCTGCTTCATGTTACAACCAACATTTCACAATTTTTCAAACTAAGGAGATGCACATTTTCCTAAATACAAGGCTTCTGATTATCTCCGATGACAAATTTTCAAAGCTTAACTATTATTATCTTTATGTAAATTCATATTTATCCCACAAGATTAGTTTAATACATATATTTGACGTGACTTATCTCGGTGTTGTTGGTAGCTCAACCGACGTACTAGATAATCACTCAAAAACTAATTATTTTCAAAATCTCGAATTCTAACACCAACGATGGAGCGTTGACTGGAATATGTACTAAATTTGTTCTAGTCCTCGCCTCAAAGAGATTATGGCCTTAGGATTGGAATTTTGTTATTGAAAAAGAAAAGTAGTATTCGAATAACAATATCAGTTTGGCTATTGACCCCATCTATATCCTTACTCGATAAACACGAGGGAAAAAATCACGTCACGCATCTGTGACATAGAGTGAGAATTATTCCACGAATTTGGTTTAGAGTCGTAATCAAAGATATGTTGTAGCCTTTCTCCATTAAAAGTAGGCCTTAAGTCGCTCAATTTGCTTGTCTATATTTGTCGACTTATGCAATACAAAAAGATTAGGATTAAGAATGCTACGTAGGCTCCACTTTGCCTTACGCATCTAATACCGAGCTTGTGCCTTTAACGGCATGTCGATATATGTGTTTTTAACTGTTCCATAAAGTTGATTACCTTTTTTTTTTGTTTTATATAAGGAAAGAATATAATAAATATTTATATTTATATCTGATTTTATAGAGTAACAGATATATTGAAAAGAAATCAATTACTACATAGTTATAGTCTAAAAAAACATCACATCATGTTTTCTGAGAAATTTCAAAAATTTGTTGCATGAAAACTATATTGTAGCTATCTTATATAAATTTATTTGTCAATTTTAAATAGTTTTCTGATATATAAAAATTACTTTATAAAAATATTGTCCCACACAAGGCGTGTATACTAACCTAAAATAGTTATTAAATAATAATTGGATGCATATTAATGGTTGGGACGGATCCGGATATCATTGAATTTCAAGATATCTGGATCCGGATCCGTGGCTTCCGGATATCCGGACTTTGGTATCCAACAAAAATCAGGGTATTTGCGGATATTTGATCTGAAAATAATAATAAAATAATTAAAATAACTAAATTAAAATGCTAAAAAAATTTAAAAAAAATATAAATTAAAATTTTGAATAATATATTTCAAAATAAATATGATATATTAGAAAAAGAACTAAAATTAATTTATATTTTTTATATAATATCTTAATATATGTAAAAAAATATATATTCTTAATATATTTAATGTGTCCGGATCCGGATCCTGATATCCGAAGTTTGAAATTTTACTATCCGGATCCGAGATTTTACTATCTTTATCCGGATATGGAAGCCTCGGATATCCTAATTTTCTGAGCGAATCGGAGCGGATCCCGGATAATAATTCTACCCTTACATATTATAACTAATATATATATATATATATTTTATAGTATATATTTGTTTTTTTTCATCTCCAGGCATTACCCAACTAAGAAGGTTAGTCCGTATGCGTGATATGTGGTAGTGAACGTGGTACCACGTGGGTATGGAGTGGTTATTTTCATTAACATGGGACTGTGAGTGTGCTTCCAAAGATAAAAATATTTTAAAAAATGGAGAATCCAAATTTCATTGAATGGTGTATCTTATTTATAAAAGATTTAGAAATGGATCCATGCGAGCAATATAATGTTATCTCTTGGGTCGAAGTTTACAGGCTTGTCAGAGCCCTACGAACGATATATAAAAGAAGAATGAGAGTTACAAATCAAACAAGAGACAACCCGAAAAAGATAAAGAAGTTGAGCACCCGAAAAAACATATATTTGGAACCGGAATAGGAATTTCGACAAAAATTGGATGTTGATATGTTGCTGAAGAAGTTGATCTCAAAACTTAAAATTCAAGAAGTACAGCAAATTTTCATTGTTTAATACAATAGTGTCCAAAGGCTATTTCTAAAGGGGAAAAGAGAATCCAAAGGCTAATTATTTTCATACATATATTGGAGATTGTATATGAATTCGAATTAAAAAATCATCTCATTTTCAACCATGATATAATGATTTATACTAATTGTGTAGTAGTGTCTTTACTCGAATTCAAATTCGATAGAATGAATATGTTTCTTTATAAAGAAAAGTCTCTCAATTTCCAAATATTCTATTGGCATATTGGAAAAAAGTTGTTGATATAAAGTGAAGATTTATTTTATAAAGAAATGATTATTATTAATTAAATCTACTTTATAGAAAATGAGTATCTTGATAATTGTTTGGTCGTTTTTTAGTAAAAAGAAAAAAAAGAAAAAGAAAGTTTTTGTCTGCCGACAATTGATGGAAACAAAACCAAACGAGAATCTTAAATGAAAAAGCAGCAAACCAAAACCTTACATTAACTCCAAGGAGAATAAAGACAATGACACACCACTCTTATTAGAAAGTGTAGAAAAATGGAGTGGGCCAAACTAATATCACACCGTTTATTTCCCACGTGCGCGATAACAAACCAAGGCTGCTCTCTTGTCTTCACAACGCATCTCATGCATACTTGTGATATTATATAAACAGCCAACTTCCTCAAAAAAAAATATCAAACAAAACTCAATCATCCAAACAACAAAAAAACATTTTCTTCCCTTATATATATGACTAAAACAATGGCGACCTCAAGCATCAAGACCATTCCTATTACGGCGATCCCGAATTTCGCTATTTGTCACAAGCTCGAGTTCCTCAAGGAAGAAGGCAAAAGCCACGACCCGAAACGCCAAGAAGAAGAAGAAGGGCTAAGCTACGAGTTTCGAGAGATGTTAGATTCTCTTCCTAAAGAGAGAGGTTGGAGAACTCGTTACCTTTACCTATTCCAAGGGTTTTGGTGCCAATCCAAGGAGATTCAAGCTATCATGTCTTTCCAAAAACATTTCCAACCACTCCAAAACGACGTCGTTCTCGCCACCATACCTAAATCCGGCACAACCTGGTTAAAAGCTTTAACTTTTACCATCCTTAACCGACACCGGTTTGATCCGGTTTCCTCAAGTACCGACCATCCTCTTCTCACATCCAACCCTCATGACCTCGTACCTTTCTTCGAGTACAAGCTTTACGCGAACGGAGATGTTCCTGATCTCTCGGGTCTACCGAGTCCAAGAACGTTCGCAACTCACATCCCTTTCGGTTCCTTGAAGGATTCGATCGAGAAACCAGGTGTGAAGGTCGTGTACTTGTGTCGTAACCCGTTCGACACATTCATATCGTCATGGCATTACATCAACAGCATAAAATCGGAGTCAGTGAGCCCGGTCTCCTTAGAAGAAGGGTTTGATCTGTATTGCAGAGGAGTGGTCGGGTTTGGTCCGTTTTGGGAACACATGTTGGGATACTGGAGAGAGAGCTTGAAGAGACCAGAGAAAGTCTTGTTCTTGCGGTACGAGGATCTGAAAGAAGACATCGAGTCTAACTTGAAGAAGCTTGCAAGTTTCTTGGGACATCCTTTCACGGAAGAAGAGGAACATAAGGGAGTAGTGAAGGCGATCTCGGATCTGTGTAGCTTCAAGAATCTAAAGAAGTTGGAGGTGAACAAGTCAAGCAAATCGATCAAGAACTTTGAGAATAGGCACTTGTTTAGGAAAGGAGAAGTGAGTGATTGGGTTAACTATCTTTCGCCATCACAAGTGGAGGGATTGTCATCCTTAGTGGATGACAGGTTAGGTGGATCTGGTCTCAGTTTCATGTACGGCTAAATAAAGCCATGTGCTCACGTTTCTACTCTTGTGTTTGAGGGCTTTATAAGTTTAAAAGTAGTTGTTGTGTTGTTGCAGATAGATGAAGAAAACAATGAAGCAACGTCCACAATCTAGTTTGTCGATCTTTATTTTAACAATAATATCATTGTGTTTGCCATTATGTTTTTATCTGTACTACATAATGTATAAATATCACGGGTGTTACTGAATGTATTGATAAATATGTATAAACATATACATACACATATGAAATATAGATATAAAATATGTACTATTCCAGACACAAAAAAAACCCGGAAAAGTTTGATATTACAGTTTAAATGTTGGTATAAATCAATAATTTCATACTGTTAACAATGATCTAGTCACGCATTTTCATATAATTTGTTTTCTTTTGAAAATTTAAAACTATATATCCCATGCCTTCGACAAATTTAGCTAATAATAATTTTGAAAAACTTACAAATGAAATTATCTAAAATTCTAATGTTATTGAGCTAATAATAAATAAATAAATTTAAGAAAAAACCAAAATGACGTCAAACAAATAACGGGACTTATAAAAATGATGTTAATGATCCGCCAAAATAAAGAACTAACCGCTCAATAAATCCGAATCAAACCAAGTTGAATGCTATTTGGCTTTCATTCAACTTCTATATATACTAGTATAGTATTCACGCGCACATGATTATGGTGTAAAATTAGTCTAGTTTTAATTAACAAAATAATCGATTATAGACATTGTATGAATTATTATACGAAATTTCAGATCTGTTTGTATATATATGAATTTGCGATTATTTTAAAAAGAAATGTATTTCACGTGGGGATAAACTAAATACCTCAACCGAATCGAACCGAATTAAAATTTACAAATTCGAACCCAGACTGAATTGTATAATAATCCAAATGATTATAGAAATTTTTATACTAATTAAATAATCCGAACCAAACTCAAATTATATGAAACTGAATCGAAATAACCAAACTTATAGTAAATTAGTAAACATTATTACTTTGTTTACGTATTTTATATTTTGTGAATTAGTTAGGTGATTTTTCAATGTTCTAATCATATTAAATTTAAACAATAATGAATATATGTATTTTTCAATGTTATAATCATAAACATGTTCTTACATATTCATGTTTTTTTTAAAAAATTATATATTTTTTGTCGAAATAGATATTCATTTTTTGTTCAATTTTAATGGTAAGATTAAATATTACAATCTTTGAATAATTTTTTAGGCAAATTTATGAATATTCTAATGTGTTTGGCAATTGGGATTTGAATAATCAAAATAAGTTATTTGGAAATAAACGTATTTGGTAATAAGTATAGAAAATAAAAATAAAAAATAAAAAATGAGAAAAATTGGGAGAGTGACACATCATAAAAAATGGCCTCTAATGTTTAAATTTCATAAAAAAAAAAAAAAGTATAATTTCTAAACAAAAACCAAATGGGAATTAGCTAAAGATTGGACACACTTAATGGTACCCAAAATTACATGATCATCTACTCGGATTTCTCTTCTCCACAACCTTTTCCCTCAGAGCCACAGAGAAGATGTAGTATATATTCATGTTTTACATCACCAATTAATCATTTCGAGTAATTACCAAATATAAAAGAATAACCAAAAAAACAAAATCAATAAAAGCATACAAAAAAAAAAAAAAAAAAAATTGATCAACGACACATACGTATGTAATGTATGCACACGTGTGTTTTTTTTCTTCGTTTCCCCTAAAGTGACGTCGTTTTTGATTAAACCCGAACAAAAAAGATACTGAGCTCAGGTCCACTGTTCCCATCTGGATTCATCATGTAATACGTCTCCGAGTCTCTTGACCCAATCACTCTCTCGAAATGTGCTCTCATATAAGTCAAATCTCCTTCTTGTTGTTGCCCTCCTCCTCCTCCTCCTTGCTCCGCCGCTCCGCCGCCGCTACTCACCGGTAAAACACCTGCTCCCATCGACACGGCGTGAAGCATCTGCATCACCAACAGATCTTCTTCCGTTGGCTGTCTTTTAACCCCGTAACCAGATTTCTTACCGTTACAGTACAATGCCCAAATCGGTTCGTCAATGATTTTGGTTTTCTCGCTCGGTTTCTTCTCACACTCAAGCGCGATTCGGACCAAACCAACACCGAGATCTTGAAGTAGTTTCCCTGTCGGAATCGCTAACTCCAACAAGAGAATCGGTAGAGAACGCGGATTCTCTTGAACCGCTAAATTCACACGCGTTTTGCGGTATCCGAAAAGCGTTCCCGTGACACGTGTACCTCCGTGGACGTGGTTCTCGTGGAGCCTTGTCCCTCCCACGGGGAATTTACACATCGGAGACATGATCGGAAGTGATCGGAAAACAGAACGGACACGGCGGAATAGCTTCGTTGATTTGGAACCGGCTGATTTGTTCTTACTAGACGGTTGCTCCAATGTAATCTCCGGTCGTACCGTGGCCGTCGATTTCTTCGACGATTTAGGACTACCGAGAGGCGACAATGTCGTTGGAGTCATCATCCTCGGCGTTAACGGTGGTGTTGCCATTACAAAAACGAAAGTGTTTTTTCTCAAATTTGAAATTGTTTCTGTTTTAAGAGTTAAAGATCAAATTTTTATACAATCTTGAAAATTAATGGAACGCACGTTGAGTTAATCTTTATTACATTTGTTTAATATGCAAACGTGAGTGCGCGACTTTCTTGTAGTATTATAGTTTTTATTTTTATATTTTCAGTTTCGCCGGTTCTAGTTTATGGTCGGGGGATATATGGATTAATCAAGTGTTTGTTTTGGTAAAACCATTGATGTTTATGTTTGGTGGTTAAGACTAATTCTCCTGCACTGCTGTTTTCGAAGGTTGTTTCCCACTTACATATGTTTCTCTGTCTGCTATGAGAATTAATAAAAGCTCTACAAGCATCTGTTTTGACCAATTTTAACAACAGGGGGTAATTACAGATCTTACATAGAATTTGTTGTCATAATGTTTACTACCAGGGATTCACTTAGCCAATAATAACATAGTGCATCAAGAACATGAAAACCCAGGAGCAGAGTGTATTGAAACAGAGATCAAAACTGAAGCTTGGGAAGTCAAGCCAAAGCACATACACACACGCACTTACATATATATATACACAAGGTATTTTCCAATGATGATGAGGTTTTTGTGTTGAAGCTTTTCTCTTATCCTTGGACAGAAGATAATCTCTTTGGTGGAGGCAAATTTCTCATGTTGGATTCCATCTTGTTGAATGTGAGATTTGCGATGGCTCTGTCGATTGAGTTTGTTTCCGATTCAGTCTTCTGCTTTCTGTTCCTACTGAAAATCAAAGATGGTTATGAGTCTTTACTCATATAGATGAGTCAAAATCTGATAGATGAAGAAAGATCTCTCTCTCTCTCTCTCTACCTTGTTGTATCCTTAAGGAACTCCTCTGAGTTGGTGCTGTCTGGTTCCGACTTCTGTTGTGAGTTCTTCGCAAGTCGGTAAAATGTATCGCGGAAGCACTTGCGGGCATCATCAGTCAACTATATTAAAAAAAAAAAACAGTGTTAATTATGTCACAAGACTGATCAAATATGAGAAAAATCTCAAACCAAGATTGAGATCACCACACTCACCATTTCTGAAGCTTTCTGTAGATCCTGCAATACAACTTCTTCAGCAGAAGGCTCCTCACGCAAATCCGAGATCTTCATTGGTTCCGCCTCCTCCTCCTTGATACCAAAATAATGTTCCAAGATTTAACATCTCTACCATTATTATACCGAGTTAATCCCTCGTAACAACAATAATCATAAGAAACCATCACACATCAATTTTGTAACCAGAAAATCCCATACCGAAACCCAATCCAGAGCTTAATTCCGCAACATCCGATCATCATCGGAAAACAAATGACCACTAGACTTACCAAGAGTGCTGAAACTCAAACTCGTGACAATGAGTTGCATTCCCTAACCCTTAGCACACACTACCTTTTATGCTATTTTCGACATTGCTATATATATATATATATATATCAAGAAGAGTCAATTTCCTTACCATATAAGGCATGTCTTGACAAGTTTCCCAGTTATAACAGAACATAGGGACTTCCCGACCATCGAGATAAGCAGACGAAGAACCGGGGCTGTTATTATCCGACTCCTTGAAAGAATCAAGATTCCCATTCCCTGGAACATCCTCCAAAATGGAATTTCTTCAGTAAATACCGGAAAAAACCAAAAACAGAGAAGACAACCAAAACACAAATTACATCTGAAAGTTTTATGTGTTTAAAAACAACTTATCAGAGAGAGAGAGTGTGTGAGAGGGCTATACAAGAACATGTCATCCATCTGTTGGATCCCATCGAAATCATGAAGAGACGAAGCTGAGTTATAGAAACAACCACCACCACCAGACTTCAACCTCTTTGATTCTTCTTCTTCAACTACTTCATCACTCGTACCAATCTCCATATCCATTTGACTGTATAATCCTCCACTGAAACCATTGTTAATCACATCGTAATCGAAACATTTCTCAGCAGCTTCTGAGGAGTTTATGTTCCATCCACCCCACATATCAGGAGATGGGTATGAATCTGATGTCTCTTGATAGTTAGGCACAACAAGATCCTCTAGATTCCTCCTCGAATAACGATCCATGATTAGTTTCACCTGTTGAAAAGCTATAAAAAAAACATATCAAGATCACTATTTACAGAAACAAACATCGGATTCATACTAAAAGAAATAGCAAGAACACACCTTTTGATAAGATCCAAATCGAAAATATCCTTTTTGTCAAAGAAAACAAAAAACCAAAAGATTATTATTATTATGAAGTTTAGGTTCAGATTTGCGAGTGAAAGAGAGAAGACAACAAGCAAGTTGCAGGAAGTGGTTTTAAATTATTTTAGTGGCTCAGGATTCACAGAAGAGTTTTGTGGCTTAGATTTCTCCTCCATCTAAACCATCTCTCTCATTGGTCCACGTGTTAATCATATCTTTTTCTGTGTGAGGTCGGCAACTTAAAAAAAAAATAAAATAATTAAATCTTCCTACTACTGGCCAACTTGCACATTTTTTTGTAGGTGTATGTTTACGGATATACCCTCCAGGTTTCGGCACAGGTTAGCGAGCAGTTTCGTTGACACGTGTATGTCTACTCGATTTGGTCTGTACACGTGGCCTGTGTATAGGAGGTGAGGACACGTTACAGACTGTTAAACGGTGGAGTGGGACCGGTGGTTCATGTGATGAAGGGTATAAGTGGATAATGTTCCTCGCTGTCTTACCTTTGTCTTTTCTCATCAATGTTAGTATTTTCCAAAATTAAACTTTTTTATAAAGTTTTATTATTTTTTTATAAAATTTACAAAATCGAAATACATTATTTAGGTAGCAATTGGGTTATCCGGTCCGTTTCGCCCCCACAAATCGAAAAAATCCAGATATTGACCCTATTTTTTAATGTGGTCAAATTCAAATCCAACCAATTATCGGGTCTACTTCTGGTTTTAAATTAGATACACAACTTTTCCCAAACTATCCAATAATTATCTTTACTATTTCTTTTAAAATTCCACCAAAATTTAGCATGTTCAATTGCGAGCAAATTGTTTATCGGAAAAAAAATGACATCGCGTATATCGAAAAAATCTGAGCCACCGAATATTTTTCTAATGGATGGCTAGAATATTTTTGATCTCGGTCCTAATTTGATTGAATCTGATGTCTGTTCGGACTTTCTCGAACCAAAAAAAAAAGGAAAAGTCTGTTCGGGCTTGATCGGGCTAAGCCCATATAGTTTTAACCAGAGCTGACCCAAGTGTATACGTATCAAAGCGTCTGTGTGTATATTGGCGGAAAAACGACCGATTCATGTTCTTACTACCGTTATGCACATGTACTCGAGACCTGTGCGAAATTCTTATATCTTTTTTAAATTCAAATTTTCTACCCAAACACTTATATTTGTATTTTTACATACTTGACTGATATACCGTTAATCAATCCGTTATAATTGGCTGACGTGGATGTTGAGTCATTAATTTTTTTTTTTAATTATATTGATCAAAACGACGTCGTTTTGGTCGTTTGATTCAATTTTTTTTTTACCAAAACGACATCGTTTTAGTTAAAATTATTATGAACAAAAAATTAGGATTTTGTCGCAATCTTCTCTTCACCACGTGCTTCAACACGTGGGGTGGGATGAAAATCCTCTTCTCCAATCTGGTTAAACAGGCCGGGCGAGAGGTAACAAAGTCCAGATCCGATTAGCGGAAGAGATCATATCGGTTATCAAATCTAACGGCGGAGAAATCACGATGAGAGGGATCAAGCAGATGGAGCTTACGAAATCCGTCGTATACGAGTGTCTCATGATCGAACCACCGGTCACGGCGCAGTACGGTCGTGTGAAGAGAGATCTGGTGATCAAGAGCCACAACCGGAGGAGTTTGTGCCGGAGAGATTCGTCGGAGAGGAGAAAGAGAGGCTATTGTGGCATATGGTGTGGTCGAATGGGCCGGAGATAGAGAATCCAACAGTGGGGAATAAACAGTGCGCCGGAAATGATTTCGTTGTTTTGGTGGCGAAGTTGTTCGCGATTGAAATTATTTTTGTTTAGGATAATTTTAACTAAAATGACGTCGTTTTGGTAAAAAAACAATTATGAATCCAAACGACCAAAATGACGTTGTTTTGATCAATATAATTTAAATAAAATAAAAATTAATGACTCAACATCCACGTCAGACAAATATAACATATTGACTAACGGTGTATCACTCAAAATATTTAAAAGCACAAATACAAGTGTTTGGATAGGAAATTTGAATTTAAAAGAGGTACGGATATGTATTCGCACAGGTTTCGAGTACATGTGCGTAACGGAACCGTAATAGAAATATGAATCGGCAGTTTTCCGGATATGTATTCGTTCATTTGCTTTATTCCCTCGGTACTTATCTAGAAAAAGATTGATGATTTTCTTTACAAGAAAGTATGGTTTTAAGCTTTGTGTAGTCTTGAGAATTTGGTTGAAAGCATAAATATCATGTAGATTGAAAGCTTAAGTTTTCATGCCACCAGCTACGTACATTGGAGACTATGGACGAGGTTCAATCTCCAGTGACACCATCCATGGAGGCCACGGTGAAAACGAGTGGAATGAATGTTACAGAAAAATCTTTCATAGAATTATGTGAGGTTTTTGTTTGTATTCCATCTTTGATATTGTCATTACATATAACTTTTAATTTGGCTAAATGGTTTTTGGTCTTGTGGTTTTCTTAAAAGAAGAGTTCGAATACATTTAGGAGAAAAGTTATTCTCGAAAGCAATATACTAAAGGCTGTCTCCGGGTCCACGGAAAATAGGGCCAAGCCTGAACTTCGTAGCAAATCAAAGAAAAAATAACCATTTAATTTCTTGATGATCGAAAACTGTAGCTCTCATCCTCAAGTTTGATTGCCTTAGGCTGTCTCTTAATACTTACAGTATGTGATTTGTTTTTTCCTATAGGTTAATAAGTTTGGTGCAGTAAGTATCAATGGGATGGTAGAAATGCTACAGGTGCCGAAGCAAATGAGGGAGAGTGTATATTCTCTCTTTCAAAATCTACTTGATCAACGGGTTTCCCTTTTCTTCAATCGACCAGATCATTCTCTGTTGCTTCTACGGAGTGGCTAAAGTTCGTGTTTTAAACTCAAAAATGTTTTCTAGTTATGCCGGATTTTGCTATTCATGTGTGAAATATCGGTGTAGATATCTCGAATCAATCTAACTTTCAGAGAAATCATATACAAGTATCGAAAGCAACCGCATTGTAAACAACAAGTTTATCGCAGCGTTTTTGTCGAATCATCAGGTCATGTAGATATAGTCACGTTTTACAATCAAGTGTTGCTGCTGGAGCTTGGTCCTATGAACAATGATTAGCTTGTGGAGGCTAAAGTAATAATCACTTAAAAACTAGAATATTTATTTACTTAGCTTCTTCTTTTTTTTCTTTTTCGTTTTGTAACCTATCATGGCCAAGTGATTAGGACTTAGGATTAGGAGTGTCCGATCAAGTTCTATGATCAAACATGTTCATCTACAATGAATTTCTATAAATCTTATTAGTAAGAAAATACATTAGAATACTAAAAAAAACTAGAATATCTAACTACTTATATCAATAATGAAAAAGGAACACTTGCTAATTTTTTTGCTATCAGTGAACTTAAGACTTTAAATTTGACTAACCCAAAAAAAAATGGAGATGATTTGAGACAAATCAGCAAGATAGGAAATATATTTTATTTCTTTTTTTTTGTGGACTTTTTAATTTTGTTTTCCTAATATTTGTTAACTCGAAGATAGATCTTTCGTCCCCGTCGCGTTCTCTAGATTTTCTCTCACTTCCTCCGATTTTCTGCTCGAAGTTCTCTGAACAGTTTTATTCATTTGTACCATTTCGAGATCATCTTCATCTTCCCCAAATTTTCTTTCGAAATCGCGTTTGATTTCCTCTTTCTTTGACTTGTCTACCATCTCCACGAGGCTCGATCTCGCTACTAAGTGTTTTTTTTTTTCCCGTTGTCCGGCGAGGAATCTGAAGAAATGATTGGTAAGTTTCAGCTAAACTGGATTTCTTATAGGACTAGATTTTGCATTTAATGCAGTGTAATTGGTTCATTGAAGTTGATTTAGAGCTTCCGATTTCGCAGGTTAATCGAAATCTGTGGATTGATTGCAGCTGGATCGAGATGGAAGAGTAATTTTCTTTCTTCTTCTGATGTTTGCCATTGCACAATTTTTCATATTTCCTGTGCATTTTGATTGATGTACTGTTATAATTTCTTCTGTGTAGAGAAAATGCTGTTGAGATTCTTCAGAGATATCGCCGGGATAGGCGGAAACTCTTGGATTTTATGTTGGCAGGTAGCCTAATCAAGAAAGTTATAATGCCTCCTGGGGCAGTGACTCTTGACGATGTTGATTTAGATCAAGTTAGTGTTGATTATGTCATTAACTGTGCTAAGAAAGGTAATTTTAATAGTTTGCTTGCTTCTTTCTTCGGATGTTTTCGTGATCGTTCTGTTATTTAGATTGCTAATATTGTTTTAAACGTAGGTGGTATGCTCGAACTTGCTGAAGCGATTCGGGACTATCACGATCACATTGGATTGCCTTATATGGTATATGATTCTCATTTGTCACCTTTTGCAATATTTTGAAGGATAATGCAAGTTAAACAACTGCATTTCTGGAAAATCCTTTCTTTGACCGATGATCTATTGACATATATAGCATGCCTTACTTTCTTTATCTATGCCTTTGACCGAGATGCTAAAGCCGCCTTCTCCTTCTCGCTCCACTTGTATCAGTCAGTTTCTAAATGCTTGGGTCTTGTGCATATTTCAGAATAGCGTGGGAACTGCTGATGAATTCTTTTTGGCTACAAATCCTGAATCTTCTGGCTCACCTCCAAAAAGGGCCCCGCCACCTATTCCTATATTAACTTCCTCATCCTCTGCCATCGCTACAAATCCGGAGTGGTGTGAGTCACCAACTGCGCCACCATTAATGCGGTCAGAATCTATTGATTCACCACAAGCTCAAGAGCTGACTGTTGACGACATTGAAGATTTTGAGGACGATGACGACCTGGAGCAAGTTGGTAATTTCAGGATCTCAAGGCGGACTGCAAATGATGCGGCTGATCTTGTGCCAAAACTGCCCTCCTTTGCCACTGGTAAAAAATTGGAAAATGCATATCCTTAAGAAGTTAACCTGATAAAAATAATATTGTTATTGTTATTCGATTGGATAAACCTCATAAAATTATTCAAAGCGTACATGAATTTCTAGGCTTGGTGATTTATTATTTATGGACGGGGCATTTTAGTGTGAGAAACAGTGGAGTACTTGTAAATTTATCATTACTCTATACCTTACAGTAGCCAGAGCTAACTACTACTGGAACATAAGTAGTACACAAATTAAAGATCAATAACCCACTGAATTATTAAGAAAGTTGCAATGTATTTATGTTTCAGGTATTACAGATGATGATCTCCGTGAAACTGCATTTGAAATCCTGTTGGCTTGCGCTGGAGCCTCAGGGTATACAGAATATTGTCTTACTTACTATTTAATTTCCTTGTTTAGTTGAGGTGTGCTTGTGATTTCAGTGAGAGTCTTACTGATATCTTCTCTTTCATGCGTTTTCAACATGTATTGTGTAATCGTATAGAGGTCTCATAGTACCATCAAAAGAGAAAAAGAAGGAGAAAAGCAGGTCTAGGCTGATTAAGAAGCTTGGTCGCAAAAGTGAGAGTGTTTCTCAGTCTCAGAGTTCATCAGGATTGGTTGCTCTTCTGGAAATGATGAGAGGCCAAATGGAGGTCACTCTCTCTCTCTCTCTCTCAGTGTTTCTTTCTTATCCCATTTGTTGAAGCATATATGGTTTGGTAGAGCATAGAGTTTACATATTTATCACTCTATACGTTCCTGGAAAGTTGTTCTTATGTAAGTATCTTGTCGAGGTGTCCTTATTTTTGTATGACAAATGTCTCTGCTTCATTGATTTTAGTATGCGGTTGGATACTATTCACTTTGTTCCTCAGTTTACTCTTTCCATATGTCAATGTATTGTATTATGTTTTCTGCGCTGTTGCCTACACTACCATATGAACAATCACAGTTCACCCACTTTATCTGACAATCAATCCTTGGGCTTATACAGATTTCGGAGGCCATGGACATCAGGACAAGACAGGGGTTGCTTAATGCCCTATCTGGAAAAGCTGGGAAAAGAATGGATAGCCTCCTGGTACCTTTAGAGTTGTTAAGTTGCGTGTCTCGTACCGAGTTCTCTGACAAGAAAGCGTACTTACGTTGGCAGAAAAGGCAGGTAAAACCACCTTTTCACATCTGGTTGTAATATTGACCGCTTCTTTCATTTACTATTTTGGTTCTATCATCTATTTACTTTTTGGTATCTCAGTTAAACATGTTAGCAGAGGGGCTCATTAACAATCCCGTCGTTGGATTTGGAGAATCAGGTCGTAAGGCAAATGACCTGAAGAGTCTTCTGCAAAGGATTGAGGAATCAGAGGTATTTGTTCTACTTTATGTTCATGTGATTTATTACATGGTGTAGACATCAGAAATCGGAAAGGTTAAATAATGTCCAACTTAGCGTGATATTTTAATGCTGCACTACCCAAATTTTGATATGTTTGGCCAAAATAGTCCCAGTTCGATCAGTAGGGGATGTCATTACACCGTATTAACCAGTGGAAAAAGACTCATAACTAAGGAACATCTGCAAATTCCTAAATTCATGACAACCTAGCAGATGGCCATACAGAAAATTCGGTATTTTATAGGTTTCGCTTTAAGGATGTGGCATTAAAATATCCAAAGGTTAAGATGGGATTTGTGGGAAAAAAACATGGTACAGCGTATTTTGTCTGGCAGTTTTCCGTATTATAAGTTCTTTGGCTTTTATCCCATGTACTGAATATTGAATTGGCTTACATTAGCTGTTTCATAAGATGTTTTTTGACTTCTCCTTTGCTTGCTTTTCTATATATAGTCTCTTCCGTCCTCAGCCGGAGAAGTGCAAAGAGCAGAATGTTTAAAATCTCTTAGAGAAGTTGCAATTTCACTTGCGGAGAGACCGGCTCGTGGTGATTTGACGGGTGAAGTGTGCCATTGGGCTGATGGCTATCATTTGAATGTCAGACTATATGAAAAATTGCTTCTCTGTGTCTTTGACATATTGAATGAAGGGAAGCTCACAGAGGTCTGTAATTTCTGTCAAAATATTATTATACATGTTCGGCAACGAGATTCTTAGTCATTTAAAAATCATATTGAATTGAAAGGTTTATGTTCCTCTTCTCAGCTGTCATTCTTTGAGCTGCAGTTCCTACTTTTTTGTGTCCTCAAATTGATATTCCCATATACATTACTAGCAAAAAATTATTGATAAGTTTCCTTTCAGTTTATTGTTGCTTTTTCTATGAAATGTTTATGAAGTAACCTTGGTCATTTTATTTTAGGAAGCTGAAGAAATTCTTGAGCTTTTGAAGTCAACGTGGCGTGTTCTTGGAATTACAGAGACCATTCATTACACATGCTATGCCTGGGTATTGTTTCGGCAGGTAATGATGTAGAAAAAATTCCTCTATTATAACGATATTGATGCATATTGGACTTTTTACGGTAGCTTTATGAGTATGTTGTGTGGTTTCAGTATGTTATCACTAGTGAACGAGGACTTCTGCGACATGCTATTCAGCAGCTGAAAAAAATCCCTCTAAAAGAACAACGTGGGCCTCAAGAGCGCATACACTTGAAAACCTTGCAGTGTAGGGTTGAAAACGAAGAGATATCCTTCCTGGAATCCTTCTTGTCACCTATACGGAGTTGGGCCGATAAACAGCTGGGCGACTACCATCTGCATTTTGCCGAGGTTTACCTAAAAACAAATGCATTCAGACACAGAAGTTACTTTCAATCAATTACAGTAATTCGTATATATGATCAGCCTTTTTCTTTACTTTTTTCTGGTGGACTGTACACTTGCTTATGTGATATTGCGTTTAGCATATCAGATGTACACATAAGTCTCAGTAGTGTCCAGAAATTTGACGCATCATTTCACATGTAGAATTATTCCATATCTGCATTAGATTTTATATATATTACATGAATTTAAATAAGAGCACATCCACCTCAGGCCTCTTATATCTATTTTACTTCTAAATGTATTTCTATTGGAAGGCAGGTTCTTTTTCTCTATTTATACCATTGAAGTTGGTCATTTTGTTCCTTTTCTCTACAACTTTTGCAGGGTTCACTTGTCATGGAGGATACAGTTACAGTTGCAATGATAACTTGGAGGCTTTTGTTGGAGGAATCTGATGGAGTACGTAAACTGCTTTTTAGTGGAGTAATGGTGGCATAGTTTTCCCAACATGACTTCTGTACTTGTAACTGAGAATGATGGTTACTTTTCTCTACAGGCGATGCATTCCAACTCTTCAGATCGAGAGCAAATTGAGTCTTATATTTCATCTTCCATCAAGAATACGTTCACAAGGGTAAGTGTTATACTTAATTTCTAGATGCTCGACCAAAAATGGGATATCAGTTCTCATTTATGCCCATTCTAAGAATTAAGCATATTCCGTTTACACATTTGACGCATAATATTATGGAAGGTATGATGAAGCTGATTCTTGCAATTTACAGATGTCACTTGCCATTGATAGAGCAGACAGAAATAATGAGCACCCTTTGGCATTGCTTGCTGAGGAGACAAAGAAACTTATGAAAAAGGACTCTACCATATTTATGCCAATTTTATCTCAGAGGCACCCGCAGGCAATTGCGTTTTCTGCATCCCTTGTTCACAAGCTTTATGGGAACAAGTTGGTAAGCTTGATGTTGGCGTCCCATCTTAATACATTTTTGGTTACTACATCTCATTCATATATGAAATCTTGACTTTCTATTTTATTTCAGAAACCTTTTCTTGATGGTGCTGAACACTTAACTGAGGATGTTGTCTCTGTTTTTCCTGCGGCTGATAGCCTTGAGCAATATTTACTGGAGTTAATGACCTCTGTCTGTGGAGAGGATACAAATGGACCTTACTTCAGAAAATTAATACCATATGAGGTTAGAATCACGCACGTTTTACGTTGAAATCTAGGAAGAATGGCTTAAGTCACCTTATAAACAGGGTTGAATTCAGCGATTACTCATGTTGGCTCTAATAATTCACAATTTTATATCTGTTAGCTCGAATCTCTCTCTGGCACATTGGTTTTGAGATGGATCAATTCACAGCTGGGAAGAATTCTAAGTTGGGTGGAGCGAGCTTTTAAACAAGAGGTGAGATTTGGTGTTTCCTTTGCTGATCTATTGACGAATGGCTTTTCTCTGTGTTTTTATACAAGTTTTTCCGAACCATAACACATCTTCGCTTTTCTGCATAGCATTGGGATCCAATATCACCTCAACAGCGTCATGGGAGCTCAATTGTCGAAGTTTTCAGGATCGTAGAAGAGGTAGGGGGTCCTATATTCCACTTTTTTTTTTATCCTTTTCATAGTAGCATATGTATATTTTGTGGTTTAGAGCACATGTTTTGCGAGTTTTAATGAGTCTCATTAGTTGCTTTAGGCATTTGGTTATATTGTGTTCAATTGGTTGAATTTAGATTTCACTATAGTTCCCAAATATTCCGCATGAGAAATATTATTAGGCTTGAATGAAGGTGTTCTAATTAATGTTTTGATAATCTTTGATGCAGACTGTTGATCAGTTTTTTGAGCTAAAAGTTCCGATGAGATCCATTGAACTAAGCGCTTTATTCCGTGGCATTGACAATGCATTTCAAGTATATGCTAACCATGTCATGGAAAAGCTAGGTATGCACCATATGACTGGTTGAATTTGCTTCCGAGCTTTGAAGTTTAAAATACTTTCACTTATATTCTTATGAGCTGCTGTTATCAAGTTTGATCTTCCTTAACCTGGACATTGATTTTCGGTCTACTGGAATTATGGTATCGGATTTTTACTATTCAGCGAGCAAGGATGATTTGGTTCCACCTGTGCCGGTTCTTACTCGTTACAAGAAGGAAGCAGCAATCAAGGTTTTTGTTAAGAAGGAACTATTCGAGTCAAAGCTGCCTGATGAGAGAAGGTCGATTAACATTGATGTTCCTGCAACCGCTGTGCTTTGCGTTCAGCTCAATACTTTACATGTAACTTCAAGACTCGCTTCCTCAGTTCAAGCATCATTTACAAGTTTTGCTGCTATCTGTAATGTTTTCATATACTTTTCACAGTATGCTGTTAGTCAATTGAGCAAGTTAGAAGACAGCATATGGGAGCGATGGATAGCAAAAAGACCTCGTGAAAAGATTGTCATCAGTACGGACTTTCTATGTGTTTATTCAATCCTTAATTTCATTTTCCTTTACGAAAATTCTTATTCATTCTTGAATCCATCTTTAGCATATGAATGATACATTCCCATTTTGGCTAACATTAAAGGAAAAGCTTCGGTTGAGAAATCCAAGAGTTTTAACCAGAAGGAATCTTTCGAGGGGAGTAGAAAAGATATCAATGCAGCTCTGGATCGTATTTGCGAGTTTACTGGTGAGATGCCGTATGTTCACATCCTATAGAAGGATTCATTATCAAATGGTTAAATTAATCATGAATTCTTTCACACTGCAGGAACTAAGATTATCTTCTGCGATTTAAGGGAGCCATTTATTGAAAATTTGTACAAGCCAAGTGTTTCTCAATCAAGATTGGAAGCATTAATCGAACCCCTTGATACGGTAAGAAATCTCCCCTTTTTAGGTGAGCCAGGAATTTAAAGTTTACATGAGCTCTGAACCGCCAGAATCAAGATGCTGGTAACGTGATCTAGGGTTTCTAAAAAGTATGGTGCCTAGAAGTCACTCGAGCATAAAATTCCAAGACCATCTTGAGATTTATTATATGGCGTGTTGGTAACAGTGAATATTAGCAAAGGCATTTTTGTCGACGTTGCTAAATTCCAATTACTTTGACCAGGAACTTGGACAGCTATGTAGTGTCATAATGGAGCCATTGAGGGATCGAGTAGTCACCAGCCTGCTTCAAGCATCACTCGTCTGTAGTTTAATCTCAGTTGGTTTTGTTTACATTCTAGACAAGCTCTCAAGTGTTTGCCTTTTGATAGATAATTATTCATAATCTTACCAGGACGGATTGCTTCGCGTACTATTAGATGGAGGCCCGTCACGGGTATTTCATCCAAGCGAGTCAAAGCTGTTAGAAGAGGATGTGGAGGTCTTAAAGGTAATTCTTTCTTGACGGTCGTATTATCTCTATGGTCCGAAATGCCTGTCTTTAAAGCTCATATGATTAATGGATGTTTCTAGGAATTCTTTATTTCTGGCGGGGATGGACTTCCGAGAGGAGTTGTTGAAAACCAAGTAGCTCGTGTTCGGCTTGTTGTAAAGTTGCACGGATACGAGGTTAGTACAACTTAAGTGTGGGCATTCGGTTTTTTTTTTTTGCGAATCCTTATTTTTACTTGCATATAACTACGCAACAGACACGGGAGCTTATCGATGACTTGAGGTCTAGAAGCAGTCTAGAGATGCAGCAAGGAGGAAGAGGCAAACTTGGAGCGGACACACAAACATTGGTGCGAGTGCTGTGCCATAGAAACGATTCAGAAGCGTCTCAGTTTCTGAAAAAACAGTACAAAATCCCAAAATCCCACGCCTAATCGATACGCTGCTCCATTCGTGTTTGCGGTTTTTTTGGTTTCTTTCTTTCGGTCTTTGTCCAGTTTCAAAATCATTTGTATAAACACAGGTACAGGTTGTAGGGAAATTACAATTTTTACTCGGAGTTTTTTTGTTAGGTGTCATTTTGACGACTCAACTCATTCTTGTCTTTTGCGTATCTTTACTTTTTTATACAAATGTTAAGTGTTGTGGATTAATGTCCTTCAATACACAATATTTCGGGAAATATCAATTGGGAAAGTGTCAGATCAGGTTGAAGGATTTCGGATAACTTTGTATAAATTTGAATATTTTCAGTATATTTTTAGTCATGGAATACATTACAATAAACAACAAACGAATCATTTTAATTGATGTCAAAAAAAGAAAAAGAATAATTTTAATTATTTTTATCTAGGAAAATTTTCAGGTAATTCAGATCGGATATCTTACTTAAAATTAAAATTAGAACGAGGCAAATAATATTAATGATTTATTGACCGTTGAAATCCTATTTCTCTGTTTGATTTTTGACTGTTCCGACTTTCGATATAGCTGTACATTTGACTATGTTTTTTTTTTTTTGTTTGGCCTGACTATTACTATTTCCGAGTAACTCCTCCGGTGAACCAAGTTCCAACTACAAAGTTATTCAACGATCGAATTGAATATATATACAATATAGCTCTTTTTTCTTTAATCATCGAATATAGAATTGTAAATACACGGATTCTAAATCTCTATAAACTATTCAAAACTCGATCTCTATTTCCCCCAACAATGATAAAATATACAAATTCGGTATTATCAAAAAAAAAAAAAAAACCCCATAAAAAATGGTTTTTTTGTCCAGCCAACACACGCTAACATGTCTTGTTCAATGTTCATCTCTATGTTGTCTATATATGTACACATACACAATTAATTAAAGAGTTATAAAAAGCTGTAATTAATCAAACTCATCATCATATATATTAAATAAACAGTGAATCAAAGAACATCAAAGAAGGGAAAGCAATGGCAGGGACTGATTCCTATGGACCTTATCAGCAATTGAGCCATGAGTATGCTTACGGAGTGCCCGTGGCTGCAACACAGAACACGAACGTTGTGGTGGTGAGTGACGTATTTTGCTGTCCTTACCCGCTCGAGCTAACCGTCAAGAAGACATTTAAAGGATTGAGCGGTGCGAAACTTGAGGTCGTGGACCTTAAGTCTAACGTTGTTCTTCGTGTCGATGGTCCTCACGACAGCTTCAACAAGAAACGTGTTGTTCGTGACCCCGCGGGTTATCCTCTTCTCACCATGCGCGAGAAGGTATTAATTGATTTTTTATTATTAATCTGTGTGCAAAAACCTTAAACATCATTTAAAATGAAACAGAGTAATATACTTACAATTTTTTTGATTTTGATGTCAACTCGAGCGGGTTATCCTTAAACCCGATTGTTTATATATGTTTGGTAATCAAAACTATAGTTGACGTCGTTGAATCACCGATGGACGGTTCACCGAGGAGAAGGCTCTGATCCAACGGAGCTGATGTTCACAGTGCAACGTTCTCATCCTCTTCAATGGAGAGCTCGCCTCGATGTCTTCTTTGAATCTAATCATGTCCGAAACTTCAGCGTCGTAGGCACTTACTCAGACGACTCCGCCAAGGTTTACCATGCTGACAATCTCATCGCCGAGGTATATATCCAATACTACCTCCGTTTCACAATAAGTATCGTTATAAGATTTTATTGTTGTTTAACAAAAAAAAATGTTATGTCATTTTCAAAAGTTTCTTACAAAATTGGAAAATCAGAAACCAAGATAAGATCAAAGGAGATAATTAGTTAATGTTACATAAGAATATTTGTTTTTAATTGGATATTGTCATCAGGTGAAGGAAAAATCGGCATTTGGAGGATTTTTCAAAGGAAAACAAGACTTTGTGGTTAGAATAAATCCAGGCGTTGATTATGCTTTCATCGTCTCTCTCCTCGTCATCTTGAGCGAGACCAACTCCATTTTTTAGCTCATATATTCAAAATATTGTTTGATTGTGTTATATATTTGACTTGCATCTTTACATTTTACATTTTACATTTTACATTTTACATTTTCTATTTGGTGTTATGCTTAGAAACTGATTGTGTTTACATGTTTGTGATTTGAGTTTTGCATAAGCTTGCTGCTCTGTAGACGGTTTTTGTATTTGTATAAAACAAACCAAATGATTTATGTGTGTCATTGTCACTTGACCACAACGGCTTAAGAAACATTACAATGGTTGAAACGCTATTCTCCTAATGCTATGAATGATTTCAAGTTACATTACACTCAGATATTACAACACAATACAATATGATCATGTTCTTTGTATACGAGCTAGATGTCTAAGGACGTGTCAAATCATATGCTAAAAATCACGGTGAGCTCAAATTTTGTGGGCCTTCTTTGAAGGTAAAAGAGTGGTATGGTTGGTTCACTCTCTTGGTCTGGCAAGCCATAGAGAGCTAAGAGCACGTAGCCGCAATGAATAATCGTGTATTGCAAGGAGAGCGCGAGCTGATTGTCGGGTTGTTAATATTCTTAACATATGTTGATATGTCTTTAGCCTCATGTTGTCAGCCTGCGACAAACAAAAATGTTGGCGTTATCAGATTACTCCATTGAAGTTTTCATTAGATGTGACACACAATTTGTAACGTACCTGACGGATAAAGCCTTCAAGGGTACCTAACTTCCCCATCGCCATGGCCATCTGACCCATGTAGCTTGCGACATTCCCTGATGAACTTGAACCAAGAGTCCCGCTCGATAAAGTATCAGCGAGTGATTGCTGTAAGCTGTCCATCCCTTGTGATAAAGCATCTTCTGCTTGTTGAGAAGACTGTTGCAAGTTATTTAAGTCTAGCGATTGTTGTTCTGTCAACAGCTCCAAATGATTCGCTATAAGCTGTAAGTAAAGATGAAAATTTACTGGTGAAACAAATCATCAGGGAGAGACCGGACCAACTGAAACTGATTGGTGTGTTTCGCCTTAATTATTATTACCTTGAGAAGTTCTGATGAACGGAAACCACCGAGCCACAAGAAACATCTCTCAGCTGGTGTTTTCCACATCCCTGATAATAAATGGAAGACATCGTTCTTAGCTGCGTTGCTCTTTATCCTGAAAAGCTCCTCGTAGAGAGCTATTACTCCTTCTACAATTATCCGAAGCTCAGCATCACTCGCATGAGAATCTAAAGCAGAACTCAGCTCCTTCATCTGTCTGTTTTTATCTTCCTGCCACCGTCTGTATTCTACATCAAATGCCATCGCCCCTGTAAAAAGAGAAGCAAAAATAAGTTATTTCACATGAGATTGATCAACACCATCAACCAAGCTAGTCCTTACTACTTGATAACCAACAAAACTATAACTTTTCAACCAGATAATCGCTGTAACTCGTGATATTATAAGATGTAGTGAATAGCCATATGCCACTATTTCATCAGCCAACTCACCATTTCCAGCGGTAGAATGGGCTTGGTCTCCAGAGCTTGAGATAAAGACACCCTAAGATTAAGGGAAACTGTTTATGTATGCGCAATAGCAAATATCTACACAAACAGAGCCAAACACAATTGAAACCTGTTGCCTTGCTCTTTGCAGCTCCTGCTCAAGTTGGGTTAGCTTCAATCGGCTGTTCTCTAGCTGCTGAACATATGCCTGAAAGTGCAGTAACAAATGGACATCTTAATGTTTGCAAATAGCTATGCTCGACGAAAACATAAAAGAATTAAAACAAAAAACATATATATTAGCGTACTTTCTTCCTCAATCTGCTTTTCCTTGCAGCCTCACGGTTTTGAGCTAGCCTACGAAGCGTCTGTGATTACAATTAACAAGAAAAACATAACTGAAAGGCTCAATTACAAAAAAAAACTCTTCCTATAAAGAGATGTCTATATCACCTTCTGATCCAATTTATTCTTTGAACGGTCGCTAGAATCAGAAGCACCGATACCCAAATGCCCTCCATCGTACTGCAGAAATACTGTTTTATTTCAAGACTTTGGCCAATTAATAAGCATAAAGAAGCAACACCTAGGAATTTTACAAGCTAAACATTACATTATTATGATCTGTATCGCCATCTGTTGAGCCTGATGTTCTTGGACTAGTATCTCCCATTTTACCTTTTTCATCCAAATCTCTGTTACTAACACATCAGACAAAAACCGATCCACTCGTGGTACCCTGTGAAGTAGAGACTTCTAGAATTCACCTCGTTCACACGGAATTACACTAGATGGAGTAAAAGACTGTCAAAGTAAGATGGTAAAACAGAAACCAAAAGTTAAGAGTTATAGAGAAACACAAAAATATTTAACCTGTCGCAGGACTCTTGATGCTAGCAAAGGGAAACTAAAAGACCTACTCCAGACCCTCCTGATTACAGAACAGGAAAACAAACAAACAAACGTTTTGAAACTCATCAAATGTAGAATTTTATTTGATAACTTGTGGCAAGTAATACAAAAAACCAGTGAACAAAGAAACGAAGGAGCCAATATCGAAAAACTCAAAGTGCAGCTTATAATTCTCTAATCCTAAATAGACTATCTAAATATCCCATGCCAATAACCAACTCATTGAATTGCATCAAGAAAGTGGTATCACTGAGCTTAAAACTTAAACGTAGCGAGAAGCAACCTTATGACCTGAAGAACTTTTGAGTACTCAAACGCAGAGAATCAAAGTAAAACAATAAGCAGACCTACATGATTTAAAGTGAGAACCAACAGATTAACACAGCATAACATAAATATTGCAAACATTAGACTGAAGCAGAACTAAAAAGATTCATAATTTTAGCTCACTAGAAGCAATAGCTCGCCCCGGAAACAGAAGACACACAAAATTCGAGCCTGTTAACATCTAATCCCAAACAATTTCACTTCTACAGTGACAGAAACGATGATTATGATTCCTGAACACGTAAGGGAAACTACATAAAGCAAAAAAAAAAAAAAGGATCCCTTTTAAGGTCAAACTCAGTCTAATCTTCCATGAAAGCAGAGGCAGAATAAGAACTAAAGAGAACCAAAACCCTAAGACTAACGAAGAAGAAACTCACCTGGAGAATGGATTCTTCAGCTTTAACCCCACAAAAAAAAGGTTGGTCGCTCGGAAAAGGGAGTAGCAGGGACACGATCCGAAAACTCCAATCTTCAAAGACGTCGTCTTTTCTAAAACCCACCAGAGATCAAGAACAAGGTTACAACTTTTGTTTCTTCTTAAGGTCTTTTAGTTGTACGATCTTGAAGAAAAAAACCAGAGAAGGGAAGACGAAGTGAAGTGATGGTGGACCTGGAGATGCCGAGGGTTAAAAACAAATTATTCTTCGGTTTTTGACAACGACAAGTCACTTTTTTAAATAAATAAATAAATAATAATCCCTTATATATAATTGGAGATGTAACATTTTGGAAAAAAAAATAAAACTAGATTAATTTTTCATCTTCTATTTTCATCATGTGTTTTCAAGTTTGCATTAGAACTTCCCTTGATAAGATTTGAGACACTACCAATAAAACCACAAAACTCATAATAAAATTATAAAGTAACAAACAAGGTACCTTTATATTGTTAAAATGATGAAGATACAAAAAATCAAAACAAAACTCAATAACCTTTCTAACATAATCGAAGATATGTATAAACATTAAAAACTTTCCAAATGCTAACAAAAAAAAAAAAAAAAAAAAAAAACCTGATGGCTACAAGCTAAACAACATCAATTATCACAACCATTTTAGAAACCTACAGACAAGAAGAGTGTCATTGTGTTCCCAGAAATTGCTTATTCGTTGATGGATTGGTAAGAAGAATCTGATCCAAAGTTAAATTAATAGTCTCTCCTGGTTTGTGTCCATATGGATTTTGTACAGCTGAGAGTGACCAAAATACAATCTCACTCTCTGGGTCGAGCAAGCCATAAGGAGCTAAGAGCTCGTAGCCGCGAGAAGTAATCATGAATTGCAAGTAGAGCACGCGCGGACTGTCGCGTTGTTAATACTCTTATCATCTGTTGTAATGTTTGTAGTCTCAAATTATCCGCCTGCCACCACCAAAGAGATCATAAGGTATCTTAATATTACCCTATGAATATATATTCTTAGGATATCATATCTCTAAACATCACAAGTGTAGATTTTTGTTTTTGTACCTCGCGGATAAATCCTTCGAGGGTACCTAACTTTCCCATCGCCATGGCCATCTGACCCATGTAGCTCGCGACGTTCCCTGATGAGCTTGAACCAAGAGTCCCGCTAGATAAAGTATCGGCTAGTGACTGTTGTAAGTTCTCCATCCCTTGAGATAAAGCATCTTCGGCCTGCTGCGATGACTGTTGCAAGCTATTTATGCCCATCGACTGTCTCTCAGTCATTGGTTCCAACTGATTCGCCAGAAGCTGTTTGCACACATTATTATGACAATTTTTCTGTTAAAAACTGTACCTATGTAAAAACGAATGAATGAAAGCGAGATGAAGACAAATGGAACTTGACCTGACCTTGAGAAGTTCAGATGAACGGAAGCCACCAAGCCATAAGAAACATCTCTCAGCTGGTGTTTTCCACATGCCGGATAGCAAGTGAAAGACATCATTCTTAGCTGCATTGCTCTTTATCCTGAAAAGCTCCTCATAGTGAGCCATCACACCATCAACTATTATTCGAAGCTCAGCATCACCTGCATGTGCACTCAGAGCAGACCTCAGTTCGTTCATTTGCTTGTTCTTTTCTTCCAGCCACCGTGAATGTTCAGCATCAAACGCCAAAGCACCTGAAAGAAAAGAAGTTATATATGATCAAGAACAAAACCATGAGATTCCCACCGTCTTGGAAAATTTAAACCTACATCAGTGCTAATTAGATTAGCAGTTCTGCCATCAGAACCACTTCAGTCTGCCACTAACTCTGATAACCCAGCGTATTGCCATGAGATGACATATGTTGTTACTAAATGATCAATCTACACCGACCCAATAGCAAGCGGAGTATACGAACTTCTCTTATACACAAATCACAAGCCAAAAGAAAAACCACTATGAAAACTAATGGAGAATAAGCAACCAACCATTTCCACCAGTAGAATGGGCTTGATCTCCTGTGCTTGAAATGAAGACGCCCTAGAAGCGAGAAAATTTTCGTTTATGTATATAGAATCGGAAACAAACAAAATCAAAAGAAATAACCAAACGAATTTGAACCTGCTGTCTTGCTCTTTGCAGCTCCTGCTCAAGCTGGGTAAGCTTCAGGCGACTGTTCTCCAGCTGCTGAACATACGCCTATGGAGGGAGAAATTAAAAGAACTTAAGGTAGTGGACAATAGCTATGCTTCTAGGGATGCACCAATTTAGAAAAGAAAAAAGTAAAAAAAAAACAAAGAACCAATGGAAGATATTACCTTCTTCCTCAATCTGCTTTTCCTTGCTGCCTCACGATTTTGAGCAAGCCTACGAAGGGTCTATGGATCAAAATAAAAGGAAACCAAAATAAAAGATTATACATTGGCTCAATAAAAATAATTATATTATCTACAGAGATGGATATATCACCTTTTGATCCAACTTGTCCTTCGATCGGTCACTAGAATCAGAAGCAGCAGTATTCACTAGTGCTCCCTCGGACTGCATGAAATTGTACCAGAAAAGTTTACTGGTCCATTAAAATCACACTCATTTGAAGAACATAAGGGAGAGAATATAGGCAGATTATGAGCTAACCCCAAGATCTCTATGATCTGTGTCTCCATCTGTTGAGACATCAGTTCTTGGACTTGTATCAGCCATATTACTTCCTCACCACCTTTCTGTACTAACACTTGATAGCAGAGAATATCCACTTGTGGCCTCTCTAGTAGTAGCAACTACGTAAGATTTTCTCTTGCATGCACAGATTTTAACTATATGTAGAAGAGACTGCCAAGATAGGGAAACAAAAAAAAAAAGCAGAAAGTACAAAGTTAGCTGGTAGAGAGTATAGAGAAGAAAAAAAGACTTAAGGCACCTTACAAGAAGAAACAATAGGAAATGGATCAGGAAACAACCGTTGGTTATCTGGACCATCGACTGTGCCGTATGAACACAAGAAACAGTATACACGTACCATCTGTTTTGCCAACATAGTTTTCAGTTATGGACTATAAAGTCGAAGAAAAACGTTCTCTAGTATAGCGGCTGCTTCTATTTCAGCTATACATGCCAGAAAGAAAAATGCTATAGAGTCCTTTACTTATTCAACAAAGAAGTATCCTCCAAGGGAGATTCTGCTGATTGTCAAAAGTCACAAGCTCAAGAATATAGAAACCATTGGTTTGTGCCTAACATACTGATAAGATAACCCATCAAATGTGCACCAAATATGCAGAGAAAAATGTAGAGAAGCAAGCTAATTGAATGTGGATGTCACTTGAAAGAACAGTAAAACTATTAGCTGCAACAAAAACCAATTGAAGACCCCTCTGTGTAGCAACCTGAATATACTGATATACCATCCTAGTCCTTAAAAAAAAACTACCTTTAAAGCAATTCATTGAGTAGAGAGTGATGAAAATCAAACCCAACCATCATTCTCTCCAATCAAACAAGTATCTTGCACAGTCTAAAACCCTCGAAAGACAGAGAAACAAAGTCAAAACCAGTGAGCTTTAAGAAGGTGGCACAGTCGAAAAATGTCTGGTTTTTAAAATTAGGCAGAGTCACACACACTGATCAAGTTATGGGGTCCTAAAAACAAACTAAAGTAGCTTCAATAGCTGATTCACTTGGTTTGCAACTTGTTAGAACAAAATCTACTCAGTATTATTCATATCTGAGTTGTCTCAATCTCTACTCAGTATTAATCACATGGAGTAAAGTAAGAAAAAGCTAAAGGATTCCAAAATCTAGCACAAGCGAAATGAAGCTGCAGCTATGAATTCAAACCAAGAAAATTACGACCGAAACACAAAATTATGTTCAAATCCAAATAATCGAAATTAGATTGATTTTGGTAGCTCAAAATTTCTTAAAACTCTATAAGCTTCTTCAAGTCAAACTAGGTTTAACTTCAAAAAGGCAAAACAAAAAGTTAGAAAGGAGTAGCTTCTAATGACTTTGTGAAGCAAAAACAAAGAACGAGAAAACTTCCCAGAAAAAATGAAAAACCCTAGAAAAGAAACTTGCTTTGAGGAAGAAACTCACCTGAAAAAGAAAAAGACGAAATCTTTTCTGGTGCCAGAGGAGTAAGTAAGAAAAGGGTTTGTTCGAAATCGGATTGAAACAAAAGAAGAAGCAGAGAGAGAGACACGATCCGAAATTTCAATCTCCGAGACGTCGTTTTTGTCTACAAATCTACCTGTTCCCAAAGAACCTCTCCGATGAAATTTAACGGGAAATTTCAAATTAAACCCCGTACTTTTTCTATTTTACTATAACGAACTCTATTCTTTTATAATTGTAAAAAACACCCTTAACTTTTTAAGTAAGATTATATACGTCATTGCTTTCCTCCTTGACCATTCAGATCGGCGGATCAGACAAATCAAATTACACCTAAATCCAATTTTAAAAAGAATTAATAAAGTGTAAAAGTAATGTTTCTAAAAAGGATTAAATTGATAAAAAAAGAAAATACTAAAAAATTTGTTCTTCAAGTAGGTAAGCATGGGGAACGTACTGGTTGAGTTAGAAGGTTTCAAACTCAAAAAAGGAGGCCAAGTGTTAAGTGGAGGCTTCGACTTTAATGGGTTAATGAGCACACGCGAGAGGCACGTGGGAAGAAACTACGGATAAAATGGTTTTAGACCCTGAATGTTTGTGGTTTTTAAAATGTTTTATGATTTTATGATTTTTTTTATTTTAGTTTCTGAGTTTTTGGTTTTTGTTGTAATCGTTTTGTTTCAAAAATCCAAATGAAATAGTTTTTTTTTTTTTCAAAAATCCAAATGAAATAGTTTTTTTTTTTTTTTCAAAAATCCAAATGAAATAGTTTTTGGTTTGTTGGGAGAGAAGCAATTTAGATGAAACAAAAAAGAAGAAGATTTTTTAGATATTAGGAAGACTAAAAAATCTAAAAATTTGAATGGATATTTTAAAAGGAAAAAAATTCTTAAATCTTTAGAAATCCGGTTTTCAAAAATCTTAGATTGGTGATTCAACCAGTACATTAAAAAAAAAAATTCTTGCTATTTGGCAAAATTTATCCTAATATCTATTAAAAAAAAAAAATTTGCCGTCAATTTTTTTTCCATTAAAAGATCCAATAGATCATATTACAAATGGTAATCAAAATATCAAACCCATAACAAATTATAATTTAAGTTCATTTTTAACTTTATCTAAGATAAAGATCAAGGTAAAGAGACACGTATTGACTGATTCGTTGATGAAAATTGCCGCAACTACTGTAGTTTTTCCGGCTCCGATGAACTCGTCAAAGCTAAACTTGTTCTTTAATACCAAATCATCAACTCCGGCTTTCAATTACCATTGTAATTCCTTAGCAGAACATGATCCGAACATAGCCAACATCAGATCTACATCTCTCCTTTCTTAAAAACATCTCAGATTATCTGGAACCTCGTGACAGCACCCACAAACTTTAACTAAGTTTAACATCAGGAATTTAGGGGAAATATAATTCCCCGCCAAAGAAGATGATACCAAAATAGTGAAAGAGAGGAATCCAAGTCGCCATCATCAAATCAAACCGAACTCAGATCTGCAAAAGTAAAAAACACAATAAAATATATGAATACATCATAATTACTATCCAAAGACGGAAAAACTATTTTACAAATAAAAGATTTAGTCTTGAGTGAGATCCGATTTAACAAAATCAGAATCATGGCTCTCTCTAAAAGATAAGAGTGAGAGAAGAGAGAGACGGATTATCTGTTAAATAAAAATGCATTTGTTGACAAAAAGGAATCCTAATATTTATTAGATTGTCTTTTTCGGGTAAATGATAGTTCTCTCCACTTCACCTTATTACTCGTCAATAATGCTCTAATTCTCTCACTCACCAGTCATCACTCTCACTCTGACTCTCACTCAGCAGATCCTCTTCTCTCTCTATCTCTTTAACTCCTCTTTAATGGCTACAAGATTCAAGCACCAAGTTTCAATCTCATTGGCCTTCACATTCTTCTTCTGTTTCTTCTTCTTCACGACCTTCTCTTTCACAGAAAACGAGGAACTTGGTTTCCTTCTCAGATTCAAGGCCTCTATTGATGATCCAAAGGGCTCTCTTTCAGGTTGGTCAAACACTTCTTCTTCTTCTCACCACTGTAACTGGACTGGCATTACATGTACCAGAGCTCCTTCCCTTTACGTCTCTTCCATAAACCTTCAAAGTTTGAATCTTTCTGGTGAAATCTCTGACTCCATTTGTAATCTCCCTTACCTCACTCACCTCGACCTCTCCCAAAACTTCTTCAATCAGCCAATCCCACTTCATTTGTCTCGTTGTCTTACATTAGAGACTCTGAATCTCAGCACTAATCTCATCTGGGGCACAATCCCTGATCAGATTTCTGAGTTTAGTTCCTTGAAAGTTCTTGATTTCAGCAGTAACCATGTCGAGGGTAAGATTCCTGAAGATTTAGGGTTACTGTTCAATCTTCAAGTTCTCAACTTGGGAAGTAATCTGCTCTCTGGTGTTGTCCCTCCTGCAATTGGGAAACTAAGTGAGCTTGTTGTTCTTGATTTGTCTGAAAACAGCTATCTTGTTAGTGGCATTCCTTCTTCTATTGGGAAACTAGACAAGCTTGAACAGCTTCTGTTGCACAGGTCAGGCTTCCTTGGAGAGATTCCCACTTCGTTTGTGGGTTTGACAAGTTTGAAAATCTTGGATCTGTGTCTGAACAACCTGACCGGTGAAATCACTCGATCGATTGGGCCTTCTCTCAAGAACTTAGTGTCTCTTGATGTCTCACAGAACAAGATATCTGGCTCTTTCCCTAGTGGCATTTGCAGTGGCAAAAGGCTTATTAACCTTTCTCTCCATTCGAATTCGTTTGAAGGCTCGTTGCCTAACTCCATTGGTGAATGCCTTAGCCTGGAGAGGTTTCAAGTGCAGAACAATGGATTCTCTGGGGAGTTTCCAGTTGGGTTATGGTCATTACCCAAGATTAAGATTGTTCGAGCGGATAATAATCGGTTAACAGGTCATGTGCCTGATTCTGTGTCTTTGGCTTCTGCATTAGAGCAAGTTGAGATAGACAACAATTCCTTTTCTGGTGAAATCCCTCATGGTCTTGGACTGATTAAGAACTTGTATAAGTTTTCTGCTTCAGAAAACGGGTTTGGTGGAGGATTACCGCCGAATTTCTGCGACTCACCTGTCCTTAGTATTGTAAACATCTCTCACAACAGGCTCTTAGGGAAGATCCCTGAACTGAAGAATTGCAAGAAGCTTGTTTCTTTGTCTCTGGCAGGCAATGCATTTGACGGAGAAATCCCGCCATCACTTGCTGATTTACATGTTCTGACTTATCTTGATCTATCTGATAATAAGCTTATTGGTTTGATCCCGCAAGACTTACAGAACCTGAAGCTTGCTCTTTTCAACGTGTCATTCAATCGATTATCAGGTGAGGTACCTCACTCTCTGGTCTCTGGGTTACCAGCTTCTTTTCTTCAAGGAAATCCCGGGCTTTGTGGACCTGGTTTACCCAATTCCTGCTCCTCTGATCGGTCTAGCTTCCATAAAACAGGAGTTAAAGCTTTGTTGTTAGTTTTGATATGTTTAGCACTTGCTCTTGCCACTTCCCTCATCATGTCATATCGATATCACCGAAAGAAAGTTCAATTTAAGAGTACTTGGCAGTCGGAGTTTTATTATCCACTCAGGTTAACCGAGCATGAGTTGATGAAAGTGATGAATGAAAGTTGTCCTTCCCGCAGTGAAGTATACATTCTCAGTTTATCGAGTGGGGAGTCAATAGCTGTGAAGAGGCTTGTAAATTCTAGGAATATATCCTCGAAAGCTCTGAAAGCTGAAGTGAGAACCATAGCAAAGATACGGCATAAGAACATTATTCGAATTCTTGGTTTTTGTTTCACGGACGAATTGATCTTCTTGATCTATGAGTTCACACAAAATGGTAGCTTACATGATATGCTATCGAGGCCCGGCGATCAACTGCAGTGGAGCGTTAGGTTGAAGATAGCACTAGGTGTTGCTCAAGCATTGGCATACATTAGCAAAGATTATGTGCCACATTTACTCCATAGGAACCTAAAGTCAACAAACATTCTCTTGGACAAAGATTTCGAACCGAAGCTCAGTGATTTTGCGCTTGACCATATAGTTGGAGAAACTGCTTTTCAGTCTCTGGTACACGCCAGCTCCTACTCCTGCTATACTGCACCAGGTACAATGTCTAGTGATCATACTGATTGTGTCGGTAGACTACTACGAGTGAACTTTTCTGTATCATGATCTGAAACACTTGTGCTTTTTTCTTGATTGTATCCAGAAAACAACTACAGCAAGAAAGCAACAGAAGAAATGGATGTTTACAGTTTTGGTGTTGTACTATTAGAACTTGTAACGGGGCAAAGAGCAGAGAAAGCAGAAGAAGGCGCATCTGGAGAGTCCCTTGACATAGTGAAGCAGGTAAGGAGGAAGATAAACCTGACAAATGGAGCTGCCCAAGTTCTTGACCAAAAGATATTGTCCAATTCTTGCCAATCAGACATGCTAAAGACCTTAGACATTGCTCTCGATTGCACTGCCGTTGTTGCAGAGAAACGACCTTCAATGCTTCAAGTTATTAAAGCGCTTGAGGGTATAAGCTCTTCTGTCTCAGCTTCTACTGAGAAGCTTCCAGTTTCCGCGTAAACAATAAACCAAGAGAGACCATTTCTTAGATCTGGTTTTTACTCAAAAAATCAAGATTTTATGGAATGGTCCAAGTGCAAGAAGGTATGTTTTGTTTCTGGAGTGTGAGAGTTATGTATGAATGTACATTTGTCATTCGATGTTCAAGGATAATAAGCATTGGGTTTTGAGTGTACATCTGATGAGCTTGGAGTCTTTTTGTCAAACAAGCCATGTTTAGATTTCTCCAAGGAGTCTGTATCTTTCTTGAGCCGGAGAGAAACTAAGGTTGTCCTTTTCTTCAACCCCTTTGATGATGTTGTTGTATGGAGGAGATCTTGATGTTTTTACCTCTTCGTTGCTGCCGTATCCTTTGTGTTGTGTCATAGAAACCTTAAGTTTGTCACTGAACTCTGCAACCATGTCAGTCAAGTGGGCACTAGAAGGAAGACAATACTGAACCGGATTGACTTGTCGGGGAAAGTTTCTAGTTGCATCTCCAGATGAGCGTCTACTCTCAATTATGCTCTGGAAACACAGAAATAACATAGTTTTAGCAAGATAAATTTTCTTTGTATCTAGTCAAGTCACTGAAGGACTGAAAAAGGTGGATCAACCTGCGCGTTGAGTTCCTCAAGAACAGTTCCTGGGACAGGGTATGGGCAGAATTCATCTGGGGTGAAATTACATAATATCCTTTTTATCAAACTCAGACCAATTGATGGGCACACCTGTGAACCACAAACAAAAATATAAACCGGAAGCTACATGAAGAAACCAAACGACTATAAAAGATCAGAGCTTTGCAGTACTAAATCATGAAGCATACATACCTCATCTCTTGTGGAACTGTCCACAAGCATTTCTTTTGGAAGCATAAGGAGATCACTCAGTTCATTGAGCAAGTGGAAAGGTTTAAATGCTCCATCTCCTCTTTGCATTTGTTGCTCCTTTTCCGGAGAATGATCAGCATCGGCCTCAAAGATGTCTGTAAGCAATCTCGACCAGTAGCCAACCTGTATAGACGTTACATGACTCATTAATCGTGTCACTAGAGTTTCGAGCTAGAAAGTTCTACAACTCTCTTCAGATGAAAACATTGGCAACTAAAGTAAGTAAGCTGGGAAATAGGGACATGTACAACTTCAAATGATTTACGTGAATACCGTGTTTTTTAGTTTTACGCCAGATTCAAAGCTCAAAACCCCTGCTGGAATTGGCAGAACTCTTGGGTCACCAATGGGATCAGAGTCAGGATCAGTTGGTATCTGATGAGCCGACTCACGGAGAATAGCATTGAACATAGCCACATCAAGTCTTACAATGCATTGCTCCATAACCTAGTTAGACAGAACTTATCAGTTTCAGTCCAGAAGACAAAGCATACACACACCATTCTCCTGGAAGAAGGAAAGGAAAAGGGAGTGTACCATTCTGGTCAACACGTGCAAACAACCACATTTACGCCTTGCTGCTTGAACAGGACAGAGCCGCTGAAGAGCCTCCTCAAAAGCTTTTTTCCATAGGTTGACAGAAAAGCTCTCTTGTAGCCGGTCACATGTTGCTGGTTCTGAAAAATGTCCGACATTTTCACCCACCGTCGAGTCTACTCCTTGAGGTCTCATATGAACCATCATTACCTAACAGAAGGAGTGAGAATCTAAAGCCATTTAATATCTGCATCTTGCTTTCAAGAAAGGATGATCCATGGCTTTTTTTTTTTTTTTTTACCTGTGACCATATGGATCCAACAGCTTGTGTGAATAAACTTGATTCAACTCTTCTTAATGCCGCTATCAGTGTCCTTGCATCTGTCCAGTCTTCTTCAAGCAATTTTGATCCATTTAGATTTGTGCTACCAAATTCCTGTGAAATGATCTCTCGCAACATGACAGTGTTGGACAACCAGAAAGTTAACCTGAGCCAAGGAATAGACAAGCAACATAATAAAGTTTACCAGATCCTATAGAAACATATACATATAAGAAGAATAAACATCTATTTTGATTACCTCGGTACATCGCTTCCACAAGATTTCAACACCAAGAACAGACCAGACACAATGTTTTTGGTTACTGAGATTAACTTGTTTTCACTCTGATTTTTCCTAGCAAGTGCGTAGAGTCTAGAAAGGTCTTGTGCAGGTATGTGCAGCTTGTGTGATAAGCTCCCATGTTCTGGAAATACAGAGTATAGTGACATCTCAAGAGTAGCCACTTCTCTCAGCTCTTCTTCAAGCTGCTCGATTCGAGTTTCCAAGGTCCCAATCTTTTGAGTAAAGGCTTTCTCCACTTCACTCCTTTTGTTTTCCTTGTACACAAGTGTTTCATTGTCACTTTCAGTGTTATTAACGCTATTTAAAGCATCTTCAAACTTGTCATCTTCTTTTTCCTCCTCAAAAGGCGTGGAATCGACTGCTTCAGAAGAGAAAGCCTTCTGGTTTTCAGAGCTTCTATAAGAGGAGAAATCAGACAGAGCTTGTGCCTGGCTTTTACTAGATCTTACGGTCTTTCTAGCAGTGCCGTGAAAGGTATTGGATCGAGATCTAACCGAGTCAACATTGGTTCGTCCCTTTGATGTGAAGGGTCTATCCTGGGAGCTTTTGCTCTTGGAAACCATTGATGGCCTATCTGATTTCTTATCTTCAGGGGAAAAAGACACAGAATCATTGTTTGTTTCAGTCTCTGATTCATCACCGTTTCCTTCTCCTTCACAATCCATCAGATTCTCATCATTCCTTGATTTCTCGTTAGCATCATCCATGTAATGCACATTCACATTGTCATAGACTTCAGAAGACTCAGATCCCGTTGTTGAATCATTCACATTGAGCGAAGAAGGCTCAGTAGACGCAGCAGTGGCATCCAAAACTCTTGAAACCAGCTGAGCCGCATTCAGCGGTTTCAAGCCATTCCCTTTACCACTACGCGGTTTCTGATCTTTCTTTGCCGAACTGGCACTGGTTCTTGGCTGCGAGTTAGTCGAAGCTCTTGGCCTCTCGAATCTTTTCATCTCCCTTCTAATCCCCAAAAAAAATCACAATGTGAATGTTGAACTTTTCTCAAGTTTCCAAATGTTGAACAAGATTCTCAAAACAACATCACATTCTGCAGCAAAATTTATCAAATCATCAATAAAGAAAAATGACAGATTATAGTCTTCAATTAGAAGCAAGCAAGAGAACATGACCACCGACTCTAATGTCGAACACCTTACGGACATTATTATATATAGTCTGGTCTTAACTCGCGACAGCAACAGATGTTTCCTCATAGACAAACAAACATTTCATTCATTCATAATACTTAATTATATAAATAATTGATCATCTTGCAGACAGTAGTATATGCCGCGTAACACGACACATGGGGGAAGTAACATATGAGCACGTCTTGGTCTTATTAGTTAAATTAAAGACCAACAAAAAAAAAAAAAAAAACAAAAGTATTATGAAATTGACGACATTACAACGTCGGAAAAAGGTTCGGTGTTGATCGGATTAGTTTCTTTATGAAATTGACAATGAGATCGATCGATGAATGATGTAAACATACAAACCTGAGACAGAGGAGCTTGTGCGAGATCCAAGTTGGTGATCTGAAATCAGGATCCAGACAAGAGAAAATGGGAGAGATGAGCGATTTTGCAGGGAATAAACAGTTACTATATATTGTGGGTTTAAAAGAGGGATTAAGAAGAAGCAAATTCTCTTTCTAAATCGGTCGGTGATTAGTTTAATCAAAGAGAGGATCGGTTACACCAAGAGACAGACGCTGGGTCGTGGTCTTCACAAGCCATTTTACCATACTTTAGCCGCGTTTCCGTATTTATTATTTTCCAAATTTTAAATATTTATGAATTCGAGAAATGACCGCGGTTTAATTGACTCATACGTGCACTAAAAACCGGCACCATCTCATCCAAAATAAATTTTCTTCTTTTATGGTTAATGGACCGATTTGTTATTGACCAAATGATGACACAAAAAAATATTTATAGATCCCAAAAATATGTATTTTTTTAGAAAAAACATCTAAATGCATATATTAATTTCAAATCGAGGCTATAAAAGTATACAAAATCATAGAAATACCTATGATTATAAAACAGCAAATGCAAGAAAAAATTTAACTGAACAAGCGAATTTATTTTTCCAAATCCACTAGACAAAAAAAGAGAGTCAATGGTAATTATGCAAAATACTATAAATAGAAACAAATGTGTGAAATTGAATGGTTACTAGCTGTAATTTTTTTTTTTTACGGTATCTTTTTTTACGGTATCACAGTATTGGTTCAAAAAAAAAAATCACAAAGAAAGCACTTATTTATTTGTTACTTAAAAACAAAAATCTAAACAACTATTTCCTTCCAAAATGTGGGAAAAAATAATGTGTTAGAAATCACATGGATGTGTCTATCTACAAAGGAAAGAACAAAAAATGGTTAGACAAGTGAATTATGCCCGTGGGACCTCTAGAGTGTGTGATATCCCATGAATTACAAAGTTTGAAGAAGAGAACATATCTGGATCTACAATCTCAACTCCAGAAATCATGAAACCTCGAGACGAATTAACAACATCTCTTCTGGTGATTATCAGATCTTGGTAAGGATCAAGTGTCTTGATTGAGGCTTTATCAGGCATTGAAGCTAAATCTTTGTTGGTAAGCCTCTGAACAAGAATGTGATGTCTCATAACTTCATAGAGCAATGGAGAAGCTGATGACAATGAGACAAGATTCGGTGTGGCTAGGATCGTTACGCCGGTCAAGTTCTTGTGTTGATCTGCGACAATCCTATTGAGAACAGAGTGTAATCCGATTGCGAAAGGCACAAACCCATTTGAGCTTAGTAGCTGAACAATCCGTATCCAATCTATCTTAACCGGGACTTCTTCTTCTTCTTCACTGGTTTTGTTTGTATCAGATTGACATAAAGATGACTGGAGAATATGATCCATGTGAGGTTTCAGAGGAGAGAAAGGTCCAAGAACACCGTGAATAACCAAAGAATCTTCAAGAAACATGTCGGGATGTGATATACGGACATGATTCACTTCTACTGTTCTTGATTCTTTAGCAACGGTGGAGATTTCGAGGCTCTTGTGACGGAGAAGCGTGGGGAGACAGGTTCCTTGAGGTTTTTTGAGGAGATCATTCATAGGAAGCCGTAGAGGGAGTGTGTGGTACTGAAGAAGATGCTTGAGAAACAAAGGAGGAAGCGTTGACGTGTTGAACAAGGAAGAATCCTCGATTGCGAAAATGGTTGTGTTTGGAGAAGAAGAAGAGAAGAAGATCTGAGGGGAGATGTGGAGGAGAGTTGCGATTGCTTTGAAATTGGATCTGCTTAGAGCGTTTGAAGCGTTTAAGGAGAGAGGATGAGTAATGAGTCTGTTTGGTTCGGAATCTTGAGGTGAACGTAGAGTTGTGGAGACGGCCATGAAAGCTAAAGCAATGGAGAGGACGAAGTAGACAAAGCAATCTGATGTACAACAACTCATCGCTTGCAAAGATCATAAACCCTAATTGAATCGAAATATTCACAAGAAGTAAGCGATGGAGAAGAGAGATCTTCACAGATATGTTTTCTTGGAGGAAATTTTGGGTTAGGGTTTAGTCTCGTCCATTTTATTAGTATTCTGTTTCGTTTTCTTCAGGCGGTTACTTCTCGACAAGAAAATAAAAATTCCTCTGTTTATAAAGCAATAATCGAAATATTTACGAATTTGGAAATTCAGAGTCATATTCCTTTATATGAAACCAACCAAATCAACTATTGAATCTGCCCTGAAGACATTTGTTCGAGTTAAGAACACACTGATGCAATTGTAAAACACAATTACGCAGCTTGAACATTCTTCTCCAATCACAAACACATTACTAGAAAGACAAACTCTGTTTATAGCCTTTTACTTTCTTTTCGATTTCTTGGATGGTCTCCGGTTTTCAATCCTTTTCTTGGCAGCTTCAAATTCTTCTTCAGTGGGCTCTGCTTCCGCATTACCACCATACCTAGAGATAAGCGATGAAAACATCGAATCCACCTTCCCTTTCCTCTCATCTCTTCGCTGCGAAATCAACAAGACAAGATCTGTCTCTGAATCCTTTGCTGACCTACAAGTATATATGCAAATTTAAGCACTTGTCAACCTGATTGGTAAAAACTAATTTCAATTTGAAACAAAGGCAAGTGACTTTACTTCTGCCTCCTCCTAGATGGATTGGTGGGCGGTTTCGTTTCTGAAATTTTCTTTGCCCATTTCTCATATGCCTTGCTTGATTTCACTTCTCCTGAAAAGGAAATCAGATGTATTACTACCAAATACACTCATAAACCAGCAACTTGCCCCAGTTTACAGAGATCAATATCAAACACTCAGCTCAACTGGAACATTTTACACTCATCCTCTGATTGGAGAATGCACTATATCAATTCCATTGCTTTATCAACATTCATCCACATTCACAAGAAGGAAAACTCATCTTGTAACATCAACGATTCCCTTCTATAAAAAGAATATCTAGCAAGACACATATTCTAGTTACAACAAGATAGACTACCTGCTGCGATGGCCTCATCGAGAATGTCTTTGAAACGGTGTGAATCAAGCTTGGGGTCCGAGCAAAGCATTGAGCAGAATAGCCTGGGAAGGAAATATATATAATCAACTCACAACCTCAACAAAATCGAAAACAAAGAATGATGAATTACCTCTTCATTTTACCCTTAAACTTGTCGAACAGCTCAATTAAGTCTTTCTTCTCTGACTCAGATCCCCTGTAGTTTGCCTCAAACTCTTCAATATCTGCCTCAGTAATCTAAATCAGCAGCGACATGAAAACAAGTTAGTGTAGGCAGCAGAAACAGATGTGCACAAAGTCCAGAAATGTATCAATTGAGAAAGTAGATGTGCTACCTTCTTGTACATGGTCTGGAAGAAATCCCGCAAGTTCTCAAATGCATCGCCAGAAAGATCCTAACGAACACAGAAAATACCCAATTTTAAAGAAATCTCAGAAAACTATTACAGAAGTTAGATGCTTTCTTTTCTCGATCAAACTGAAAAAAAAACACAGGAAGTAGTAAAAGAGACTGCTTTATGTGCATTGGTGGTAATTCCTGAAACTAAAATCAGTGCCATAGAAGAAAAAATCCAACAAACATCGACTCACAGCATCAATAACAGAGCCAGTTTGATCATAGACTGCCCTTTTCTTTTCATCCCCAAGAATTGACATCACTTTTTGCAGCTGCTGGAATTTCTCTTTAGCATCCTGTAACAAAACAAGAGAAGAAGTTCCATGTAAATGAAACCCATATAAACTATGCAAAGTACCCAAAAACAAGATCTCAACGGTAGACAAAGAAAGAGTATTTTTGTAACCTCATCATCCTGATTTTTATCTGGGTGAAGCCTCAATGCCAATTTATGGTATGCTTTCCTTATTTCCTGTGGAGTAGCTGTTCTTTCAACTCCAATAACCTTCAGTAAAGAGAAAATTAGCTTGTTTCATTGATTTCTGTCTTTCCAGGAAAAAGGTAACCCAAGGGGTTTGATTGAAGAACTCTTTTGGCTTATCAAATCATTCTGATACCAAAATCCTAACCAAATAAGACCACTGAACAAACCCAGAGGATTCACATACAAGAACAACAAAACCTACGATTAAATTCATACATCAAAACACCATTAACAAGGGTTACGACATGAAATTATGAAAACCCAACAAGTTTCTCAGAATCCTTATAAACCAAACCTATTCCCAAATTGTATAACCAGAGAATGCAAAAGTTAACACAGGCATTGTGGAACTAGGATCAGGTTAAGTAGCAAAAATTGAAAATCCCTAATAAACCCTAATCACGCGAGAGAAATAGCAGAAATCGGAAAGAGAAATCCGAAATACCTCGTAAAGACTTCTCTCACAAGATGATGACCCATCATTGTCCATCTCAACCTCATCTTCTTCGGTTGTCGAAGCCCTCGATTTCTTTTTCCTACCCATCGGAACCCTAATAGATCGATAAATTCGTCGGAGTCGGGGGCAAAAGAAGAATAACTGGCACCGAAGAATTGGAGTCGGCGTGCTTCACAGAAGATTTTGATTATCTGGGCGCCATTTTTTTCGCCTTACCCGCCATTGTAGGCGAAGGATTATTCCTTTCAGATTTTGATTTTCACTTGTTATTCTTCCTACAATATATATATATATATATTTCAATTTCCCCCTACAAATATAATATACATATATATATACTCCTCCTGTTTTTTTAATTAATGTTTTAAACTTTTGACGTATATTAAAAATATAAATTAATAATTAACTATAAATACATTATTTTTTGAATTACACAATTTTCTATTACTCTAAACCAATAATAATTTACTAAAATCAATTAATATGTCTTGAAATTTATAATTAATCATTATGATTTGATTAAAATGCATAGAAAAAATAAAAATAAACCAATCTCTTATAAACAAATTTTTTTTTTAAACATTAATTAAAAAAAACAAAGAGAATATATAAATATAGATTTTTGTTACTGTTTAGTACGGTATGATAAAATTAGTCACCATTCGGAGCCATAATTATATTTCTGGGCTCTTTTTTAATTATTTATTTATTATATTATTAGAGAAATAACAACAGAGTCTTTCTCCATTTAAGAAATCCACATCATCAAAAATACATTACATTAGACCAAATTTAATGCACAATTATTTAATACATTTGCTTTTATAAAAAAACTATAATTCACACATTTTTATTTTATTTAATTTCATTAAAAGAAATCAGTATTCCACAAAAATAACTTATACTAAAATTCACAAGTAAAAGATAATATAACTTAATCGAATAATAACTTTTAAAAAACTTTGAAAACGTTATTTATAATAAAAAATAATTTATGAATTTTATTTGTAATAGTAATAAAAAATTGAATAATTTTTAAAATTGAAAAAGAAGGTTTTAAAAAAACACATTTAAAAACTTAGACTATTTTTATGAGTTTTTAAGTTACACATTTTCAGAAATCAAAATTATGTGATACGTGGTTAACTTAAAAGAAATTATTTTATCTCTAACAGAAAATATTGAAATTTTAATAAAGAAAAAAAAATATTAGTTGTAAAATAAAATAAAAATAATTTTATTTTGTAAAGTTGTAAATGTATAATATTATAGAGGTCTGGATTAGACTATAATTTAATTTAGTTTAAGGTTAAAAACTAAAATCATTTTCAAATATTTTAAAATTTACAATTACATTCTTCACTTAACTTTTTAATCTTGAAAATAACATAATTTAGTTTTATCGATTATATTTTTAAAGGTATAAATCGTAATGATTCAATTTTTTTACAATTTTGATATTAGTTTTGAATTTAAAACATTTCAATTTCTAAGATTCATGAGTATTATAAGACATCAAATTATTGTTTGCATGAAAAAATATATTTTTATATTATAAGAAACTATTGGTCCGCAATCGGATCAATTTGACATGGTAACGAAATAACTATAATTTTTTATGGTTCGGATTTCGATAGAGTTTTAAAAATAATATTTTAATCCTTAATTTTAAAAATTAATTTTATTGACCAACTATCTAAACTCTAATCTAAAATACTATAAACAACAACAACAAATATATGATAATATTTTTTTTTTAATAACTAAGAAGTAATAAAGATTTTACCATCCGATTAATCTTTCAGAATGAATGTACATGTCGAGTAACCTACTCACCGAATTTTTTAATCGGTCTAAAATTATTTCAACATATTTTGATATAGTTATATATATAGGGAGAGATAAAAAAAAATGATATATACCAAAATATAAACCAGAAATAACTTTTTTATTTTTAAAATCTATTATCCCCTGTGTACAACGCATGATTTACTTGAAATGATGAATATTGGTTGGAAGAGAAGAAGGACATTTGACTAAGACGCAATTGGAGATGCAATATTTATCAAGATTGCCAGCACACACTTCTCCGCAATGTTCCACACATACGCAATAAGTGACGCAAGCTTGATCAGTTTTGCCAGTATCCTTACAAAGTTTCATACAATCCTCACGTGACTGAGTTTTGACCTCTCCTATTAGGATTCCAATTAACACCATCATCATCATCACCTTCATAATCCTCATCTCTTTTTTCTAAACAATTTTTTCTTAATTTCTTTTATGTATAAAAAACTTATTATAAAATACAGCGAATGATCCCTTATTTATAGTCGTAAATCATAAGCCTACTTAACAGTTTTTGACTCTTAGTCATAAAAATCGTATTAGAGTAAGTTGCCCAAATATACATAATATTTCATTTTATTTGACTAATTAAGCTTAATTTTACTGACAAAATAATAACTATTTAAATAGTATGAATATACCACTTTTGAAAATTAATTTATATATTGAATTGTAAGAAAAAAAATCACAATAATAAACTAAAAAATTCAAATTTTGGCTTGAAATTATTCAAATTTACTGAATAAATATTGGAGTTTTTTTTTTAAAATAAAAAATTTAATATAACATTTTAAATAAAAACAAAACAAAAATGTAATGGACTGTAACTCGTTAGTGTTGAACTCAATAATTATTTATTATTATTTTAATGGAAACAAATATCAATTCATGTATTGTACTAAAATTACAACAACAACAAAATTATTTTTGAAGTATTTAAATATATTGGATATCTTTGACCAAATATTTACTAAAATTACAACGACAACAACTTATTTTTGAAGTATTTAAATATATTGGATATTTTTGACCAAATATTTTTTATAATATAAAATGATTAATCTCCTTTCTTGTAGTTGTTTCCTATTAATACTTAACACATAATCTAATATAGAAAGTTAACTTGCATAAAAAGAAAGAAATTTGGGGGAAAAAGAAAAAAGAAATCATATATATTTTCAAATTCTAAAAATTCCTTAGATCTTTTAATTTTAAAGGTTTTGTCTGCTCATAATAATAAGATTACATGATATTTATCAATATATATATATATATATATACTTGTTTACGTTAATATTTTTTAACAAAACCATCTTGTTTTCCCTATTATTTGTTTTCACGAAACAGATATATAGGTGTTGATTCTTTGTGGTTTTTAGAGTAGTTTTTAGTTTTTGATTTTCCAAAATTCATTTTATTATCCAATCAATTTTTTTTTTAAATTAATTCCCTAAAATGTAGAAAATTTAGTTTTTGACTTTGTCATAAAAACCAAAATCCCTATTCTATTGGTTTTTTCTCAAGAAACTTGCGATGGATTTTTCGATTACACATATTTTTTAGAGAAATTTTCCAAATATAGCTTTTCAAAAAGAATAAAATTGCTATTTTATCCATTTACAAATCAAGCTATTGGATTTTGAATAAATTTAGTTAGCGACATATATTTTTTAAGTGTATGTATGTTTTATTTATGAGACAGAATATTTTATTATTAATAAATTCAATATATTTAATTTACTAATTTTAAGTATTAAAAAACCTAAAAGCAAATATAAAAACATATCCTATATGTCCCGATTTTTTTTGTTTGAAAACAAAAAAACCTAATAAATCATCTTTCAAGTTTTTCATGTACTACAAAATCAAAAACCAAAATCTCAAAAACCAAAATCAAAAACCAAAAACCAAAAACCAAAAACCAAAAACCAAAAGTCGAAAACCAAAATCTAAAATCTATAAACCATGTAAACAATCGAAGTCTTATATTGATTATGAATTAACAAAGTCAAAATACAATAATTTGTTTAATTAACCAACATGTGGACAAACACAATAAGAATACAACCCAATTAACATTTTGAGAATAAAAATTACCAATTGTTTTTCGGATTAATTAGCTGAATATCACTTTTGAGAGAGATAATTGGGAAAGTGACAGTTCCATTTTCGAAAGTAGGTAAATAGCAGAGAGAAATAAAACTGGACGAAATTACCCATGTATAGTTAATTATATCATATTATTTGTAACTATCTAAATAGTTAACTATTTTCATCGAAACTACCTATTCAATTGATCTCAGAACATAGTTAATTACATCACATTATTTCTAACTATCTAAACATATAGTTAACTATTTTCAGAAAATAGTTACCAATTTAAAAACATAGTTAACTATTTTCAGAGCATAGTTATCTAATTTCATGACATAATTACTACATGAAAATATTGTTGTAATAGTTATTTATTTAAACAAACATAACTAACTACGTTCAGAACGTAGTTACCTATTATAGTTTGCATAATGGAAAAATAACATACATAGTTACCTATTAATTTCCGAACATAGTTAACTATATCGATTTCCGAATATAGTTAACTACGTTTATGAGTCTTTGTTGTTTTTCATTAAGGGTAAAATCAGAATTTTAGGTGGGCTAAATGCTAGTTACTATATTATATTTTATGTGATGTTAGATAGTTAATTATAGGTGTAAAAACTAATATACAATGCAATTTCCCTTGTTTTTCATTATCTTTCAATAGTATGATTTATATATATATATATATATATATATATATCATTTTGACATAACATTTTTAAAAAGATTTTTCAACTTCTATTATTAATAGCATATAAATAAATATATTTATTATTAATTTTTAAAATACCATATTTTATATGTAATTATTAATTACTAAGTATTTGATTTATTATCCAAGTAGAACTAACTAAATGATGACATGGGGACGATGATTTTTTTTTAACATTTTTTATTATTATTATTCTACTACAAATAATGAGAATTGTTACATCGACCATTTTACAACGGACAAATTTTCCGCCTTGAAACGATTTTACCTTGCCCCACACTGAAGATTTCTTGTAAATTTGTCTCCATTAATCTGCATAAATGATAATAAATCGCATCTTCTGGGATTCGAACCTCAAACCTCCTGATGTGGACGATAATTTAGATGCATAAAAAAAAAGAGAAGAGCTAACTTTATATATACATATATTTTACATATTTCCAATTTTTAAAAATTAAATATGTAAACATTTATCTTTATGATAAGTCATAATGTTTACTCTTAAGTCTCAAATACAATATAAATGAAATATATTTATTGTTGTAATTTTGTATTTATAACAATAAAATACTCAAATAATCTTGTATATACTACTTTCAATCACTTATTTACTTATTTATTTAAATTTCTAGTAGTTATAAGTAATAATAAATAAATAAATAAATAAATATATTATATTTATATATAAACATGAATTAAATAAATATTAAAAATAAAATTTATTATAAAAAAATTGTTTTGCTTAGATAGACATTCTAAAAGGAGAGAAAAGTCTTATTATATATATGATTATGAACGAGAAATTAAATTTCAAACTAACACAACAATATGATATATATTAATTAAGACGAAATGATATTATTATTTATCTCATGTGATAAAATTATGTAATGTCTTATTTATTAATATAATGTCTGAGTATTGGTGGAAAAAATGAAATTCTAAATTTACGGACAGAAATATGAAATTTAAAAAAAAATATGGACGGAAATTAAAATTTCAAAATAACACAAAACATGTGTTGGTAAAAATGCATAATTTAAACATCATACTATTATTTAGCAAGTGCGAAATCCTACGTGGCGGCTCCAGAATCACTCTTAGACATGCTTTTACTTTTATGCCATTAATGAAATCGTTTAATTACAATCCATTGCCATTAAAATTTTATGACTAAAATATTCTTATTTCGAACGTATATAATTGCTATGGGTTTGGGTATGTTTTTATTGTCGCCCATCTATTTTATCCATTTTGGGTTTTAGTGTTTATTTTATTTGTCCGTCTGTTTGTGTCGGTTGTTTTAAAACCCTAGGTATTATTTTTATCGTTTGTTATAAATACGATAGAGACTACACAATATTATTTGTTCTGTAATACATTTTTCTTTTTGCCCTAATGATATTGTTTTATTTGTTCTGTTTTTTTGTAGGTTATGTCACCGTCTTCGAGGTATTATTTTATTCGTTTTTGTGTTTATAGAATATATACTGCGCATGTTGTTAGTTTTGTTGTTTATTCGTTTATTTCTTTTTATTTTTCTACTAATTATCGTTCTATTCGTTTTATAGGTTATAACCTCTTCTTAGAGGTATAATTCGTTCTTATATTTGTTGTTTATGTATATGTGTTTTGTTATCTATTATACTGTTCATGTTGTTTATTATATCGTGAAATCGTTATTTATTTTTTACTCATAATTATCGTTTCATTCTTTTTTATAGGTTTTAAACTCCTCTCTGAGGTATAATTTGTTCTTATTTATTCTTAAAATTATGTGTTTTGTTCTCTATTATACAGCTTGTGTTCTTTTTATCTTATATTCGTCTTTTTATTGTCTTAATTATTATCGTTGTATTTGTTTTATAGGTTGTAACATTTTCGTTAATTTCAAAGTAAGTATAGTCTGTATTTTATATATTGTATTATTTCTAAAAATAATCAGTTATTTATTTCTAACAAAAAAAATTATTATAAAATCTTATTTATTATTATTAAATTTGGTTTGTACTTTTGTTCTAACATTTATTTTAAAATTTTAAATTAATATTAATTTGTTTACGTGTCTTGAATCTATGATGACATACATTTTTAGTAATTGTGTTTTTGTGTTAGTTATTTGATCTATTTATTTTCTTCTTCTTACTATTGTAATGATTCTTATTTATTTTTCTTTTTCCGAGAATTTGACCTTTTCTATAAGGTAATTTTCTAATAATATTATCTCTACATATTTTCGTTTTTCATTGAAAGGAGTTTGGTATCTAATCCTACTTCTTCTTTTAGGTTTGCCTCTTCAACAAGATATCTCTTTATAATATTTTTACCCTTTATGTTTGAAAGGAATTTGTTACATGAACCTATACTTTTTCGTGTTTAACAAGGTTTCCTCTATTTTTGAGTCTTTTATTCGATGAAGAGGTTTGTTCGGATTATGTCTGTTTTGAGGAATAATTCATAGTTCCGATAAAATAAACACTAAAATCCAAACAAACGGAACTATGAATTATTCCTAAAAAAAAAGACAAAACAGATTATTTAAAACAAAAAAAAATTCTTATTATTTAAATTCGAACAGTAAGCTCATGTGCTTCAAATACTTTATGTAGAAACAAGAACAAAAAATCAAATTAAAACTCATCGATCAAATTGTTCTATGAAATGATATAATGTGGAGATTGTATTACTAATAGTGGGTCACGATGAATCGAGGACTTGAATCATTTACATCTAGCCTATGCGTTTTCTGTAAATCATCAAATGAGTTTATGTATAATTTTCAATGATTGTGTGCATGGTTAGAGTTTAAAAGTTCATGGTAGGGTATAACATCTCTAATCAAAAAATTTGATGGCATACAATTACTAAAAAATATCAATTTATACGTGTTTGTATTTGGATTTAAGATTTGAAGCTAGAATTTAGGATTTAGGATCTATGAATTATTTTCAATATTTACGTGCATTTATAAAGGTTTAGACTTCCATGTTAGGGTTTAGTACCCCTTATTTTTTTAAAAATAAATTGATGTTACAATGTTAATGAATAATTTTATAATATTCTCTTCAAAAAATATTAATAAAAATATAAATAAATACAAATATTTACGTTGAGTAAAGATAATAAATGTGAGCACTGGAAAAAAAGGATAACAATGATAAGAAAAAAAAACTTAAAATATCAAAAATAATGAAATTGGTTATCTTCAAAATAATTTTTTTAATCTTATATACAAAATAACAATTACTTATAAAATTAGAATACTGATTTTAAAAATTAGATCTAAAAATTAAAAATTGAATAATAAATTCAAAATGGTATAAGTGGCATCATTTTCCTAGGAATCATTTTCCTAGGAATCATTTTGGTGTGAATGATTATTTTTAATAAATTGTTAATAAATTATTTTTGAACTCTATAAATTGGTGTAAATTATTTTGGGACAACACATGACATTCGTCGATGCGAACATAAAATATTAATTTAATTGTGAAATTTGTTTACAACAAAAGATATACATTTTAAAATAATACACTTTAGATTTTTTTTTTATAAACGTCATAACGATTCTTTAAATCCGTCTATACAAAATTTAACACGATTCGTACTTTAGTGATTAAATAGGTTGACTAATCGATTTTAATATATATAAATTTTTAATATTTAAATGAGTATGACAAAACATATAAATTCTAACATTTATAAACGTACAAAAATGATATGTATTGTGCATAAATGTAATAAAGTTGAATATTTTTGATCAAGAATCTGTTAATGTCATTATTTTTAATATTTTATGTGTAAAATTGATCAAAACATATGCAAATGTTATTTATTTCAATATCTTTCAAGTGTAAAATTGATCTTCATTATTCGTGTAAATTATAGAGCATACGATAAATCAGATAAATTTTAGATTTATATGAATTTGTGGGACATAACAAACGAAAAATATATATTTTCCAATAATGAATTGTATAAATATATGCAAGTGTGATTAAATATGTATAATAGACTACATCATAATAAAAATATTTGTATAGTATATTAATCTAAGTACATATATACACAATATATAATATTGTTATAAATATAAGAATAAAACGTTTGTTAATATATCAGAAAAAATTAAAAATAGATGATATGGTAAGTCTAAAATATTACATTTAGTTGGGTTTAAATTTGTAAAATATGTATTAATGGGCTTATGTTATAAAATTAATGAGAATATGTAGAGATTTCCACCATGGCATATAGTTTTAATTGAAATATTCTGATTGGTTAAATTAAATGACATGTCCCCTAAAATTCTCTTTGAACGACAGCTATGATTTTTTTTGTGAATGTCTTCTTAATTAATATATATAGGATTGTATTGTTTAAACGAGTGGTTTTGAATGGAAGAAAATGAATGTGGTTTATAAGAAAATATCTTAAAGTCTCTAAGATTTTGAGTTTTTAGTTATTTTATGGAATTGAAATTTTCGTTAGTTCTATTTATAAATTATTCATTTCTATTTTATTTTTTAGTTATATTTTAGTATTTTATTCTAAAATATGGTGTTTATGCAAAAGTTATATATCTATATTTCCAATCTCTTTTTTTTAGTCAATTAGATCCATATTATTTGCAACTACATATAAATATGGAAGAAGCTATATGTTAGATATCATTATACGAGATAAAGTCGGTTAAGTTGATTTTTATGATTCTCAAATCTTTCTCCGTAGTATTCGATATACGAAAATGTCGTGTTCGATTTGTTTTATTTAAATATGTATTTTTGAAAAATCAATAGATAATCAAAAAATTTATGTTTTAGTTTTATTAACATACTAATGTATTTATTTTTACGCGCAAGGCGCGGGTCCCACCTAGTTTAAAAAATAAAATAGTACGTATCCAACATTCCAACTAGTAAAAATATTAAAATTTTGAGTCAGTCGTCATTATCATCTAAGGATCCTCTACTCTTAGATCCTTCATTGCAACCAGACAAGTTTTATAGAATTTTCAAACAACAAAAGCTTCTTTTTTATATAAAACATCTAATACTTGTTTGATCCCAATCACTGATCAGCACCATCATAAACATACAGAAATGGTTACAATGAATAATTACACATCATGTTCTTATCTCTTCTTCACATTCATTACCATCTTCCTTCTTCACCGACTCTTCAGCTCCTCCGGCCGCCACCGTCTTCCTCCAGGACCCCGAGGACTTCCCCTTGTTGGTCATATGCATCTTCTCCGTTCAAGCCTCCCTCGTTCTTTACAAGCCTTGGCTCGCACGTACGGACCTCTCATGAACATACGCATCGGATCACTACGAGTCCTAGTTGTCTCAGATTCCGACACAGCTAAACAAATCCTCAAGACTCACGACCCTGATTTCGCTTCCAAGTTCGTGTTTGGTCCGAGACAGTTCAATGTTTACAAAGGAGCAGAGTTCTTCAATGCACCGTATGGACCTTATTGGAGGTTCATGAAGAAACTATGCATGACTAAGCTATTCGCGGGTTATCAGCTCGATCGATTTGTCGATATAAGAGAGGAGGAAACGTTAACTTTATTGAAATCGCTAGTTGAGAAATCGAGAAATGGAGAGGCGTGCGATCTTGGATTGGAGTTCACTGCTTTGACCACAAAAATCTTATCAAGGATGGTTATGGGGAAACGTTGTCACCAAAACTCGGATCTTCCTATAAAGATCAGGAAGATCGTTAGCGATATAATGGCTTGCGCCACAAGGTTTGGATTCATGGAGTTATTTGGACCATTGCGGGATCTAGATGTGTTTGGGAATGGTAAGAGGCTTAGATCCTCCATTTGGCGGTACGATGATTTGGTTGAGAAGATTTTGAAGGAATATGAAGACGATAAGAGCAATGATGAAGGAGAGAAAGATAAAGATATCGTCGATATCTTGCTGGACACGTATAATGATCCGAAAGCCGAACTCAAATTGACTATGAATCAGATCAAATTCTTCATCCTTGTAAGCTTTTTTCATCAGTTTTTTCTTTAGCTTTCATTAGAATTAGCCTCTTTGAAAACATTTTTGTACCTCGTTGCAGGAGTTGTTCATGGCGAGCCTAGACACGACTTCTGCAGCTTTACAATGGACAATGACAGAGCTAATTAACAATCAAGATATCTTCACGAAGATCAGAGAGGAAATCGAATCGATTTTAGGAAACACGAATCGGTTAATCAAAGAATCAGATTTGCATAAGCTTCCTTACCTGCAAGCAGCTATCAAGGAGACATTAAGACTTCATCCAGTGGGACCATTACTACGGAGAGAAAGCAACAGAGACATGAAGATCAACGGGTACGATGTAAAATCCGGGACAAAGATCTTCATCAATGCTTACGGGATAATGCGTGATCCGATCACATACAAAGATCCTGACAAGTTTATGCCAGAGAGGTTTCTTGAGGTGGAACAAAATACAGAGAGAAAGATGGGTTATTACCAGCAATACATGTTGGAATTAAAAGGTCAAGATGTGAATTACCTCGCGTTCGGAAGCGGAAGGCGAGGATGTCTTGGAGCTTCTCATGCTTCTCTGGTGCTGAGTCTCACAATCGGATCACTAGTGCAGTGTTTTAATTGGACTGTGAAGGGAGACGAAGACAAAATCAAGATCAAATTACCTACCGGCTTTTCGGCTTCAGGGACTGCTGGAGGAAGTTCACTTATGTGTTCCCCTGAGTTATATTTTGATCCATTCGGACACCAAACTAAGTAAATTTCTTCAGGGAAACATCATTAAGAATTTGGAAACATATATATACATATATTGTGCTCTGTTTTGTGCTCTGTTTTCATAAGCTTCAAACTTTTGATGAAAAATATTTGTTTCAATCTTGTATAATCTCACGACTATATATCCTTTTCTACTACTTCCATCAGCTCTAAAAATTTACAATCAGTAATTACCTACCTTAATTACTAATCTAACTACACCCGAAAAGTTAAACATGTTTCTGCAGAAAAACAATATTAAGGATAGGGAAACATATACTCTGCTGTTTTTCTCATTCTCTGTCTCTACTTGTACTAGTTGTGCTCTGTTTTCACAAGCTTCAGACTTCTGATGAAACACAACTGTTTCAATCGTGTATAATCACACGACTTTAATCAAATATCCTTTTATACTACTTTCATAAGCTCTAAATTTTACAATCATTAATTTACCAACCTCAATTACTAATCTAACTACACCTGGAAATGGCGTAAGCCTGTAATGTAAGACAAAACATATGCCATAATCTTTTATCAAAAAAACATATGCCATAATTAATAGAGAATGAACATATTTTTTTTCTTTTGTCAACAGGTAATGATATCTTAACAACGGTCAAGTACATTCTTATATTTTAATTTGTTTAGAAACAGACAGAACATAAAGAAACATAAAAACAGGATCAAAACCAGAGATTATACCCTCACAAAAGAGACAAAAACAGAACAAAGACAACAAGAGAAAAGAAAGAATCTTGAGGTTGGGTTTAACAATTGATACCATAAGAAGTCATGACTTTGTATCTATCCTATAAAATCATCATAATATCGCTCTCATACACAGACACAAACGAAAATGGTGGATCTTCAATACTTCTTTGTAATCATACTTCTATGCCTTGGAATCAAAGTCTTGATCCAAGCCATTACCAACAGACTCCGCAACAAACTACCCCTCCCACCAAGCCCTACAGCTTTACCGATCATCGGTCACATTCACCTCCTTGGTCCCATAGCTCATCAAGCACTTCACAAGCTCTCGATCCGCTACGGACCCTTGATTTATCTCTTCATTGGATCACTTCCTAATCTTATTGTCTCATCGGCCGAGATGGCGAATGAGATTCTCAAATCCAATGAGCTCAATTTCCTGAACCGTCCAACAATGCAAAACGTTGACTACCTTACTTATGGCTCGGCCGATTTCTTCTCAGCGCCTTACGGGCTTCACTGGAAGTTCATGAAGAGAATATGTATGGTGGAACTCTTCAGCAGCAGAGCATTAGATAGCTTTGTTTCTGTGAGAAGCGAGGAGCTGAGGAAGCTTCTGATACGCGTAATGCAGAAAGCAGAATCAGAAGAGAGTGTTAATCTCGGCGAACAGCTAAAGGAATTGACAAGTAGCATCATATCGAGAATGATGTTCAGAGGAAGGCAATCTGATAGTGACGGTTGCGGCAGAAGGGACGAAGTTATCAAAATGGTGGTTGAGTTGAATGAATTAGCCGGGTTTTTCAACGTTTCCGAAACGTTTTGGTTCTTGAGAAGGCTTGACTTGCAAGGACTCAAGAAGAGACTCAAGAATGCTCGAGACAAATATGATGTGATCATAGAGAGAATTATGGAAGAGCACGAGTCTAAGAAGACGAAAGATGCAGGAGCGAGGAACATGCTAGACATTTTGCTCGACATATATGAAGACAAAAATGCAGAGATGAAGCTGACAAGAGAAAACATTAAGGCCTTCGTCATGGTAATTGTCTTCTAAAGTTTTGATATAATTTTTTCACAGGACCTTAATATAGTTTGAGACGTTACATATTCATAATTCATTGTTATGCAGAACATTTATGGGGGTGGAACAGATACATCTGCCATAACAGTAGAGTGGGCTTTAGCAGAGCTGATAAACCATCCAGAGATCATGAAGAAAGCGCAACAACAGATAGAGCAAGTGGTGGGAAACAAGAGAGTAGTCCAGGAATCGGATTTGTGCAATCTCAGTTACATCCAAGCAGTGGTGAAAGAGACAATGAGGTTACACCCTGGAGGACCGATATTCGTGAGAGAATCGGATGAAGAATGCGCGGTGGCTGGGTTTAGAATCCCAGCGAAAACGAGAGTGATAGTTAATGTTTGGGCAATTGGAAGAGACCCGAATCAATGGGAAGATCCATTGGAGTTTAGGCCTGAGAGGTTTGAAGGGATCGAATGGAAGGTGATGAGTGAGAAGATGGTGTCTTTTGGAGCTGGGAGAAGAAGTTGTCCTGGAGAAAAAATGGTGTTTAGATTCGTTCCAATAGTCGTAGCTGCGGTAATACAATGTTTTGAGTTGAAAGTGAAGGGAAGTGTGGAGATGAATGAAGGAACAGGATCCTCTCTGCCTAGAGCCACACCTTTGGTGTGTGTTCCTGTTGCTAAGGAAGCTATACAATCATTTTTTCCACTGGAACCAAAGGTAAACTTCTAACTAATAATGGTTTAGATGAAGAAAATGAATTATGTAATGCAAATAATTCAAATAGGCTCACACTTTCATTTTTCATCCGTTTACAGCAATTCTAAATATATAAAAACTAAAGTGAACACACACCCCCAAGGAAATGAGCATCCTCGTACCTACAGAGAAGAGAAACCAAACTGCACTAAAAGAGCTTAACCATGATGAGTTTCACATATTAAAGATATGTTTTGAGGTAATAGAGTCAAAAAGTTGCCTCATACGTAGCTGCCAATCCAAAACAAACTTAAGTTAGTACAGATAGCTTTTGGCCACCAATTTAAACATGTATTAAATAAGAGTTAAGAGATTGAAAAGCATTTTCCCTGCATCCCCAAGCGACGTTCTCACAAAGACAGTGTTAGGATATCTCCTCGTCCAACATTGTAATGTGCAAGTGACCTGTTGTCCTCTAGAATTCCGGCTTTTCCACTTAACTTGTGACTGATTGCTGGAATTTGGATCTCCCCAGCTATTTTCTCCTTCAAACTTGCAACGTTTTCCGATAACGACTGCACTGTGATCTCAATGGATTTCCCATTGTCCATGTTTGGAACAAAAACTCTGATCGTATAGGAACCCTGAAAATGTATGACTTGCTGAAAATGTATGACTTGCTAATTAGATACAAGTCAAGACAGACGAAAATAAGAAGAAAACAGTACCGGATGTTGAGCAAGAAACTGGTCTTCCGGAACAAGTGCTAACTCGTCCAACTTTGGTCTCTTTGGATCTGGTTCCTCAAGAACAGCCAGTGGTCGAGGAGCAAACTCATGAGATCCCAGAGGAGGTTGCATTTGTGGTGTTGGGTTCATCATCTTTCGCCACTTGTTGACAGAAGAATCAAAACCACGCAAATCATTCACTGCGTTTTCCACTCCCGCCTCCACCTCATTTACAAACACTTGACGGATAAGAAAGAAACACTCCTCAAGAATGCTCGCCTTACTATCACCATCATTCCTCGGCTTTTCGGAAGGCATCAACTCTCTCCTACCCTCAAGAACAAACCCACCGTAAAGTTTGTGTTTGCTATTATTATCAGTTGAGTTCATAAACTGAAAAAGAGACTCAAACTGAGTTTCCATAAACACACTCATCATCAAATCCTGCAAAAGCCGCATCCCATAAACAGCTGCAAAATGCGCTGTGATCTTAATAATATCAAACTCCTTGGGAAAGATGGTGATCCCTTCAAAAACTAATGCGTATCTGAGAGGTTTTACAAGAGGCTGAAGATAGCGTTCTTCATCATCATCAGGTTGGATATTCTGAGATTCCAATGGAAGCTGCACTTGTGGCTGTGGGTTGATCCTCATTGAAAGGTATCCAGGTGGTGGTCGCCAATAGGTATACTCCTTGTTAACAAAATACAAGAAAGTTCGCAAATCAGTCATCCCCACCTCCTCCTTTTCAGGTATTTGATCGACAAGACTAAAAAAACCTTCAAGAATGGCCGTCCTATCTGCATCGCCCTCCCTTAAATTTTCCGAATGGAATAAGACTGTAGAATACACAAGACAAATTCGTTGGTAGAAAGTGAACAACCTATCACTAGGCTTGAAAAACTAAAACTCTTTCATAGACGCCAAATCCTGCAGAAAACACATCCCATAAACAGCCACAAACTGTGCCGTGAGCTTAATAATATCAAGCTCCTTGCGCGTGATCGTGATCCCTTCAGAAAGTAATGCAAAGCTGAGAGGTTTTTGAGGAGGTGAAGGCTGAAAAGAGCGTTTCGCATCAAGTTGGATATCCTGAGATCCCAGCGGAGGCTGCTGCATTTCTGGTGGTGGTTTGATCATCATTGAAAGGTTTCCAGGTGAGTCATACTCCATGTTATAAAAATACTCACAAGCATGAAAATCAGTAACAGTCATCTCTACTCCTTCCTCCACCTCCTCAATAAGATTGAAAAACCCTTCAAGAACCGTAGCCATATCAGCACAAGTCATTCTGAACTTTTCAGAACGCCGTAATACTCTGGCATACACAAGAGAAACTTCTCCGTAAAAAGAAACCCTGTCATCACTTGGGTTCATAAACTGAAATTGAGACTCAAACTGAGGTTTCTTCTTCAAATCAACCCAAAAATCAATGCCATAAACAACATTAAACTGTGCTGTGAGCTTTATAATACCAAGCTCCTTGAGCGTGACCCCTTGAGGAACTAATGGCAACCTGAGAGGTTTTCGAGGTCGAAACGGAAATGAGGGAGGATCATTCTGCGTCGAACTGGACATTTTTTTTTCCTACAACCAGAAAAAAAAAACAAAGAAACATTCAAAACAGACCCAGATTCTCCGAATGGAGAGATAAAGTCCAAAAAACACCATGAATATTCCCATGGAGAGAAAGAGATGGATAGGGGAAAAAAAGGAATCGGCCAAGTAAATGACTACTTAGGTTTTCCGATAAGAACCACCGTACCTCAGCCGGAAGGAATCCCCGCCGCGCAAACCGCACTGACGTCGAGAAACCCTAATTGAATCGAAATTCCCAAAAAAAGTAAGCGAGCGATGGAGAAGAAGAGAGATCGTCAAAGAAATGAGTTTTCTTGGAGGTTAACAAAAAAATTAAAGAGTTTTCTGTTTCGTCTCGTCTTTTTATTACATAGTCATCTTATTAACCATTTTCCTGGTTTTTCTTCGGGCGGTTACTTCTTATATAATAAAATCCTATAAATCATAGGTCTGATTCATATTTAATGGAGACCGTCAAAATCAACAAGATAGTGAGGGATATTATAGCTTGCGCCACAAGGTTTGGATTCATGGAGTTATTTGGACCATTGCGGGATCTTGATGTGTTTGGGAATGGTCCAGTTGGCGGTACGATGAGTTGATTGAGGAGATAATTGAAAGAATATGAAGATGATAAGAGCAATGACCAAGGAGAGAAAGATAAATATATAGTCGATATCTTGTTGGACACGTATAAAGACCCAAAAGCCAAACTCAAAAGTGACTATGAATCAGATTAAATTCTTCATCCTCGTAAGATTTGTTCATCAGTTTGTCTTTAGTTTTCATTAGAATTAGCCTCTTTTTAAACATTAAACTAAATGCTAAAGAGGCTAATACAATCATTTTTTTTTCCACTTGAACCAAAGGTCAACTTGTAGCTAAATGGTTTAGAAGAAGAAAATGAATTAAAGAGCAAGAAAACTTTTAAACTTCTTGTGTAAAAAAAACATGTTACCGCACTTTTAAAAAACTTGGTCGCCAATAAAATTGGTTGTAACATACAAAGCATGTGAATCGTCAAACTGGACCATTTTAATGGATTATCCACTCACTTTGACTTAATCCACTTGATAGAATCGAAATGATTCCAAACAAAATAGAAACTTTAAAGGCAAGTTGAGTTTCAATCAGTGATCAAACAGTGAGAATGAAGCTTTTTAATTTTACACTTTCTCTCTTCTTCTTCTTTATCTTCTTCCCATGCTCTGAAAGCTGCAACTCAAATGACAAAACTACCCTCCTCAAGATCAAAAAATCCCTAAACAACCCTCAAATCCTCTATTCTTGGGACCCACGCACCGACTGCTGCACCGACTGGATCGGCGTCGCGTGCACCCACGGCCGAATCACCGGCCTCACTGTCCAGGCGGGAGACGTCGTTGGTCAGATAGCAGAGGAGATCGGCGACCTCACTGACCTCGTTATCCTCGATTGGAGCAGTCTTTATCGTCTCAGAGGAACCATTCCACGCTCAATCACCAAGCTCAAGAATCTAGATTACCTCCGGTTTAGGTTAACCGAACTCTCTGGTCCAATCCCGGAATACATCAGCGAGCTTCAGAACATAACCTTCTTGGACCTCTCATTTAACCGGTTCAACGGTTCAATACCCGGTTCGATTTCTCAAATGCCCAAGCTTGAAGCCATACAGCTCAATCGTAACAAATTAACCGGTTCTATACCGGAATCTTTTGGTTCCTTTGTAGGAAAAGTCCCAGATCTCTACTTGGGTAATAATCACCTCTCAGGTAAGACTTGTCACTCAAATTTTTGGCTTAACATTTTTCCTTAATGTTGTTTGGTAGAATAATGATATGCATAAATCGTTAATTCTAATTACAATGCAGGAAAAATACCAAAGTCGTTATCCAAATCAGACTTCAACATTGTGAGTTTGTCAGGAAACAAATTCAGTGGGGACGCTTCGATGTTCTGTGGACATAACAAAACAACGGTACGCTTGGATTTGTCGATGAACAATTTCCATTTCGACCTCTCGGAGGTGAAATTCGCCAAGAGCTTGGTGTCATTAGACCTGAGCCATAACCGTATTTACGGAGAACTTCCCTCGAGACTGACCAAGCTCCGTCTTGACCATTTTAATGCAAGTTTCAACCGTCTCTGTGGGTCCATCCCACAGGGCGGTCTGCTCCAGACTTTCGAGGTCTATGAATTCTCCAACAACCTCTGTCTATGCGGTGCACCGCTCGAGCGTTGCTAGCTGATGGATCGATCAAACACATTTTGAAAATGTACTATATATGAAATTATCAAATGCAAGTTTGGTTGATGTTCTTATTAAGCAAATCCGAATAAAGATACACTTGTCTATAGACTTAACTGGAAAGAGTAGAGATAAACTTAGTTGCTGGAATCTTTCACTTGCAACTATCAAGAGGTGCACCACATAAACACTTATTGTGAAAATAAGAATAAGAATCAAATTTCTGAAGACTCCCTCCAGTGGGGATGCGACCACACAATTTGTTGTAGCTAACATTGAAGACCTGAAGAGGAGTTTCGGTCCACTGAGCCGGAATATTCCCGGTGATCCCATTGTGATTCAAGTCCACGTTACCAAGTGTCTTAGGGATCTTAACCTTGGAGAGATCGAATTGGAACATATTTCTTGATAAATCAATGTACCATGTCGTTTTGTTGGCTCCAAACAACATGGAAGCATCGCCTTTGAGCTTGTTCCGGGAGAAATCGATCCGGTTAAAATCGAGGTTGCCTAGTGATTTTGGTATCGAACCAGAGAGTTGGTTGTGCGATAGGAAAAGGTCAGGGACTTTTGCTGGAAACGACCCAAATGACTCTGGTATTGGACCTAATTGAAAAGTTAGAAAAATTGAGGTTAGAAAAATTACAGTTTGATAATCATATTTAATCAGTGACTAATAGAGACAAAGAGAGTTAGTTATTCACCTGTAAGCCTGTTCCTACTAAGATCAATATACTCGAGTTTAGGTAATAAAGAGAGAGAACTTGGTATGGAACCAGACAGGTCATTGAAGGAAAGGTTTAAGTAGTCAAGTTCCATGAGCTGACTCAGAAATCCAGGAACCGGGCCGGTCAGATTCGTCCAGCTAAGCCAGAGAAAACGGAGATTCTTGAGCTTGGCGATGGTTGGTGGGATTTGACCGGTGAGGTTAGTGATTTTGCGGAAGACAAGCTTCTGAAGATACGGCAAGTCACCGACTTCAGGCGGGATCTGACCGGAGATTTGGGCAGAGAATATGGTGAGGGAGATGACGCGGTGGTTAACGGTGGCGTCGCCGCACTCGAGGCAGTACCATGAGCAGCAGTCGCTTTGGGGGTCCCACGAGGCGAGGTGATAAGGATTGTTTAGTGATTTCTTGATCTTGAGGAGGGTGTTTTTGTCATCTTGGTTACAGAGATTTTTAGATAAAGAGGCTGTGAGTAATGTGAACAAGAACAAGAGCAAGGAAACTAATGTCGTTGTCTTATCCATATATGCTGTTTTGTTTTCGGTGTCGATTTTGAGTTTTTTTTGTTGAAAGTGCATGTGATGATATATAGAGTATAGACTATAGAGAGAGATATTTTTATTTGATAGGAACTCAATACGTATGTCGGTGTTGAATACAATGCAAGAATATGGCCTTCTCTTATCATGTGTACTTGGAGTATTCGAATGATATTGGTTCAGATAAAAAATATTATTTAAAAAAGATTAATAGGTATACAAATTGGTAATTCATCTTCAATTTGAGTAATTTAAGAATACAACTATATATCTTTGAAAAATTATTAATTATGGTCAAGTATATTACATGGTTGCAATTTGTTGTCTCATGGGCTTTTAAAGTCGAATGCAAGTAAGAAGAGATCAACAAAAGTTTGCTTTGGCATTCTCAAGGAATGTGTGTTATTCGGTGAAAAGTGGATAATTAGTCTGTCTCGCACCATCCCTTAATTCTGTGAACTAACCATGTCAAAACCAAGCAGACGTTGTGTTTCTTAAAAGATAAAACTTTAAAAATTATTGATGTAAATAAATAAATATATATTGGATAATTTGGTTCATGTTTTTATTAATCATTCCGAATGAAAATACAATTGTCTTTATATTACTTGATTGATTTATTTGGTAAATTTAGAGATAAAGCTTGGTTGCTTGAATCTTTCACTTGCAACTCTTAAGAGGTGCACCATGTTAGATTTTAGAGAGAAAGAGTAACCGATAGAGAGAATGTTTAGAGAAGAAGGAGAAGTATGTTTTTCTTATTAGAATGAATGGAGGAATTACATTGTTTATATAGACAAGAGATTACATAAAGAATGATAGAATGGTGCAGTGATTTGTGGAGTGATTGATGGAGTGATTTGTGGAGTGATTGATTGAGTGAATTGTGGAGTGTTTGGTGGATGATATTGACTTTAATATTCATACCTTCTAGAAATCCATCTTAGTTTAACACTCCCTCTCAAGTTTAACCGTAGAGATAAGCTTGGAACCGATAAGACTCACCTCATTAAAACTTTAGTGTGAAAAACCTCTTGGGATAAAAACACACATAAGGAAAAAGAGTATGAATCTCATGGCTACTTGATCTCTACGAGTCCGAGCTTGGAGTGTATAAACTCGCACACCTTCAAGCTTGTGGCCTTGGTGAAAATGTCCGCGAGTTGATCTGAACTCCTTGTGTAACACGGTAAGATGAGTCCCTTTTCAACGGCTTGGCGCACCTTATGACAATCCACTTCAATATGTTTGGTGCGTTCGTGGAACACCGAATTGGAGGCAATGTGTATGGCCGCTTGATTGTCACAATGCATGGTTATGGGACCTTGAGTGGTGATATCCAAATCTTTGAGTATCGCCTTAATCCATGTGAGCTCGTTTGTTAGCTTCTTCATTGCTCGATATTCGGCCTCGGCACTTGAGCAAGCAACCACCTTTTGCTTCTTTGTCTTCCAAGTGACCAGATTCCCTCCTATGAAAGTACAATAGCCGGTTGTTGATCGCCTATCTCTTCTATCACCAGCCCAATCGGCGTCACAATATCCTACTATCTCCGAGCTTTCATTGTGACCCATCCAAATGCCATAAGCCGCGGTTTCTTTGATGTATCTTAGAATGCGGTCTACCATGTTCCAATGGTATATCTTCGGGGCTTGCATATGTTGGCTTACTTGGTTCACGGCAAAGCACAAGTCGGGTCTCGTGATGGTCAAGTAGATTAGCTTGCCCACCATCTTCCGATATTGCCTTATATCTTCAAATAGACTATCTTCTATCTCCCCCTCTCGTTCTACCTTGTAGTTTTCTTCGAGAGGTGTCTTGGCCGGTTTTGCATCAAGCTTTCCGGCCTCACTCAAGAGATCGTGAATGTATTTCCGTTGCGAGATGAAGATGCCCTCCTTGGATCGACAAACTTCAATTCCCAAGAAGTATTTGAGCTCGCCGAGGTCTTTGATCTCAAATACGGATTTGAGATAATCCTTGATACTTTGAATGCCCTTCTTGTCATTTCCGGTGATGATAATATCATCAACGTAGATGAGAATCACCACTAAGCCTTCTTGTCTTTTCGAGGTAAAGAGTGTATGATCCGATTCCGATCTTTTGAACTCTCTATCTCTTAATGTCATGCTAAGCTTGTGGTACCACGCCCTTGGAGATTGTTTCAATCCGTAGATAGCCTTCCTTAGTCTTAGAACCTTCCCCGATGTAATCGAGTCTTCAAGACCTGGTGGAGGAGTCATATATACCTCGTCTTCTAGTTCTCCTTGAAGGAAAGCATTCTTGACATCCATTTGCCATAAATCCCAATCTAGGTTTGTGGCAAGTGACAAGACAATTCTTACGGTGTGTAGCTTGGCGACGGGAGCAAATGTATCGTTGTAGTCTTCTCCATACGTTTGTGTGAATCCTCTTGCCACAAGTCTCGCCTTGTGCCTTTCAATGTCTCCACTACTAAGGTATTTGATTGTGAATACCCATTTGGAGCTCACGGTCTTCTTTCCTTCCGGCAAGTTGGCTTCATCCCAAGTGTGATTTTGTACCATAGTTTTGCACTCTTCTCCTACCGCCTCTTTCCACACCTTGTGTTCCTTTGCTTCTTCGTAACTTGTTGGAATGTATTCTTGGTCAATTTTTCCGAGGAATGCAATGTGCTCTTGAGGAATGTATGCTAGAGTGCACACGGCTTGGGTTGGATGGGTTACCGCATTGCAATTGTAGTATTTCCATGTTGATGGCGAGGACCTCTTTCTTGTGCTTCTTCTTAGTGTGACCGGTTGTTGTTGCACAATGGGACTTGGTTCGGTTGATTGTTGATCATGGGCTTCGGGCATGGCTTCGCTTGACTCGTCTTGGTCATGAACATCGGAGTGAATCTAGGTTTGGTTTCTTTGGTCATGAACATCGGAGTGTATCTCGGTTTGGTTGCCCCCGTCATGGCCAAGGGGAGGGGATCCCTCATTAGGCGTAGCGCCCTCAGCCGGTTGTGTAGGAGGGTTTGTATCGGCTTCATTCATTTGGCGTGTCCTGGCTCCGAATGTACTTGAGATCCCAAGCGTCTCTAGGATTCGTCTAAGGTTGGTGGCTCGGTCCGAGGAGGTATGGGAGAGATCTTGCAAGTCTTCCCAATCCCTTTGATCGTAGTACCCTTTTCTTTCCACAAACTTGACGTCCCGCGATACTAGGACCTTCCTTGTGTCCGGATCGTAACATTTGTACCCTCTTTGGGTGGTAGAGTATCCAATGAACATAGCCTTTGTGCTCTTGGCATCAAGCTTGTTCCGAAGCTCCCCAGGAACTAATACAAAACACACACAACCAAATACACGTAAGTGATTAAGGAAAGGTTTGGTTTTGTTGAGTACCTCAAATGAGGAGTTGTCATGAAGAATTTTGGTGGGTGTCCGATTGATGAGGTAACATGCCGAGACCAAGGCATCACTCCAAAACTTCTTAGGGACATTGTTGTGAAACATCATGGATCGCGCGACTTCCATCAAGTATCTATTCTTTCGTTCGGCCACACCATTTTGTTGGGGTGTGTATGGACAACTTGTTTGATGGATGATGTCATGCTTTGCTAGGACTTGTTTGAAGGCATTGCTTGTATATTCCCCACCATTGTCACTTCTAAAAATTTTAATCTTAGCATTGTAATGGTTAGAGATATAAGTTTGAAAGTTAGTAAATGCCTCAAGTACTCTATCCTTATATGGCAATAATGTTACCCAAGTATACTTCGATTTTTCATCTATAAATGTGACAAAATACTTATGATTTTCGCGTGATGTACAAGGTGAAGTCCACACGTTGGAATGGATTAAATCAAAGCAATTTTCATAGATAGTTGAAGACTTAGGAAACACCGATTTACAATGTTTACCAAGTATAGAAGCTTCACATTCATCATTTTTAAACGAGATACTAGGGACCATAAGTCCTAATGCACGCGAGTGGGGATGACCTAGTCTAGCATGCCAAATTTCACTATTAATATCCGAAGAAGAAGTTGAACTAAACGAACAAGATAATGAGGGAATGAATCATTCGTCTCTAAGCAAATATAAATCATCCTTGACACCTCCTTTTCCGAGCACCTTATGCGTCTTAATATCCTGAAATATTACATCGTTAGGACTAAAGATAGCAAGGCAATTCAAATCGGTAGTAGCTCGTTTTACCGATAATAAGTTGGAAGTAAATGTAGGCATGTAGAATGCTTTAGACTTCTTTTCAAATAATTTAAGATTTCCTATTCCCTTAATTGGAATTTTTGTTCCGTTAGCAATCACTACATTTCCTATGGCCGATTCAACGTTATCAAGTAATCTAGCATTGCTAATCATATGATGCGATGCTCCCGAATCAATAACTATTGAATCTTTAGGATTATGGGAATAGAAAGTGGTACCGGATTTATTTAGGTTGCCTTGATGGATGGCTTTGATGAGTGCATCTAAGTCGGCTTTCCTCACGAATTCACCGGATTGTTGAGAAGTCATGTTAGCCATGACACCGTCGGCCGAGGATATTCCGGCTTGTGATTGCTCCACCATCGAATTTCTAGCCAAGTTAGCCCTTTGTTCTTTGAATTTATTGGGCTTGAGATGTGGATGTAGAATCCAACACTTATCCTTTGAATGACCTTTCTTTTTGCAATGATCACACATCAACATCCTTCGGTCTTCGGGCATGTACACTCCTTTGTTGGCGGTGAGAAGCTCCTTTTTTCCACCAAAGAGTCCTTGAGAGCCTTCCTCCTTTTGAATTTGAGCACATACCTCTTCAAGACTTGGGAGTTTGTTTGCTCGTAGCATATGCTTGATGAGATCCGAGTAGGTAGGGTTGAGAGTCATAAGTAGTCCGAAGACTTTGTCTTGCTCGCGCCTCTCAAGTAGTACCTCCGGATCGGTTGAGATTGGCCTAAGCATCTCTAGCTCGGCCCAAAGAGATCTAAACTTCCCGAAATGTTGAGTAAACTCCATATCCTCTTGGTTGAGATTGTTGATAGCCTTCTTGATTTCAAAGACTCGGCTTAGGTTGGAGATGTTTCCAAACACCTTTTGTAAAGTGTCCCAAAGTTCCTTGGCATTTTCGCAATACGATTAGGCTTCAAGGAGAGAGACTTCAAGCGAGTTTTGAATGATCGAGAGCACCATTTGATCCTCTTGAAACCATTGGCCTTCGTTACCATTAACAACCATTTTCTCGCCATCTTTTTCGACCGTTGTCTTTGGTACTTCACTTGTCATAACGTGAGTCCAAAGTCCTCGGCTACATAGGGCTGTCTTGGTTGTTCTTGACCATAGTAGGTAGTTGATTCCCTTGAGAACCACCGGAACAACCACATGCCGAGAGTTGTTTGAGCCTTCCATACTAAATACAAGCTTTTATCCAATGGATAAAGAGAGATTTCTTCGAACAGATTTGAGAAAATGGAGGTAAGAATGAAGAGAGTAGCGGAAGTGATTGAGAATGAGGTTATCTAGGAGCGTAAAAGCTCTGATACCATGTTAGATTTTAGAGAGAAAGAGTAACCGATAGAGAGAGAATGTTTAGAGAAGAAGGAGAAGTATGTTTTTTTTATTAGAATGAATGGAGAAATTACATTGTTTATATAGACAAGAGATTACATAAAGAATGATAGAATGGTGGAGTGATTTGTGGAGTGATTGATGGAGTGATTTGTGGAGTGATTGATGGAGTGAATTATGGAGTGTTTGGTGGATGATATTGACTTTAATATTCATACCTTCTAGAAATCCATTTTAGTTTAACGAGGCTGTGAGTAATGTGAACAAGAACAAGAGCAAGGAAACTAATGTCGTTGTCTTATCCATATATGCTGTTTTGTTTTCGGTGTCGATTTTGAGTTTTTTTTGTTGAAAGTGCATGTGATGATATATAGAGTATAGACTATAGAGAGAGATATTTTTATTTGATAGGAACTCAATACGTATGTCGGTGTTGAATACAATGCAAGAATATGGCCTTCTCTTATCATGTGTACTTGGAGTATTCGAATGATATTGGTTCAGATAAAAAATATTATTTAAAAAAGATTAATAGGTATACAAATTGGTAATTCATCTTCAATTTGAGTAATTTAAGAATACAACTATATATCTTTGAAAAATTATTAATTATGGTCAAGTATATTACATGGTTGCAATTTGTTGTCTCATGGGTTTTTAAAGTCGAATGCAAGTAAGAAGAGATCAACAAAAGTTTGCTTTGGCATTCTCAAGGAATGTGTGTTATTCGGTGAAAAGTGGATAATTAGTCTGTCTCGCACCATCCCTTAATTCTGTGAACTAACCATGTCAAAACCAAGCAGACGTTGTATTTCTTAAAAGATAAAACTTTAAAAATTATTGATGTAAATAAATAAATATATATTGGATAATTTGGTTCATGTTTTTATTAATCATTCCGAATGAAAATACAATTGTCTTTATATTAGACTTGATTGATTTATTTGGTAAATTTAGAGATAAAGCTTGGTTGCTTGAATCTTTCACTTGCAACTCTTAAGAGGTGCACCACACAAACACTTGTTGTGTAAATAGGAATAAGAATCAAATCTCTGAAGATCCCCTCCTTTGGGGATGCGTCCACACAATCTGTTATAGCTAACATTGAAGACCTGAAGACTAAGTTCGGTCCACTGAACCGGGATGTTCCCTGTGATCCCATTGTGATTCAAGTCCAAAATGTTAACCGTCTTAGCGACCTTAACCTTGGAGATATCGAATTGGAGCATGTTTCTCGACAAGTCAATGTACCATGTCGTTTTGTTGGCTCCAAACAATATAGAAGCATCACCTTTGAGTTTGTTCCGGGAGAGATCGATCCGATTAAAATCGAAGTTGCCTAGTGATTTTGGTATCGAACCAGAGAGCTGGTTGTGTGATAGGAAAAGATCAGGGACTTGTCCTTTAAACGACCCAAATGACTCTGGTATCGGACCTAGTTGAAAGTTTAACATTTTTGAGGTTAGAAAAGTTACATTTTGTTAGTGACTAATAGAGACAAAGAGAGAGTAAGATGTTCAAAAAAAAAAAAAGAGACAAAGAGAGTTAGTTATTTACCTGTAAGCTTGTTCCTGCTGAGCTGAAGATACCCGAGTTTAGGTAATAAAGAGAGAGAAGTTGGTATGGAACCAGAGAGGTCATTGAAAGAAAGGTCTATGTACTCGAGATTTTTGAGCTGACTCAGAAACTCAGGAATCGGACCTGTCAGATTTGTCCAGCTGAGCCTGAGAAAACGAAGATACTTAAGCTTGGCGATGGTGGGTTGGATTTGACCGGTGAGGTTAGAGAGTTTGCGGAAGATGAGTGTTTGAAGATACGGTAGGTCACCGACTTCAGGCGGGATCTGAGCGGAGATCTGGTCGTCTGATATGTCTAGAGAGGTGACGCGGTGGTTGACGGTGGCGTCGCCGCACTCGACGGAGGTCCAGGAGCAGCAGTCGGATTTGGGGTCCCAGGAGATGATGTTGTAAGGGTTGTTTAGAGATTTCTTGATCTTGAGGAGGGTATTTTTATCATCTTTGTGACAGAGATCTTTAGATAGAGAGGTTGTGAGGAGGAGTGTGAACAAGAACAAGAGCAATGTCCTTGTCTTATCCATAGTGTTTTGTGTTTTGTGTGTTTGAGTTTTAATGGAAACTATCATGATATATATAATATATAGTAGGGAATGGGAGCATGGTGCGGTCCAGTTTTATTATAAAACTTTTATATAATGTCCACGTTTAAAATGAAACAAAAAAAATGAGCGTAACTAATTGTTCAATTTCCGGTCTGGTACAATTGACTTGGTTGCTAAACCGGAAGATATATTTTAGTTGAGGAAGTGACTGCATTTGTGAAAAGGAAGAAGATCCTTGGCAAAGAATTAAACTGAGCCCTAGGCTTAGCATTTATTTATCAACGAAACTGTGTGGTGTTACGGATTTCCAATGGGCCCTTATTAATTGGGCCTTAAAGATTAGTGATCCCAAAAGGCGAGACCCGAAATGTTGAGAGGTCCAGCTTGGGGTTAGTTGTTGCCGTTATAAGTGAAAACAGAGGATCGATCCAGAGGACAAGTCTTCGTCCTTCTTCTTCTTCCTCCATTGTTGTAACCTCTAGCTTCATTTTTTGTGTAAGTGTCTAATCTGTAAGCGATCAAAGAAACCTCATAAGATAGTGAATTCGCAGGCTCCGATATGTGCGAGTGTACCCAATTTTGGGGAACTCGTAAATCAAATCTTGTGTCTTTTACATTTGATCAAAACGAGAGAGAGAGAGAGAGAGAGAGAGAGAGAGAGAGAGAGAGAGAGAGAGAGAGAGAGAGAGAGAGAGAGAGAGAGAGAGAGAGAGAGAGAGAGAGAGAGAGAGAGAGAGAGAGAGAGAGAGATCACATGAGATTGAGTTACGAGTGCGAAAGCTTCGGGAGATTGAATCGATAGCTTCGGAAGATTGAATCGAGACTGGTGATCAAGATGCGTTCAATAAGAATTTTTCTATTTTTCTCTTTCCATTTATTAAAATAAAAATTTCATAAAAATCTGAAAAATATTCATATGTATTTCATTTTATTGTCCGGTATAATATTTTTCCTTTTTTTTATGGGTTTAGGGTTGATATGTAGACTTAATGTCAAGTTTAGCCATCGCCTATTGCATAGACTTTAGGATTTATGAAAATGTGCTATGAATTCATCAAATACAAGTTTTGGTTCACTTTTTATTAATCAATCCGGATGATAATACATATCTTTTACGGAGTTAAACCGATTTTTTTTTTTGGAAACCTAGAGAGTGACAAGCTTGGTTTACTTGCAACTATCAAGAGGTGCACCACACAAACACTTATTGTGAAAATAAGAATAAGAATCAAATTTCTGAAGACTCCCTCCATTGGGGATGCGTCCACACAACTTGTTGTAGCTAACATTGAAGACCTGAAGAGGAGTTTCGGTCCACTGAGCCGGAATATTCCCGGTGATCCCATTGTGATTCAAGTCCACGTTACCAAGTGTCTTAGGGATCTTAACCTTGGAGAGATCGAATTGGAACATATTTCTTGATAAATCAATGTACCATGTCGTTTTGTTGGCTCCAAACAACATGGAAGCATCGCCTTTGAGCTTGTTCCGGGAGAAATCGATCCGGTTAAAATCGAGGTTGCCTAGTGATTTTGGTATCGAACCAGAGAGTTGGTTGTGCGATAGGAAAAGGTCAGGGACTTTTGCTGGAAACGACCCAAATGACTCTGGTATTGGACCTAATTGAAAGTTTAAAAATTTTGAGGTTAGAAAAATTAATAATCAGATTTAATGGATGACTAATAGAGACAAAGAGAGTTAGTTATTCACCTAGAAGCTTGTTCCTACTAAGATCAAGAAACCCGAGTTTAGGTAACAAAGAGAGAGAGCTTGGTATGGAACCAGACAGGTCATTGAAGGAAAGGTTTAAGTAGTCGAGTTCCATGAGCTGACTCAGAAAACCAGGAACCGGGCCGGTCAGATTGGTCCAGCTAAGCCTGAGAAAACGGAGATACTTGAGCTTGGCGATGGTTGGTGGGATTTGACCCGTGAGGTTAGTGATTTTGCGGAAGACAAGCTTCTGAAGATACGGTAAGTCACCGACTTCAGGCGGGATCTGACCAGAGATCTGGGCGGAGAATATGGTTAGGGAGATGACGCGGTGGTTAACGGTGGCGTCGCCGCACTCGAGGCAGTACCAGGAGCAGCAGTCGCTTTTGGGGTCCCACGAGGCGAGGTGATAAGGGTTGTTTAGTGATTTCTTGATCTTGAGAAGGGTATTTTTGTCATCTTTGTGACAGAGATCTTTAGATAAAGATGTCGTGAGGAGGAGCGTGAACAAGAACAAAAGCAATGTCGTTGTCTTATCCATCGTGTTTGGTTTTCGGTATCGATTTTGAGTTTTTGTTTAAATTTTGATGATATATAGACTATAGAGAGATATTTTGATTTGATAGAAACCTTAATAGTCAATACATATGGTCGATATGTCGGTGTTGTATATAATGCAAAGAACATGGCCTTCTCCTATCATGTGTAATTGTTGGAGTATTCGAATGATATTTGTTCAGAAAAAAAAAGTCTTTAAACAAAATTTAATGTATATAAATTGGTAATTTAACTTAATTTAAGAATACAACTATATATATATATATATATATATATATTTGAAAAATAATTACATATGGTCAAGTATATATTACATGGTTGCAATTTGTTGTCTCATGGGCTTTGGAAAATGCATTGGCATATACACTTTTTTGGTAAAAGACCTAACTTGCTGACGTGGCAGTCTTGTCAGCCGTTCATTTTGATTCCGATTGTTAGGAAATTAAATCGGAACAAAAATTGTAATTATACCAAATTCGATTCACAAAACCTAAACCGATTATGAAACCAAAGCAAACCGGTTATTGCTTCCTCTAAACGACAATCGCCTATTGAGGTTGAAAGAGACGAAGCCATATGTCTTTCTTTGACTTTGAGTCATATAAAGTGAACTCTTACTCAGAAAGAGTAGGACCCACTTATCGCCTATCCCACGTCGTCGTTTTTTTTATTTATCAACGAAACTCTTGTTCCGGTTTTCCAATGGGCCTTTATAAATTGGGTCTTGAGATTAGTGAGCCCTAAAAGGAGAGTTATGCAAGAGAGTCCGTAAATTAAAAAAAAGAGACTCTGAAATGTTGAGAGGTCAAGCTTGAAGTTAGTTGTTGCCGTTATAAGTGAAAACAGAGGATCCAGAGGATAAGTCTTCCTTCTTCTTCTTCTCCTCTCTTCTTTCTCCATTGTTGAAAGAGTTAGTGGCAATATATTTATAAGCTTAATGTTAAGTTTAGCCATCGCCTATGCATATACTTTATAGGATTTATGAAAATGTGCTATGAATTCATCAAATGAAAGTTTTAAGTTCATGTTTTATTAATCAATCCGGATAATAATACATTTGTCTATAGACTTAAATCTATTTTTTTTTCGGAAACCCAGAGACAAGCTTGGTTTACTTGCAACTATCAAGAGGTGCACCACACAAACACTTGTTGTGAAAATAGGAATAAGAATCAAATGTCTGAAGTTTCCCTCCATTGGGGATGCGTCCACACAGTTGGTTGTAGCTAACATTGAAGAACTGAAGAGGAGTTTCGGTCCACTGAGCCGGAATATTCCCCGTGATCCCATTGTGATTCAAGTCCAAGATACCAAGTGTCTTAGGGATCTCAACCTTGGAGAGATCGAACTGAAACATGTTTCTTGATAGATCAATGTACCATGTCGTTTTGTTGGCTCCAAACAAGATCGAAGCATCGCCTTCGAGCTTGTTCCGAGAGAAATCGATCCGGTTAATGTCGAGGTTTCCTAGTGATTTTGGTATCGAACCGGAGAGCTGGTTGTGTGAGAGGTAAAGGTCAGGGACTTTTCCTGGAAACGTCCCAAATGACTCTGGTATCGAACCTAAGTTATATAAACAGTTTCTTGATCAGATTGAGAACAAAGGGTCAATAAGTAAAGAAATCGATGATTAAGATAGACAAAGAGAGTTTTTTTACCTGTAAGCTTGTTCCTGCTGAGATCAAGAGACAAGACATTAGGTAATAAAGAGAGAGAAGAGGGTATGGAGCCAGAGAGATCATTGAAGGAAAGGTCTAAGAACTGGAGATTCTTGAGCTGGCTGAGAAAATCAGGAACCGGACCGGTCAAATTCGTCCAGCTGAGCCTGAGGATCCGGAGGTTCTTGAGTTTGGCGATGGTGGGTTGGATTTGACCGGTGAGGTTAGTGAGTTTGCGGAAGATAAGGGTTTCCAGATACGGTAAGTCGCCGACTTCAGGCGGGATCTGACCGGAGATCTGGCCGGAGAATATGGTTAGGGCGGTGACGCGGTGGTTAACGGTGGCGTCGCCACATTCGAGGCAGTACCATGAGCAACAGTCGGTTTGGGGGTCCCACGAGGCGAGGTGATAAGGGTTGTTTAGGGATTTCTTGATCTCGAGGAGGGTATTTTTGTCATCTTGGTTACAGAGGTTTTTAGATAAAGAGGTTGTGAGAAATGTGAACAAGAACAAGAGCGAGGAAACTAATGTCGTCGTCTTATCCATGGTATTGGTTTTTGGTATCGAATTTGAGGGATTATATGGAAAGTGCGATGATTTATAGTCATGTAAACTATAGAAAGAGAGATTTGATTTGATATGATATGATCTGTCTATACATATGGTCAAAATGTCGGCGTTGAATATGTTTGGGGTAATGCAAGAATACACATTATGAGTCCGAATGGTGTGACTAGGGGAGGCTTAACTAGGGGGAGGATGCGACGCCGGTGAACAAATGATAAAAATGGTTATAATATCTTCTTAGTAAATTTACTCCTAATTTGTTTTAAAAAAAAAAAATTATTTGGCACAAAATCTAAGAAAATTAAAATTTAAAACAAATTCTTGATATTTTATTATATAAAATTTGATGCGTCAAACTTCGTAATTAACACAATCGTGACATGTGTCAGCCGGTCGATCGGATTTTGACACATGTCTTGACATGTGTCATACAAATCTTTTTTTTTTTAAACTTATATATTTGTATTTATCAAGTAGATTATAAAAATCAACATATATAAAAAAAAATTAATTAGTTTCTAATAAATAATTCATTAAAATAATTAGTTGATAAGCATGGTCTATTCCAATAAGATTTTGACATGTGTCATACAAATCTTATTTCTTTTAAAAACTTATATATTTGTATTTATCAAGTAGATTATAAAAATCAACATATATCAAAAAAAAATTATTTAGTTTCTAATAAATAATTCATTAAAATAATTAGTTGATAAGCATGGTCTATTCCTTTAAATATTGACTTTATTATATGTCTCGGTTTTATTTTTTTCGTACAACCATTCTTTTTTCTCTCTTTACGTTTACATTTATTAAGATGAATTAGATTTCAAAATTTTATCATTATAATATTAATTAATACACGTGTAAAAATTTTTGAGTTCAAATAGAATTAGGTTTACATACCCAAATCTTCAAAAATTATAATATTTTGCCTTTATATAACAAGTTTTTGTGCTCTCTCAATCTTCTCACCAAAAAATTTCAAAATTCAATAATCTCTTCCACAAATTTTATTTCAACTTTTTATTATAAATAACCATCGATTACCCTCTTATTCGATAAAAACAACATATCTCAACATTTTCCAATTAGCTTATTTTAGTAATTAAAAAAAAAGTAAATAAGCTACATATATACACACTTACATATATTTTGATTTTAAATAGAAATGGATATGACAACAAAATCAAACACATTTTCTCATTAGAATATTAAATACACTTGTAAAAATCTTTTGAATAGAATTATGTTTACATATCCAAATCTTTAAGGATTATAATATTTCACTTTTATTTAAACAATTTTATATTCTCTCGATCTTTCCACCAAACAATTTAAATTTCAATAACCTCTTCTAAAATTTTTGTTTCCAATTAGCTTTAGCCACATGTCAAAATAAAATTTTCCATTTAAAAAAATCTAATATCATTATATTATAAAATCAGACTAAAAAAATGTACATTGTATTGTGGTTTTTTTAAAGACTTACCACTACATAGACATCCTAAATATTGTAAAATTGATGTATGAGAAGAAAATTATTTTGAAAGTTTCTCATGTTGTGAAAAATTATAGAAAGTAAGAAAGCAAGTGATGAAACACATATAATTCGTTTTTCATTGGAAGAAAGATAATACTTGATTCATAAGTGAAAAAGAAAAATTCAAATATGATTAAAAAATGTGAGTAAGTTTAATTCAGATAAAAATATGTAAATCGCTTTGTCAAAAGTTAAAAAAAAGATATATGAGTAGTTACATAATAAAAAAAATAAACATAATTTAAATAGGAATAGAAAAAACTAATAATTTAGAAATATGTGAAAAAAAATAATTGAAAATTCAGTTAATATAAAAAAAAGTAGGAGAATCAAAATCAATAAATAATTTGTATGCTTTTCTACGGCTGATTTCACATCGACGTTTTCAATCTTATTTTATTTATTTTTACGGATGATATGATTTTGTTTTTCATTTTTGTGCGGTTTATAAAATATTAAAAGAGTCAAAATAATTCAACTAAAATATGAGAATAAATTCATCAAGATTTTAAAAATGGATTAAAAAGTAATATTAATTCAAATAGAATAGGAAAACTAATAATTTGAAAATATGTGATAAAATTTAATTAAAAATCAAATAATTAAAGTAAATAAATAAATGTTAGACTTCTGAATCAGTGGTTTTGCATTAACGTTTTCAATTTTATTTTATTTATTTTTACGGGTGATTTAATTTTGATTTCTACTTTTAATTGATTAACTTTTTTTACATGTTATAAAATATTAGATTACAAACCCGCATATATGCGGGTCCTTTATCTAGTTACTTATAATATTTTTACACTAATTAAAAAAAAAAGATTAGATGTCATTTTATTTGGAGAAAGCTTATTTTGGTATTTCATATGTATAATTAATAATCAGATATTTAAAAGAAAAAAAATTGATGAGGTGGCACTCTACATGGAATATTATATCCAAAAAAAATTAAGATTATTCTTTTACATATATAACTGATAAATTTAGTCCTAATTAGTAATTTTTTAATTCATTTGGCAAATAAGATTAGAAAATTAAATTTTAAGAGAATTTTGAATTAAGTTGTTTTAAAAAAAAAAATTGATGAGGTGACACTCTATTGAGAGCTTCTATTGTTAGCATATATATGGATATGATGATGATATAAAAGCTTCCATTAAATCTATATAATATATACATATAAAATTTTCAAGTTAAAAAGTTCATTTAGAAGAGAAATGGAGAACAAATGGAGTGTACATGGTGATGATGGTGTTCGTTTTGGTGGTGGTAGCTTCCATTGGAGGAGAAGCAGTTAAAGCTCCATGTGTATTAAAATGTGAAATCCAATGCCACGATCCGGTCTACCTTAACCAGGCTTGCTTCAAAAAGTGTTTCGACGAGCGATGCAAGCAGCAACTACCTACAAATACCTTTCACTCAACTTCAACCTCGCAGTAAATCAATATATATATATATATATATATATATATATATATATATATATATATGCATGTTTGTACTTGTGTGTTTGTGTTTGTGTATGTCATTGTGAAATTGACATGGTTTCTATGGTGATATTGCACGATTAAGACTAGGGTGGAAGAAATGAGAAGCTAGAGATGATTCTAAAGTTGTCATGGACGAATCTTTCATTTTCTTTTATTTCTATATGTAAAAGAAATTCTATAATAATGGTAATAATAATGACGATAATAATAATAATAATAAACTTTATCATATTCATGTGAAAAATGGGATGAACAAATACAATAAATATCATATCAACAAGGTATTTTGGAGATCATAATATGTATCTATTGAGGGAAAATAAATGATATGTTGTAATGAATCAATTTTTTTCCCATTTCGGTTTAAATTCCGGTTTCAATAGAGAAAAAGTGAATCCACTAAAATCATATTAAGTATTGGTCTATCCGAATTAAATATATGTAATCAACAAAAAAAGTTTTGATCATTTCACCTCCATATATGTAACTTAAAAACAAAATTAACAAAAGTAATATTTTCATTTATTCATTTAGATTCGACTTTCAAATGAATTACTGAAATTTTGTGAAACCATCACAAAGGTTTATTATGTAATTATGTCAATATATATGGGATGTATATCCGAAGATTTTCGTATATGCCCAAATAAAAATAAGAAAATATGGATTGTATCACAAGAGTTTATTTATGTCAATATATATGGGTTTGTATCCGAAAATTTTCTGAAACTTTTTGAAACCATCACAAGGGTTTTGAATAAAAGTTTGTGATTAAAATATAAGAACATAAGCTATTTAAATTTTAGTTTGTGATCACTAATAACAATTCATGTAAAAAACGAACAAAATATATGTATGAATCAAGTTTAAGAGAACTCAAATATTTATTTTTATTTTCTCAATGCGGTTATTTGGTGGGGTGGGGTGGGGGGATTTCTATATAAATAAACTCATAATAATATAGTCATCATTACTAAGCATCTTTGGGACAGCAAAAGCATACCGCTAAAGTTGATCCTTTACAACTTGATAAGTTGGTTCGTAAAAGATTAAACTAGCCTCATTACAAAAAAACCATTCCATTTTATATTAGTTTACACACCAAGTAATTGTTGGAACCAACTGATAACTTAACTTTTTTGATAAAGAACCATTTAGGAACTTATTCCACACCTTTTTTCTTTCTTTTGGGAGGTTTTGAATTTTAGGCAACTTAAATTTTTCTTCGTTGATTTAAAAAAAAAAACTTTACCCTCGAAAAGTTTTCTTGGAAATTGTGTTGAACTCATCTATGGTTTGTCTAATTCATGATTTTGAAGAAAATTGGCAACATCCTCATGCGGGTGGGTAGTTCATTTGTTATCTACGGATTTAACTAAGAGTAGTGGTTAATATTTTAACCTTATCATTGAATAAATATTTTGTGAGGTTTAGGAAAAAAGAAATTATATATATATATATATATATATATATATATATATATTTTATTGCATGTATTTTATATTACACTCTCATTAATTAGTAAATATTTGATGTGAAATGTATGCACGGTGACCTGTTTGTTTCGCCGTTGTTAGTAATATCAAGGGTTAATGGCATCTCCAACTTCACTCCATTTTTTTACTTTAAAATAGAGTTTAGAGTAAAATCCTCTCCAACCCTATTTCATTTTCTAATTCCAAAATAGAGTTAAAAAATGGGTTTACTACAAATATGGAGTAATCATATTCATTACTCTATATTTTTACTCTTCACTTCATTTTCTACTCCAAAATAGAGTGCGGTTGGAGTAAAACTCAACTCCATTTTAGAGTTACTTTATTTTTGAGTAAAAAATGGAATAATGAGTTTGAGATGCTCTAATAGCAATGGAATTTTAAATAAGAAAACAGTGATAAAATTGTTAGTAACATGTTACGAACGTTTTATCGTTGGATTTAATTCACAATAAAATGAATGAAAATATATCATGTTGTTTATATGTCGCCAACGATAATGAAACTAACATGACCAACCTATATTATCTTACTAAACTAAACAAGATGCAATATCATTTTTTAGATTGGAATTTTTTGTTTAGGTGTTCCACTTGGAGTTTAGTAATGTTAGAGAAACCAATTAAATTTGAACATTCGCTGCTGAAGTTATATTAATGGTTAAAATTTTAAATAAATTTTACAAAACGGATGGATTAGATATTTGGTTAAATATCTTGATTTCAACGGATATTCAAGTAGATATAAAGGAAATACGGATCATAAATATGATGATCGGGAAAAATGGAATGGATCACGACCACAAGCAAAAAAAAATATATATATATATATATATATATCCATTTTGCACTCAATTCTATAGATAGCGACGACGGAATAAACAAATTATTTTTTGTAAGTATAACTTTATCTTTGATAAATATAGTATTCTTTTTACTATATAGTTTTATGTGCTCTAGTGCGGGCATTAGAATTGAAAATGGAGGGATAATAAGGGTAATGATGTTACTCAATCAAAAAATAATCACTCCTTAGCCTACCCCTTTTGCTTTTCTATGAAAAGTTCCAGACTCAAAAAGCTAATTTTTAGATGCTTATTCGATCATAGAGAAAGAAACACTAAAAGATATATATGCTCACAAGAAAAGTTGATGTTGTAATTATCCCTTAGGTACGAAAAATATTACCATTAGGAGATCGGCGAACTTTAAAATTTACCTTAACTTGTACTAGAACTCTAAAAAATCGTCTTCCGGCAGACGTATTTTGAAAAAAAAAACCAAAAAAAAACTCTAAGAAAACAGTAATTATTCGTTCTACTTATACTTGTATGTACATTTGATTGTGTGAAAGAGATCTGTCCGGTCCAAAACACAAGCAAGTGAAGAAATCGATTAGGATTTTAAATTTCTTAAGAATATTTTTTTTAATTTTCTTTTTCACATTCTCAAAAGAATATGAAATAGACACTATTTTCTAATCTTGCACAGGATCTCCCGCAACGTTGGATTGGTCCTGGAACAAAAATACGCAAGATTTTCGCAAATACTTCAATGATAGTATGATACTAGAACAACTACAAAATTGACCAAGCAGATGCTTTCATGCTACCATATAACTAAAACTAATTTGTTGCGTTCATCATTGTCATATGCGAAGACAAACATGTATTTGGAAATTTCTCCGTATTTTATATCCTTTTTGCAAAAACTATTTTTATAAAAAAAAAAAAAATTATTAGAGCATGTGAAGAGTGTTACAGAATCTAATATTTTACCTTTGTCACTGCTGCAAAATTTCTTAATGTACATAAAGATTAAAGACCAACAAAGAATCTGCTTCCCTACGAAAAAAAAAAGAATCAGCTTCTCTCTAAAAGGAGAAGGAGAAAAACAGAGAGAATAAGAGTAAATTTTTTTCTTCCATTTTTTGCTTTTTTCATTTTATTCCTCTTTTTCTGTGTAATAGAACTGTTTCACTTTGGTTCTCTTTATTCTCCTGTGTATCAAACCAAAAATTGATTATGCAAACACTCTTTAACTTCTTTGTTTCTTCTAAAGTTTTCTCCATTTCTCTGGCAACTTCTTCAACATTTTTCTTAAGGTGATACTTACTAAATACATATATATTGTACATACATACATGTGTGCTTCATAAATCTTTCATATGATTTATTGTTCTTGAAAATATTGTTGGTCCATAATAACATAGCTCTGTTTTTTTTTTTTGCGTTCTTACAATATAAGATTATCTCTTTCATTGATTTTGTTTGCTATCTTCTTTTAAAAAAATTATATACAATTCCTTTAACTCTTGTCTTTTTCTTTTTGGGACTAATTCTTCACTTTACATGTACAAAAGATGATCGAAGCTATTTTGTATTTTCCTGCAAACACTTGAGTGAGTTCATGAAAACAGAACAAAGAGACAGAGGTTAGATTTGCGTCGACCACTTAGTATCGTTTAAATCAAGTAAGAATCTTATCAATTATCTTCTTTGAGATTAAAATAAAATTACGTGAAAGTAATACTAATGGTTGAGGTTTTAAAACCAGTCCTAAGTAGATTCATTAGTTTCTTTACACCCAAGAAACTTGTTTCTTCTAATCATTTTTTTCTGCAATTCTCAGATTTTCTGCTCATCCCTACAATTTTCTGCTTCTTTGTATTGTATGTCATCAGGTGCTGAATTAAAGCGTTTTTGAAGGAACAAGAGAATCTTTTGGTTCAAGTAACCTAAAACCATGGCAGCTAAAGATGGAGCTAAGAGCCAAGAAGAATATAAGCTTAAAGACATGAAACTAGACCTTGGAGAGAAATGGCCACATGGAGGACAACGTGGAGGAAGTGGATGGATCAGCAGCGAACGAGTTGCAAGCACATACGACCTTGTTGAGCAAATGTTTTATCTCTATGTTCGGGTCGTCAAAGCCAAGGATCTTCCTCCAAACCCAGTCACTAGCAATTGCGATCCTTACGTTGAAGTGAAAATAGGAAACTACAAAGGAAAGACTAAACATTTCGAGAAACGGACGAATCCGGAGTGGAATCAAGTTTTCGCCTTTTCGAAAGACAAGATCCAATCCTCTACAGTTGAAGTCTTTGTGCGCGATAGGGAGATGGTTACAAGAGATGATTATATAGGGAAGGTTGTGTTTGATATGCATGAGATTCCTACAAGAGTTCCTCCTGATAGTCCACTTGCACCTCAATGGTACAGATTAGAAGCTCGCCGTGGCGAAGCTAAGAAGAGAGGAGAGGTTATGGTAGCGGTTTGGCTTGGGACGCAAGCCGATGAAGCATTTCCTGATGCTTGGCATTCGGATGCTTCCTCTGTTCAAGGAGAAGGTGTTCAAAGCGTGAGGTCTAAAGTTTATGTGTCCCCAAAGCTGTGGTATTTGCGGGTTAATGTGATCGAGGCGCAAGATGTTGAGCCTAGCGATAGGAGCCAACCGCCTCAAGCTTTTGTTAAGGTTCAGGTTGGGAATCAGATTCTGAAAACAAAGTTATGTCCTAACAAGACAACCAATCCGATGTGGAACGAAGATCTTGTTTTTGTAGCTGCGGAGCCATTTGAAGAACAGTTCTTCTTGACGGTCGAAAACAAGGTGACACCAGCTAAAGATGAAGTCATGGGGAGGCTGATCTCACCTTTGAATGTGTTTGAGAAAAGATTAGATCACAGAGCTGTTCATTCCAAATGGTACAACCTCGAAAAATTCGGGTTTGGGGCATTGGAAGGAGACAAGAGACACGAGCTCAAGTTCTCGAGCCGCATTCACCTACGAGTTTGCCTTGAAGGAGGTTACCATGTAATGGACGAATCGACTCTGTACATCAGTGACGTGAAGCCTACGGCAAGGCAACTATGGAAGCAACCTATTGGAATCCTTGAAGTAGGAATCCTGAGTGCTCAAGGGCTTTCGCCGATGAAAACAAAAGACGGTAAAGCGACAACAGATCCGTATTGTGTTGCCAAGTATGGACAAAAATGGGTGAGAACAAGAACCATCATTGAGAGCTTTAACCCTAAATGGAATGAGCAATACACATGGGAAGTGTATGATCCTTGTACAGTCATTACTCTGGGAGTTTTCGATAACTGTCACCTCGGCGGGAGCGAGAAGTCAAACAGTGGAGCCAAAGTCGATGCGAGAATCGGGAAAGTAAGGATCCGATTATCAACCCTAGAGGCTGATAGAATCTACACTCACTCCTACCCTCTCCTTGTTCTGCAGACAAAAGGGTTAAAGAAAATGGGAGAGGTCCAATTAGCTGTGAGATTCACTTGTCTATCTTTGGCTCACATGATCTATCTTTATGGTCATCCTCTGCTTCCAAAGATGCATTATCTTCATCCATTCACTGTGAACCAATTAGACAGTCTTAGATACCAAGCGATGAGCATTGTCGCGGCGCGGTTATCCCGAGCAGAACCTCCTTTAAGGAAAGAGATCGTAGAGTACATGCTCGACGTTGATTCGCACATGTGGAGCATGAGGAGGAGCAAAGCTAACTTCTTCAGGATAGTCTCTGTGTTTTCAGGCTTGATTGCTATGAGCAAATGGCTCGGAGACGTCTGTTACTGGAAGAATCCATTGACGACGATATTGTTCCACATTCTCTTCTTCATACTGATTTGTTATCCTGAGCTGATACTCCCAACCACATTCCTCTACATGTTCTTGATAGGGCTATGGAATTTCCGGTTTAGGCCGCGCCATCCTCCTCACATGGACACAAAGATCTCTTGGGCTGAAGCGGCTAGCCCCGATGAGCTAGATGAGGAATTCGACACTTTCCCGACTTCGAAAGGACAAGATGTTGTGAAGATGAGGTATGATAGGTTAAGAAGCGTTGCAGGTCGGATCCAGATGGTTGTTGGAGACATTGCAACACAAGGGGAAAGGTTTCAAGCACTGTTGAGTTGGAGAGATCCGCGTGCGACTTGCTTGTTTGTGATATTTTGTCTTGTTGCCGCTATGATCTTGTACGTGACGCCTTTCAAGATCATAGCTCTTGCGGCTGGGGTGTTCTGGATGAGGCATCCCAAGTTCAGAAGCAAGATGCCTTCTGCTCCAAGTAACTTCTTTAGGAAGTTGCCTTCAAAAGCAGATATTATGCTTTGAATGGTACGACTTTATTTATGACTCGAGGTCTTCTCTGTTCGTAACTTGTGTTTTTGTGTGTGTGTGTGTGTGTGTGTGTGTGTTGTGTCTACTCTGTTTTATTGTTTGCTCCTTAATCACTATGGCATTTTGGATTTCGCATGACAATCTTGAAATTCACAAATCCCTAAATGTTTGGTTCTATTAGCATCCTTTAATAATGTGTTGCTGGGTTTATAGTCTAAAACCAAAAACTAGTGGGCTTAGTTATAATGGGCTGCTTTGCCCTTTAAGTTTTTGTTTTCCTTTTTCTTGTTTTTGCAATTTTCAATAGAAAAAAGTTCAACCAAAAAAACAAAATTCCGAAAATTAAATGAAAAGGCGACACGTGGCACAATACCTCAGTAGAGAACCACTGAAAGAAACGGTCAGACACACAACTTCTCACCATCCGTCAGGAATTTGTCCGTTAGAAAACTGTGTACAAGATACATGTTATTATTTTTATTTAAAAAAAAAAAACATGTTATTAGATTAAATTTTTTTTTTTAACCACTGAATGATCGGATTTTTTACCATCCGACTAATCTCTTCAAAGTGAATATAGCTGTCGAGTAGTTTATTCACCAAATTTTTTAATGAAACTAAAACATAATATCATTTTGACGGACCAAATAAAAATAGTTAAATAATTTCACGTTTAAGATAATCGATCTCTGTCCTAAACCTCTAGAATAATTTCGCAAACATTATCTTTTATCTTTACTTAGAAAATGATGGTGGTCTTAGTTCACCAACAATAAACTTATTATCTGATTGTTGGTGTGGTTAGAAACTGCTTTTTCCATATATCTTTTTATGTATATAAATTGGAAACTAAATCAATCTCATTTTTAGTGACGCAAAATCAAAGTGTTTTTGGTTTGACCATAGTGTAAATGTTTTCAGAAAAAAAAAGTTAAAAGAAAAACAAAGGGAAAACTGGTGACAGCAAAGAAATGAAAAGTAAAGATGAGAAAAGAGGCGTTGTACCCAAAGCAATAAAACGGTACTGATCCCAAGTCCCTGCCGGTTTCCAACAAATCTCACCATTTGTCACCTTCCTAACCGGTCAATGTTTTTGACCTAATTAACAATCCCTCTCTTTTTCTCTCTTTTTCTTGCATGCAATTGCAATTGTTGCCAGTCTTCACCTATGTTCCCTTTCAATTCTCTTTCATATTTTTAGAAACGAATTAGTGTATTGTATGTTCTTGTGTTTGGGATTGAAAGATCGTCTAATTTCTCACTAATTTCTCACATGCACAAGGAAGACTTAAAGGTATGGAATATTTGTTTATAACCTGCATCTTAATTAAAACAACATATTAAGAATCATATGACAAAAGAAGCCCAACCAATTTTCCCCTAATTGTACTGTTTTTTGAGTGACAATATATAAAGAGGTCAAGCTGGCTAACTAATCAACCTATTCTCTTTTTTTTCCCCCTTCATTAGTGGTTTTGGTATCATCCGTCTTGTCGCGGACGGGCTAGCCAGAGAGAACTTAGAGCCTGAAGACGATGGAAGTACTCCGCAACAGCTAGAATACACCGTGCTTCTTGGCGAATCGTCAACAATTGGTTCAACCTATGGATCGTTTGGTGTCTCAGATTATCCGCCTGTAAGTTTTTAATGCATTATTAGTTCAAAGCTAAATAAGAAAAGAGAAAATGGAGAAAAACAAAAAGTATGGACAAAATTGCGTTCATGTTATTGACTAAGACTAAGTGCAATGAATTGAATATGGACCATCACTAATAGTCTCATTAATCGGAGCATAAAAGACTAATTAAAAAAAAACATAAAGATTAAAAGACTAAAGCATGATGTTAACGACTAATATATGGTCCATAAACAACTATGTATTTTGTAGAAATTGAAATATAAATCAAATGATTCTGCATGACCCCAAATTATATGGTTGATTGACGACTAATGCCGATTATTCAACATGTTAATCGAACAAAATTTCAAAGCTTGTTACTACACTAATAAGAACAAGACACCAAATTGTCAAAAAGGTGAAACCGTGAATTCCATATCTCGGTCCCACGCCATGCTTCATGATACTTTTGATGATCACTAGTTAGAATCGTACATAATCAACCTATTATTATATAATTATAAATGCATATCAATAATAATGATATAAAATTAAAGGACTCCCGAAATTAAGTAGAGACAAAAATTCGGAATCTAATACTCCTTCCGTTTCACAAAGAGTGTCATACTACGATTTTTCACACAAATGAAGAAAAGTATTAAAAGTTCTATTATATCCCTTATTAATACACTAAACAAATTTCTCTCTCTAATTAATACATTAAAATAAAAGGGTTAAAACTGTAATTTGTTATAAATTCTGCATTGAGAATATAAAACGACACTCTTTTTAAAACAAAAATAAAATCGTAGAATGACACTCTTTATGAAACGTTTTATAAAGTAGTAAGTAAAGGAATTGTTCTTGAGGAAGTGTTTTGGGAGGATGGGATCTTCGGGCAGTTACGTCCATGACATCATGAAACGATATGGGCTCCAAGCAATCCTGTTTCCATTTGATGTGATATTTATAGATATATATGTTTTGTATTTGCTTTTAGACTGCATATATGTGAATCTACATACATAACATATACATATATTCAATTGTCACGTGCGTTTTAAGAAGTATGATCCATTATCCCTTTTTAGTAAACTAACCCCATATTTACCATCTCTTTTGAAGTTGGACTTTCTTCTTATTGTTTTGAATTAAATAATATTTTTCCTAATTGTTATTTGGAGATGAAAGGTTGTAAGCGTGTAGTTATAGACGAAAAAATACATAAAGAATATTAAGAAATTATTAAAAGGAAAGATGCCAATTTGTATATGCATGAATGTTATATAATATTAGCCTTAATCCCCATTTGCATATAGAATATAGGCTGATATGCATTAATAAACAAGCATATATGTAATTTGTTTCATAAACCTGCCTGTTCTAAACTAGTAAACGATTAAGAAAATAAATATTATATTAATAAACTTTAGTCTTCTAAGAAAGCAACCCGACCACGTTGATATAAGACAAGAGAAATGTTTGTTAGACACCTACTTTAATAATGTCGGAATCAAGAGGCTAAATACTTATTAATCCTATATTCATATACGTTGATGCATAATTAATTAAATAAGTTTAAAAATTAGTTTTAATATTCTCTTATAATATCTCCCGATACAAAAAATCAACCACTATATCTATTTGATATATACTTATATATTGCGAATGTCCGCTAAACTAATTATGGTCGACGGTATACCTATATTATGAATTGTACACAAACATACACACACATAAAAACATCTATGTAAATTTAGATAGCGTGTTATAACAACCAAATATATATAAATATATGATAGTAATGTTTAATAAGGAGTAGTTCAAAGAATCAAATGTGTTTTCCTAGTCCGATTAGGACCACATCTCCTAGGGGTCCACTTGTATATCATCTCTACGTATATTTGATATATAATTGGTATAGGTATAGGAATATAGTTTTGTATAAACTTAAATAAATAGAAAAGATTAGAGGGTACCTGGAGAACGAAACCCTCGAGAGCAGAGAGCTTGTTGAGAGCTAAGGACATGTGTGACATGAAATTGGATAGATGAGGAGGAAGTTGTGCAGAGGCAGGCGAGAGAGAGTCCGAGACAATACTATCGGAAAGCGATTGATTCAATGCCTCGAGACCCTGTGAGAGAGCCTCTTCGGCCTCTTGTGTGGACTGTTGCAGCCCGCAAATCCCAACTATTTGTTGCTCCGTCAATGGTTCTATCTGGCTCACAATCACCTACATGCGTTTCAAATTAATACACACAATTAGAATAATTAACAATAGTCTTACTGAATGCATAAAGAACTTTGAATGCATTAAATGTGTTGTGTACTATGCACGAGTTACTAGCTACACCCAAAATCTCTTCTTTCCTTTTTGTTTTCACTAAAACGGACATAAGATTGAGACATTGCCAAAGGTCTTGTCAGATATGCACACCATCCATATATTAGTATATTATTAATCTCCAATCGTATTTTACACAAATTATATATTTAAAATACAAAATAGGTTTAAAAAGGCTTTTTTTTTGTTTTGTTTAATATGGTCGTCTCTGTTAACTTTCATGGTGGTTTCTGTTTCTCTCTCTCTTCTATGGACCATAAATCGAAAAAACAGACAGGCACTTTCTTTTACATTATGCCAAAACCTAACCTTTTCTAGAAATACTTCACCATCACACAACTGCATGCATTCTTTATTTGTTTTTATATTAATTTTACGTGTACCTTTATTATTTTCTTAATATAAAGACATACACGTATATATGCTGGTTATATACATATATAGTCCAACCCATGCAATGTTGTGTATATATATACCTCGTCCAACAATATCACTATACTCTATGTCTTAGTCTGTCTTATCCATTATTACTATACCGTACTCTCTTCTAAGAGAATCAAAGACCAAAAATTTTGAAAATAAATCGGGAAAAATAAAATTTTATTGATTTTATAAAGTTGGAAGTACTATATTCTTATCGTACGATAAAAATTATAATGTCACAGTTATAGTCAAATATATTCTTGCAAGTAATCCACAAAACTTGATATATAATGTTCAATGATTGAGTTCTGGAATGTGGATTAATCTAATAGTATATAAGATAAGATTTAATATAATTAGTCTTCAGGTAAAAAACAAAATTTGTAGGATTATCTAATAATCCATATTTGATTAGTTTACAATATCATCATGATTAGACACATTAACTAAACGGTAGCTAATTTTATTATCTTAATTTTTGTGGGTGTAGCACGAGTAGAACAAGTAAAAAATTATCAAAAATCATACTCACATACATAAGGTTTGTTGTTTTAAAGTCACTCTATTCATCCGTCTAGATAATACTTTTCCTTGTTCACTAATAAATCGACTAATTAAATTCATGTTTCTATAATTAATAATTCGATCTCCGATTGGATCGGGCAAACGCCTATGAAAAGATAGCTTGGATTTAGTAAAAGATCGATATATTATAGAGATAATTGGTGAAATAACATAAAAAAACTATAATTCACAAACTAACCAATTTCCTCCTTTTTCTCTCTCTATCTCTTCCTATCTCTTTCTATCCAATTCCCATCTTTTATATTATTTTTTTTTTTTATTAACCAAATTAATCCTATATTATATTATATAAGAAAAAAAAATGTACCTTAATGATCTCGGATGGACGAAAACCGCCCATCCACAAGAAGCATCGCTCGGCTGGTGTTTTCCATGCTCCAGAGATGAGGTGGAACACATCGGTTTTAGCAACCATGGCCTTGAGGTTAATCAAATGGTCATAGTGAGCTAAACAAGTGTCCACAAACATCCTAAGCTCGTTCTCGGCCAAGTGCTCTTGCGTCGCCACCCTCAGTTCGTTTAAAAGCCTTTGCTGCTCCTCCAGCCACCTCGCGTATTCCATATCGAAAACCGCTGCTTCTGCTTCACAATGCATTTACTCAATTATTCTCTTTTTCGGTTTTTTGGATTACGGTTTTGAGTCATTACATGAAAATGTTACACGCACCAGAGCTGATGTTGCCAGGGCCAATGGGCAGTCCACCTTGTTGTTGATCTCCTCCTATAAGAGACCCTCCAAAGAATACGCCCTAACCATATCATAAATAAAATTTGGTAAATTTTAGACTTTTAGGTGAAATAAATGAAAAGAAAGGTATAAAAATGTTTACTTGGGATCTGGCCCGTTGAATCTCTTGTTCTAGTTGGGTCAGCTTGATCCTACATGACTCAAGTTGCTGAACATAAGCCTGTCGTAATTTTACCAAAGCAAATAACGTTATATATAATTTAGATAAAAAAATTTATTTGCAAATTTACGAATATACTGAAGTACATATATGCTGACCTTTTTTCGCAATCTGCTTTTTCTTGCTGCTTCTCTGTTCTGTGCTAGTCTTCTCAATGTCTGTTGAGAAAATTAAATTAACAAACAAAACGAGAAGAAACTATCAAACACACAAAAAAAAGTAAATTTTTTATTTTAATCTTATTTATGCTATCACCTTAGGGTCTGATATTTTTGGTATGTCATGGTCCGATGAGGCAGGACCCTTGCGGTTCCCTTCTTTCTGCCATAACATTTCAAAATGACTCATTAATAACTTATAAAACGACTAAGTCTATAAGATTATATTCCATTTATATACTAACAAGGCAACTAAACTATTACTTTAATTTTAAATATAACTGATAGAGACCTTGATGGATTTAGAAGGTTGAGGAAGTTGAAACTGAGAATGATTGGTCAAGTCCATGGACGGCTCAGAAGATGGTCGAGTCGAACCACTAGGTGCAGCAGCCGGAAACAATCTTGTATTATCAGTCTTTACCAAACACATTTTAAACCAAAATAATAATCAAAATCAGTAGTCATTAGAAAAATGAGAAACGTATAATAATTGGTCATGACTTGATATTATATGAAATAGCTAGTAGTTGCGCTGACATTATATTAAATTAGAAACAGAAACCAACTAAAATTGGCAATATATAGAAATATATTATTACATTGGGTGTAGAAGAAGAAGAAGGTGGCTCTATGTGCATCGGTTGAGATGGGAAGATGTTGAGCGTCGATGTTGGAGGTCTCATCGCCAAATTCTCTGACATAAAGATTCATATATGAGTCATGTGATGTGTGGAAATGGTCTGGTTATAACAAGTTATGTATGTGAGTGGACTAGTTCTAATTAGAAAACATGAGAGAGAGAAAAGGGTTTAAAGAAAGAGTTAGATAGGTAAAAGGATTTGGATTGAAAGATTTGATGTCTGAAAAAGAGAGGATCTGGTCAAAGCTGAAAGTAAAGTACTGATGGCAGAAGAAAGATTGAAATCTGTTGGGCATGCTTTTGCTGTGACTCTCTCTCTCTCTCTCTCCTCAAGAGAATCTTCCTTATCTGCTAAAACCAAAGCCAAACCCCAATTCCCAAAAAAGAAGAGAGAGAGAGAGAGAGAGAGAGCATACGAGTGGTGTGATGATGAGGTAAAGGAGTAGTTGATGGAGGATCATGATGTCCTTGTCCATCAAGATAGAGGAAGAGTGATGGGTCTATCTCTCCAAGATCATATCCATCTTTGTTCCTGCACATATAGATACACAAAAAGTAGCTCTTAATAAACTTGGGGATCATCAATTCAAAAAGTTTATGACTTTAGGGTATAAAAAACTCTTAAATTACATGAAGTTTCCATGGGAAGACGTAGCGGAGGATGATGATAACTGTTGATGATGATGATTATGGTGATGACCTTGCATTTGATGATGATGATGGTTGAAGTCTATGGATGATGTTTGAAGCTAGAGCGTGTGATAGTAACAGCAGAAAGATGATGATGATGATCGAAGAGAGATTGATGATCGATTCTCTTATGTTGGTCTACTCCTGAGGAAGAAGCTGATGATGATGACGGTGCTTTGAGATCACTAGATTTCTTCTATATAACTAATATTTTTTTTCTTTCTCTATATTCTTGGAAAGAGATAGAGATTATGTAACGGAGCATTTAAAGCTACTTTGGTGTTTTGAGAGAGAGAGAGAGAGAGAGAGATATAGAGAGAGAGGTAGGTTTATATTGAAGTGGAGAGGTTTCAAAACTTGAGGATATTGGAAAAAAAATGGAGATTGGAGAGGAGAAGCAAAAGACAAACTCCTTTTTCTCTTTTTTTCAGATTTTTTTGATTATAATTTGTGAAGTTTCTTCTACCTTAAAATATTAGAAGACGACTTTATTTTTTGTGTATAAACACCCAAGAAAAATATTCTGATAAAGCGGTCAAGAACATGTCCTTTTCCATCCCTCTCTCTTCTCTCTCTGTAGAAAAATTTGCTGATAACAAACTTGTATAAATATTTTTTGTTTGTTTTCTGAATTATTATTATTATTATATTCTCCTACTATACAACTATTTTCTTCAAATATTTAGATATAGATTTTTCTTTAAAACTATAGAAAATGAATTCGATTTTTTATATATATGGACCATGTTCAGTCATGAATTCCGCTTGTCAATAAAATTGATTGAATTTTTGTTTGTATCCATTAACTGTTCCATTGGATTTTTTGTTTAGATTGGCACTATGGTCTAGGTTTGGTTTTAGTTTAAGCTTATTGGTCTGGTCGCTCGGGCCGTTCTACCTTTTGATTATGGTATGGTATTGTCAGATCCGAACATTGGTTTGATAAAATGAAGATCTAACCAAAGTACAATGTTTTTAAAATTGAAACTGTAAACTAAATCGAATTTTTCTGTTTAATCAACCATTTTAATGTTGTCGAAAATTAGCTGTCGTCTATATTTTATCATGCATAAAATAATTGTCTTAAAAATAGTTTTAACTTGTTAAACATTGAAAATTAAAAAAAAAAAAACTCGGTGGACTGATTAATCAATAAACCAACCAACCAATCAAAACCCAATAAATCATTTTTATTTGACGCGGACCGGAGTAAATTGGTCCGGTTAGCTCGAAAACCGGTTTCGGCATATTTGATATCTGTGAATTTATGCGTTTTCTCTTCGGTCTTGAGAGCAACTCAATCCAGACACTTAACTGAAAGACTTCGGAGAGATTTTCTCGAGAAAGCGTGAAAGGTTTCCTGGGAAAAATAAATATGCAGACACAAGAAGATGTTCGAAATCTTCCAATCGACATCACCTTCTCTCGTCTCGGCGGTAATGCAGATTCTCAATCACACGGAATTTTTTTTATATGTTTCGGATTTTGCGTGTTCTACGATTGAAATTCGAATCTGATTTCGAGATTTTTGTCTTAATTTGATTTTAAAATTTGTTGGATTTGAAGAATGGTTGGTGGATCGGAAGAGAATTCCGGCGGATTGGAGGAAGAAGGTGGCGGCGATCAGAGTCAAAATCTTGAAAGAGTTTTCTTCTTTGCCTAAAGACATCGATCCATACTTTCAAACCCTAGATCCTGAAGGTTAATTTTTGTCCGAAAAACCTAAATTTGTTAAATAATGTCTTATCAGTTTGTCGAATTTTTCAAGGAGTAAGCATAGACTGCAAAACTCTTTCTCGTATTATGCTTTTTTGGTTCGCAGCTCTCACTTAAACTTTAAAGTGTTAGTCTTTGATTTTGAAAATGCCAAAGAAATTTGATTTGCATCTTTGTGAACACCATGAGCTTGTGTGAAGTTTGGTTGTGTCTGATTCTGATTAGGGCCTTAAGGCTTAATGTGCTTACTGTTTGTTTTCTTATCCAATTGGCCGTTGTTTTGTTTCCAGTGATTGGTTACTTGGAGGTCACAAAGATATATGAGATTCTCCTGAAGACAACTCCGGAAAGCCGGAACATCTTTGGTCGGCTGTCGGGTGCTTCTGTAAGGAAAAACTCTCTCGGTCTCGCGCTCTTTTTGTGTTCATTGCCTCGTTGTACATTTTGTGATCTGTTATTTTACCCTTTTTAGGGTGTCTGGGAAGCAATTGTTCGTGCGTTTGAAAAAGATCACATTTATCTCGGAGAGGCAGCTCAGATAATAATTCAGAATGTCAATTACGAAATGTAAGTTGGTTTCTTGCATGGCTCTACTTGATTCAGCTGATAGATCTTACCTAAAGTCTCTCTACTTTCGCATTTCCCAATGATATTTTTTCTTGTTGCAAAACATGAAGCCCATATCTGAAAAAGCAAGTGCAAAAGGTTCAGCAACAAATGGCAGAACTTGATCGTAAAGAAGCTGATATCAAAAGAAGCGTTGCACTCTCAGCAACCAAATACGAGGATGCTTGCCGAGAGCTTGGATTGCAGGTTTAGTTGTAAAGTTGGATTGGTTTGATCCATAGGTTTTAGAAGGATCACATAAAGTTTAAACATCTTAAATTCAGGGAAACAATGTGAGGCGTGAACTTTTGGAGACTGCGAATTCGCTTCCTAGTACCTTTGCCAAGATTTTGGAAGTTATCAACAGTGACTCAGTATCGGGGGCAATGGAGTACTACTCTGCCTATGTTAAAGATGTTCATACTGAGAAAGATGTAAGACCGCTGTAAACTTTATTCTCTCTAAATTATTTGGTTCTTTTGTCCTGGAGATTGAATTAACCGGCTTCTGATCTGTCTGCAGAAGCCTTCGAGGGTTGTCCTACAAAACTTGAAAGACATTCGCGAAAATCCTCCATCATTAAGTGTATTGGGGGCATCTGAAGCTCTTGATGCTGATAATATTCAGTCATCTGAGAATGCAAATGGTACAGATGCGGCTGCAGACAGCATTGATTGGGATATTACACTTGATACTGCTGAGATAGATTGGGATGTTAGTATGGTAGAAGAAGTTGATAGTGGAAATGATCTAGGTTCATATGAAATTGTTAATGCCAGTGATATTCCTGAGAATTCTCCATATAGAGTGGAAGAAAGCCAAGGCCCTGAGGTTGATGTATCTGAGATTTCTTGGGATGTAAGTGTTGAAACACCTCAGGTAGAAGAAATAACTGATTCAGGTTTGCTAGAATCAGGCCTGGAGAACCAGACACAGTTGACAGATTCTACAACTCTTCAAGTCTTAGGGAGTGGAGGAGAGAGGAGCCAGCTGTTGGAGACAGAATATAGGAACAAGATCCTTGATGATTTGTATGAGGTACTCTTATCCCTGACTATTGAATGCTCAGTTTAATCCTGTGGATGCTTCTTGACCGCGGTTAGACACGTGATGTGGTTTCTCTTGTATCAGGTCAAGGCATTTTTGAACCAGCGCTTGATAGAACTGAGAAACGAAGATACTCTGTCCTTGCAACACCATGTGCAAGCAGTTTCCCCCTTGGTTCTTCAGCAGTATTCTCCTGAAACCATTGAGCCAATGGTGGTTGATATCTCCATGGCCATTTCATTGCTAACAAACAAGAAATCTCGGGATCTGATCATGATTCTCAACTCCAAAAGGTGCTTTAAGATAAATAATTTCTGCCAGGGGATCGCAGTGAGTACCCCATATCTTTCTGATATAAGTATACTCGTGGTACAGATTCCTAGATAGGCTCGTTTCGGAGCTGGAGGAGAAGAAGCACCGTGAAGTGAAGTTAAGAGAAAGCTTGAAAGACGTGGCTAGAAGACGCATGGAGCTTCAGAATTCACTTTCTTCTATATGGCCAAAACAGGTAAATCTCATGCTGGTGGTCTATCAGATAGGCTGTTCTCAAAAAGCATAGATCTCACTTCTGTTTTGGCGGAAATGTGGATTAAGACTAAGAGTGTCAGATTTGCTAACATATTCTGTATATTGATTACAGGAAGCTGCCCTTGTGAAAACAAGAGCACTGAAGGAGCTATGTGAGACAAGTCTCTCTTCCATATTTGACGGCAGACCTGTGAATATAAGAGGAGAGATCAATACTTTGTTGAACGCTGGGGTTTCTGCTTAGTTTGATCTTTGGGATTTGGCTAGAAAACACAAAGTGGCCCTTTTTCTTACTATAGGGGTTTTGTCTTGTTTCAAACCTTTTTTTTTTTTTTAATTTCTACTATATACTAAAAAACTTTCTTTTTACCAAGTCATCCATATGCTAAGAACTATTCTTTTGACAGTAAAGAATCTGTTGTATGAAGAAGAGATACAGAAAAAGGTCAAGCGGAGAGGTAGCTGAAGGTAGGTGAGGAGATGAAGCGTGTGCGTGTTGAGCAGAAAGATTTACTAAAAGGGTCAACCTCGGTCTTGTCTGCTACACTGCTTGCTGCTTCCTTGTCCTGTTTCTGTATCAGCGCAGTGAGTGCATCCACTATTTCTGAAACTGCTGGTCTAAACTCTTTCTCTGCCTGCTTATGAATGAGTGATTAGTTAATGTAATTGATCCTGAGTGAAGAAGCTTTTGATGACAATACCTGAGTGCATAGGGAGATAATGTCTGCATAGTGTGAGGCAACCCTAGATGAGAATGTGCCGGCTATGCCTTGATCAATCATCTGTTCTAAGCTTCGCCTGTCATGAAGTCTGGTTGATGCCCATTTCACCAGTAGCTGTTCTCCTCGGGGTCGTGAGCTGTAACATCCGTCAGAAAAGGTCCAGCTTAGCTTAGCTATTAGTTAGTACTTTAAGAATGTGAAATGCTTGTGTATGTACCTGTCAAATCCTTTCCTTCCTGTTAACAGTTCCAATAGTAGCACTCCCAGTGCATAAGTGTCGCTCTTTGTGCCACTGCTTCCCGGTTGTCCATGTTCTGGTGCAATGTAGCCAGTGTTTTGTATCGCTATCTCTGAAGCCTGCTCTAAATCTCAACTCATTAGGTCTCAGTCAAAGAGCTAAGCAACGCAGCATATACAGTCTTTACTTACCCGAAGTTTGACACTGTTGCTTGTTAGTGGCCTTAAACTAGCAAGCCCACAGTCAGCAATACGAGGTGTAAGTTCTTCGTCTAGTAAGATGTTTGTTGCTTTCAGATCGCTATGGGCAATAGGAGGGGAAAACGACGAGTGCAAATAGCTGAAAATTTTGATTCACCAGATAGGGAATAGTCAAAAATCAATCTGCAAGGATTGGGAATAAGCTACTACTACTTTGAGAAGATAGGATACTTACTCCAGAGCTCGGGCAACTCCGATGGCAATGCGGAGACGCAAGCCCCAAGAAAGTGGCTTGTATACCTCATCATGCATAGCATTGTACAGCGACAAATGGCCAACATACTCATAGACAAGAAGATGCTCTCCATCATCTATGCAGAAACCGAGAAGTGTCACAATGTTTGGGTGTCTTAGTTTGGAGGCTGTCTGAAGCACTTCAGTAAATTGTTCCTCTTCATGTAAAGACAGCGAAGACATTGGGATGTTTCTCACAGCGGCAAACTGTTTTCAAAAAAAACACCAATGAATGAGAAACGAGTAATGAAAATTTCCCATTTCGAATGTTCGAAGATGGAGAAGAGAAGATATACTTGACCATCAGGCAACTTTGCTCTGTAAACAGAACCAAGAGGACCCTCTCCGAGTAGGTTTTCCTCAGTGAAATTGTCAGTTGCCAGTTGAAGCTCTGCAGCTGAGAAAAGCTTAGCGTACGCTGGATATTGGCATGTAGCAGAGAAGCTGTTTCTTCTTGCTGTTTTATCGATTCTGACAGGGGGAGGAGGTATATGTCTTAGCTGGGGAACTGGCGGTGGCTGGACCCTTTTCATCTGTGGGCTATCTTCAGTTGCAGCAGGAAATTCTGTGACATATAAAGGTAAGAAAATCAGTACTGAGGAATCAGAATGGTCATGGTGACAATGAGGGGAGAGACAGGCATAGATCACCTCGGCCTGTACTGACGGGAAGAGAGTATGCTGTGCTATTGTTGCTTCTGTGACTAGCAGCAAGGTTTCGGGCACGTCGATGACTCATGCGGACTGCGAAAAGTGCAAAGAAAGTTCCCAGCAAAGCCAACCCGCCAACCAGTAAAACGGTACTCCCTGCTCCTATGCCCTTCTTCTTCTTCTTTCGGACCTTCTGAGGTCTGGGAAAGTTCATAATGGCACTCGACTGAGTAGTTGGATAGCCAGTAGCATTTTGAATCATCGGTATGACGTCCAATGGGAACTTCCACGGTTTATAGTTGGGCTCTACGTGGAATTTGTTTCCCCAAATCCTGCTCAGGAAAGCACCATTGATTATCATGAACTTCCACGGTGTCTGAGCTAATATTTTAGAAGCGCAAGCAACTCACCACAGATGAGGAATGGACTGAAAATGATTTGGGATAATACCACTGAACTGGTTATCTTCGATATTCCTGAAGATATGTGCAACAACGAAGCGTTTTGAGCTCATAAAATAAAGGCAAGTTCAATGAAATGCAAAATCAGAGCACAAAGAGAGTTAACTACAGGTCAGTTAAAGGAAGATCCGAGAGATAGATGATTGATCCTGTAAATCTGTTGTTCTGGAGGTACCTGCAGTTTTTTTTATCACAGCATCAAAACCATTATTAGGTTACACCTACGTGCACAAAGCAGATTGCAGATAAAATTCCGAGATACGTACAGTGAAGTCAGATTCACTAGAGATCCAAAAGAGCTTGGTAGATCTCCCGTCAGGTTATTGAATGACAGATCCCTAGCAAAGTCATTATTATTTGAATATGAATGGGGGTATCTTGCATCTACGTATCACGATGAAAGGCTAACAGAATAGAACTGAAGACTCACATTTCTTTAATGTGTAACCCAGAAAACACATTACCAAGAGGTCCAGATAATGAGTTATGGCTCAAATTCCTAGAAGACAAAGAGGAAGCCATTACTTAACAAATCAGTAGAAAAGGAATGCGATGTAATGAATATGCATTTGGAATAAGCCACTTACAGGGACAGAAGAGATGTCATAAGAGGTAAGGAAAAAGGGAGACTCTGGGTCAGATTGTTATAAGCCATGTTTCTGTAATCGACAAACAACGAATACACTCACGAATACACTCTGTGTAAGCTTAAATGATGAATGCATTTGGTTAGACGCTTACACGTGAGTAGCGTTTGGAGGCAAGCCAAATGGAATTTCACCTTGGAGGTTATTGAAGCTAACATCCCTAACACAAAGGAGAAATATAGACCAATCCTTTGAATACCTATCTCATAATGAAGTTAACAATCAAGGAAAGGAAAATTTTGCTTACAGGTTCTTCAAATTGTGGAGATGTTGAAGCTGGTTTCCAAGACTGCCCAAAAGCTTTAATCCTCGTAGCTGTCTGTGATAGCAGCAGCCAGCAAGCATGAATCAGATTTTGTTCGAAACCGGATAAAATGATTTTAGATAAAAGTGAGGAAAGGGTTAACAGGGCATTTACAGGTCTACTATAGACGAACCAGAACAGGAAATTCCCATCCAAACTTCTCCGCATGGATCTCCTCCCTCCAATTTCCATCGTCTCAGTTGCTGTGGATTGTTCAGAGATTTGAAGAGATCTTGAAGAGCCAAAACTAACGAAGAAACACGAATACAGAACAATTACATAATAGTCGAATTCTAAACAGTCATTTTGGCGAACAGGTTTTGGTGGTGATCAAGTAACAGCAAAAGATCTAAACTCGCGATTAAACCCCAAGAAATTTCCAGTCAAGAAATTTCAAGAATATCAAACATGTATACAGTAAAACTCGTTCCGAAGTAAGCAAATAATCCACTGGTCATGCTCGATTCCATTAACCTTTTCTTAAACAGAGAAGAACGACGGACAAAAAAATCTTCGTTCCCAGACTGAAGAATTAGATGAGAATCTGGAAAATTACCTTCAAGCGGATCAGTATCAGACTCAGCCAGAACAAACAGCATCACCGTGAACATAATTGCAGCGAGGTATCGCCATTGCTGTTTGCTTCTCATCTCTAAGATATCGATCCCAGAAATACACGTTAAAGAGGGAGAAAGAGAAAGAGAGAGTGTGTGTAGATCGGTGCTTAATCCAGAGAACTGATACTCTGAAGCTCCGTCGAACGAAGAAAATGAGAAAAGAAGAGGAGAAAGAGCGAGAGATAGAAGAGCTATGGAGTTTTCTCGGACTTTCTCTCGTTTTCCGGGAAACGAAACAGAAAGAAAACTCGGAGGAGAGAAGATAGTGAAGAGCAGAGCGAGAGAGATGAAAACTGTACGAACACACGCGAATATTCCACGTCAGCAAAAACAGTTACGGACGTTGGAGTCAGCTAATCGTATACCTCGCTCTGCCACGTGGCCTTTACTTTTCAACTTCAGGTGAGGCCATTTTCCAATCTTTTTTTTTAATCATGTCCATCGTTATAATATGATTTATTGACCCAAAACCATATTTTATCTATTCTTCATCTATAGCTTAATGATTTTCCTTGAAGCTAAACCACAGATTCTTCTCCAGTTGGTTTTTGTTTAATCTCATTCTTGATTCTACGACAAAATTTTATTAAAGTCTTTCACTGAAATGTGTTGAGGCTTTACTTAAAGTAACAATTTTGTATTTATCCCTTTTGTTTATTTCTCCACCTTTACCATTTGCTATTGAACTTGTGAAAAAAAACTTACATAGCAAATCTACTAATGGGGAAAAACACAAATCGGAGAGATTTGAAGTTACTGCTCCACAACTAAGTTATCAGATCTGAAGTTACTGCATCTTCATCAAAACTCGAGTTTCCGCTTCTTTAAAACCTTTGCTCCAACTCCAATACACAATCGAATTGCTTACCGACTGTTAAAGGCTTATTTGCATTGTTGCAGTCAAAATACTATATCTTGATGCATTCTTGTTTTACTCGCGAAGAAGCAGTTTCTTCAAATCCTTGAAATGCTGAGGCCCATCGGGGTGACGGTTTACAAATTTAGTCGAAAAAGACTTGTCCGAGTACACGAGTATGGTACTAAGTGCAAGGTTCGGGTCTACCTTTCCTCGGGCTTGAAGCCAAAAGAACATTTCAAATCTGAGCTTCATCCGCTGAAGAGTGTATTTAAGACACGAAGGGAAAGCCACCAAAGTCGAAAGCGGATAACCTAATTCGTTTACAAGGTAGTCAACCTTTGATTCTAGGACAACACATCCCTGGGTGAGGATATCAGGAGATGCTTTCACCATATCTTTGACATCTTTTTCATTCAAACCGAAACTGACAAGAACATTAAGTCTCTCTCGGAGTTCGGATCCTTTGCCGCGGAAACTCTTGACTACTCTCTCCATTTCCTTTGAGTTTTCCTTGTATCCGAGGTCCAACAAAAACTGAGTCTTCATTGTTTTCGACTTTGTGCCTATACCTGGTAGCGGCTGGACTCTTAACCCCATAGCCCATTTCTTCATCTCCTCTGGGTTTTCTTGAACGACTTGACGAAGCCGGCTTTTCCCACCTTTCAAATTGAGAAGTAATGTACTGGTTTGCTTCAAACGAGATACACCAAGCCACCAAGAGTGAGAACGGAAAACCTTACCTATCTCATTACCCTCCATCTCAATATCTTTCAGGAACAAGAAGCAATGCCTTAGATTCGAAACACATTTCCCTAAACCCTGCGGGAATTTCTGAAACAACGAAGAGAGTTCACTTCTGGATGACCCAAGTTTCGTTTCAAACCCAGCAAGAATCAATGTCCATTCCCCTGAATCCTCGAAAACCAGCCTCGGCCGCTTCCTGATCAACTCACGTACCTCGTTCTCATTGACACAGAGATCTCTAAGAAAGCTTAAACACTTATACATAGAGCTCCAATCATAAGAAGCCTCCTCTGACAAGTTCTCTGTTACCCAATCAAAACCAAAACCCATAGATTTCAACATCTCCATGACCTTAGCAAGTTCAAGATTCATATTCCCAATCAGTATACTCGGGCTACAAACGATAACTTTGGATAGAAACAATTTGCTAAACCCAAAATCCTCATACACCTGAATCTTGGAAGCTAAAACCCCGGTTTCAAACCCGAAAACTTCCCTAGCTTCCTTAAAGATCTTCCCCATCTTCTCCCTACCAATCCCATAATTCCAAAAGACATGGTAATTCTCCAGCAAAAACACATCTTCATTCAAAAACATCTTATCACAAGGAATCAGATGACTAAACTCTGTCGGCTTCAGACCTAAACTCTCGAGGAATGGCTCAAATTCATTTACAGGATGAAACCATAGAAATCTTGTGATGGATCTGACTAAATCATCATCAGAATCAGCAACACCGTTTAGCTTCTTCAAAAGATTATCGTTAAAAACAGGCGCATTTTTACTCATACTCTCGGCAACCAGAAACTGCAAACCCCTCGTCTGATAAAAGTAATCAAACATCGCAACTTGGGCCATTTTCCGAATCTCATTTCGGGTTTTAACACTCGATTTCTCGTCGGAAACTTCAGAATCGAGTTTCTTTTGGGTGGAGAAAGATCTAGGGTTTAGAGAAACTTGGGGTTTAAAGTGGGTTTTTACAGAAACTTGAGATACCCAATTGAGAAGACAAGTGAATCTAGGGTTTCGCGTAAGAGACATTTACCTGCTTGAGCTGCTCTTGTCAAATTGGTTATGTTCTTACTCTCACTCTAATAAGAAAAATGGGAAAAAAAATTTGGAGTTTTTTTATGGTTAGATTACTAAATAATTTTAAAGTCAATCAGAAAAACTCATCTCTTATGTTTCTACTAAGAAATTTGTAAGAATCATCAAAGCCAAAACAATCTACAGAGGAATTAAGAAAAAAAAAGTGATCTTTAGAAGAGAGTACCTAAAAAAAAAATCAATACAAGATGCTACAAAACAGAGTAGGCAATTTTGATGTTCAACTCAAAGAAGCAGTTTCTTCTTCAAATCCTCCAACTGTTTAAGCCCATCGGGATGGCGGTTTACAAAAACAGACGCGAAATATTTGTCCGAGCACGCGAGTATAGTACTAAGTGCAAGCTTGGGAGCTACTTTTCCTCGAGCTTGAAGCCAAGAGAACATCGCGAATCTGAGCTTCATCCGCTGAATAGTGAACTTTAAACATGAAGGGAAAGCAACCAATGTCGAAAGTGGATAACCTAATTCGTTGACAAGGTAGTTAACCTTCGATTCTAGGACATCACTTGCCTGGCTGAGGATATTAGGAGATGCTTTTACCATATCTTTGACATCTTTCTCATTCAAACCCAAACTCACGAGGACATCAAATCTCTCTCGGAGTTCGGATCTTCTGCCACGGAAACTCTTGAGTGCTCTCTCCATTTCCTTTGAGTTTTTCTTGTATCCGAGGTCCAACAAAAACTGAGTCTTCATTGTTTTCGACTCTATGTCTAGTTCCATAGCTGGTAATGGCTGGATTTTCGACCCCATTGTCCATTTTTTCATCTCCTCGGGGTTTTCTTGAATGATCTGACAAAGACGGCTTTTCCAAGTCTTCAAATTCACAAGCAAGCTACCGGTTTTCTTCAACCTACATGAACCAAGCCACCAGGAGTGAGAACGAAAAACCTTGCGGATCTCATCATCCTCCATCCCAGTCTCTTTCAGGAACAAGAAACATTGCCTTAGATTCGAAACACATTTCTCTACCTGAATCTGCGGGAATTTCTGAAACAACGAACAGAGTTCACTTCTAGATGACCCAAGTTTTGTTTCAAATCCAACTACAATCAATGTCCATTTCCCTGAGTCCTCAAAAATCAGTCTTGGATGCTTCTTGATTAACCCACATAGCTCATGCTCCTCGAAACCGATTTCTCTAAGCAAGCTTAGAACTCGATGCACGGAGCTCCAATCATAACATGCCTCCTCTGATAGGTTCTTCATTACCCAATCAACGTCAAACCCCATGGATTTCAGCATCTCTAAGACCTTAGCCAATCCGACATTCATATCCCCAATCAAGATACTCGGGCTACAAACGATTAGCTTCGATAGAACCAACCTGCTAAACCCCAAATCCTCATACGCCTTAATCTTTGAAGCTAAAACACCGGTTTCATACCCGAAAACTTCCCTAGCGTCCTTGTAAACCTTTCCAATCTTCTTTGTGTCAACTCCACAACAACACAAAACGTGGTGGTTCTCCAGCAAGAAAACATCATCATCCAAGAACAGCTTATCACAGGGAACTAGATGACTATACTCGGTGGGTTTCAGACCTGAGCTCTCAAGAAAAGGCTCATACTCATTGACGGGTTGAAACCGTAGATGTCTGGTAATGGATTGGTTGATATCAGAAGCAGCAACACAATCCACCTTCTTCAATAGATTATCAATAAAAATTGGACTGTTCTTGCTCATAGACTCGGCAACCATATACTGTAAACCCCTAGTGGAATAGAAGTAATCCAACATCGCTTCCTGCGCCATTTTTCGAATAGTGGGAGTGATTCGAATCCCATTTCGGGTCCTCTTCACACTCGATTTCTTGCTTGAAACTTCGCCGGTTATCTGGGTGGTGAAAAATCTAGGGTTTTGAGTTGCAGAAATTGAGGGTTTGATAAAAGGGGTTTCTAGAGAAAGTTGAGATACCCATTTGAGAAGAGACGTGAAGCTACTAGGGTTTCGCATAATTTTCATTGCTCGGTACGCGATGTTGATAGATACCTATGCAGTTGAGCAAATCAAAAGCTTTTACCTTTGAATCTTTTACAAGTTTGGTCTGATTCGACTCTCGTTCTCTGGGTGCTCAAGTCGCTGCACTTCTTTTGCCATCTCCAAGAATCATCATAAGCTGTGCCGGAGAAGACAGGTGAGCCATGATTATGATGTCCGACGGTGTTTTTAAATCCGGACCAATCCGACGGTCGGACCGGGTTCGACTGTGAACCGGATGAGCAGCCGGATTTGCCTAATCCTCCATTTGGTTTGGTTTTGAATTGGATATTTTGGTTTTGTAGGGTGGACACAAACCAGGGGTGGGAAAAATTTCCGAACCGAATCAAACTGAATCGAATAATATAATTTGGTTTGGGTTCGGATTCGGATAATCCAAATAACTCAAACGGATCCATCACTAAACTTATTTTGTATTTGATTCGGTTCGATTTTTCACCGAATACCAAATTATCCAATTGGTTAATCGATATTAAAATACATATCACTATTAGAGTTTCTTATATTTATAGTTAATTGGTTTTAAATTAACGTTCATAACTTTATTAGTTTTATATTTTTAGAACTTGCAATTTTGACTTTTCGTTTGCTCTTTTTCTAATATTATCGTTTTGTCTCCGACAAACAAACCTAACGCCAGTGTTTCTGGCGAATGAAAATAAAAAACAAAATATTTGAGAATAGAAAACAAAAAGATATTTATTTATTTTAAAAGAATTTAAACGTTGGAATTTTATTTGTTTTTAACGTTGGATTTTCTATTATGAATGTGTGTTTTTTAAACAAAAAAACAACTAAAATTTGGTCAATAAAATAAACGAAAATTAATTGGGTAATTGCTTCCAAAATCCTAACCAAACCGAATCAAACCGAATTAAAAATAAATCACAAATAGAACTTATTTTCCTAAAACCGAAAAAACAAAACCCGAATAACCCGAACCGATTAATCGAATATCCACCTCTAACCCAAACTCTTTTTTGGAAACGGCCAGATAAGGCTAAAAAAAATAAAAATAAATATTTAACGTTACCACCATTCACCCAAATTAAATTTACACGTTATAATATAAAGTGATAGTAAATAATTCGTCTATTGTTTTTCGACGATGGTTTTTGTAATTCTTCACCATTTTTTGTCAAATGGGATTACGATTCACGAAACTTGACATTATCTATGAGTTAAAAAATATTTGATTATGTCGAGTTTTTTATATGAGTTTTACAAAGTTATGTTACAAAGTTATATGTTATATGAGTTACAAAGTTATCACGAAACTTGACATACTATGCTATATGTCGATAAACTTAAAGATATCTTAGTGGGTTATATAAGTTCATTGGAGATTTTCTTCTCCTAAAATCTAAAAATGTAATTTATTTTTTTGCAGTTCTACAAACTTATATTACGGCTGGCGTTCGTGTTGGAGTGTAGTCCAAATGGTCAGAAGTCCATTTGTCTCATAAGACGTGAATTCGTCCAATTTGATCTATAAGAAAACAGCTGAAGCCTAATCCGGAAGCCCAAGGCTCATTTGAAGAAGTCATCGGGGTCGCCGAGTTTGGGAGATATGTTGAGTTGTGGAGCCAATTATCGATATTAATTGTTGGAGATAAAATCGAGTGGTTGCGGAAAATGCCTTCAGAAAAATATAAATTTGTTTAAAGGTAAAACATAATGATCACGGGGCTCGAATTTTTTTTTTTTTTAAATAGAAGGATGTGAAGGGTATTTTTATAGAAACCATGATATGTAGTATTGTATGCATTAGTGTTATGTCGTGTCACCATGTAAGTTTGGTTCAAATTCGATATCATGCATGTTGTTGACGAATAATTATAGAAATAAAATAAATGAAAAATGGATTTAATGACAAAAGAAAATTGAAAAAACTACATAGAAATAGAACACTAAATAATTAGGGTAACAACGTTGTTCTTCTTTCACATTAAATAATGAGAAAGGTGTTTTGGATGAAGTATGTACTGATACACAGAGTTTTAATCCTAAAAATATTATTGCAAGTGTACATAGTATTTCAGAGATCAAATCCACGAGAATCAAATATCACATTACGAATCTTTATGAATGAAACTAAGCTAAGATGGCAATATGGTGGTTGTTTGTAATATGAAACGAAAATAACAATTAAAGCGATGTAAATATCAATTAAACGAAGCGTTAGGTCAAGAGTAATTCATAGGAATTCAGTGATCATGAACCAAACAATTATTTAGGAAACAAATAAGCACAGTCTTGAACTCAAACATGAATGTATAACCAATCCACTGTCGTGGTATCAATCACTTTATCTAGCAACCTAAGATTCTAAACCGTCGTTTGAACTTAGAATTCTAAACAAGCATTAATGAGCAGATTTGATATGTTCACGAATTGCCTTAGCATCAACTTTCGTTGGCTAAGGACAATTCGGTCACCTATGTTCTATCAGGCAATCTGTAGCATTTTTTATGAATAGATAAAACCCTAAATCAGAGACTAATTGATCAATTCAGTCTAAGCAATAAGAACAACGATATGTGAAGACAAGATGATAAATCCCTATCTATATCTGATTCAATGATTCATAAATTCTCTTGAAATCATAAACCTAACTATGAAACTACTCAGACATGGATGCAGAGAAACAAGAAGGAGATGAAGAAAAACTCATGATCAAATAAATATAAATCCAAAGGGGTTCAAAAATCTTCTCATAGATGTAGAGTCAGAGATTCGTCTCCCCAAAACTTACAAACTCCAAAAGCTAAAAGTCTGAATAGAAAATAAAGTGTGTAATAATCTGCTGTCTAAATAATGGCTCAAACTCCAATATATATATTAAACATGTTCTAGTTGAAAATAAAAGGTAAAACCCAGTAAAATAAGGAAATCTGAAATCATTCTTTGCTCTTTATGTCTTAAATTCCATCCAAACGTGTTCCGATTCTGAAAAGACTCTAAAACACAGAAAAGACTTTAAAACACAGAAAAGACTCGATAAAACAGCAAATATCATGATTGAAAATCGGTAAAATCCATGATATATCATGTACGTAGTGAAAGGACTATCATAAATTCATAATCATACACTTTTAATTACATACATTTATATAGTGAAAGGATTTCCTGAATTAGATAGATACAAATCTTTTTAATACTATTAATAATATTTACAATATCTTTGTGATATTTATGAATTTTTCTAAATCCTTCTATTGTTTTATATGAACTGAAACATTTTTGAGTTAACATGAGCACGGCTATATGCTTAATTATATATCTCGACGGATGATGAGTTGGCTGACACACTTATCAAACCACTTCCATGCAAAAGATTTTATGCAGCAAGATTGGGGTGTCTACGATCCTTTTTATCTTGAAAAAGCATACTAAAGATAGTCCTAAAACTAGAGTACAAAGCCTTGAGCCCTTGACAGCAGCATATACAGGTCGATTGCTTTTGTAAACATCGTCAAATTTCTCATATCAAGCCCCTATCTGTGTTATTATGAGCTCATGATCTTTAGTTTTCCAACATAATATGCAGATTTTTTTATTTGTAATACTAGAGTAATCGAGTTTGGAAAGAAAAAAAAGATGAAAAGAAATTGAATATTCAAAGTATAAAATATGTTAAAAAAAAAGAGCAAAAGAATAAAACGTGGGGTTCCTTATGCACAATGTTAAAAGTAGCGTTACTAAATTAAGAAGCTATCTCTTTGTGTGAGTTTTTTTAAAACAAAATAGTTAATTAAGAATAAACTCACACATCTATTAGTCTATGACTGAGTCCCCATCACACACCACTTGCACACATTTAGTACCTGATTCTGTTCCCAACTGTTAGTGTGTGTAGCACTTTGGACATTCTCTTGTCGCGACTCTTATAACTTTATACCACTCCGAATAGAGTAGAAACATGCTTTTAGGCCTTTTCCTATTTAGCCAATCCTCTCATTTTTTTATTTTCAACTTATCTTTGATTGGAATTGAGTGTCTCCATAACTTGTTAGCATCAGGGCTTCGGCGTCTTCTATCGAGAAAGGCGGAGGAGAGTGATCGCAAGCGAGTAGAGGCAATGATGCTTCGGCGTTTGGTGTCTTCAGAAGACTCTCTTTCGTTTTCTGTTGTTGTTCTATCATTATTTTCAACTGTTTCCCTTGTTCTTCGATTCGCAGTTGTAGATTTCGTTGAATCTAAAAAAAGTAAAGCTACATGAATCAATATATATGAGTGGTAAAAAAAATTGTATGTATGTAGATTAGTATGAGAAAATGGTTCATTAGCGACATAAATATATGATATCAGCATGAGAAGAGCCACAAAATGTTCAAACATATATACAATCTCAAACCTAGAATGCCTTCACTTTTTCTTAAAAACAAGTTTTGATGTATAGCTTAAAATATTTTGGAAATCTAAATATTATGAGGAAATAATGAAACCCCCCCTATTTAACCCCACAATACTTTAATGGGGAACTGGAATAAGCACTAAATGGCAACACAACTACTTATAATGTAACATTGAGTTGTATTTACTTAGTAAAAAGCATTTTAATTATATCTAATAAACTAAACATTTTGTAACTTACCTCTAGTTGTTCATGAAGATGCCTCTGAACATCAAGTTGAAGCTGGAGTGCCTCTTTAATTTGTACTCCACTGCCTCCACAAGAGTTAAAAAAGAGTTAAAAAAAAAACATATGGAGGAAAAAGAGTTAAAAAAGAGTTAAAAAAAAAAAGAGTTAAACTAAACATAAAAAAAAAAGAGTTACAAAAAAAATCATTAACAGGTCATTTTTTTTTTTTTTTTGAATAAGGTTAATCGTATCTTGTTGTTATTGCTACGCTAAGCCATTGGGTCATTAACTTTGGATTTATATGGAGGAAAAATAAAGAGCTAATTTAGTAATAAATAAAAGATTATTTTTGGTACCATTAAAAAAAAAACGTACGTTTTTGCGTCAAGCTGAGACAGCTCTTTGGCACAAGCTCTCTTCTCAAACTTGCCTACAAACACAACTCTTTCGATTTGCATTATTCTCAAATCATCAATTAATGTATTTTATTCACACACAAGAATTTAGTGAAGAGATATATTAGTGTACCTTCTTGAGAGTCAGGGATGTATTTTGCAATCCTATACTTCTGAAATTTAACCCAAAAATTATTTAATAAAATCTTCTTTGACAAAGAAAATGAAAAGAGAGAAGAAGTAACCTAACCTGTAAATGGCTTTTAACATGAAATATTGTGAGTCCTTCAGAATCCATGAGCTTCAATATCGCCTTAGGCGTTGCCTCTGCATAGTTTTTCCACAACTTACACTTTTTAGTGACCCACCATAGAAACAAAGACACTTTTATCCTTAAAACAAATATCAAACTTCTTTTTCAAAAAAAAAAAAAAAAAAAATATCAAACTATCTTTTGCAAATAATACGCATATTTTCTTCAAAAGGAGAAACTTTTCAATCCACACATAGTGTTATATGAGCGCGTTATAACTTCTTAAGATGACTTTTGATCTCATGTAATCATAACATCTACATGCTAGTTATACATGACCCTCCATGATTCATATGCATATCTAAATATAACTTTATGCTAAAGCAAATTAAGTGACTAGATCAAGTGGTTGAGAGCCAATGGTTAATTCCTCTACTTCTAAAGTTGAAGTCTTTTTAATGGTTCTAACTTACTATCAGCACCACCAATGCGATTTACGCACTCCACGAACTTCTCATGAAGATCTTGAGTCCATCTTATCCGTGTTTTGTTCCCGATTACCGTCCCACAGTTAGGAGCCATCGACCCTCCATGGGTACTTGAGAATGGAGGAGGAGAAGAAAATCTTGGATGAGTTTGTTTAGGTTGATGATGTGATGATGAGAAATTCAAATGTGTTACATTAGAATTACAATAGGTCCTCCTGCATAGTTCCTTCAAACCGCGAAAACATCAAGTAGAATCATCATTGTTAATCAAAAAAAAATTTACAAAAAAAAAAAAAAAAAAAAAAAAATTCTTGGCATACTTGTGGATCTTGACTTGCTTCAAAAGAAAGCGAGTATGAGGCTGATGAAGCATTTGTTGCAGCGAAATCGTTCGCGCATGATCTTTGATATAATGGCTTCAAATATTGATCCGGAAGAGGTTGCATAGGAACCATTGATTCGGATTGGTCTAATGGTGAAGGATCCGAAGATTGATGATGGTACGGATGAAATGAGGAAGGGTAGGGCTTTGATGATGAGCATTGTACGGAAAAGGATTGACTGGCTGTACAATCGTACGGAGTAAAACCCGAGAACGTTTCGGTAGTCCATGGAGATGATGATTGATTGTAATGGATCATATTCACGTCTTGTAAATTAAACGGTTGAGGGGGTTGAGGCTGCGACTGTAGCCGGTTTCCTTGTGAAGCGTTTGAGAATTCAAAGTTGATGTTATCCATCAAAGAACAAAAAAGAGAGACTCGAATTGCGATTTTTGCATCAGAAACATATGATCTTGTTGTACGTTCAATGATATATTGAACGAGCGAAACAAAAGTTCGAAGTTGAAAAAAACAAAAAGATTCGATCAAACAAAAAAAAAATTGGAGGAATAACGATCAAAATGAAATCTAAAGTGTTTTGTTTTTTGGTTTTCTGGAATCTCTCTACATTCCTCCAAAGTCTTCAGGTGCAAGAGGGGATGAGATATAAGGCAATGCCTTTTCTTTTTTGATTATTCTCAAAATGGATAGGAGTGCGCATTTTTTAATTATCCAATGGCCATAATTGCAAAAGTCCAAAATTCTCATTTCAATAACAAATATTATAAGAAATTATGTTAATTAAACTCCCACTTGCTTAGACCTTGTCTTTATTCTTCTTCATTTGTAGAAACATTAAAAAAAAAATGTCACAAAAATAGTAAGATCGCACAGAAATCGATTATAGTATCATTAATCCATTTTAGAACCCTAACTGATCCGTTAAACCATGCATAAAGATACTCAATTAATGTGTGTATATATTACATATGTGTATAAATCTTTTTATATTTATAAAAACATAAAAGGAGTTTTGTAAACAAAAAATAGTAAGATCACACGGAAGTCAGTTATAATATTACTTCATTTTAAACCCTAACTGATCCTGTTAAACCATGTACGTACATATACTCAATCTATATGCAGGTCATTTTCTATGCTTCAGACTTAAATCATAACTTAGAAAAGTATGTTCGACAGATTTAATTTGAACTAGAAGAAATTAAGACCAAAAGACAACGACTCGGACCATCATCGAGAGATTTGAGCGGTCCCCAGTACACCATTCATTGCTAGCGCAGTGACTGTGCGTGATCTCCGAGTCGCCGATGTGGCTATTTAGTTTTCAAATGTTTTATTTTTATTTTAATTAACATTAGTTAAATTAAATTTTTATCATTTAGCTTTTAATTTTTTAAGCTGTCACTTTATTTATTTTCAACGGATATAAAATAACTAATCCGATTAGTGACGATTATTTCATTTATTTTTAACGGATAAAAAGCTATTGATTTGATGATGATAGAAAACTGTAAAAAACAAAATTTAAGGGTGTAAGATAGTTGAGAAAGATGGTGGTGCGTCCGATAAGTAAACACAATTTATAAATTATTAGATTAGGATCCGCACGCGGAATTTTACTTATAACTTATTTATAAATGATAAAAAATAAAATAAAACGTGTCGGTAATCGATTAAATTTTATAAAGATAAAATTTATGAAAATATAAAATATATATGTTAAATCTTGTTGATTATGGACCGTTGCGTTTGGTAGCGGTTGGAACAAAACATATTATATGCCGTAAATATATTAGTAAATAAATTAGTAAATAAATTAACAAAATATATTAGTAAATAAATTTAAAAGTATTAACAAAACATGTCGTAATCTCATGAATATCAATTTTTTATATGCCGCACTAATACTTTTAAAAATTGGAAATAATTTGTCTTATTTTCTTTTTTTAGTTTTTTTATTTAGTATTCCCTTTTAATTTTTTAATAATATGTTTTGTTTTCTTTTTTTGACTATTATTTCATTTTAGTTACACTACAATTATAAATAATTTGTCTAATTTTCCTTTTTTAGTCTTTTTGATTTACTATTTCCTTTTAATTTTTTTAATAACATGTCTTATTTTTTTTAGACTATTATTTCCTTTTAGTTACACTACACTTTGATTTAAGAAATAAATAATATAAAGAAAGAAAATTTATATTTTTATATTAATATATTGACACGTGTCACAATTTCAATTAAAATTAACACATGTTACGATCTGGTGAGTTACGATTTTGCCTACGTGTCACACTCACGTTGGGAAAAATTTAAAGTAAAATAGTTTTGATCGATTTGTGGAACTCTTGAATTCATGATTTGCTTGAATGATGTATTTTTTTTCTTTTCTTTCTCGATTAGTTATGACATTTTTCCTTTTTTTTTAAACGTATTAACATGAAACAAATTTTTCTTTTTTAATGATATTTTTTTTTACAAATTTTCCCTTCTACCTTTTTTAATAACATTTTTTACAAATTTTCCCATTTACCTTTATTTTTTTTTTTTCAATTTTTTCCAATGATGTATTTTTTTTCCTTTCTTTCTCGATTAGTTATGGCATTTTTTTTTTTTAAACGTATTTACATGAAACAAATTTTTCCTCTTTTTTACTGATATTTTTTACAAATTTCCTTTTTACCTTTTTTTAGTGACATTTTTTACAAATTTTTCTTTTACCTTTTTAGTGACATTTTGTTTACAAATTTTCCCTTTTTTTAATGACAATTTTTTTTACAGAAGGACATTGACTTTTTTTGTTACGTTAGGACATTTTTTTTTTGGCGATGATGTATTATATTTTTATATTAATATATTGACACGTGTCACAATCTCAATTAAAATTAACACATGTTACGATCTGGTGAGTTACGATTTTGCCTTTTCTCTTTTACTTTTTTTTAATGATATTTTTTTACAAATTTTCCTTTTACCTTTTAGTGACATTTTGTTTACAAATTTTCCCTTTTTTTAATGACAATTTTTTTTTACAGAAGGACATTGATTTTTATTTTGTTACGTTAGGACATTTTTTTTTTGGCGATGATGTATTATATTTTTATATTAATATATTGACACGTGTCACAATCTCAATTAAAATTAACACATGTTACGATCTGGTGAGTTACGATTTTGCCTACGTGTCACACTCACGTTGAGAAAAATTTAAAGTAAAATAGCTTTGATCAATTTGCGGAACTCTCGAATTCATGATTTGCTTGAATGATGTATTTTTTTCTTTTCTTTCTCAATTAGTTACGATATTTTTCCTTTTTTTTGTTTTTAAACGTATTGATATGAAACAAATTTTTTTTTTTAATCATTTTTTTTTTACAAATTTTCTCTTTTATTTTTTTTAATAACATTTTTTACAAATTTTCCCATTTACCTTTATTTAATGACATTTTTTTACAAATTTTTCCAATGATGTATTTTTTTTTCTTTCTTTCTCGATTAGTTATGGCATTTTTTTTTTCTTTTAAACGTATTGACATGAAACAAATTTTTTCTCTTTTTTAATGATATTTTTTACAAATTTTCTCTTTTATCTTTTTTTAATGATATTTTTTACAAATTTTTCTTTTATTTTTTTAGTGATATTTTGTTTACAAATTTTCCCTTTTCTTAATGACAATTTTTTGTACAGAAGGACATAGACTTTTTTTTGTTACATTAGGACATTTTTTTTTTGAGATGATGTATTTTTTTAACTTTTAGATAAAAAGGAAATATTATTTAAATTAAAATTAACTTTATATGTTAGTATATTAACACGTGTCATCATCTCAATTAAAATGACACATGTCACGATCTAATGAGTTATAATTTTGAGTGCATTCTCCTTTATATAATAAGATATTTTTTACAAATTTTCTCTTTTACTTTTTTTTAATGATATTTTTTACAAATTTTTTTTTTACCTTTTTAGTGACATTTTGTTTACAAATTTTTCCTTTTTTTAGTGACAATTTTTTTTACATAAGGACATGAACTTTTTTTTTGTTACATTAGGACATTTTTTTTTTTTGCGATGATGTATTTTTTTTAACTTTTAGATAAAAAAGAAATATTATTTAAATTAAAATTAACTTTATACGTTAGTATATTAACACGTGTCATCATCTCAATTAAAATAACACATGTCACAATCTAATGAGTTATAATTTTGAGTGCATTCTCTTTTATATAATAAGATTATACACTTTCATACGCACGATTTTAATGTTATTTTTGGATTTTCGATTGAGAAGTTTAAAATATCAATAAAAAAACTAAGTTTTAGTTGAAAGTTAAGTAAAATTGAAAGTTTCATATGAGATTGATCTCCTATATATTAATGGACATATGATTGAAAAACATTTTGAGAGAGGTCGAGGGTTGATATTAACTTGAAAATTAGAAATTAACACAACCACATTGATAGTTACAAATTTGATATAAGTATATATAACTATATTAAATTATTAATAACTCAATGCCCAATCAAAATAAACTTGCGTTTGACAAAATTAAAGGTTGATAGGGTTTCAGATACACTTGATCAACTTGATATAAAAACAATAACTATAAAAATTATACTTTGTTCTACCCAAGATATGGGAGAATATATTTTACATGGGCATCTTTTCTTAATACTGTAATTATAATGATGATTCTTGCATAAATTTCATTCATTTTTTTTTTTGTTGACGTGCATGAATTTGATATATAGTCTAAAAAGACATATCGAATTATTTTGGATAGGATGAATAAAAATAGCTCTCCATCTTCAAAAAGTTTTGTTTGGCCCAATGCAACTTCGTTATCTTCTTTTCAATTTCATTTTAAAATCATTTTATAATTGGTACGATGCGCCAATTAGATTTTTCTATCCTAAAAAAAATCATAGAAGAGATTCAAATTCCACTTCCAAAAGTTTGCTTAGAGGCAAACCACATTCCGCACCCAAAAAACAAACATATTAATAAAATAGAAACTATGGGTAAGACCACACAAGTATAGATCAGTATCTAATTCTATTACATTATGTTTAATTTAAATCTTATTGAAGTTCCTATTATTAATTTGTACCGCATTGTAACATGCATTCACTTTTTATTCACGCACTAATTTTCTTATATAATCAATATTTGTGATTGGTTTTTCCCCATGAACATATCAATTAGATGAAGACTTTGTCCTAAACAAAGTTCTTTATCTACAAGGAAAACATTCGCAAACACAGTGACATACACTGAAATTGTAACTCTTTCTTGTCAAATTTTAGATTTTACTAGGAGTTAATGATATGTCTCTTGTTGTACATTTTCTTTGATGGTTACTTATTTATTTCTTTTAAATAAGATAGATCAAGTCGCTGCCCAAAAAAAAGAGAGAAGTTTGGTAATTGAAAATAACAGAAGGTGGACCTCTAATTAATGAATCAATTTAAAAATGGAAAGCAACAGTGGAACAACTGTAAGATTCCCCCTACGTGTTAAAATAATACCCAATACTATTCTTACAAGTTGCACTTCCCACTTTTCTTTGTTTAATTACATTTCTTCAGAGGTTTTTGATTTTCTTTTACTTATTTTATTTCTTAATTAAGTTTTAGACTTTATTATATTCGTCTTCGCCAGTCACAGATTGTCCCCCCTGACGCGTGTTAACATAACAAATATTTGATACTTTTTAATTCATTTTTTTTTGTTTTAATGTTCTAGGTGAATTTATTTATTTATTTGTCTAAATATTATTCTTTTGTTGGCAAAAATTTAGTAATTTACTATTTGTTATCTTAGCAGCAGAGAAAACTTTAGGTAGACTTTGTTAAAGGCAATATTTAAGATATTTGACCTTATTGAAGTTCTTTAAAAAAAATCAAGTTCTAAAAAAAAATCTTTTAAATTAAAGAATCACGATCTGCAGCCGGGATTTATAAATAAAATAAGTAAAACTCTAATAACAGTATAAAAAGATTTGGAATACGTTCCGAATCTCCACATATGAACAAACAATCATAAATCTAATTAACCACATAAATATATTGTCTTAAATACTAAGAAATTATTTAGGGTTTTTAAAAAATTCCTAGAGCATCCTGCATGGTATGTATTTTTAACAGTTATTGAAAACTGCAACACCATTCTAAACAATTTGTCCGTGCTAAAACAATATAATTACATGTGTTTCTTTTAATCCTAATGAATATTTGTTGAATTAATCAATTAGTGTTTAAGACTGATTTATTAATTGAAAACTAGACAAGTTCAAAAAAAATTTAGACAAGTTCGAATATTATTTTATATTCTCGTTACAAAACAAATGTCGTTTTGACATTTTCTATAAATTAAAAAACATATTAAAATTCCATTATATCCCTGAAAAAACAAGTTAACTTTTGGTAATTTTGTTATATTTTATATTTTTATTAATTTTAACTTGAAGTTAAATTATGTATTACTATGCCAAAATGTAGACTGAAAATTCAAAACAACACTTATTTTGATATATAAAAAAAAGCTAAAAAGCATCTAATATGCATGAAAAATATAAAGCATATCTAACTACTTTAACATGTTACGCACTGACATAAAATATACACAACTTAATATGATAATTTTTTAATTCTTTTATGATATTTAAATAATTCTTATTTCGTTTTAAGTTTTTCATTTGATTATAATTGCTTAGATTTAAACTTAAAAAAAAAATTAATAAAGTAACATGTATATAGAGTGTTAATAGAAATATTTTACGAAAGATTGTGATAAACAATGGGGAAGAACACTTGTGTTGCCTTGCATTAAGTGTGAGAAAATGGTTTTTATCGGTAGAGACTTTTGAGTACAAAGATCAGATCAAAGCTTCATATATATTATGAAGAAGGCCAGGGAAGCGAAGAGAGAGAGAGAGAGACTCTTGTTCAGACTAAAGGCCCCAGAGAAAGCCGAATTGGTCCTTTATTTTGATGGGCTTGATGACATTAATTAAGCCCGTTATTACCAAAGTTTTTGTCTTCACCGTTGGGTCGTGACAAAAAGTCTCCATGATTGAGGAATGAGGACTCGCTGGTTAGATTCTTGTTCTTTTTCTTCTCTGGCTATTAAAAGTCGTGTCACAATCAAACATAACATATAGTATACTAGGTGGGTCCCGCGCCTTGCGCGGGAAAATAAATATATTAGTATGTTAATAAAATTAAAACATCAATTTTTTGATTATCTATTCATTTTTCAAAAATACATATTTAAATAAAACAAATCGAACACGACATTTTCGTGTATCGAATACTATGGAGAAAGATTTGAAAATCATAAAAATCAACTTAACCGACCTTATCTCATATAATGATATATAACATATAACTCTTCCATATTTATATGTAGTTGTAAATAATATGGATATAATTGACTAAAAAAAAAGAGATTGGAAATATAGATATATAACTTTTGCGTAAACACTATATTTTAGACTAAAAATACTAAAATATAACTAAAAAGTAAAATAGAAATGGATAATTTATAAATAGAACTAAAGAAATTTTCAATTCCATAAAATAACTAAAAACTCAAAATCTTAGAGACTTTAAGATATTTTCTTATAAACTACAGTCATTTTCTTCCATTCAAAATCATTCGTTTAAACAATACAATCCTATATATATTAATTAAGGAGACATTCACAAAAAAATCATAGCTGTCGTTCAAAGAAAATTTTAGGGGACATGTTATTTAATTTAACCAATCAGAACATTTCAATTAAAACTATATGCCATGGTAGAAATCTCTATATATTCTCATTAATTTTATAACATAAGCCCATTAATACATGTTTTACAAATTTAAACCTAACTAAATGTAATATTTTAGACTTACCATATCATCTATTTTTAATTTTTTCTGATATATTAACAAAATTTTTATTCTTATATTTATAACAATATTATATATTGTATATATGTATAACAATATGTCCCACAAATTCATATAAATCTAAAATTTATATGATTTATCGTATGCTCTATAATTTACACGAATAATGAAGATCAATTTTACACTTGAAAGATATTGAAATAAATAATATTTGCATATGTTTTGATCAATTTTACACATAAAATATTAAAAATAATGACATTAACAGATTTTTGATCAAAAGTATTCAACTTTATTACATTTATGCACAATACATATCATTTTTGTACGTTTATAAATGTTAGAATTATATGTTTTGTCATACACATTTAAATATTAAAAATTTATATATATTAAAATCGATTAGTCAACCTATGTAATCACTTAAGTACGAATCTTGTTAAATTTTGTATGGACGGATTTAAAAAATCGTTAGGACGTTTATAAAAAAAATCAAAAGTGTATTATTTTAAAATGTATATCTTTTGTTGTAAAAAATTTCACAATTAAATTAATGTTTTATGTTCGCATCGACGAATGTCATGTGTTGTCCCAAAATGATTCACACCAATTTATAGAGTTCAAAAATAATTTATTAACAATTTATTAAAAATAATCATTCACACCAAAATGATTCCTAGGAAAATGATGCCACTTATACCATTTTGAATTGATTATCCAATTTTTAATTTTTAGATATAATTTTTAAAATCAGTATTCTTATTTTATAAGTAATTGTTTTTTTTTTGTATATAAGATTAAAAAAAAAATATTTTGAAGATAACCAATTTCACTATTTTTGATATTTTAAGTTTTTTCTTCTTATCATTGTTATCCTTTTTTCCAGTGCCCACATTTATTATCTTTACTCAACGCAAATGTTTGTATTTATTTATATTTTTTATTAATATTTTTTTGAAGAGAACATTATAAAATTATTCATTAACATTGTAACATCAATTTATTTTAAAAAAAAAATAAGAGGTACTAAACCCTAACATGGAAGTCTAAACCCTTATAAATGCACGTAAACATTGAAAATAATTCATAGATCCTAAATCCTAAATTCTAGCATCAAATCTTAAATCCAAATACAAACACGTATATATTGATTTTTTATAGTAATCATATGCCATCAAATTCTTTGATCAGGGATGTTAAACCCTAGCATGAACGTCTAAACCCTAACCATGCACACAATCATTGGAAATTATACATAGACTCATTTGATGGTTTACAGAAAATGCATAGGCTAGGATTCAAGTCCTCGATTCATCGTGACCCACTATTAGTAATAAAATCTCCACATTATATCATTTCATAGAACAATTTGATCGATGAGTTTTAATTTGATTTTTTTGTTCTTGTTTCTACATAAAGTATTTGAAACACATGAACTTACTGTTCGGATTTAGAAAATAAGAATTTTTAAATATATATATATATATATTTTGTCTTTTCTTTCGGTGGAGCGTCTGGTGTTTTCCTCTTTAACGCTAATTGTTTGGATCAGATTTTGGGTCCCCCGTACGGAGTCGTAGATTTCTTGCATATAACCTTAGAGTGTCCTATGGGAATAGTCAGAGAACTCGTGGTACGTAGGACTTCCATCCTCTTGGGGATGAGAGGTGCGTCCGCCTAAGTTGCTGTCTCTGGTGAGATATTCATGATGATTCTCTGGAGATGCGTTGGACCATACATAAATAATATCGTCAGGAATGATGAGAAGGGATTTTCCTCTTAAAGACTCTCTGACGCCCAAGCCAGACTACCACTAGAGAGTAAATTGATTCAAGAGGTGAGTGTGTTAATGAAATACATTAGTATGTTAATGAAACTAAAACATAAAATTTTTGATTATCTATTCATTTTTCAAAAATACATATTTAAATAAAACAAATCGAACACGACATTATCGGGTATCGAATACTACGGAAAAAAATTTAGAATCATAAAAATCAACTTAACCGGACACCTTATCTTATATAATGATATATAACATATAACCTTTTCATATTTATACGTAGTTGCATATAATATGGATCTAATTGACTAACAAAAGAGATTGAAAATATAGATATATAACTTTTGCGTAAACACCATAACACCATATTTTAGAATAAAAATACTAAAATATAATTAACAAAATCAAAATAGAAATGGATAATTTATAAACAGAACTAACGAAAATCTCAATTCCATAAAATAACTAAAAACTCAAAATTCTAGAGATTTAAATATTTTCATATAAACCACATTCAGTTTCTTCATTCAAAACCACTCGTTTAAAAAAATAAAATTGTAGCATTTTAAAATGTTAAATTTGATATGGACGGATTTAAAGAATCGTTGGGACGTTTATTAAAAAAAAAATATAAAGTGTATTATTTTAAAATGTATATCTTTTGTTGTAAAAAAATTCATAATTAAATGAATATTTTATGTTCGCATCGATGAATGTTATGTGTTGTCCCAAAATGATTCACACCAACTTATAGAGTTCAAAAAAAAATTATTAACAATTTATTTAAAATAACCATACACACCAAAATGATTCTTAGGAAAATGATGCCACTTATACCATTTTGAATTTATTATTCGTTTTTTTAATTTTTACATCTAATTTAACAAATCAGCACTCTAATTTTATAAGTAATTGTTATTTTGTATATAAGATAAAAAAAAATTATTTTGAAGATAACCAATTTCATTATTTTGATATTTTAAATTTTTTTCTTTTATCATTGTTATCCTTTTTCAGTGCACATATTTATTGTCTTTAATCACCGCAAATGTTTGTATTTATTTATATTTTTTATTAATATATTTTTTTAAGAGAACATTAGAAAATCATTCATTAACATTATACCATCAATTTGTTTTTAAAAAAATAAGAGGTGCCAAACCCTAATTCGGGAGCCTAAATCCTTACAAATGCACGTAAATATTGAAAATAATACATAGATCCTAAATCCTAAACTCTAGCATCAAATCTTAAATTCAAATACAAACACGTATAAATTGATTTTTTTTAGTAATCGTATGCCATCAAAAATTTTGATTAGAGATGTTAAACCCTACCATGAACGTCTAAACTCTAACCATGCACACAATCATTGAAAATTATACATAAACTCATTTGATGATTTACAGAAAATGCATAGGCTAGATGTAAAGGATTCAAGTCCTCGATTCATCGTGACCCACTATTAGTAATAAAATCACCACATTATATCATTTCATAGAACAATTTGATCGATGGGTTTTAATTTGATTTTTTTGTTCTTGTTTCTACATAAAGTATTTGAAACACATGAACTTATTGTTCGAATTTAAACAATAAGAATGTTTTTGTTTTAAATAATATGTTTTGTCTTTTCTTTCGAGGAATAATTCATAATTCCGTTTGTTTGGATTTTAGTGTTTATTTTATTAGAACTATGAATTATTCCTCAAAACAGACATAATCCGAACAAAGCTCTTCATCGAATAAAAGACTCAAAAACAGAGGAAGCCTTGTTAAACACGAAAAAGAAGTATATGTTCATGTAACAAATTTCTTTCAAACATAAAAGGTAAAAATATTAAAAGGAGATATCTTGTTGAAAAGGCAAAAGCTAAAAGAAGAAGTAGGATTATATAACAAACTCCTTTCAACGAAAAACGAAAATATGTAGAGATAATATTATTAGAAAATTACCTTATAGAAAATGTCAAAGTCTGGAAAAAAGAAAAATAAATAAGAATCATTACAATAGCAAGAAAAAGAAAATGGATAGATCAAATAACTAACACAAAAATACAATTACTAAAAATGTATGTCATCATAAATTCAAGACACGTAAACAAATTAATATTAATTTAAAATTTTTAAATAAATATTAGAACAAAAGTACATACCAAATTTAATAATAATAAATAAGATTTTATAATAAATAATTTTTTGTTAGAAATAAATAACTGATTATTGTTAGAAATAATACAATATATAAAATACAGACTATACTTACTTTTTGAAATTAACAAAAACGTTGCAACCTATAAAACGAATACAATGATAATAATTAAGACAATAAAAAGACGAATATAAGATAAAAATAACATAAGATGTATAATAGAGAACAAAACACATAAATTTAAGAATAAATAAGAACAAATTATACCTCAGAGATGAGTTTAAAACTTATAAAAAAGAACAAAACGATAATCATGAGTAAAAAATAAATAACGATTTCACGATATAATAAACAACATGAACAGTATAATAGATAACAAAACACATATACATAAACAACAAATATAAGAACGAATTATACCTCTAAAAAGAGGTTATAACCTATAAAACGAATAGAACGATAATTAGTAGAAAAATAAAAGAAATAAACGAATAAACAACAAAACTAACAACATGCGCAATATATATTCTATAAACACAAAAACGAACAAAATAATACCTCGAAGACGGCGACATAGCCTACCAAAAAACAGAATAAATAAAACAATATCATTAGGGCAAAAAGAAAAAGGTATTACAGAACAAACAATATGTGTAGTCTCTATCGTATTTATAACAAACGATAAAAATAATACCTAGGATTTTAAAAAAACCGACACAAACAAACGGACAAATAAAATAAACACTAAAACCCAAAACGGGTAAAATAGATGGGCCACAATAAAAATATATCCAAACCCATAGCAATTATATACGTTCGAAATAAGGATATTTTAGTCATAAAATTTTGATGGCAAGGGATTTTAATTAAACGATTTCATTAATGACATAAAGGTAAAAACATATTTGAAAGTGATTCTGGAGCCGCCACGTAGGATTTTGCACTTGCTAAATAATAGTATGATAAATCTATAAAACAAGCATCAAAATACGTCAACTATAAACCAAAAATATAGAAATCCATTATTACGTAGATTTCCCAACTTTAAATATCAATGATATAATAAGTTATTGCTAGTGTTTATTGATATTATTGATAAAATGGGCCGGCTGTTTTAATAATATGACCCATTTGTAGGTTTTAATATCACCAGTTAATTATATGGGCCAAGATCAAAAAAAAAATCGAAACCCAGAAGCCCAATTTAAACGATGGCAGCATATGTAATTAAAACGATTCATTAATGGCATAAGGGTAAAAACATATTTGAAAGTGAATCTGGAGCCGCCACGTAGGATTTTGCACTTGCTAAATAATAGTATGATAAATCTATAAAACAAGTATCAAAATACGTCAACTATGAACCAAAAATATAGAAATCCATTATTACGTAGATTTCCCAACTTTAAATATCAATAATATAATAAGTTATTGCTAGTGTTTATTGATATTATTGATAAAATGGGCCGGCTGTTTTAATAATATGACCCATTTGTAGGTTTTAATATCACCAGTTAATTATATGGGCCAAGATAAAAAAAAAAATCGAAACCCAGAAGCCCAATTTAAACGATGGCAGCATATGTAATTAAAATGATTCATTAATTGCATAAGGGTAAAAACATATTTGAAAGTGAATCTGGAGCCGCCACGTAAGATTTCGCACTTGCTATTTTTTTTCTTTAAAAAAGTTTTTGGCCAAAACCCATAATTTTCTTTGTTGAGGTCAGCTTTTTTCAGGAACCGCCGTCATTCCCAAACATCACTCGAATCTAGGAAAGCACGATTTCTCACTCTTTTAGAAGGATTATGTTTATGCCACTTAATCAAAAGCTACTTGATCTTACGTATCGATATCTTATTAAAATCATATGATTATGAAAGTGTATGTTGATGAGTTTTAGAATTCAATATGAGTTGATACAGTTGTTCATCTAAGGAGTTGAGAAGATGATGGTAAAGTAGCTGGAACATGAAGAAAGCAGTTGAAGTATCTTATATACTAGTCAAGCAGTAGCACATGAAATGATACAAGCGAGCGTGTTCAAGCAACAGATGAAGTGGACTAGAAGAGATGGGTCGGACCAGGCCTTATTCCTTGTCTAAGAATAAGGAAATAATACACATCCGTGGAGATTTGGTATTATCTCTATTTGGGGATCACATCTAGGTTTAGCCGTCAAAATGACGTCCTATTGTGTATAAATAGAGAGTCATAGGTGTTTGTAAACGCCAATCCCATGATGATATAGAGAAAATTCCTAGCAAAAGGTTTTGGGGGTTCTTGTAAGAACACAAAAACAAAGAGGCTAAGGATTTTTCTTGAGAGGTTTTTGGATCATCATGTATTAGATCTTTGAATAAGTGAGGTTAGATAGATTGTTTTAGGTGAAACTTGTAAGTGCATATAAAAGATTTTCTAGTAATATATTCTTGTGAAAATACCATCTATACCACTTCTCGTATTACTCTCTATTACAGTGGTTCTCACTTTTACAGATTACATATGTGATGCACCTTGGAATTAATTTTGGTGTTTAAGATTTAGACAAATCAGTTTATTAAACTTAATTACAATTCACTTCAGTTTGATTTTTAGTGGTTTTTTTTAAAGATGGTTCAATTTGGTCTGTCCAAATTAAAAACTGTATCTAAATATAAATCGTGTAACTTCAAAACACAAAATTGTGGTAGAAAATAATGTGAGAAAAAATATATAAAAAAAATCCAAATATTTTGAAATATAGGAAGCGGGGTTGTAGAATCTTTTTTCTGGTAGTGTTGATATATGGTCATATGAGGGATCCTAGGGATTTGTTTTTGGGCTTAAAAGTGTTCTATAAATTTCATGTGGTCTAAGATTCGACATCCACCTTTATTATACCCGTTTGAATGATGTATGGTAAAGTAGTAAGGTTTGTTATTCGATATTACATACTTGGTGTTACACCAAACTATGGATCAATTAAACCACGTGCTGGATTTAGCTTCACTTTGATTGATTTCATTAACAGAAAAAGAAATTAAATTGTACTAATAATCTGCTTTGGTTATCCTTAATCAATTTTTATTATAGTTCTTAGCTATGGATAATGAGAAATTAGCAAAGATGTGAAAATTGTAGTTGAAACATAGACAGTACAAAAGCAAGGATCAGTGTCAGAAGAGTAATATTAGTTACTTGAATCTAAAGTCACTTCTTCTCTCTGTTCTCTCTTTCAAATCTGAGATTTTCCTAGTATTCGGCAAACATGTCAGAATCAGTGGGGTCACACCAACCCGACCACAATTAAACTCTCCAAAGTAGAGTGGCATCCCTTTAAATAGTCCAAAAGATAAAGGGTATTTTAGTCATTCCATACCCTTCATAAATCTTCAATACTCAACTAGAAATATTGAAGCCCTCACTAACCAAAGATTTTCTAGCGAGAGAATAGAAAGAGAGAGAGAGAGAAAATGGCAGTGCCACTCAAATCAACATCTTCTATGTCTTCTTCTCAATGTTCATCTTCATCTTCACCAACAACAAGCTCCATGAAACTCAAAACCCTTATCCAAACTCTCATCATCTCTCAAGTTTGTCGACTAATCCGTGAAATCTCTAGAGCTTCATCAATTCTTGTTAGAGTCTTGAGGAAGAAGCAATACAATCTCTTGTCGGTGTCTTCTTTACTCTATCCAAAGAGAGCCTCCAAGAAACAAAAGAATAATATATTCTTCGGCTCCTTCAGACTTCACTACAACTTTTGCTCCTCTCACGTTGTGCCAGTCTCTGCGCCGGTACGTCTCCCTGAGGAGCTCTACTTGGCCCATCTCGACTCTACTTTGGAGTCAATGTATTCGACTGCATCGATGCATGGTCTTGATGATGATGATGATGATTTTCAAGAACCACCATCTCAGCTCTCTAGCTATCTAAGAGAGCTAGAGGATAAAGTCAAAGATGGCGAAGAAGAGGAAGGGAAAGAGATGAGGATGATGAATGAGATTGATAAATTGGCTGATATGTTTATAGCAAATTGTCATGAAAAGTTCATGTTGGAGAAGGTTGATTCGTATAGGAGATTTCAAGAAATGATGAATAGAAACAGTTGATGAGAATGATGAGATGGGGTCTTTTGTGCATCTTTCATTTCTTTTCATGTAATTTCACTTTTTTCCTTCTTCTTTTTTTCTTTCTCTTTTGATTTCCTTCGTATAATTCGAATTATTTGGACATGTATTGGAAGCACAGGGGATGGATTGTGTGGTGCTTGGTGTGTTACAATATACAGTCCAAAAAAGAAAGAGAGGATGAGAACGGAATGGGGTTTTATAACTTTGGCTTTTGTGGTTTGTGTTCTTTTGCTACTATCTTGTGATATTGTTGTTGTTGTTTTTTTCTGTTGGTACAAGGGGACCAAAAGATTTTAGATTTTGATTTAACCATATGACTTTTCTATGCTTCTATTTGATCTCTTTTGAAATATTTTTTATAATATATTATCCAAAAAATTCTAGATTCGAAGGTCCGTACATTTCTTTGGGCCGAGACGAGCATATCAAAACCCCTCCAAAGTAGAGCATGCGAACCACTAGACCAAACATTACTTGGTTGAAATATATTTTCGTAATTATCTTATAGTTTTGATACCTAGCTAAACTAATCGAATCAACCCATCATGAAGATTTTCGTCCTAAAAGTTGGGTTTGACTGGTGACTTAAAACGGTACAAGTTTTTCAGCTGTAAGTGTGAACGGTAAGCGATTACAGAATAGTACAAAAATATAAAAATAGAAAAAAAGATACAAATAAAGTTGAAAGTAATGTTTTTAATAAAAAAATTTGGTACCGTTTTTGTGATTGATAACTACAAAAAAGTATCACAGCGGTACAAAGTTACCAATCAAAGCCGTTATATCACAATTTTTAAAATCCAAATTATTTATATATCCAATTTTTACCCGTTATTACCATGCCCTAGGCCAGTCTGGGTAAAACCGGCTGACCAACATTATCCGGTTTCCCGATCATCTGGTTCTCCAATTATTATTTTTTACATTAAAAGTATCTTTTCTACATCTACAATATATCTAGCAGTCTTGGGCCCAACGGGCCTATATTATCATACTAATAGGCCCAAAAGAAATTAAATAAAAAAACTAGTCGTCTTGTCTTGTCTTTAAAATAAACTAGCGCTTCCGACCAAATTATAGTTTCTCTCTCCTCCTCCAAAACACCACCTTGGAAACTTCCCCGTCGTCGATCTTCTCTCTCTCTTTATCGCTCGCTGTGCCCTGCCCAAACACACACACTTCACTTCCGCTTTCTAGAGATCAATCTGAGGATAAAGCTTTTTCTTTGGGGGTCAAATTGTTTCAATTTCTCGTTAGGTTTCCCTACGATTTACCCGCGTTCATCACTCGCACGTCGGAGATCTTATCGACCCCTTTATTGCCTCTGCGTTTTGGGAGCCAATTTTGTTTTCTCGTCGATTATTAGGGTTTACGCATTTGAAGATTGCGGTTTTCCGACAGGATTTTTGAATACGGCGGTATGTTAATCTCTTCACCCACTTTCGTACTTTAGTTTGAACGATTTTGTTTGTTTTTTAAGCGTTTAATAGCTTTTTGGTTCGTTGGTAGATCTAACAGTTCTAGGGTTTGATTCAGCACTGCAGTTTTGAATAGGGTTTAAGAATTGGTTCTCCTTTGTTAGGGTTTAAGGTTTTCATCTGTTACAATTGGATAAACCAAAGTTAATTCATTTTTTTGCAATAAGCTACTACATTCTCGTGAAGCTAGTGATGATATAAGTGTTTTTCTACGTGGACAGAACAAGGCTTGAAAAGGGACAGTTTCATTTGGATGGCAAGTGTATGCTAGGTTTTTGCGTGCTATCAAACTACATTGCGATATGGAAGCGCAGATTCATATACTTGAGCAGGAAGCTTATTGTGCTGTGTTAAGGGCTTTTAAAGCGCAGTCTGATGCAATTTCTTGGGTAAAACTCCCTTTCTCCTTTGCCTTGAAAAAGTTTCAAATGTCATGAACAAAGGATTTCGCTTGTATGATCTCACTTTAGGAAAAAGAAAGCATGATAACAGAACTACGTAAAGAATTGAGGGTATCTGATGATGAACACCGGGAACTCTTGAACAATGTCCATAATGACGATATTATCAAAAGGATAAGGTATGAACTCTGGTTTTTGCGACAAGAAAGCTAATGTTTTACATGTGATTCCGATGTATCTTTCAAATGATATGATGTATGATGGAACTGGACCAACAGGGATTGGAGACAGGGAGGCGGAAACAAAGTTGTTAGACATGCAAATAATCAGTCCCTCGATGTTCTTCCTAGTCCTACTTTTTCAGCTTCTCGGAAGAAACAGAAGACTTTCCAATCGGTAAGACTTCTGGTTTAAATCTTTCGTCATGGGACAAGTAATTGTCCTATCTTTAGTTGCATATAGTTTTGCGTTATTTCCTGATAAAATCATTTGTGATATGTTTGCAGTATCCATCGAATGGTTCTACTAGAAATAGGTCATTCAATAACCGTGTAGTATCTGGTGCCGTATCAGCAAATGAACACGCTGAAGCTGCTATTGGAAAAAAAGTGAGGACAAGATGGCCTGAAGACAACAACTTCTATGAAGCAGTAGTTACACAATACAATGCGGTTGAGGTAACTTCTAATGGCCGAGAGCATTATATTGAGACTGACCAAGAATTTAGGATATGTGTAGTCATATGTTCAATAGTATATATTTATGTGTTTCGAGGTGTCTCCTGTACTTTAAACGCCAAAATCCTCTATTTTCCAAACTTATCGGTAACCAGTTGTGTTCCTCGTAAATAATTTAATATTTGACGCCAAGGCCTCTAAGCCTGATCAAAATTGACCAGCTTAGTTCAGAGTAAAGTCGGGTGTCGTTATTTTGGCTGAAAGGCAATTTCTTCTATTGTTTAGTATGAGTGTGATAAGCCTTTTGTTAGTCTAGTGCAGGAGTATTGCAATTACCCTAGGTGGTTTGTAGTGGATTGTAACTGTGTTGACAGCCCAGCAACTATAGTTGAGTCGATTAGCTATAGAGCTAAGAGGTTAATAGGAAGTTTAGGCAGAATGAGTTTGGGTATTCTGGATTGGTCTAGGGCCTTGGTTTGGGCATTGGTCGAAAGTTAGAGTTCTCTCTAGTTAACCAAGTCTCTCTATGGTGTAGTTCTTGATGAATGGTCTATTGGTTTTTTGTTGCGTGATTAACATGGAACATGGCACAAGTATAATTGATGCACTCATTGTTTTCTCACAGGGTCGCCACGCGTTGGTATATGATATAAACACACCGAATGAAACATGGGAATGGGTTGATCTTAATGAGGTAAACTTCACGTTGTCTTTACGAGTCTTAAAACTTATAGGTACTAAGTTTCTCTTGCAAATGCTGCCAAAATTTTTGTGGCTGTTTTTGGGGATTTGGAAGCTTTTATCAGCGAAATGACTTAGTAAACAGTTTCAATTCTGCAGAACCTTAAGGAAGTTATTTATATAATTGCAGATTCCACCGGAAGATATAAGATGGGATGGAGAGGAGAACGGGGTAGCTTTAAATGTAGGACATGGCAGTGGAGCAATCCGTGGGAATCGAAGAACCTTAAGCAATGGTGGTAGAGGGAGCGGTCCAAGAACTCAGCCAAGAAGAGAACATTTAGCAACACAAAATGGCGGTGGGAGGAAGTTTTTCGATGAGATTGAATTGTTCAACACAGACTCACTTGTGAAGGAGGTATTTCTAGCTCTGCATTCTGTGAATGAATTTTCCTTTCTGTTTAATCAAAAGAGTTTTTTAACGCCGGCTTTTTTCCGTTAGGTGGAGAGAGTTTTTGATTCTAACCTTCCTGACCCGCTTGAGCTTGATAAGGCCAAGAAACTACTCAAGGTGAGATGCATAATAAGAACGCTGTGACTAGATATCAATTGACAGAAACGGTGAAGTGAAACTTGGTGTTGTTATTGGATGGTGCAGGATCATGAGCAGGCGCTTATTGCTGCTATTGCAAGGCTTGCAGATGCTTCTGATTTCGTAAGCGGTAATAAACTCGAACAGGCCTTTGTTTATTCTAAGTTTTTGATGACTTTTCATATCATTTTTGAACCTGAGAATGATTTATAACCCAGAATCACATTGTTGTTTGTCCGAATGACATATACGAACATAACAATCAACATAACTTGACAAGACTGTCGATCGTGACCTTAATGTCTCGATCACATGCTCTGCTTCATTGCAAGACCAATTCTGTTATGTTTTATCTTGGTTTTGTGTGTTGCTGAATCAGATGGAGAAGAACCGTATTCGCATGAGCTTCCAATGCCACAGGGATAAAGAAAGAGATTAACCATCAACCTTAGGACACTCTTCTTACTGATGACCTGCAAGATGTCTTTTTCTTCTGCTTTGCTTTAAAAGAATCCCAGAAAAAAGTTCTTGTTCGACCGGTTCAGTAAACACTCGGAGAAGTTGCTGCGAAGAAGATGGAAACGTGTGTTTACTAAGTTGTGGTTTCAAAATGTATGAAAATTAATCCTTTAGTAATTTTGTTTGTAAAAACACATTAATTCTTTTCAAATTTCTTAAACTGTGACCAATAAGGCATGCCATCAAGATTTGCATATAAGAATCATTGAACATAACATATAATTCTGATTCAATTATAAAGATTATGATAGAAAGTAAGATGCAGACATAAATAACCTGTCATCCATGGGTGTACCGACTGCTTCGGTAAGTGAGTCTGTGGCAAATCTCCGGAGCCAAGTCTTGAGATCCTTTGGGACCTATCAGTCTTTATTGGGCAACTACATGCAAAGACCAGACTTGAGCAAATGTTCCAAGTGAAGTATGAAGAGAAGAGTTCAACAATACTTACACAAGTATAGAGCAAATGCATGATCCTAGAAAGGACCAAGAGAAACGTTGAACAAAGCAAATCCTAGAAAGTAGATTTGTAAAATAGCAGTAGAGATGATCTCTGTCTAAAACAAAACCAAAGAACTCATCACCATTCCCAGATCTTCAATTCTTGAGTCAATGGGGTTTCTTCTTGTTTTCCGAATGGATTCCAAATTTCAGATTTTAAACATACCACAAGAGAAAGAAGAGAGACAATGCATCATTTTTGGTACTATCTTCTATCTCATAGTATTGTTGTTTCAGAACACCCTACTCAGGTAAACAATCAAAACTCAACAAAACAGCTATCGAATGGCAGGTAAATTCAGATACTGAGCTCGAAGATCACATTACAGAAAACCCAAGAAGAGAAACGAACACAACCGCATAATCAAGTCAGAGCTGAAACACAGAAACATTAGCTTGTTCAGTAGTTAGCCAATGATACCTTGAACGATGAAGTCGATAGAGAGAGATGGGGATAGAAAGATTCATCACCTGGCTCATCGATCACAAGCTCAGGACATTTTGGGTTTCAAATAATGGAGAAGAAGACGATTACAGGGTAGCAATTGGAGATGATCGGGTTGCATCATCGTCGCCGTAGAGAACGGAACATGACAGAAGAGAGAGGTAGATAGAAAGAGAGAACCATTACGGGTCGGGTCGGGTCGGGTCGGGTCAGCCGGCCCAACAGAATTTTAAAGGATAGGAAACGAAAAGCTCAAAAGAGGAAAAAAAAATTTAAAGATCTCATCTTTCCCTCGAACAACTACAACCTTCTTTCTAGGGCTCGCTTCCTTGGTTTTCTTCGCTCTCCGATTTCGATTTGCCTTGTACGATTCGTCCCGTTTAATCGCTCTCAAGGGTTTTTGTATCGGGTGCTCCAATTCGCTTCTCTACTTAAACATGGATGCTCGCAAGAGAGGACGACCTGAAGCTGCATCACACAACTTTAATGGCGGATCCAAGAGGTCTAAGCAAGGTTAGCTCTTTCACTCCCTCAGGTTATCCTTTTACTATTGTCTCCAATTTGGGTTTTGGAATTCGAGATCTGCACAACTGGAGAAACAAATATTTGTTCATTTTTAGTGCAATTTTTGCTCTCGTAAAGGGGTTTTACTAGGAGGAAAGCTTTGGTTGTTCCTTTCTCATTTGACCATATTTCTTGTCTTGTGTTCGTTTCCTTGGTTCATTAGAGAGATTGCTAGAAAACCCATTTCTTTATCTGCTTAAAGTTTCCATAATTGTTCACTAGAGTTGGTTCTACTGTTGTAGCTCTCAACTCTGGAGCCAATGAATATGGAAACTTGTTTCTTACTCTCATTTGCCTTCTACTATTGCTTGCCCTTATCGTATTCATTGGATTCGTCAATCCACTAGAACATAAGCCAATCGCCTTTGTGACCAGTCAACATACTGGAGTTGCTTGGTTGATATTGATCTATGTCAACTCAAGGGCTTTGAGTCCCATTTCGATACTCACTAACCCCGAAAGCTTCGGCATTTAGGCCCCAGCTATCATATAGATCAATTGCATTAAAAACAGATGGTACAGTGGAGCTATTCCAGAAAGAGATCTATTGAAATTTTAGAAAAGTTATAACTAAGTAAAAACACTTAATGTTTGCAACAGAGATGGAATCAAATTCTACTGGTTTAGGAAGCAAATCGAAGCCATGCACAAAATTTTTCAGGTTATAATCATTTTTTTTTTCCTGATTGAATTAATATAAATACTTCAAGTCGATCCGGAAATTAAGAAGTAATATTGTATAATTGTGCTAATGAAGTGGATACTTGTTATACAGGTATGTAGCACCGTTCATCCCTAAACAAGTTTTAAATCAATGTAACAATATGTGATCCCTCCTATGAACGGATAAGCGGAACTGAACACTACCGGTGACTATAATATACAAAACCAACCAAAAACTTGTCTTTTCTTTGAGCTTTGACAGTCGTTGTAAACAATGTTTTATTCTTCTTCTGTTTGATGGTAAGGAATCTGTATTCTGTAATTTTGCATATGCAGACAATTAATTGTCTCAGGTAAGGTTCTCGCATTATCCTTGAGTTATCCATGAGCCCTCTTGAGCAAGATAATGCTCATTGTTAGGGCGTCGGAAGAGAATTTGTTTGATTACTCTGTGTTTTTCTTTTATCTCTTTTGCACTAAAGGTTATTGCTTTGTTGAGAAGTTAGCATTAGTGCAATAGCCTATAAATATTTCATATTTTGTTTGTGGGGTTAACTTGCTGATGCATTATGCTTTTGTATCGCAGCACTTCTGGATGTCCGTTTGGTGATAACTGCCACTTCTTGCACTATGTACCTGGTGGATACAATGCTGTAGCGCAGATGACAAATCTCGGACCACCAATTGCTCAGGTTTCCAGAAATACGCAACATTCTGGTGGTGCGGGCAGATTCTCAGGGAGAGGAGATCCAGGACCAGGCCCTGTTTCAAGCTTTGGTGCTTCTGCAACCGCCAAGATCAGTGTGGATGCTTCTTTAGCCGGTGCCATCATTGGAAAAGGTGGAATCCATTCCAAACAGATATGCCGTCAAACAGGGGCGAAATTATCGATTCTAGATCACGAAAGAGACCCAAACTTGAAGAATATCGAGCTAGAAGGAACATTTGAACAGATCAATGCAGCGAGTGGGATGGTGAGAGAGCTTATAGGGAGGCTTGGATCAAGTGCTGCTGCTGCCACCAAGAGACCTCAAGGGATTGGTGGTTTTGAAGGGAAACCATATCCAGGGAACAGCTTCAAGACGAAGCTCTGTGATAAATTCGCTAAAGGGAGCTGTACATACGGAGAGAGATGCCATTTTGCGCATGGTGAAGCCGAGCTGCGCAGGTCAGGAATCGCTTAGTATGTTACTCTTTTTAGACTTATGAGAATTGAGAAGTATGCGTTTATGTTTCGGTTTTTAGCTCCAGTATCATTGTAAGTTTTGCTCTGTTTTTATTTCATCGATTTGTTTTATGCGAATGGGTTTGAAAGACTGATAATAGTGAACCTTTAGACCAATCGATCAGCCTAATTTCCATCGTTCCTTAAAAAAACTTAAAATGGTAAGCCGCAAAACTTTAGGTTTCTTTTGCATATTTACAATTATATGCTTGTTTTGTCTTTGAGAAATCATTCACATGAGTTTAGTTTTGTTGGATAAGTGTTCTTTATCACATTAGCATATCATTTTCATTCGATCCATCTTTTGGTACCGTTTGATTGTTTTAGTAATCGGCTCTTTGCAAAACATGAACAAATCTATATAATAATCAATCTCGATCCGTTACACAAAAAACCGGGACCTATGCCGTAACCGGTTTATTACCGACATGTCGATGGTGTGTATTAGACGTAACATCGTTCACAAACCGGCAAACTCGGATCGAACACTTCAAGGAAAGAAAGAAAAATGAACCAAACTCTTTCCATTCCCCAAAGCCTAACACGCGTCGACACTCGAACTTCTCTACGACTCTAACGCTCCGTACACGTGTAAGACAAAGAGCTGCAACACAAAGCCTACCACCTCTTGTTTCACGACACGTCCTGCTGACGTGTCGCCAAGAACGTAATTAATTAATCATCACAGTTTTCGAATATAGCACCACGTAGCGAACTCGAAGCCTATTTTATGGGACATGCTCACCGAAACAAAGCATTGGACAACAAAATACGAAGAAACAAAAGCTATCTTTTTTGTAAACATCTTTGAATTTGGGAAAAATATGCAGTCGATGAAGGAAACAGCTTCGAACATTGCAGCTTCTGCAAAATCTGGTATGGACAAGACCAAAGCTACCTTGGAGGAAAAGGTAATATAGATAATGGTTATATCATTTTATCAACCAAATAAAATATTTATTTCTGATTTGTTATTGGGTTTGGTTTTTAAAAAGGCGGAGAAGATGAAGACAAGAGATCCTGTTCAGAAACAAATGGCTACACAGAAGAAAGAAGGAAAGATCAATCAAGCTGAGATGCAGAAGAGAGAAGCGCAAGAGCACAACGCTGCCATGAAACAAGCAGCTGGAGCCGGAACCGGAACCGGAACCGGTTTAGGTTTGGGGTCGGCCACTCATTCGACCACTGGACACGTCGGACACGGAACTGGGACCCACCAGATGTCGGCTTTGCCTGGTCACGGAACGGGACTACCAACCAACCATGTTGTGGAGGGAACAACCGTGACCGAACCGGTCGGAACGAACACTGGAACTGGTCGAACCACCGCTCATAACACACACGTCGGTGGTGGTGGTACCACCGGGTATGGGACCGGCGGGGGATATAGTGGATAAGGCGTGTGTTCTTATTGACTCTGTTTGTGTTTAATTTGAAGTTTCGTGCTTTTGTGTGTTCATGTTGTTTTTTTCGGGTCCTATCTTTTTTTTTTTTTTTTGCTCTTCTAAATAACTGTAGGACTTTGCTTTCGTGTGTTTTTTGTTTTTGTTTTTGTTTCTGTCTGATAACAACAAGAAAAGAAAAAAACATCCATGCAACTTTTAATAGTTTTGTAAGAAATTCAAATTATAATTTACTCTTGTCTATTAAAACATTGCTAATGATACATCGATGATTCCTACAATCTCGTCTAGTAGTCCAATTAAACAATTTGTGTAAGAATTTTGTTTTTAATAATTTTGTCTGCCTATTTAAACATTGCTAACAATGCATTGATGACACCTACAATCTAAAGTAGTAGGCAATTCCAGTTGTATACTTCGTGTGTTTGTTAAATTAACCTATTGTATAATCAATATTTCCATAAAATAAATATAAATATAGACATGTATTATGCAAATTTGAATAAAACTACGCATTACATATTGTTATAAAATAAAACCATATGGTCTCGGTTTTGCCTCAAATTTCGTCTACCATGGGAATTTGCTACTTGGTTTTCACTTCATTGATTGACTTTGTTCTTCAACAATGTTCCATTTCTTGGCGTTTCTCCTTCCTCGTATGGGCTATAACCTTTTAGGATTTTGGGCTTTTGGGCTTTGAGCTTTACTAGTTACCACCATCTTTGGTTCAACCAGATTCTTGTGGGCTTTTGTTTTTAGAGTGGCTTATTGTAAAACAAAGATTACTTTCTGCTACTTTTAAATTAAATATTCAAACGCAGATTTAAAAAAAAAGGAAACGTTTTGGACTTTTGCTTCTAAACAAATCGGCGAAGAAAAAATATGACGTGAGATCCTTGGGAATACGTACAAAAAATGCGTCAACAATTTGATTCCGTGAAATATGAAAAAAAAAAAGTTAAAAAAAAAAAAAATTAATTTGTAGACTCAACTTTAATTTAATAAATTCATATTTTTCACACTTTGCTTCAACCACTCTCACTCTCTCTCTCTAGACCAACGAAAGTCTTTCCCTTTTCTCCAAAATCTCTCAGTTTTTTTTCTGTAATATTCAAAACAAAACAAAAAATAAAAATAAAAACTTTTGCTTTTCGCAATCTCTGATTTTTTTTTGCTTTTTTGTTCAAAGCTTCACGATTCGTTCCTCAACTGTTTTCAGCTTCGATCCACCACATAATTTTATCTTCTGATTTCGCCACCTAACAAATCCACGAAAAAATCCCTCTTTCCGGTGGTCTCCGGTGGCTCTCCGGCGACCTAAGTGCTCTCGGGGAAGGGGGCAAATGAGGGATGTTCTCTTGGTTGGCGAGAATGGCGCTTTTTTGTTTGCGACCGATGAGGCGATACGGCCGTATGAACAGGGATAATAACGATGATGATAACAACGATGATCACGACGAAATCGACGGTGACACTTCCGGTGACTCGCTACTTTGGTCTAGGGAACTCGAGAGACATTCGTTCGGTGATTTCTCCATGTCCGTCGTGCAAGCTAACGAGGTCATTGAAGATCATAGCCAAGTCGAGACTGGAAACGGCGCCGTTTTCGTCGGAGTCTACGATGGCCATGGTGGTCCTGAAGCTTCTAGATACATCTCTGATCATCTCTTTGCCCATTTGATGAGTTAGTCTTTATTCTCCTTGATACTTTCCTTGAAGTCAAAACAAAGTCTTCTCTGAAAATTGGTTTGATTCGTTTTTCTTTGGAATTGAAATCTGTGTGTTGGATTTGCTTTACGATTGATCGGAAATTTTTGGTAGAGCTTGAAAATCGACCATTATGCATCTGATGAACAGTGAAGTGAATCTTGACTTTTTATCAACTTGACATTTGTTGAGCTACCAAACTTTTTTCTTTTGGCAGATTATCTTTTGGAAGACTTTGTCTATCTGTTTGTTTGTTTCTTGATTTGTAGCTTTGTCTGTTGCAACTTGTTTGAAGCTTTGTCTTGTTCCTTTTGTCTGCGATATCATTGGCTGCTTCTTGATTCTCAACTTTTTCCTTTTAGGAGTTTCGAGAGACAAAGGTGCTATCTCAGAGGAGACTCTGAGGGCTGCATTTTCTGCAACTGAGGAAGGGTTTCTCACGCTTGTGCGAAGGACTTGCGGGTTAAAACCGTTGATTGCAGCCGTTGGATCTTGCTGTCTGGTTGGAGTTATCTGGAAAGGGACCTTGCTTATAGCTAACGTTGGTGATTCCCGCGCGGTGCTCGGTTCCATGGGTAATAACAGTAGGTCAAACAAGATTGTAGCTGAGCAATTGACAAGGGATCACAATGCTGCTTTGGAAGAAGTTAGACAAGAGCTTAGGTCGTTGCATCCGGATGATTCACACATCGTTGTCCTCAAACACGGTGTGTGGCGCATCAAAGGCATCATTCAGGTTTGCAAAGCTTTCTTTTTTCCCCTCCACAAATCACATATCAAAGGTCCATAAACTATGTCTACTATTCGTATTCTTATTGACCAAACAAGAGAGAGTTGATCAATGAGAAGCTCTCGACTCCCAACCAGACCGTAGAAAATCCACCACCCTTTAACCATCGGCGAAACAGCCTTATAAATCTAGCCCTCACTAGCTCTTTACTAACCAACTCACCACAGCTACAATCTGCTATATTCAGTCCTAGGCTAGCTTGAACTCCGAGCAGCTCAACATCCTCAAGTATACCTACTTTGTCTTGGCTTATCAAACTATAAGACGATGATCTTATGTTTCATCTGTGCAGGTATCTAGATCAATCGGGGATGCGTACTTGAAGCGCCCAGAGTTCTCTCTTGATCCTTCATTTCCGCGGTTCCATATCCCTGAAAGGCTTCAAAGACCGGTTCTATCAGCAGAGCCTTGTGTCTACACAAGAGTTCTACAAACAAACGACAAATTTGTAATATTCGCATCGGATGGACTCTGGGAACACATGACAAACCAGCAAGCTGTAGAGATAGTGAATAAACATCCTCGTCCTGTACGTGCCTTAAAGATTCATAATCTTTAAATTCCGGGTTTTCTTTGCTTTCTGTTTGGGATCTCACTGATGTAAAATCACAGGGAATAGCGAGAAGGCTGGTGAGGAGAGCGATGACCATAGCCGCGAAGAAGAGAGAGATGAGGTACGATGATTTGAAGAAAGTGGAGAGAGGAGTGAGGAGATTCTTTCATGACGATATAACGGTGGTTGTGATATTCATAGACAATGAGCTTCTTATGGTGGAGAAAGCAACTGTTCCTGAGTTGTCCATTAAAGGTTTTTCTCATACTGTTGGACCTTCCAAGTTTAGTATCTTCTTTTCATAGTTTTTACATTTATTTTACTCCCAGAGTTATATGCTTAAAACAAACATGGATGTTGCGGAATTGAAACTTATAGGATCGATTTTGTACCAAAACGTCGACTTTAGATACAAAATTGTGTAGGTAAATCTCATTTGTATGCGAATAATAATCGAAATATCCTAATGTTTCTTTTTGCATTTCTATTAAAAGATTGTAGTATATAACAAAACAACCCCAATTCTCAAAGAATTCTTGAAGAACACACAGATTAATATCATCGGCCAGTTAGTTCGGTGAGCGAATTGATCTGACTCCCTGTAAGAGAGTAGTCAATGTCACTAAACGATGGAGGCATGGCTGGCCATACGAAAGCCGGTCTCTCTGTAGGCACATAGGGTGGGCTAGTCTCACCCGTCAAGACCTTTAAAACCGTTTTCATGGAAGGTCTTTGGTTCGGATTCGGGTGGCAACAAGCGAGTCCTAATAGCAAAACGCTTTTCAGCTCTTCTTCGGCGAACAAACTTCCCATTCTCGGATCCGCTGCTTCCATGATGGTTCCATTTCTGTATAGCTCCCATAGCCAATTCACAATGCTATTGTTGTAATTGCTCTCGTTCTCCTTGACCAAGACATAACTCGGTTTCTTCCCCGAGACTACTTCGAGCATTAGAACTCCGAACGCATACACATCTGTCTCAACCGTGGCTCTCCCGTTTAGAAAAGTCTCAGGAGCCATGTATCCCGGTGTTCCAGCGATCTCCTTTGTCGAATGGTGCGTCATTTCGCTTTGCTGGATCATCCTCGCAAGCCCGAAATCGCCAAGCTTAGCATTGAAATCAGAATCCAGCATTACATTGCTCGCTTTGATGTCTCTGTGAAGTATCCTCTTCTCGCATCCATTGTGAAGATACTCCAAAGCTTGAGCTAGCCCTCTTATAATGTTTTTCCTTGTCTCCCATGTTAGGTTTGATCTTGACTTGTCTCCCAAGAATATGTATCTGTCTAGGCTTCCGTTAGGCATATACTCGTAAACCAGAAGAAACTCCTTTCTCTCATAGCACCATCCCAATAACTTCACCAAGTTCCTATGATTCAGATTACCGATCGTCGTGATCTCGGATATGAACTCTTGCTTCCCTTGATGCGATTTCTCGGAAACTCGTTTCACAGCTATGTCTCTACCCTCCCATTTCCCCTTAAACACTATCCCAAACCCGCCTTGCCCGAGTTTGTTCTCCGGGTTGAAGTTTCCCGTTGCTCTCTTCAGCTCTCTCAGCTTGAACTTTTGCGGATTTACAGCGCAGTTATCTAGCTCGGCTTCTATATCCGGGTTTGTTTCCCCAGCCTTTGACCTAGATCTCAAGAACAATGCCCCTAAGAAACCTCCTATTACAAGAACACACACAATAGGGATGAAGATCCAAAGCCATAACATGTTTTGATTTCCATCGATATCTAAACCTTCAAACCTCCATGATTTTACACAATTCAGCTCCGTAAAATTGCTTGTTGAAGCAGTAAATCCAACGTAAACCGTCTCCGGAAGATAGGCTGAGAGATCTATCTCCCTAGAAAACACTAAATTCCTCTCTTCATATACTTCCAAGTTTCTTGAGACATAAACCGATAGATTCTTACCATCATACCGCACATGTGCAGTAAAGCTAACACCGGAAATGATCGTGATCCCTCGACTACTCAAGGATTCTTGAACAACCGAATTGATGTTGTTCACATTTAGACCCACGTGGTTTCCATCAAGATCACCAGGATAGCTCTTTCTTGTGTCGAACTCAACCGCAACAATCCTCGACTCGAGAGTCCTGTTTGTCGTTTCGTTGACAAGACCGAGCCACATACCCGAGCTGTTCTGAGGAGCGGTCTCTTCGGGTGTGAGAACAAATGCTAAGCCTTCGCCTCCGGGATCGGTTTGGTTCGAGATGTTAATAACGAAAGTGGTGTTGAAAGTAGCTTTCTTGTCTTTGCTCCATAGCCTGAAAGGCTTCTTGTAGAGCGCACGGCCAGCGTGGTTTGTGAGAGAGCCTCCTCGAACATCAGGAGTCACTTGGATCGCTCCAAGGACAATGTATGAGTTTTCTCGGATCAAATCCGAATCATTGCTTTCCGTAAACTCAGGGAAATCAAACTCCAAGCACTTCACTTGTGTCTGGATCTTACAAGCTATAGTTAGAATCAAGAACAGGAGCTTGCACGCAAGAGAAAGTTTCATTTTTTTGTGTGTTTTTCGAGAGAAAGGGCTTTATGGGTTTGGAAGATATTATAAGGGCTTCATCGTCAAGCACTAAAGTTTCCTCGAAAATTCGAGTCATAATTTGGTTTTCTTGTTTTACTTTTCATCAAATATGAATAGTTTTTGTTTCTTGCTTTTCAAAAAATAAAATTAAATAAATGTCAATAAGCAAAATGTTGATTTTATTGGTCGCTTTTTTGGTAATAAGATAAGTGACAACAAAGAGTTGACCTGTCTCTATTTTTACAGGGATTATGGAATAGTATTACGCTTATCTTTTAAAATCTGATTATAATCTTGTTTATTCAGTTAATATTAAAAATATAAGTTGAAATCTCATGTTGTTTAGATAAACGATAGATTTTGACCAATTCTCAAGGACTTTTCTAAGAGAAAATACAAAAACCCAATCTTAGATGTGTGTACCCTTTGAAATTTTGAAAACTCTTGTTGAAATTTTGAAATATTAAAATTAAAAATTTATATCTAATAATAAATGATTTCAACAAAAAGTTAAATTATTAATTGTGGTTTAGGTAATTATATACTTATATATAATGATTCGCCTAAAATAAATAGAAAAAACTGAAGTAAAGATGAATGAAAATAACTATATATATAGCTATAACTTTTAATCAACTTTGATGAGCTATCAATTTGTTCTTTATTGTAATATACAATAATATATAAAATATATTCTAAGGAGGTTATGCTTTTCTTTTGCACAAGCTAACATGTGAAGTTTCAATTAAAGCTACAACTTGTTCCTATTATAATGACTTGAGAGGTTCTCAGCAACAAAATTGATTATAATGGAGATTAGTATTTGACCCCAAAAAAAAAAAAAAAAATGGAGATTAGTATAATAATCACCGGATTTTTCTTTTAGAAAATATTAGAGAAAATTATTTCTTCAAATGAATTTTCGAATTCGAAATACAGAGTATGTACTGAAAAAAATATGAGAAATTTAGACAAAGCTGTTTTGAAAGGAAAATTAGGAGAAAATATAATTTTGTAAAATGGTTAGATGAAAATACATTTTTGTTCTTTCAGATTTTTAACAAAATCTCCTGATCCCCACATGCATTAATAAAACATGTTCAAATTATTATAGATTTTACAAGTTTTCCACAAGTTTTAGACAGCGTTTATAAGTTTTAGAAAATATTTAAAAGTTAATTATGACGCATGACCACGCGTGATAGATAGTGTTCACGACATGCAACGGTGAACATTGCACGTCAACTTTTTAAAATTACCGCAACTTTAACAAGTTTTTGGTAAATTTTCTAAGTTTTCAACAATTTTTACAAGATTTGGGTAATTTTGACAAATTTAAAAAAAAAAAAAAATTAACAAGTTAACCGTCTCGCATCACAATAGATGAGCGCGGAACAAATTTTACACATTGCTCGACAAAATCGGACATTTTTAAAAATGTTGAAAAGACCATTTTGTTGATAAATGTTTTAAAAACTTGTTTGAACAAAATTATAGATGAATGGTATTTTTGCAATTTTCTCTAAAAATATGCTTGAAATATTAATGATATTGAATCTCTTAAGTTTACAAAAGTATGGGTAAAAGCTTAATAAAGAATATTTTGGATAGCCTAAAAGCATAATGAATGATTGGACTTAAAGGCACATGTGAGTTGGTGATGACATTCTGAAGTGCAAACCAAAGAGAATGAGCTAAAAAGATTCAGAATAATTATTGGATCGGATCGGCCTAAACAGTGTAGATGTGATGACAAAAGATAGAAAAGGAAAAATAATGGAGTAAGAAACTTTACACAAACTTCAAAGTCTTTACCGTGATTTAATTAAGGATTGTTATGAATCCGGCAAAACAAATTAATGAATTGACGAAAATGATAAGTGATTTAGAGAAAACTATGAATACCTTTTCAGTTAGGGTTTTTAATTAATTATGTGAATGAATAATTACAAATTTTTTTGACTCTTATATATAAGCCTTAACATGACATTTTTCATGCTCGTTCAATAAGGATCTATTTGCTAACATTACAAATTTTAAGTCGTCAAGAATAACAAAGGTTAATTAATGACATTGATGGAAAAAAAATTGTAGTTGAAAAGTTAGGTTGCATGGAAACTACGTCCGACGTTTGTTTTCGGTTTTGGAAATGTTTTAAAATGGAAATCTTTTGGAAATACGGGAAAATGCTGTAGAAACGCGATTTTTAAAAATTTCAATTTGAAAATGCGATGGAAATATTTAATTCCGTTTTAAAAACGCGACATAAACTTGTCTTTTTTTAGTTAGAAACGTAATATGTAAATAAGTTTTGAAATGTAGGGATATATTTATATTTTCGTAACTTGAAAAAGCTTAACTTGTGTGAGAAATCCGAAACAAGATTGATCCGCAAAGAGCGGAAGATTTATTATTCGTGCACACCAATACTGATTATAATCATATTATATATATACACGTTACTAAAACGTACTTTTTCTTAAAAAAATTATAAAACTCGTTTTCGTATTTTCAAATGTTTCGCTTCCGCGTATCCGTTTCCCATTTCATGCAAGTTAGTTGAAAGGTGTAAATCAGTTTAATTATTCCCATTTTATTTTTTATTTACCATAACAACAATAACTTCATCAACAACGACGATAACTTCACAAAATATTGTTGTCGACTCATTCCACCTAGTAAAGCCCATTACTGCCCAAAACTGAGCCAGATTTTACTTGGTTCGACCCAATTTGTCCCGGAAAGATGGTTTGGCTTTTGCTACTACGATGCTGTCTCAGTTAGAGAAACTAAGAAGTCAGTTCACTGAGTTTGAGTTGATCTATAAGTCGGATCAACAAATATTAGTTATCAAAAACTTGATTAACCACTAATGAAATGCGTTTGTTGAAAAAAAAAAATTACCAAAAAAGGGTTGCATACGAGCGTCATGGGCATATAGCAGAAGTCAAATCATACAATAAAAGTACAACAGAGGACAAAACATGTCATGAGCCTTTGAGCTCGTAAGCTAAACGCTTACAATCTGAGCTACACAAGAACATTACAAAGAGATCTCCGAGACTGTACTTATTTGTACTACTTATTTCACAAACCCAATGTTTGCTCACTATACTTCACACCAATGGTCTTCTCAACTCCGACAAATCCAAACGAAAGTTTAGATTTCAGAGTGTTGTAACATTCTGTACAGATATTATACCACATAAGAAGAAACCACTACTTTTAAATACCATCTCAAGAAAATAAGCACGCTAGTACAACTTACTTGTTTTTAACTCGCAATCTCTTGTTTGCCTTCTTCTTGTCCGCCTTCTTCTTGTTCCTTTTTCGCTTTTTGGAAGAGATCAGATCATAAGCCGGATCAAGTGCTGCTGCTTGCACAGACTCTATTGGGACACTGATTTGCTGAGAAGACGATCGTGCTGCATCTGGCAATTTGATTTCATGTTGTGGTTCTGAGAACAATGGTCGAGTTATTGGCAGATTTACGTAAGAACACCTTGAAATGGTGACTGCTTCAGTCGGGAGACCAGCACCACCTTGCTTCTCTGTCTGAGGCAGTGAATTTGCCAAATATTGCTTGTTCTTGTTGACCAAGATTTCAGAACTCCTTCGCTCCTCTATATTATTGGCCTGTAAGTCTACTGATTTCAGCATTTTTTCACCGACTAAGATTCTGAAACCGCTTGGCCCGATCGACGAGGCCTGCTGATTAAGAGGTTTCACATCACTGTTAGAAGTGGTGGCTTTGAACTCGTTGCCGGTGACTGAACAATCACGAGTATTAGGTATGTCCTTGATCTCATAAGACGCAGCACAAACATTAAATTTGGACTTCAAAACTTCAGAAATCGATGTAGCAGATGTAGGATCATCTATAACAATTAAAGTTATTCATTGGTCAAACAAAATGGAAACATACCAAAAAGAAACGAAAAATGATCAATGATGTCCCATGAGACATGTCCTTTGTTCTAGTTTATTTGTTCAAGAATATAAGTGCTTACCTAAAAGGGAGAGGATAGCTGCAAGTGCAGCTAGTTGCTCAGCTTCTTTCTTATTCTTACCAGCTTCACCTTTATAACAAGTACCATTTAGTGCCAAAGAGGAAACAAACGCAGGAGGCAGCATTTTAACTTGAACTGTCTTATATGCACATTCCATCTTTATCTTGTCAAGAAACTCATTTAATATCATCTTGCAACGTGCTTTGTCCTGACATACGAGCTGCGGAAGATCAAAGAGAAATCAGCAGTGGCACAATATTCTAACAACTAATCATTCCATCGTAAAGTATTACGTCACATGACCTAAAAAATGCCCAACATATACAAAAGGCCACATCCAAAGGGTAGGGCGCTCAACAATTGTCTGCCTCAAGACGGTATAACAATGAGTTCTCACAAGTCTTGTTTTTGCTTCAATACCTAAATACAAATGTTTCCACTCCGGAGCTTCAAAGAAGCAGAAATCAAAACCCCAATCAGACCCTAAAACTCAAGGCATGTATAAGATATATTAACCAAAGTATGCATTTCCTATTGCCTGCTTATGTTCCTTCCTTTTGCTCATGATATAAGCATCTGCCAGATTTAACGTTCAAGAGGCGATAAACTTTTAAAACAAATAAAGCATATTGGCTTGACATTGATTACACCTAACCAACATTTTAACAGATTAACGACAACTATTTCTGAATACTCCGGAATATGTATGCCCTAGCTTTTATATCTTTGTTTCTATAACATCCTTCGTAAATGCTATCATATATTCGCAATTACTTACCAATCCTAAAAACTCTAGACAAGCCATTACTCCTACTCAACATAGATGTCAAAAAGGGGAAGATTTGTACAAACCTTGCGAAGATACAAGCGTAGTTTTGTAGCACTAGCTTCATCCTCATTAAGTAGATGCTGTAACGCAAGCTTAGCAACACCTTGTTCTGCGGATTTCCGATTGGCGAACGAATTTGAGGAAGTGAAGATCTTTTCACCAACAGAGACAGTAGCTCTAAATCTCAGAGCATGAGCATAACCTTCAACTTTTGTTTCATACACTGGGATTGGTAAGCTTAACCTCTGACAATAACAGTTCAAGTCATTCTTATGCATCAATTTCTCTGCAAATAAAAAACGAAGCAGCAACAGACAAAAGAAAAATTTGAGCAAAGTAAACCCTGAAAACAGCGATGAACAAAGGGCATTGAACAAAATTGGATCTTAATCACTAGAAACCAAAAAAACTTTTTTTTCCAGTGAATCTAGGTTTCAGGGAAGGAGATAGACTTACGAGTACGAGGAGGGGACGGAGTCCGATAGGGAGGTAGAGCCATGGCCTGTGGCGGCAGGGAAGCAGAGACTGGAAACATGACTTGTGGCGGAGAGTGAAGATCTAGGTGCGGAGGAAGAATGAGATTCTGCGACGGAGACGGAGATGCAGTGATCGGCGGTGAGAGAGACTGCGGCGGAGTAAAAGAAGTGTCGCTTTCTAGGGTTGTAAAATAGTTTCTGTAGATTAAAATTTGGATAGGGTAAAAACTAGAAACAACCGCAAAACAAAAACCTGATCAAAGTGAGATTAAAAAACCAGGTTTTTATTAACAATTTTGTTTCTCTCTCTTACTTTCCCATTAAACATATTCCATATAGAAATGATTTTATTCCATTCAAAACTTTTTTTTCTTACTTTCCTGTTAACATATTCCATATAGAAATAATTTTATTCCATTCGAGTTAAATAAAAAAAAAATTATTTTTATCAACTAGGTTATGAAAACTCCGTTTGAATCTCTTTCCGGTTTTAAAATAACTTAAAAATTGGAATATTTTGAAAACACGGAAAAATACTACGGGAAATTTTAAATATATTTTCATAATTTAGAAAAAATTAACTAGTATGAATTTTGAAGAATATGAATCATTCACATTTTTTTATCTTTAATTAAGTTACTTAATAGTTATGTATTAGATTTGTATTGTTTCGAACAATTTTTAAGGTATTGAATTTATGTATTTTACGGTATTTTTCATTTTTAATATATACGCTAATATATATATATATATATATAATATGATTTATTTATACACGCTTTCGTATCCTTTTCATAATTTTTTAAAAAAATATTCTTTCTCGCTTCTAAACGTTTTGTTTTCACATTTCCGTTTTCGATTTCACATTCCCATTTTCGATTTCATGCAATCTAGTTCATTATTCGTAAGGTAAATATATTTACCATACCTGACACATTTAATATCATTAATATTTATTAGTTTTTATCGCTAAAGATTGCAAATTGGTGAAAAATTGAGCATTTGTAACGTGCAGAGGATCCGAACATGTATAGAGGAGAAACATACATGAGGAGATCTGACCAGTAAGTCAGTAACCACATGTCCGTCCGGCTCACTGGAAAGATGGGCTAAACAAAATGATTCGGACCACAAAATATTGATTCTTTTTCGGGTAATCTCTTTAAACTTATGTATTTTATGTAATGAGTATAATCTTTTGATCCTCTATACATGTAATGTAAAACCCAGCTGTAAAGCCCTAACAACTAACAACTCTTCCAGATATTATTTATTTTTCATGGAAACGTGGTTCCCTATGACTAATATTGTAGACTTTATAAAAGTTTTTGACTAAATAAACAAACACGCACTAAGTGAAATCTAGAAGCGACATCTTTTCTCATTTTATCACGAATTGGTAAACAAAGAAACACGCACCTTGACTTAAGTTACAATCTGTCACATTCATGGTCAGGCAAGATTTAATCAGCTTTTATCCTCTATATAATGATATATTAACTAATTTGATTAATCATAAGTTCAGATTTCAATCAGTAAAACGAAAACTAACCAAAAATCTTATCATTTGCAACAACTGATTAATATGGCCGTAACAAGCTCGTCTACTACTTGTGGTGGTTTGTTCATCATCATCCTTCTTGCTATCGTTTCTTCATTGTTTGGGACATCATCTGCGCAGTTAAACGCAACGTTTTACTCCGGGACTTGCCCTAACGCCTCAACCATCGTTCGTAGCACTATTCAGCAAGCTCTTCAATCCGACCCGAGAATCGGAGCCAGCCTCATCCGCCTTCATTTTCACGACTGCTTTGTTAATGTATAAGAAGCTCTTCTTGATTTTTTTTTTTTATCATAAGACCTTTTGGTATTTGTCACGCTAAACCGCTACTCTGCTTCTTTACTTTTTGAAAAGGGTTGCGACGGGTCGCTCTTACTTGACGACACTGGGACCATCCAGAGCGAGAAGAACGCTGCACCCAACGTAAACTCAACAAGAGGATTCAATGTTGTCGATAATATCAAAACTGCCCTCGAGAATGCTTGTCCCGGCATTGTCTCTTGCTCTGACGTTTTAGCTCTTGCCTCAGAGGCCTCAGTGACTTTGGTAATAACACTTTTCTTCATAAACATATCAAACTAAACCTACACAGATATATTATATGGGCCAAAAAGCCCGTGGGATTCCAAGCCCGATTTTTGAAGCCCACGTACTTAATTTTTTAACTCGATGGAACACGGGCCGGACTTATAAGTCGGCAAGGTTAAATGGGTTACTCGCGCGTAAACCCGCATATTTTTTCTTCTTCTAAAATGTATGTTTAAAACAACGTCGTTTTGATCGGTTAAATTGCGAATAATGAGTTTAGCTGGTTTTCGGGGCCTAGCTGGTTTTTCGGGGGTCAGGCCGGGTAAAAATGTCTGTCACAATATCCCTAATATTACCTTATATGTTCACATTCATTTATAAACGTATACATGTTTGATCATCTTCAGGCAGGAGGGCCTTCATGGACTGTGTTATTAGGAAGAAGAGATGGTCTCACCGCAAACCTGTCCGGGGCCAGCTCGTCTCTTCCCTCTCCCTTCGAAGGCCTTAACAACATCACATCTAAATTTTCAGCTGTTGGGCTAAACACAACCGATCTAGTAGCCTTGTCTGGTAAATCATCCACATGTCTAGTTACTTGCGTCTCAATTCAAACAAAACCCTAATTTAAATGCCATCTCTTGTGGTTCAATGTGCATAGGAGCGCATACGTTTGGGCGTGCTCAATGCGTAACCTTCAACAACAGACTATTCAACTTCAGCGGGACGGGAAATCCCGACCCGACTCTAAACTCGACGCTTCTCAGCAGTCTTCAACAGATATGTCCTCAAAACGGGAGCGGATCGGGGATTACTAATCTCGATCTGACCACACCTGATGCGTTTGATGACAATTACTTTACGAACCTTCAAAGCAACAATGGGCTTCTTCAGTCAGACCAAGAACTGTTCTCGAACACCGGTTCAGCCACCATCGCGATTGTTACTTCCTTTGCAAGTAACCAGACTCTGTTTTTCCAGGCCTTTGCTCAGTCCATGATCAAAATGGGGAATATTAGTCCCTTGACTGGGAGTAGTGGAGAGATTAGACAAGATTGTAAGGTGGTTAATGGACAGTCATCAGCCACTGAAGCAGAGGACAGTCATTTACAATCTGGCTCCGTTGACCGAGAAGTGAGTTTAGCAGATATGTGAAAAATGATGGGATCAGTATCACCGTTTGTTTATCATATATGAATAATTTTCATAAAAAATAAATCTGGTTGGGGAAGGAAAAAAATGAGTTGTAGGGTTGTGTTTTACACTTATCATGTCTAATAAGTAATAACCAATGTTTAATGGATTTTCTGGAAAAACAAAACCTGTTCTCTTTTGTAAGATAAATTTTCAAGTGAAAAAAATGCAGATCAATGCACTGAACTCCATCATCATCCACAATATAGCCATTGGTCGTATATAGATTTTATCAACCGTTACGCCTATATGATATATGATGTGACCAACTAAGTCACAAAAAATTATTGTAATTGTAAATAATTATATATATATATATATATATATATATATAATCCATCTTTTGGAGTTCGAAGGCTTTTAATCTCAGATCTGATCCTTCTTCCTTCAGCTCTGGTGCTTCTTCCTCTTCCTCCGATGACTCGTACAGAAATCTCAAGCACCCAAGTCCAGGCGCGGCTCTAATCAGTGTTTTCCCCGAGATCTCTAGTGATTTATCTACGTATTGTCCAGCTTTTATCGTGGACGAATCCGACGCCGATGGCTTGAGCCAGCTGAACTAGCTTCCAACCCAACTGTTGAATCTCCAATTCGAAGGTCCAACTCCGGTGAGACAGAATGACGGAGCTCCACCGTGTCGGAGAGCTAGAGATAGATATTGGCTTCATCGTTTCCGCTTTCGGATGTCAAGTTTTCCGTTCAAGATGTTCAATCCAAAGATGGAATTGTAATTCTTAGGGGATGTTATTAAATCAATGATTTAAAGTCAATTCCATAAGTTTTTTAATCTTTAAAATTTTAAATTTTGATGGAGTCTATGTGTGTGGATTCTAAAATCTCTGCAGTATACCTTGAATTTCGTTTCTAATTATTTGTTCATTAAACTCCACTCACAAGTCATTTCAAATCCATTAAAAACAAAGATTTTCAAAATCTTTTATTGTTGAATAACACTGGATTTTACTGATGGATTTAAAATCTTTATTGAATAACACCAGATTTTAAAAATTTTAAGACATGATTTACAAATATCATATCCAATAACATCAAATTTTAAAATAGAATTTAGAATCATTAATTGAATAACAGTGGATTCTGCTTAGATTTGAACTCTATTAAAATCCATTGAATAACACCCACTTAATCTTTATCTCGATTGTCCTCGTTAAGCTTTTTCTCGATTGTCTTCGTTAAGTGCTTAGTGAAAATAATTTAGAATGTTGAAAGGTAATGGTATTATATATGTATATATGTTTGCCAGTTTAATAAATTCTGCCAGAGTGTAACTTGTTGCATGTGTGTTGAGAGTTTAATCAGATCGTAGGTTCGATTCGCTTGTATGCATTATTTTGTTATTTTAAAACTATCAAAACAATGTAGTTTTGGTGACTGATACACGATCATATACGAATTGAAAAATCTATACACAGTCGAAAATTATATTGCGGATGACCATTAAATTGAATATAAACTTATATTTTTTTAAATTAAGTATAATCTTGTAAAAAAAACATTGTGGATAATTTTTTTTAATTAAATCCATGTTTAATCTATCATATCTAAATCTAATATTTAAATCCAATAATCTATACATAATAGCAAACCCGATTTTTAAGTTTGATGATGTCACATTTTTTTTATAGGAAGAAAAATATATCATCTAACGATTGATATCATTTTTTATATTTATTGGAGGGTCAAAATCGAACATGAGTAAAAGTCTTTTCTTCTTTAGCGAATAGGTACGTTGAGTTTATCGTAGAGATTCCAATCAAGAGTTGTGATTTTTTAAAATCCTAATGAAAAGTTATGATTTTGTGTTTTTATTTATTGGAACAAAACTTAAATCGTTCACAAAACACAAAATCTGGCTCTCCATTAAATATTTTTTGATGTGATCCTTTTTTTTATTGCACTTGAATCTCATTTCTCGTTTCATTATTTACATAGGTATTGAGGATATCTCTTCTTCTGATCAGGTAACCAACAAAATCGTTTCATCATTTCTGGGTTTCTGTTTCCCTGAATTTTTTTATTTATGCTTCTGTTTAGAATTCTATAAGTGTTTTGTTTTTAACGATTTTGTTTTTACCAATCAGAATATCCCAAATTTGGTTTCTCATATGTTTGTTGTTTGTGCTTAAGTGTTCAAGTGAATAAAAAAGGCTATTGCTTCTGTTTATAGTTTCATAAACACTCTTACCTCCCCATTTCCGATCCCTTTTTTATTTTCTAATATCCTAAGCCATTGATGGTAGGAGAAATGTTGTTGTTGTCTCTATTACCAAGTATCACACTTTTCCCCACATGTTAAGTTTTCGGTTTTCAATCGTTGTTGTGTTTAGATCGTGATGGTTTGTTTGGTTTAAGCATTGGTGTAATGGGACTTTGGGAAGAATTGTATTGGTTTCTATTTCACTGTTTGTATATGTTTGGTTTAAGTAACAATGGTAGATTTTGATCAACTTTCGAGTCCATGTGATTGGCATAATAATCTTATTTAGGTTTTTTGTTTAAAAACCTTTTTAAGCCTCACAGTAGGTTCATGTGTGAAAATGACAGATAAGTGTGTTTTTTTTCTCTTTCAGATCAATCCAATTTCAAATTATTGATTGCAGACTATTCTCCGTAGCCATTGTCTTGTAGTCGTTTGCTGCCACCGTCCCTCTATTTACCATTGTTGTCAATGGTTGAACCTCATTGAAGGTAAGTAAACCGTTTTTATACATAGTGATCCTTTGCTTCATTAAGTCCGGTTTTTCGAATTGTTTTCTGATTTTTTGTCTCCATTCTTCTCAAATACCATAAATAGTGCTTGTTTGCTTCTATATTAATATAGGACTATTGTTTTCTTCGTGCAATCATGTTCGGTATTTTGCGATTCTCTCGATGCAGAGATCTGGTAACAGCTAGTTCGAGACTTTACTAAACAATCATACTAACATAAGCTTGAACTGAGAGATCTTTTCTGTTAAAGGTAGGATCGGAGCGGTAATGTGTCGACCATTTTTTAGACCTTGGACAAAGTCTATAATTTAGATTGGTTGAGTAGTGCTTCTAAGAACGAGTGCTCTTCTGCCGTTTGTTTGAATGAATGCTTAATCATGTATCTTTACCATATGCCGAATGTTTTTTGCTTACTGTTTCAATATAATTTACTTGTTGAAATTAAAGATTTGTAATTTACGTCCTTAAAACTCATCCTAAACTATGATGAGAGGCTCTCTGCTCTTGTTACTTGGTTTGATTCTAGAGCTGCAATCTTTTGTTGCAGTGTGATTGTATATGCTGATAAATTGTGTTGAGTGAATGGTCTTAAAGAAGGATAAGGTTCTGGTTTTGATTGAATTCTGTTTGTACATCTCTTCCTTAAGACATGTTTTATGATTGATTTCTTATGGTTTTGATCTCCTTAAGTGAAGACTCAGAGTTCAAATATCCTTATTGTGTTTCTTTACTTTTTAATATCATATTTTGGTTTTTTGGAAAGATTCTGTAAAGTCGTAACTGACATGGTTTTTCATATTCCGTCGTTTGTTCATCTGGTTTACTGTGGTTGGAGGTTGAGGATGAAAATTATGCAGGGTCTAATGAAACATCATGAAAAGATAGTTGATTACTTCAAAACCCGAGGCATCTCTGCTATTTTTCTCTTCAGAAGAAACGTCCTGCCCCAGATGATTTCAGTTCTTGCAAACTCGTACGATAGAGAGGCTAAGCTATTGAACGGTACTTACAATTCCTCTAAAGAGGTTTCCCTCTCTTTCTCTTTCTCTCTCTTTGCTTATGCTTGCACATTTGCCTCTGTGAAACTAAACATATAAAACAACTGGATTTCATGCTAAAATAGTGGCACTGGCACACTACAAGCTTTTGATAACTGATCTGAAGCAGGTTCAAGAGATGTCTTCAAAAGCACTTTCTTACTTCAATACCACCCGCCATACCTTACTCTATTACGAAGATGTTGTCAAGAATCTCATAGTGAGAATATTTTGTTTCACAATGTGACCCATTGGTCATGCCGCCATACCTTTTACTGTTTACTCTCTTTTCCTTCTTCTCCATTCCTCTCTTATCCAACCATGGATTTAATTCGCTCAATCTACAGTCGGAAGGGGACACTCTTTGAAGTCTACTTTCTTCTTCGATTAATGATTAGATATTGTGTTTTACCACCTAATACTGCTTTTTAAGATTCAACGCACTTTTCTACATCTCTTTGTTTCTGAATCATAGATTTGCTAGATGCTTGATAATCTTTCAATTTTTCCCCTCAAAAAGTACATTTGCTAGGCATTATGTTATGATTTAAAGGGCTGGTTCTACTAACGTAATTATATTTGAGTTACTGAAGATAAGCTTGGTACTAATAATGTGGTTAGTAATTTGGATTATGTTGACGACGTAATTGTATTCTGATTCATTTAAGGGGTGTATTGTTTTTAGCTTGAGCGTGGATAAGAGCGAAACGAGTAATTTATACTTTATATCAAATGATCATTTGGTCCTTTAGTATGTAGAGATTGCCAGTGTCAGAGAAAGTCCTATCTATTTCAGTTTGTAGAGTCATCTATGATAGGGTAATTTTGATTTCCGTCAAAAGCTCTTTGTGAGTGGTCAAATTCATTTTCAAACTGTTGATATCATAAATAATATTTAGTCTTCTAAATTATCCTTTTCTACAATTTAATTAGATCCAGTGAAACATATACAACTCTGAACCACAATAAGTTCTTGCACCAAAAACTGAACGTTATTGTGAAAGAAAGTCTTTCAATCACAATTGGATTACTATATACTTAAATCTAATTCACAACATCAATGTAGTTGTGTCTCCATTAATATTTCAAAAAATCACAGATTTGTATAAATATGATTTTATAAATTGACAAACAGATGTATTAAACAATGACTATATAATGAAATAATAAACTACGCAAATATGCCAATGCCACAATATATAAAATTAGGTACTTTATTTACATGTATACAAATATTTTAAATTAACAACAAATCATATTTATTTAAAAACAAAATATACTTATTTTAAAAACAAATTATACAAAGTTGTTTAAAATACATATTTGAACAATAACTAAGTTCTGCCAACCTATGTTTGAAATTAAGCAAAAATATATGATCTCATAAATATTAGTACTAAATAACTAAACATTATACTAAAGACTTTCTTTGTCGTGCGGAAACGCGCAAATTTATTTTCTAATATATATAATGACGAAATTAATACAAATTAATAGATTATATCTCATGGTGAATCGCATCTTATATTTATATGTCAAACCAATGGAAAAAATTATAAACTCGTGAGAAATTAATAGAAGTATGGCGAAGTGGTTGGAATTTGATTTCAGATTTATGAAGGATATATGCATCGGTTTTATCCTTGATAATATATATTTTGAAAGATGGCTAACATAATTAATTCTCAACACAATTCAAATTCATTGTTATTCAATTGTTGATTCTAAACTATGCATGCATTAAAATCTAGTGTTATTGAATCTTATATTTGTAAATCATGCTTAAAAGATTTTAAAACTTGGTGTTATTCAATTAAGATTTCAAATACTTCATTAAAATCCAGTATTATTCAAAACTAAATAACTTTGAAATTCTTTGTATATTGAGTTAATTGAAATAAATTCCAATGAAGTTTTATGAGTTAATTATTAGAAATAAAATCCAAAATATACTGCAGAAATTATAGAATTCACACGTATAAATTCTATTAACACCCCTTTAACACTCTTAATCCATATCACCGTCACTCAAAGATACCGGAGCTAGTCACGCATCTTTGAATGTTTATTGTCCATGGTAATTAATGTCAAAGGAACATCTTCAAAAGTCTCGTAAGTAAAGACTTTTGGAGATTCTTTATCAAAATCAGTGAACTAACAACTCATTATAAAACACTTGATTGAATCTGTTTTTGTTTTTCCGAAAATACAGCTGTAAAGCGCCAAGTCGCCAACAACTCTTGAAGGCAGCACTTCTTTCATATATTAGAATGTGACTTATAAACTAATTTTGCAGACAACTTTTTAAAAAGTTTATCTAAAAACTTGCGTATTCATTGTGAGATTTGAGATCTTCGTTCAGATTCTCAAAGTTTTTTTATCCATGTTTATATGAATTCCCCATGATTAAACATGGGAGTATATGATTTTATTTTGAAATTGAAATATGGTTATAGGCATGTTTTAGTGTATACAATTTTTTATGAATAAAGAACAAAAAAATATTGATTACCTTGACGACCGATTTCGTCTCAAGAACGCAAAATCTTATATATTCTTATAAAACTATTCATAACTTCTTTTACTAACCGCGTGGGATTACAATAATGCAAGTGATGGAGATGGTGTAACCTAAAGACAAATAACTTTTAACTAAACAAAAAATGTACAAGCACCAGCTTTTTTTTCCCATCTTTTGGACTAAGTACACAAACACACAAATCTAGTTATTGGCTCAATTTCATGTCTTTCACTGTCATGATCAGTCAATAAATACGCGTTTAATCACCTTTTCCTCTCTATATATATAATGATTTCAAAATGATATGGAATATTCATAATTAAGCTCCGCACCAATCAGGGAGAAAAACTAATCAAAACTATAGTTATATTTGCAAAACTTAATCAATGGCTGTAACAAACCCCTCTACTAATTGTGATGGTTTCTCCATCATAATCCTCACCACTCTCATTATCTCTTCTTCATTGTTTGGAACATCATCTGCGCAGTTAAACGCAACGTTTTACTCCGGGACTTGCCCTAACGCCTCAACCATCGTTCGCAGCACTATTCAGCAAGCTCTCCAATCCGACTCAAGAATCGGAGCCAGTCTCATCCGCCTTCATTTTCACGACTGCTTTGTTAATGTATAAAAAATCCTTCTTTTTCAATACAGTCCACCTTTTGATATTTTTCGCCATTTAAACCGCTAATTTGCTTCTTTATGTTTTTAAAGGGTTGCGACGGGTCAATCTTGCTTGACGACAGTGGAAGCATACAGAGCGAGAAGAACGCTGGCCCGAATGCAAATTCGGCTAGAGGATTCAACGTTGTCGATAATATCAAGACTGCTCTTGAAAACGCTTGCCCCGGCGTCGTTTCTTGCTCTGACGTTTTAGCCCTTGCCTCAGAGGCTTCCGTGTCTTTGGTAATTAATTACATATCAAACGAAAACACATACAACAAGATAAAAGTCCAAATTAGATTGTTTCAACAATTTCTGTCTCAAGATACTTATATATATGTTCATATATACGTTTAATCATCTTTAGGCAGGAGGGCCTTCATGGACTGTATTATTAGGAAGACGAGATAGTCTCACAGCAAACCAGGCAGGGGCAAATTCGTCCATTCCTTCTCCCTTCGAAACCCTTAGCAACATCACATCTAAATTTTCAGCTGTCGGGCTAAACACGAACGATCTAGTAGCCTTATCTGGTAAATTTCATCTTCCATGTTTAGTTGACTTGCATCTCAAGAAAATCAAAACCCTAAAAGCCATCTCTTGTGGTTTCATCTACCTAGGTGCGCATACGTTCGGACGTGCTCGATGCGTAACCTTCAACAACAGGCTGTTCAACTTTAGCGGGTCGGGAAATCCCGACCCGACTCTAAACTCGACGCTTCTCAGCAGTCTTCAACAGATATGTCCTCAAAACGGGAGCGGATCAGGGATCACCAATCTCGATCTGAGCACACCTGATGCGTTTGATAACAATTACTTTACGAACCTTCGGAGCAACAATGGGCTTCTTCAGTCAGACCAAGAACTGTTCTCTACCACTGGTTCAGCCACAATCGCGATTGTTACTTCCTTTGCAAGCAACCAGACTCTGTTTTTTCAGGCCTTTGCTCAGTCCATGATCAACATGGGGAATATAAGTCCCTTGACTGGGAGTAGTGGAGAGATTAGATTAGACTGCAAGAAGGTTAATGGAAGTTGATTCCCTTAAAACTCTTTCTTTTTTTGTTTAATATTGGCTAAAAACAAAAATTGGCAAGCTGTAGTTGAATAAACTTTTTTTGTTGTTGTTGTCATATTATGGAATTGATTTCCCTAAAAATTTAACTCTAAGAAAGTCCAATTATATAAAATATATTTTGCATTTAAATAGTTCAAAACAAACTAATGATAATTGAAACTTGTTACAAAATTAACACTGGTATTGGAATTGCGATGCCGAATTTTATGTTTCACTAACTAATTGTTGACATTTTGTGGTTATGTAGTTTTAAACAGATTATATTTTTTATTTTTAATCCATAGTTCGTTTAGTTTAAGGTACTTTCTCTTTGTATATTTAGAGCGACCTTGAGTAAAAACAGAGCAAATTTGAACTTCGTTCTTCACATGTAATAATATCCTCTTTTTTTTTTTTAATGCAGTAATATCATTAATATTTATATCTATTAATAATAGCAATCCTATAAAATGTATTATAGGGTTGTGTCTTTTCAAAAATAACTGTTTATGCATTCTAGGGTTGTGACATTTCGAGAATAAGCGTTTATGCATCTTAGGATTGTGTTTTTTCCGAAAATAATCGTTTATGCATCTAGGATTGTATAACAAGAGCAATCCTAGAAATGCATCTTAGGGTTGTATCTTTTCAAAAATAACCGTTAATGCATTATAGGATTGTGTCTTTTCGAAAATAACCGTTTATGCATCTTAAAGTTGTGTCTTTTCGAAAATAACCATTTATGCATCATATGGTTGTGTTCTTTCGAAAGTAAACTGTTTTTGCATCCTAGAGTTGTGTCTTTTCAAAAATAACCATCTTATAGTTATGAATGCTTCATAGGGTTGCGTCTTCCGAAAAAAACCATTTTATGTCTATTAATGAATTCTAAGACTGCATCTTCTCGGAAAAACTCCGAAAAACATGTTTTTGTCCTATTTTTATATTTCTCTAAATTTACCTTTTAGTGTAAATTTTTGTTTTTTTAAGTCTTTCATGTCAATATTTACCTCGAACAATCACGTCTCTTAATTAAGAAGTTGCAACTCTTCATATGATGACTTTTCATCAGAAACTACTTTCTATTACTATATATTGTAAATTAGTAAGATACGGTTATTCTAATTTTCAGTTACAAATGGATAAACGTTCTATATATGAATCTTACGATTCATTTGTCAAACACGATGGAACAAAATTATCTTCTACACTTACAAGTGTATCTAACACAAATATTGATGACATAAGATCTACGATTCCAATGTTTTTCAATGATAAGAGTTTTTTCTCTTTTAATCATCATTACCAACTAATTTGTTTTTGTATATAAATTTTTATGTAGAATGTTTATCAACCTTGACTAATAATGGTAATATTAGAAAGTATTTTTGAAAAAATCGTTTTATAATTATTAATGTTTTTTACTGTTACGTCTTTTAAGAAAAAACTGTTTTATGATCAGGACTGCATTTTTTTGGAAAAAATTATTTTATGGTTATTAGTGCATTCTAGGGTTGCATCTTTTTTTTTTTAATACGGTTTATGGTTATTAATGCATCATGCGGTTACGTATTTTTGGAAAAATTACGTTATATGTGAAAATGCATCTTTTTGAAAAAAAATGTTTTATAGGGCTCCGTCTTTTCCAAAAAACCGTTTTATGATTATTAATGCATCTTATGGTTACGTCTTTTCGGGAAAAAACTGTTTTATGATTATTAATACATCCTAGGATTGCGTCTTTTCAAAAAAAAATTATATGTAATTTTTTACTTATAATCGTAACAATCTTGAAAATTGTATTGGATATCGCAGTGACTGAGTCCTAGTTCTTTAAAAAAAACCTAATAATATTTATAGGACCATTAATTTGTGAAAGCAAATTAAGCTCATTAGATGGATAAGCTTCAAACACAAATGTGGAGTGAAAAGTGGTGGAAAGTTCGAATGCATTCTACTCATTTTTTTTTTTACTTTTTCCGGTTTAACGGTTAAATATATTGCCAGAATTATTATTATTTTTACAAAGAAATATATTGCCAGAATTATTATTATTTTTACAAAGAAAGAATTGTTTGAGATTTTTGTTCACAATGAATTAGCGAAGGAACCTTGCATTTCTCTGTTTCTACTTTCTTTTTCTTTGATTCCATATAGTTTCAAGGCTGACTCTGTACATATCCTTAGTTACCAATCATTAAATTTGATTATTACCGAGAATGCATAAAATTAAAAGTTTTCTCCATAGTAAAAAGGATCAACTTTATCTTGTGGGCTCCAAACAAAGAATTGTATCATTGACAAATTATTTACGAAATCACCAATAATCAATACCAACAACAAAAATCGTCCAAGCATGGAAATGGAATTATCAACCATCATCACAGTCCTTGTGAAATGATTTCAGCGACAAATGAGTTTTACGTTTGAAATTTATGGAGACAGAAAATAATTCTTTAGGCTGATTATGCGGTCAAGATAAAAGCGGTCCTCTTCCACGCCAAACTGCTAAATACGAATGCAATTCTCTTTTTGTCCTCTAGACTCTAGAGTATCTAGATTTTAGAGTATTACTTCCTTGGTTTTAGAATAAGTGTCATTTTACCATTTTTCATATAAATTAAAAATATATATTAAAAATTCAATTATACCTCTAAAAACAGTTTAACTATTAGTATTCTCTTCTACTATTGGTTAGATTTGTGGTTAAAATAGATATAGTGTCCCAAAATTTACATTGGAAATCCAAAACAATATTTATTTCTAAATAAACAAATAATTATAAAATGATACTTAATTTAAAACGGAGGGAATATGAGGTTGTTAATATTTTGGTAGTAACTTTTGATTTTTTTGGCTGTGAATTTAAATATTAAAAAAATTTAATTAATTTAAGACCATATATTATATATTTAGTATAAAATTATTTTATAGCATATCATAAAAATTAGCAAATTTGTCCAAAATGTGTGATCTAGTGGTAGTAGTCTCGGAAGAAGGCATAAACTCAAATTCAAAAACTCGCTTTCTTCTGAATTCGATTTCCACGTGAAACAATTTTGCAGCGTCTGTTACTCGATTCTTGTTATACAAGTTGAATCTTAGACTCTTCAATTAAAACAGGGTAGATAAAAAAAAATCGATTGGCTTGATCGGTTGGTTGGACCTAAAATATTGTTGCATGTTCTTGTACCACTAGTTAGATGCCGTCTGGACCTCCCGAAGTTACAAAAGAAAAAAAAGAATAGCATTATCTCGACTATAGGGTTTGGTAGTCGAATGTAGTAACTAATTTTCTACTAGATGCGCTGACATACAGCTAAAAGTCTCTTTAATTAGTCGTGACATTTTAGTTAGAATAGTTTCAACATGTTGGTTAATAACTTTTAACACTTGAGTATGACAACAATAATATTTTCCCACAAGAGAAAAAGAATAAAGAGGAATCAATGAAGAAATGCCCAAATAGAAATAGAATAACATTTTAGGGGAAACTTAATTTTTAAGAAAGAAGAAAAAAGGTTCAATGAACAAATGATTGCCTGTGTGGAGATTTGCCTTTTCTCAAGCAAGACAAAGAAGACCCCACTGGTTCATCACATCACTGTGTTGACCCATGACTTAACCTCATCATCATTACTTCTCAGGCGTGTTGTCACGTGATTCTCTCCTCTTCTACTCCACTCCTCACGTGCTTCTTGCATATGTAATCTTGTGGTAAAATGGATGTTTGAATCTTAGTTAATTAAAGTAAATGACAACAACAACCAAAAACAAAAGAGTAATGAAGTTTTATTTTAACTTGGTTTTGACTTTTGAATACTCATAACTATTATTTCATTGACTTCCATTCCAAAATCAGCTAGCAAGTAGATTGATTCATGTTTTGAGTATTAATCTACTTGCTAGCTGATTTTGGAATGGATAGTATATATAGGATGTATGAAGCATGTTTTGTATACTATATAAAAAAACATGAATCAATTTACTTATGTTCCATGTTTGAGAATATATGAATCCTAAATTGGGTTTTAAGTTTTGTTTTTTGTTGATAAAATTGGGTTTTAAAGTTGAAAGGCTTTGTGTGTATAGATTTATTCGTTACATAAATATACAAGCGGTTAAGTTTACTCGAAACTATTTAATGATATGGGTATAGGACACTTAAAACGAACATAAAATCTATACACACAATGACACAAACATAAAACATAAGGGTAATTCAAAATATGGTGTATAGATAAACTCCAAAAAAGGAAAATAGAATGCAATAATTATTTTAGTAGGACAGAGAGAGGAGAGAAATAAATCAATAATTGAGAGAAAGATTGAGATGCCAAAAATATTTGACATCGTAAATAATAATAACAATAATAAGAGAATGCATCAGTTCAATTATTGCAAGGAGCCTAAAAGCATGACATCCCAATCTTTGTAGAGGATATCATCCGCGTCCCACGCGTGTGGGTCCTTTCACTCTCTATTCATGTTTAGCCATTACTCTACTCTCAATTTTTTTTTAGAAATTATAGAGAAAAACTTTAAGACGTATTTGTGGTCTACGAGGGTTATTTCATATCGAAAATGTGATGAGGTTTTAAATTAGGACACACGGTCTAATATGAACCAAAATCGAATCCACATGAAAATATTGATCCGATTCGAAATTGATATAAACAAAAATTAAAATTTGGCCGATCTGAACTGAAATTAATTTGATAATAAAATATTGTCGAAAATCGAAAAGACGCTTCAAATATATCAAATATTAAGAGGGAATTTCGACATATATATATAAAATACATAAATCAATTTATTTATTAACAATTGGTTTTGATCCGTTGAAAATTTAACATGATTATATCATATGTGTAGAAAGGACGTGGCATGGATTTTTGAATTTTTCTCTCCTCATAAATTTTATATCTGTCTACATCATGTTAGAGATCGTGAAGAAGAAATATGTCGCAATACAATAGATTTGAAACAACTATTATGTAATAATAAGTGGCTGATATTGCTACTTAGATTTTGTTTCTACTTGTACCTGTCTGCCGACTAATAACCATCATAATATTCTTACGACAATGTTGTAGTTTCAGTATATTTCTACGGTGCAGCCAATTTTTGTTAACTCGGGTTTGTAGCCATTGACGACATATATTTCATTGACACACTAATTAATAACAAATCACAGCAATTTGTATGGATTATTGGTAGCTGTTTTTTAGCTGATAGTCTTTTAAATCTAATGTCTTTAAAAAAAAAATGTATTTAGATGACAGTGGTATGGTATAGATCGATCTTAATACTATCACGCATTATGAATTTTTTTTTAACTCGGCTTTTACCAATCCTCTCAGACTTTATAGAATTTGGTACTACATGTAATTCCACGAGTGGGAAAAGATTATTATATGTTATTATATGTTCTTGTAGTGAATATGTGATCTTAATTAACGATGACATAAACGTACTACTGCAGGGAATATGAGATCTAAGTCAACGTAACTCTTATGTTACCAAAATATAATATAATCATAGTATGAAAATAATGAGTGCGAATTAACGTATAAAAAAACAAGAGTTCACATCCTAGAAGAAACCCTAAACCTTGATTCCAACAAAGATTATTGTTTTCTGTTTTTTTATTTAACATATAGAAATAATAAATAAATAAAATTATGTCATTACAACATATACTATTTGGTTGGTGACAAAACTCTTGAAATTATGTAAACACTCTCTCTCTCTATATATATATATATATTCATATGTTGACTAATCACATATATTGTTTTAAAATCTAAATACTAAAAGAACAAATATTTAGGGTTGGCGATATTTGAATTTTTAATATGAAAATGGTCCATGTGGTCATGAAAATATACAGGATTTTGTTATTAACACTGCAAAATTACGAAATTGTGAAAATAATAAATAATTATAAAGTGGTAAATATTATTAAGCGAACAAATTTCTACGGTTAAAAAACTTTTAACCTGTAGAGTGACATAATTTATTTTAATTTAGTCAGTAAACTTGCAGAATGATAAAATCGTCGAATATTATCGTAAATTATTTATATTCAATTGATTGGTAAAAATTTGTAGATTCAAGTTAAGTTTTATAAGTATCAAACTCAAAATCAATGAGTTGATGAATTCATGGCTTTTATATATTATTAGATAGTTAGATCACATTTCAATTTTCAATGTGAGATATTTGACACATCATCACGGAATGATGACTCTTTTGTTTCATTCCGAACCAAATCTCATTTTAAAATTGACAAATAACAACATATATTTTTGGGTCAAATCTAGCTCTAATACCATATTAAATTTCATGAATTTTCAACTCAAAATCAACCGAAAAATCACAATTATTCAAATTCTCCATAAATTGTCAATCAGACCCTACAGTTTTTCGTAATTAATGACAAAGTACTATTTTGAAACCAACTATCATATCTATCACATGTTACCATTCATACACATAATAATGAAGCTATTTAATTTCTAGAACTTTTCTTGAAAGCAACTTGCAATAAGTTGAAAAGAAGTTATAATTAATGGAAATTATATTATGATGTTGGGTAAGAAAACAATAATCAAGTTTTTCTAGGACCATCATCGTAATGAATAAAGTTTTGAGCCAATAACAATTTTGGTCAAACTAAAAAGAAATTTAATTTGATTTGAGTGTTTTCGTGCCCGTTTGATGGGTCATCGTTTTCACATTTTTGATTCTCCTTCTTATCGTTAAGTATCATCGTTAATCATTATGTCTTGTTCGCCCTTTTTGTTCGGTAAAATATTAGAGCATCATTTTTCATGAAACATTTCCTTCTATGTAATTATATGTTCCAACTTAATCATGACCTCGTAGTTATGTAATTAGCCACGCTATATTACCTCGTTCCTATATATATATATATATGGGTCATTAAATTTTCGTCGCCTGAATTTTCAATGATGACACTATGGTGAGAGGCAGAAAAAGTGTACGACGGTCTGAATAATAACAAAAAAAAAAATATATATATATATAAATATATATATTTATAATTATTTAATACGAAAAAATGCGAGATAAACCATCCTATTCGAAGCCTTAGATTATGTTTTTAGGTTCGAGAATCAATTTTAAACTCAGAATCTGAACTCTAGTAAAAAAACAAATAACACATGATAATCTTGATATCTAATTCTAAGTTCAAATTTTAAACTCTGATGCTAGATTAAAAACAAAGAAAATCAATTTGATCTAAATGCAACATTAGACAGTAATTTCGATGACCTGGAAAGACGGTAACTGCAAATGTCAACCGTTACTACGATCTTTTTTGTTTTTAACTTTCAATTATTATTATTTTCTTTCCAACAACTTCCGCTTTTCTTTTAAATCTCTTAAAACTTAAGAAATTCAAAGTCGCCATCATTAACGTGTGACCAAGAATTACGCTGGCCGGTCAAACTAATTATGGTCTTGAATAATTTTCAACAAACAGTCTAATATCTTCAAGAAAATCACTATTCTTCAATGATTTTCTTCAATGGAGTATTTAATATATAGGTAAAAATTAAGTGTTAAGACTTCTCCAAATAAATGAAAAATAAGGTAAAAATACAAGAAATTGTTTCAAAATTATCTGATATTCTTGTATGGCTGCATCGTGATTTACTAATTATTTAAGCATACGAAGCTCCGAAAAATTATAAGCTACATATAAAAATATTTACTTTTTGCATGCTCAGATGAGCAGTTGTATATATTTATAATTTCAACTTTCAATTTTTAATTGTTATCTTTTATATTTGGAAAGTATCTTGAAATGGAAGATTTGGATACGAAATTGTGAATTGCGGTAAGAATAAAACTCTATACTATTTCCTCGAGATTCGACTTTCACTCTTATAAAGACAAACATTAATGCATATTTTGTATATAGAGAGCTATATATATATAATTTTTTAGTATATAATAATAACATAAACACACACGTCGCCAGTCTCGTGTAAGAATGGGGTATATATATTTATAGGCATTCACGTGCGTATGTGAATCGGCAGATGTCGGTTAATCTCCTTCACTCTAGCTATCTCAACCCCAAAATTGAAAATAACACATTTCTGGATATATGGTATTGAATATATTGACAAGCAATTAAGCAAAAAAAATCTATCTTATGTTCTCTTTGGTTTATTTTAGCTTATTAATTTAACCGGTTAGTTTAATATTGTTAAATTCGTGTTTAATTCCGTTGAGATAAAAAATTATTTACACGCACTTTGTAGATCACATGGCTAAAGATTTTTTATTTTATTTCAAGAGATTATGGACTTTAGACTCGTAGTTTTCCTGGCCCAAAAATAAGAGCAAGTTGATATTTTAGTTTTTTTTTTCAATAGTAACACTCGAACCTGAGACTTTGAGGCGCAGTCCCTATGAAAGGTCTCTATAGTACACCAGTAAAGCTACAAAGTTGGGTATGTCTAAATAAATTACAGGATTAAGATAAAAAAATTGTACATATATATAAATATTATTAAAAAAATTACATTGAACTTGGAAATAAATAAGTGGGGTTTAACTTCATGTCATCACTCCATAAGGCCAAAACAGATCTTCTTGTTCCAACTCTCTCTCTCTCTCTCTCTCTAAAACTCTTATTTTCTTCGTAAGAGATGGAACTAGCGTTGTCTCTAGGCGACAATACTAACAAACAGTTCTCTTTTCTGGAGAAACCCTCGAAGATTAATAATCCCTCTGCCTCGTCCACCTCGACTTCCGACAAGGATCTTGGGTTCTGCATAGGTTTTGGTGGTCATAGATCGTTGTCTTCCTCTTCGTCTCCGTCGGTAGAAGATGAAAAGAAGAAACCGGCGCCGAGAGCAACTGAATCTAACAACAGATTTAGGGTTTCGTCTTCCGTAGATCCGCCTTTACAGCTTCAGCTTCACTTCCCTAATTGGCTCCCTGAGAACAGTAAGGGTCTTTTAGTTTATAAGAAAAACAAAAAAAATGGCTTAAGACTAATTTCTCGTAATCAAAAGGTGTGGTTATACGTACCCACAGGAGAAAATAAAGTTTGTATTTTCACAAAAGTATATATGTGAAATTTATTAGTATCCCTAATTTGGCTTACATGGTTTTTTCTTCCATTCAAAGTGTTTTTAATTATAAGAATATTATAAATATTTTTTTGAATATATATATATATATAGGTTTTTTTGGCATCTATTATTATAAGTACCTAATATGTCGATGGAATGTTGAAATCATTTTCCATAAATGTTTTGACTGATTTGTGACAAGAAAGAAGAACGAGGTTTTAAAAATAAATAAATAAATATATATATATATATATATATATATATATATATATTAAACAGAAAGAATAAAATAATTTGTGGATGTCTTCAAAGAATACCCTTGGAATTCAAAATATTCGGATTAGTGTAGGTTTCGGTTCAAGATTCTTAGGTAATAAAAACAAACAAAAGAAAAAAAAACAATTTTTTTTTAAATTGTATTAAAGAAAAGAAACCAAATTTACAGGTCGGCAAGGAGGGATTAGAATGCTCCCAGGAGCAGCTACGGTGGCGGAGGAGGGGGAGGAGGAGGGGGAGGCGGTGCCTAGTATGTCAGTATCGCCGCCAGATAGTGTAACGTCGTCGTTTCGATTGGATTTTGGGATTAAGAGTTATGGTTATGAGAGAAGAAGCAATAAGAGAGATAATATTGATGATGAAGTGGAAAGATCTGCTTCAAGAGCCAGCAACGAAGACAACGATGACGAAAACGGATCAACCAGAAAGAAACTAAGACTCTCTAAAGACCAATCTGCTTTTCTTGAAGACAGCTTCAAAGAACACAGCACCCTTAATCCTGTTAGTTTCCCATAATTCTTACTTCTTTTTTTCTTTTATAATTTTGTTCTTTAATTCTTGATTTATTTATACTTTTCTGTTTTCATGAAAACCAAGTCTTAGACTTTTATATGTTTATTATGATAAAATAAAAACATTGCAGAAGCAGAAGATTGCGTTGGCGAAGCAGTTGAATCTTCGTCCTCGTCAAGTTGAAGTTTGGTTTCAAAACAGACGAGCCAGGTTAGCTTATATATGTCATTAATTAATAGCTTCATTTTTTTTTTTTTTTATGAAACTGGTTTTTTTATTCTTTTGGGAAAATATTTTTTTGTGATGATTAATTTCTGAAAAAGGAATGAGGACGAAATGCATCACGAGTAATAATAACACATTGTCGCATGTCTATTCTTGTCATTTTTCGTGCAAAAGTAGCATATCACTTCTGCTCATCATTTCCATATATAATTGCTTATACAGACTTCTTTATAAAAAAGAACACAAATCATATATAACTCTTCTTTACAATTTACCAAAACATCATAGCTGCTCTATTTACACAAATATAGAAATTAAAATTCTAACCTTTGAATATAGAAAAAGTTCAAAAATTTCCAAAACCTTCAAACTCTTTAGCACTTTGGTGAGCTACTGAGCTTTTGATGTCGTAATTAAGATTTATCGAAATATTTTTTAATTTTAAGTTTTTAATTAAGTATTTTTTAAAAAAATCTAATCATAATGTCGTTATGATGATCATTATATACATATATTTATATATATTCTTTTATTTATTTATCTATTCGTTTATGCTATATAGTTTATACTTTTACTTTACTACAATTTCATAGCTTTTTATAAGCAACCGTTTACCAAATCTACATAGCATTTGGACAGGTAGAACTTTTAAATCATTGACCATCACTTGTCTTATTATTATGCTTTGTTATTAACATATTTGTTAGTGGTCACATGATATTTTATACATTTTAAAAACAAAATATGTATCATATGTATTTTAAAAAAACTCTGATTAATTTATATCTAAGAAATCTAATTAAACTAAGCGATATGGATGATGATATTTACACTGATATGATATAATGAGGGAAAATAATATTCTTGTTTATATTAAGTCTTTATATATATAATGTGGATAATCACTAGCTAGCGGTATTTGCAAAATAGGACAAAGCTGAAGCAAACGGAAGTGGACTGTGAATACCTAAAGAGATGTTGTGAGTCACTAACCGAAGAAAACCGGAGGCTTCAAAAAGAGGTTAAAGAATTGAGAGCCTTGAAGACTTCTACACCGTTCTACATGCAACTTCCGGCCACCACTCTCACTATGTGCCCTTCTTGCGAACGCGTTGCCACCTCAGCATCACTGCCCTCCACGTCATCATTGGCCACGTCAGCTGCTCACAACCTCGGTTTGTCCACGTCACCATTGCACGGTCCTTTGATTCCGGTTAAGCCACGACCGGCCAAACAAGTTTCATGAAAGCACATGTGAGATAAATGGTTATAGTTCACCCAATATTACAGTTTGAGCATATGGTTGAATATGGTTTAATTATGGTTTTTTGTATATTTAGATTTTATTTTTCATATTATTTGGGACCGTCTCCAATTTTAAAAGACGACTAGGTTGATTATCCGGTTAGTGTTTTGTTTTTCTTGGATAGGACCGGATAAAAAAAAACAGAGTGGGAGGAAAATGGTCGACATGTTTATTGAATGATAGAAGACCAAAAAAGGGGAAAATTTTGGTTTGATCTCTTCATCTTTTGTAGACTTTTATTTCTGATTTAAAAAAAAGTGTTTTGTCGTGCACAAATCCTCACCAAATATGTCTTTAAACTTCAAAACATAGTCATGAAGTTTCTCAAATGTGAAAATACGGGATGGATTAAGTTGCATGTTCTCAGTCTATAGATTTCGGGACGAGGAAACTTAATTGTCTGAAGCTGTCTCGGGTCTTAGCAACAACCAGGAATGTTGAATTATACTTACCGGGAGCTCCCTTAAACCAATCAGAAATGCTCCAACTTTTCGTGTTTTGGTTGTAGCCTCCTCGAGATTTATCGAGTTTTTTATAGAACTATTTTCTGAAAGCGTATTGTAGTGTCGCTTGTAATACTTATATATTAAGGTTTCATATAGCATTAGTGTGTTCCATGCATGTTAACCGGATCTATGATTTGCGAGTTTTAGATCCTATCATTGCGTGTGCCAATGATAAGATCAACATGTTATGTGTGGATCATTGTAAGGAGTAAAGAGAATCCAAACGTAAAATATGTTGAGCTCTTGAAGATACACTAGGATAAGATTGGAATCCTCATGCATTGGAGATAAAGATTAATTACCCCTCCAAAGCGGTATGATCTAGATTTCGTCTTTTGTCCTTGGAAAATAACCTCCATTTCTTTGCAAAACTGAAAGTTTTTCTTGTTACATGATTTTAGTTTTGGTTAGTCACAAATTTTGAGACAAAAATTGAATCTTAAATCCGACGCAAAATCTTCTTTGCAAATTTGCAGTGATTTTGGAATGAAATTCCGTTTACAATGAGAAAATTGGGACGGAGTTGATTTGTTGCAAATCCATTTAATCTTATTAGTTGAAACGGATTTAAGTCTTTTTCAAACAAAATTCATCTCAAAGTCGCAAATATCTGTTTCCAGTCCAAGTCATTCTTTGATGCATTCATGATATCATAAAATTAATCAAAGTTGTTGCGATTCTCCGGGAATTTTTGAAGATGTTCGTATGGACCTTCTAGTATAGCTTTGTCGGCAACAATGTGATGGAGGATAGATATAATCGCTGGGTTGATCTTAGAGTTTTTTTATTTGTTCAGTACTGGTGGTTGACATTTTTTTTTTTTTAAATCAATAATGCAGATTTAAATCCACATAACAACCACAATAACACAAACAACTGGGCTATATGTCATGGTCAGTTGACATTCTACTTATTCGACATGATTGATATTCTCATATTTTACATCATTTCGATATGTTTTCATCACGTTTTCATCCTGCATTTGCATATCATTTAGGCATTTCTAGGTGCATTTACATTCTCTTTTGTATTTTATAGGTTTGGAGATGGAGTTTCCACTTCGAGACGATTCGGAAAGCGTCTTGACATGTGAAATGATGGTGATTGAAGAGGAAACAAGAGTGGATCAAATGGATGTAAGAAGAAATCTCGATGAAGGCAAAGAAGTGAAGAAAATGTTGATTTTCCAGAGGCCATACCGTGGCTCCATACCAGACTCATGACCTCGGTATAACCTCATCTCAAGTGAAGTTTTTGAGACCGACCCGGATGAAGATGGGTCGACCCGGTTCCGTTTCTATTTGATATAAATACAATTTTAGACATTAAAAAATCTAAATTTGGAGAACTCTTTTCCCTTTTTTATGCAAAAACATCTTGTCTTATGATTTTCATTTGGATCTTTGCAATATTTTAGAATTAGTGAAGTTTCCCTTTATCTTTTATCATTTCTTCTATATTTATGTTTTTAATCATGTTTACTTTTGAAGTTTGCATAATGATTAGTGAGTAGTCTTTTTATGGGTTTTTTGGGCTTGGTAGATTAGGGATGTTTGATGGATGATTAGTGATGCTTAGGGTTATATTCTTATGATTTCTAAGGTTTAAGGTGTGTTTAATGCTAGATTTGACTTAGCTAATCAAAATCTAGACCATGGACCATTTATGTCCGGAAGGTGTTCGATGAAATGTCTATGAGAACTTTTTAAACTTGTTTTTCATTCTTAACCAATGAGAATTGATGCTTAAGGTGATTAGTTGGCTTTATGAACTTATGCTTAATGATTATTTGATCATTTAATTGCAATTGAAAAATTAGCTTAATTGAGTGATTAGTAAATGGATTATTGTCATGGGAATGGATTAGTCTACTTTGTGTGATACATGTCATGGAATTGAGTTTGAATTGTCTCCCTAGCGTCATTAGTTAGTCATTAATCATCCCGAGTCAATTGTTTTGCCCGAAGCCCATGTTTTTCCTTATTTGATCAAGTTTTTAGTTATTGACTTTACGGTTGAGTTTTGCAATTAGATATTATTTATGTTTATTTTTTTTCTTTTATCTTGTTTAGTATTTACTTACTTGTTTGGTTTGTTTATCTTTCGTTTGCTTTCTCATTTGCTTTTTTTTGTTTCGTAGTTAAGATTTAAAAAAAAAAATACGAAAATATCATTTGACTTGGTTTAATCGATTGTTTGGATTTTTAGTGTTGTTATATTCCAATCTCCATTGGTTCGACCCTATGCTATGGTATAACAACTAGAATGTATTGTTAACAAGAATTAGATACAAATTCAATTTGACACACATCAATGATCAAACTATGTTGAAATTGCTAAACATCCATAAGTTTACCTCTCTCGTTTTGGTTGCGGCTCAGGAGCACATGGTGCTAAGAAAATTTGCGGAATTATCATTAGATGTCACAAATTATTGGACTACTCAAATCGCCTCCTTTTCATAAGGACTAAATTTGTACCAATGAGTCTCGTGCTGCGTACTTGAGATATTTTCAGTTTTATTCAATTTAAGCAAATCCGTAATCTTACTTTCTACACAAACATATAAACACATCTGCTTTTCCCAATCTCCAACCAAATAGTCACATGTTTCTTCAATTAATGTATTACCATTATAACAGAATTAAATAGGTAAGAGACGACGCCACGTGGCGAACAACTGCACCAGGTTGGATCCAATCGCACTTAAACTCATAAAGCTTTTAACCTAAACGGACTTGTTTTCAAAGACCATAGTGGTCAAAAAGTCCAAACATCCCATGTGACCAAACCCGTTGTCCACAAAAGTCCTAGTATTATTTTCCGAACATGGACAAATTAATTATATCATTTAATTGTAGGAATTGTCGGTGATCGACAAATTCCACACTAAACTCTCACATCCATAATTACAAATGCAAAGTCCTGCGTTTACATTTTTTTCGTACTAATGCTCTATTTCGATCATCAAACATTATAAATTTATTACAAAACTTATTGGAACCAATTCCATTTAGAAATATTAATATGTAGCCTCTCATTTGGAGCTAAATATAGTAATCGTAGTGACAAAACATTTACAACCAATGGTAGCAAAGATATCAAGTATTCATATATTTTGTTTTTACTCTACACATTCTATAATCAACTAAAAACCATCAAATAGAAAGCAAAGTATTGAGATCAAACAAGTATATCGAGATAGAAAAAACCTTAAGGTTTCCGTCGTGTTTGGCCGAGCTGATTGAGTTTGACGAGCAGCTCGGCGTAGAGGATTTCGTTCCAAGAGTCGGGAACTCCAGGGAGGCACCAATGGCTGCAGTCTTGGTACAGCAATGGTGTTCTTTTTTCCTTTTCCGATAAGCTATGTTTCCGGTATACTGACGGGTGTCCGTCCTTCCTGTAATCCGTTAATCTAGTGATGTTTAGGTATGTGACGGGAGTTTTCATAGCCCTCAACACTTTCTCAAGCACCTTCATTTTAGACGGATATGGGGTTAGGTATGTCTCGTTCTTGATTGGTTCTGTTTCGCTATCGCATGCTCCTCCCGAGTTCCATTGCCCACCACTGCAAAACAGTTCCGAAAGTGTCAGATTTCGATCATTTCAAACATCAATTTCTGCGTTTGCGTGTACATGTGAGATAAAGGAATTCACATTTTTCGTATGCTTTTGGCGTTTGCACTTCCGATTAACAAAAGAATGTTGTTTAAAATGCTTAAGATTGTGCGTTCATTTGGAGAAAATGCACACTGAACATAAATGCAAACGCAAACGCAAAGAAACAATTGAAACCTTTCATTCAGTTCAAAGACGGTCTTCCATTTACCTGAAATGGGATGCGGAATAACCCCGAAAGAAAACAAGGGACTTCTCCGGATTCACATTCTTCTCAACCCATCGACCCCATGTGGTCAAAGCTTTACGGAAAGCTTCAAGTACAGCGAGTTCGTGATAAACATTGCTTCCTTCTTGATAATAGTCCTCCCTATGAAACCAACAACCACAACACCAAAATCAGTACTACATTACAATACAAAAACAGAGCCACTTCTCACTAGATTGAGAGAGATTTTACCCTTTGGATGTTTTCTCGTGAGTCCACCAATGTCCGGTATTAAAGATAATAATATCAGCTCCTTTGTACTGCTCGGACGACTTCCCGACCAAATCCAGCCTTAAAGTTTCCTTCTTCGTTCCCTTCTTCTTGTCCACGACTTCCCATTCTTGGACCAAGAACGGTGAAACAAAAAACTCCACCGTGCAATTGTAATCCTATCGAATTGAAAAACCCGAAATGTAAACCATGAACAAGTAATTAAAAAACCAATTTAATCGGTGCAAAGAAATCAAGAAGCCTTTACTTGGAAGACGAAGGAGTACTCAGCCTCCCCACGAAAATGATGTCTTCCACTGGCTTCATACACTTTGCTCTCATCTTTCACTGATCCTTTAAGTATACAAACCAGAGATTCCCACATGTTCCTATTTAGAGAATCTCCCACAAACACTAGCCTTCTTCCTCTAAGCATCTCCAGCAAAATAGCTCCATTTAACCTTCAAATTGAAACCAATGTGGTGGTTTCAGATTTCAAAACCATAATATAATTCTATAAAACTTTCAATTGTAAATAAAGTAAAGCATATAATAAAATTCCAAACTAACGTACCTTGGTAAACTACATTTCTTAGGTTTCCACTTCAATTTCTGGAAATCTTTGTCGGGTCTTCCGTTTGATATACAATTGAATTGTTCATCGATCAGCTTACACGAACCTGGTTTGTAAAGTGGATACGAATCATCCTTAATCCATTCACCGTCGAAGAGCTCGCAATTCTTCAGAGATTCACTCCATTTCTCGATCTCTCGTTTCACTAACGAAACCAAATCACCGTTTCCAGATTGTTTTTCCGGTGTAGAAGCAGTTGATGAATTGGAATTGGCCGTCGGATCCACCGACACGGGTGCTTTAGACGGCGCCGGAGATGCTGTTGTCTGGTTTCGAACAGCATCGGTGGTCCGTGACTGATTACTCAATCCTGTCGGAGATTTATCTGAAAGCAGAGGATGAGAAGTGTTGGTTTTAGCAACCGGGTTGGTTCTGTTTACGATCGGAGACTCAAAGGTCGCGTTTTTAGCAATCGGAGTGAGATTTTCCGGCGCCGGTGCTTGCAAAGTACCGTTTTTGGGGACATCGGAGCCGGAATTCGAATTGGGAGACGGAGAAGTGGCGTTTATAGGTTGTGTGAAATTCGACGAGGCGTCGCCAGATCTATTGGTGGGTTTCGTTGAAGTGACATTGGGGAGAATATAAGAGAAAATTGAAGAGAAGTGAGATCCGGAAGTGTTGTCTGATGCAGGAGTGGTTGAGAAAGAGGAAGAGGAGAAGATGTTAGAGAACCAAGGAGAAGATGAGTTTGTAGAAGGACTAAAGGCAAAAAACAGAGTGAAAGATACGAAGGTGATTACAAAGGCGTAAGCGAAAGTTGAGGTTTTTTTGGGTTTCAAGGCGGAGAAGAAGCTTTTGATTTCGGCGGTTGTTGTCGTTCCGCCGTGTATAGGCATATATTTGACGGCGTCCGACGCCATAGACGGAGAGGAGACACAAAGTGGGGGAATGTGGTGTGGAGTTCGTGGCGCGTGGCGAGTGTTTTGTGGGGAGGTTTTTAGAGAGAGAAAGAGATGCGTTTGTTTAGGGTTAGAGAGAGAAAGAAATGCTGAGATGTGTTTTGAAGAAAAGAGATGACTTTTTTAGAAAACAGGAGAAAGTGGTTTAGAAGATAAAGGACGATTTGTTTAGACCGACATCGTTGAGGGAATGACTTTAAAAGTGGAGAGTTTTTAACTAAATACCCCTCGTTTTGAAGTTAATTACGAAAACACCACTTTCAAGTGCGTGTCGGTGGTTCCATAAGTTTTAAACTTAAAACCCTTGTAAACGGTGTGTAAGTTACAATAGTCGTCTTTTGTATGATCTAACGATATAATGCGGTAATTGTGTGTGTTGCATTTAAATAAAAATCACAATATGTTAGGATATCGCAATTCTGTTTGTATTTACCACACTATAATCGTAAATATAACAAAAGATTAATCTGGCATAATCTTATAGTAAGCTTAAATAATAAATAAACATTGTTATTTAGTCTAAGTTTATTTATAAAAAAACAAAAAATGCGAGCCCTATAAATTTAGTGGGCCTTGTGACAAATCTCTCATGTGGCTCTTATGAAATGTCTCTAGATCTCTTGTAAATTGTCTTAAATAATGCTAAGTACCTCTATAAACATTAATGTAAAGATCACCGTGATATGAGAACTGTTTAGAGACAAACTGAGATCGAGAACCAAATATCAAACGATTGAAATGACTAACTAAGATATGGAAATACAAAAAAAAAAAATTTAGAAGATTGTTGATATTTGTCAATATCTTAGTTTATGAAGTTTATTTTTATTTGTGAATGTATAATTTCTATTTAGATTTAGTTTAGTTTAGGAAGCTTAGGTTGTTTCATTTCTATATATATAAATGTATCTTGTAACTTTATTTTTATGAGAGTTAATAATAGTTTTTTTATAACATCTTATTGTTTTTACTCTCGTCGATTTATCAAGATAACATATTTTTTATATAACTATATGGTATGAATATTCATGTAATGATCACCGTGAATATATGAGAAACATCAGTATATTGAAACCACCCCCGACAAGTATATGGGACTCAAGTCTTTTATTTTTGTATCAGTCTACTTATTATCTGATGAACTTAATCTTAATCTTAAATTTCGAAGTAGTTAGTTAAGTTAGGTGGCAGGTTTGGGTAATAAAGAGGAAAGTGTGTATCGAGGGATGGTAATGCCTTTTAAATAAATAAAAAATACAAAAATTTCCAATTTGCGTCTATCAAAGTCTTTAGCGTGTGGACTCTTCCATCTGCTAGTTTCAACTCTGTAATCTTCTGCCTGTTTTTTCAAAACACACCTCACCAGCTCTTTTGTATAATCTTATAACAATTTTTTATTTATTTGGCTCAACATTAATTCATTTATCATTCACAAACAATTACACTTCCAAACATATCGGTCAAATATTACTTAAACCATGAAACAAATGATAAGAAAGAATAAATCTTTCGAGCTAATCTATCCGTTGTTTTGTCGCAACTTTTTGGAATGAAATCCAATGAAAATGTTCAAAAGGCTTTGCCAAGTTTTGAATGTTTTTTCGATAAGGTTGTATTGCTAGTGCATGCCACACACCAAACTGCTGGTAATATTTTGAATTGCGTCTTTGCAATCGGATCCAAATGATATATTTGCGTATCCTTGATTCTTAACACACAACACTGCCCACCAAAGCGTTTCCGCTTTTGATTTTTGAGCTGAATTCACTCTTGGTATAACACGAGCTCCAACCTGACCAATAATTCCTTGATTATCTCTCAAAATCCAACAGCCTTCATTCGTATATAAGATGATTCAGATTCCAATCTCCACCGACATTACATTCAAAGGTATGAAGATTCTGAGAAAGCCAAACTTTAGGTGTATACTCGTTGACATGGATATGTTTTCGTCCGTGAGTAAAAACATATGACTATGTATCCAAACCTATAGAGATCCTCATTGGCTTTTCGAATGATGTACTAAGCCGAGACGTGTTTCCCATTAAAGACCAATCTGATTCTGCGTCTATTGAATAAGGAATAGGTGTTACAATAATTCATAGGTGTTAAAAAGTAGCGCCATAGAAATCACATACTTGGATTACAAAAAAAAAAAAAAAAAAAAAAATCACATATATATAATATAACCGACCTATAAATACCCTAATAATATGTTAATGGGTGTGGAGGACAATAAAATTAAGGAAATAGCATCGGCATTTCCTTCTCACTGACTAGTGACTCATTTGAAGGCATCAAGTTCATATCAAACCACCGAAGTGGGGGGTGTTTCTTTTCTTACTTTCACTTCATCTGTTTTTTAACATCTTTCTTTATTATTATTAAATAGAGTTTACATCTTCGATTAATGAAATACAAACACAAACCAAATAAGGTTTTGAGTAATAGTTGTGAAAAAAATCTGGTCCTATATAGGCGTATAAGTGGGTGCATTCACACATGGTTTCTGATTTGAAAAAAAGACTTATGTGTATATTTATAAAATTGGGGATTTTTTTTTTTGTTCTTAAAAAGCTAAACTTACTTTTGATTAATTTTCTTTTTTAAAGAGTTTCTAAATAATTTAAAACAAGAAAATAGCAAATGAAAACAATGGAGAAAAGGTAGCCCCCACCAGCAGCTCATCCTTGGATTTTTTCCAACTCATCTTACGGATAAGCTCTCTCTCCATCTCCTCACATCTCTTCCCAAAAACTATCAAAAACCAAAAATATCTTAATCATGGGATATATGAAAAAAAACTTTAAAATATCTCATCATACAATCTTCTTTGAAAAATTTAAAAGAAAGAGAGAAAAATGGCAGCTTTGGCATCAAACCCTCAAATGCTAACGAGACAAGCTCATAGTAACAAGAAGGAACAGTTTTGGAGGAAAGAGAGTTTGAATTTGGAGAAAAAGTGTGGTTTTTTTGTGAAGGTTTACAATTATGAAAAGCTTGGGAGGTCACAAATGGATAAAGATTGGAGATTAAAAGCCTTTTGGTCAAACGTATCACGGCCTGAGACTGTGGAGATGGAACCCATTAACGACGTTGATGAGCTCGATGCTGTACTCTCTCGTGCAAACCAACTCTCTCAGCCTATCATCATCGAATGGTAAAAAACCATACCAAAACCATATATATATCGTCTATAATCTACAATTAGAGATGGGTCTTTATTGGAAAATATTATGGTTATGATTGGTAACCCGCATAATCTAATAATCTATTCATCATGCCAATCCATTTCACAGATTTGTTTTTCATTTTTCACAAGTCAACCACTAACGTTAGGAATTTCACATCGGAAACGAAATGAACCTAGAGTAATATAAGAAGTATGGGATGATTTATTCATGACCAACTGGTCTTGAATTGGGAGCCAATGAAACTTAACGATTTAAGAGTAGAAAGCTTTATATATGACGTTTGCTCATGAACAATGGTGAGAATATTTGGGCAGGATGGCTTCTTGGTGTCGGAAATGTATTTACTTGAAGCCTAAGTTGGAGAAATTGGCGGCGGAATATAATAACCAGTAAGGCAATAACAAAACTAACAATTTACAAGAATGTTATTGCAAAAGTTTGATTATATAGTGAAACTGAAATGTATTTTTAAAAACAGAGCAAAGTTTTACTACGTGGATGTGAACAAGGTCCCTCAAACCTTGGTGAAGCGTGGAAACATTTCGGTAAGATGCTAAAACAATCAAAACACGTTCTATCATTCTTTTTCTTTTTGGTATATATTTTTGCCAAATCTGAATCAATTTTCCATATTCTTGTGTTATGATGCAGAAAATGCCCACCATTCAGGTAAATGCTTTCTTGTTATACAAAGATGCATTTTGACAATAAGAAAATTTGGTGGAAAAGTAAATGAAAATAATATATATTGAGTGGTGGTGAATGCAGTTATGGAAAGAAGAGGAAATGAAAGAGGAAGTGATTGGAGGTCATAAAGGATGGCTTGTTATTGAAGAAGTTAGAGAATTGATCAACAAATATGTCTGATTCTCATTTTTCCCTTCCTTTTTTTTGTACAGTCACTTTTAATTTTCTTTTTTTTTTCTGATATATTAGACCTTGAGAATGGAAAAAAGAGAATTTGTTTTAAAGAGAACAAATTTTTTTATAAGACTATACAATAGTAACAATACAAGACTTAAAAATAAGTAGGAAACTCAGGGCCATAATATAAGTTAAGTATTTTAAATCTGATCTATAAAACACAAAAGTCGCTTTGGCCGAGTGGTTAAGGCGTGTGCCTGCTAAGTACATGGGGTTTCCCCGCGAGAGTTCGAATCTCTCAGGCGACGTGTTCTTTTTTTTTTTTTTGGAAATCCTTCATTTGTTGACTGATTGTCTCTCTCGCACTTGAAAAAAAAAAGAAGACAAACCGTGACATGTGTCTTATACCTCTATTGCTTTAGATTTCGAGACACTAAACTCTTACCAAAACTAGAAAGTTACTTGTTTTATGTTGTTCCTCTGTTTCATTAACACATCGATCAATGGGAATGAAGAAAGTAGATCAATGGGTCACAAAAGACTCTTCTAAATTTGAGAGAGTTTGGAGCCTTGCACAGTATCAAGCAACTAATTCCTTCTTATAATCAAGCAAGTCACAAAACAAAATCATACAAATCAGCGAGAGCTCGAATAGAGCTTTCAGAAAACCACATGGAGAAATAAAAAAAAACCCAACTAAAAACTGCAGATTATCAGACTAATGGCATAAATTCAAACACAAACCTTCCCAATTCTACCAACACAAGAATCTGTCTCCCAATCCCAAACTTTGAAACAAGCCCTCGAGAAAAAAATCTGCAAAAGACAGAAATTTATGAGGCAGTGCCAAAAAATAACTGACACAAATAAGAAACAGATTCTTCCACGCACCTAAACTCAAGCAAAGATCCTCTGCATCCTGGTTCATGAGCCCATGCTGCAGTCAGCGGTTAGTGAAAGTAGAGAGCATGTCTTCTTCTCTTGCTATTGTGGGATTATGCTTTTCAACTAAACCAAATACTCTGATCAACTTTCTTATCCTTTGGAATGCAACCGGCTGTAGAACTCAGTGAAGTCAAGCCGGAAGAAGAGGAATTTGAGATCTACAGATTGTTGGAGAGGCAAAAGAGACAGGAATCCATCGAGTGAGGATGTGTATTCCTTTGCAATATTGTCCATATCTTGACTCATGCTTTGAAGAAACTCTCCAGCACGTTGTGTTATGGCCTTCCTACCCTCACTGATCCATGAACTTGACTCTGGTGTTTTGCTTCTTTCTCGTCCTGATTCTTTAGTTCTGCAGGAAATCGGTGATATTAAAGATCAAATTCTGACCCTTAAAACAAAACGGAGGAACACGTTCGAGTAAAGGTTTATACTCTACTTTTGTTTGAATCAAAATAGATCAAGACAAAAATCACCTTATTTGCAACTCGTGAATTCCTTCATACAAACGATCTGCATGACTCCTGAACCGTAATATAAGCTCAAAGAGGACGAAAAGTGATTTGCGGATGGTCTGCGAATGTTCACCCAGAAGAGATTTTCCAACGATGGAGTTGAGGTACTTCTCATGTGCTGCCAAAAGATCATCGAGGTCTTTAGCAGCTTCCATTTCTTTTGAGAAATTAGACCATGACACCTCCAACACCTCAAACATGATGTAATACTGAAAGTTGGTAACAAAATGGTTCATTTCATTCCAAAGAACCTGGCACCGCCTCAGGGCTGAGAGCAGTTGCAACTTCACTGAAGTTTGGAGCTTAACGAATGAATTAGATGTGATGCAATTTGGTTTCATGGTCTTCCAAATTCCGATAAGAGCATGCTCTACCCTTTTCAACTTCCAGAGAAAATTGAATACTCTCAAGTACCTGGACAAAACAGACTCCGTAAACACGGTATCTAATGGAACCCTGGCCTCATATTCCAACGAGAATACATCCCAGCCTCTGTCTCCGCTGCCATGAGGCATCATCTTCACCCTCAATCTGTCTAGCATGTCACGGTCATCATACTGCGCATTAGATGCCCGTATTGCAGCTTCAAGGAACCCAGCAAGCTCAAACGAACTAATATTATTGGCTGGCTCAGAAAGTTTGGATCCTACAATATCCATCAAGTATTGGACAAAATCACCTTGACCAAGTAGTAAATAACGCTTAATCGCAAGACAATGCTCCTTAAATTTATATCTCTTATATAGAACATCCAACAGATGCTTGTCGATTCTCTTTGCTGCCTCAGTAACAAGATGTTCAAGTGCATCTGTCTCACCATACCCGAGACCTCCTCGCCTAGTCGTCGTCCCAGAGGCAGCTGCTGCTTCTGAAGCTGCATCAGCCCACCCGTGATCATCGCAGCAAACACGAAGAAAGTTGATAGATTTCCCAGTTCTCAGAATTCTCTGAGCTAGACTCGGTGAAATAAAAGACGGAAGCATCCCTGGGTGCAGGTTATAGCCTTCTCTCCAAAGCGAATCCACTTTAACCGGCTGACCTACGATAAAGAATTCCCCAAAAGTATCTTCCAGCTCCCCTTCTAGAACCCAACTTCTCACCATTTCGAACAATGGAGAACACACACACCGAAGCAAATTCATCATAAACTCATGAACAAGCGGATCACCGTGCTGTGCGTGCAAATGGATAGCCCCCGCCATCGCCCCACCTCTCAAAACCTTACACTTGTCCACCAAAACAGCCATCAGTCTCATTTTCACCAAAGGCTCTGCGAACCACACCGACAATCTCCTCAAGGAAAGGTAATTGCTTGAGCTGGCTGATTCAGAAACCAATGGAATAGGATTCATCGCCTGCGCTTCGAGCACAGCCAATAACTTATAATAATCAGAGAGCTCATCTTGCAGTGCCGCACAAAACGCTTGTCCAACAGTTCCCACTTCTTCAGCTGGAAACCGATCCATACTCTCGGATATAAAAGTCTTAACCTTCCTAAACAACCAGCCAAGCTCAGAGAGCATACGGACCATAATCCTAGTAGCTCGAGGCACCTTAACATAATCCAGCACCGCATAACCGTCTATTTCGCTGTTGAATTTCACATACTTCCCATCAATTCCTTGGCAAGCATACAAAACATCCCTAACTAGAACCTCCTCCGTAACTTCATTCTCTTCCTTAACCAAAGTCGCATACTCTCTGAACGCAATATCCCTCAAATTTTCAGGGTCTTTGCTAACCAATAAAACCCCATTACTCCAATCCTTCTTTTTACCCTCTCCACCTCGCAAAAACCCATTACCTAACGACGAAGCGGCATCACCGAGCCCCAAATTGGGTAACAAAACCGACGAATCGAGACCATTTATAGCCGATTTACGATCATCAGAAACGATTTTAAGCAAGTAAACGAGAGCCCATTTATTGTTGACGCTACCTGGACCGGTCTTGGAAGCGAACTTGGTGTAAAGATCGGCGAAAGCGAGTGCGTCGGAGGACTTACCCTGAGTGGCGAGACGGCGTTTGAGTGACTCGGCGATAGCGGTGGCGTCGGGAGCAACGGAGGGAGTGAGGCGGCTGGAGAGGATACGAAAGGCGTAACGAAGAGTTTTGAGGAAAGCAGGAGAATTGGGATCGGGATTAGGGGTTTGAGGGTTTTGGGAAAGAAGACGAAGAACAAGCTCTTGCACTAGATCTGCAGCTTTCTGCTGATCGTCGTCCTCCATTAAAGCCTTTTGCTTTTTTTTTTTGCTTCGATGATTTTTTTCGATTTTGCTTTTTTTCTTCTTCTTCTTCTAATTTTAATGAATTTGATTTTTGAATCGAGAGAGATTTGCAGAGTGGAAGGAGTGAGTACTACCGAGTAGTAGAGAGATGGGCTCTTTTGGACTTTTTACATTTTCATAGGCGGGCAAATAAAAATGTTGAAATCCAAAGATTATTGGGTAAAATAAAAACAAATCCAAAATAAAATAAATTTTCGTATATAATGGAACAATGACATAACTTACAAATTTTGAGTTTTTTTAATAGTTACATTAATTACCCGGAAAAATACAGAGAAAATCCCGAGAAATTTTTGTTTTTACGAAAAAAACTCAACAAAGAAAATGATGATAATTAATATTTTACTTTTTATTTTAGTGCAAACTAATCCCCAAAGACAAACGCTATTAAAGACTAACGGATGACTAAACGATGTCGTTTTTCTTGAGCCAAAACGACGCCGTTTAACACTTTATCTTCCAGAATAATATCGAACCTGAAGAAACACGGGAGAGACATAAGAGATTTTGGGTTTTTTTTGGATAGAATACTAAAACTCTTTTACAGTGCGATTTAGAAGAAAATATTATCTCGAAGCTAACAATTGCAAGGCGAAATCTTCGTCTTCTGATGCATTATTATGTAAGTTTCGATTTCATGTTTCAAATCTTAAAATGGCAATCTAAAATCGAGAATTTAGGTTTTTGTTCTTCAATCAATCGAGTAAAATTGCTATTTCAGGAAGTACGAATTAAGGATTCATGCTGGTGGATATTCAACTATGGATGGGTTGTATTTTGGTGGGGATACTTATGTTGTTAGAATAGACTCAGGTTGGATGATGAAGAAGAAGACTCTTCTTAACATAGTTATGACATAGTTATCTCAGAAGGATATAGTAAAAATATGGATACATTTTCATATTTTCCATCTAGGATATAAGGGATTGATAAGAAGGGATGAAGATTTTGAGGAATGGGACAGCAATGGGTGTGGAAAGACAACAAGAGACATCTATGCTGTGAGGAGTGATGATCCAAATCTTGAGGGGTTTAAGAGTACTGGTGATGTGCATGATGATTCTGATGATGAATCTGATAATGATGGTGACAGAGAGGGTAGTGACTCCAAGAAAGAAGTAGAAGGAGTTAGATATTATGCAGATAATGATGAGTTAGTTGGACGACATAGTCCATTCCACATAGTCCATTCCACATAGGACAAGTTTTTCTTTTTCTGCGAAAGTTCTTCGTGTCTCTTTAATTTTGATTCTGGAAGATAAAGTGTTAAACGTCGTTGTTTTGGCTCAAGAAAAACGACATCGTTTAGCCATCCGTTAGTCTTTAACAGCATTTGTCTTTGGGAGTTAATTTGCACTAAATTAAAAAGTTGGGTATTAATTATGACCACTTTTTTTGTTGGGTTTTTTCCGTGAAAAAAAAATTCCTTGGAGTTTTCTTTGCATTTTTCCCCATTAACACACTACACAAATTTCTAAAAATTACATATTTTATATTCTCTCCATTTTAATTTAAGTATCATTATTTGTCTTTTTAAAACGACAATTAATTTGAAACGGAAAAAATATTAGATTTTTGTACATTGTATTGTATACATGTGACAAAATAATAATATTAATAAAAAAGGAGAATTAGCCCAATATTCATATTGGGCCCATAAATTAAAAATATAGCTATGGAAAGTGAAAAATTAAGTCAATGATGATTTCACTACAAGAATTGTTCAACATAGCTACAATTTTTTTTGTAGCTATATTGATTTTTTTGTAGCAAATTTCTATTTGCTACGAATTTGCTACAAATAATTCACCGAAACTATACGTTTGAAGCAAATTTACTGTTTGTAGCAAATTGTAGCAAGTTGCCACAAATAGTCACTGAAATACCGTTGTAGTTATTTGAATCAAAATTGTTACAACATATTTCGTAGCAAATTTGTTACAATTTCGTTACAAATAGTTTGTGAGAAATTGATACAAAAATCTACAACATTGTTGAATTAAATACTCACTAAATGCGACAAAAAAATCGTGAAAATTGCCACAAATGGTGTCAAATATTTTGAAGGTAATAGCCACAATTAGTGACAATGTGTAAAAATACATCATTCTCGGGTTTTGAGTTTATTTAAAAAGTGTAAAAATTAAGTTTTTTAGGTTAATGTTTAGCATTTTGGATTTAAGATTTAGTATTTTGGATTTAACGCTTAGTTATGTATAAGTTATGGTGAACTGAACAAAAATAGTATTCACGTTAATTTATATAGAATAGACTGACGCGGTAACTATATAAAAATGGTTACTTGTTCTTCATTAAAACATTATTCACTATTTTAAGAAATCCGTGTCCGTTCTTTTAAATTCAAACTATGTGAGATGCCGAAAATATGTGTTTTTAGCATGATCATGAGATTTGAATCAATTTATATTAAGGTTAATTAGTAGAATAACATATTTGTGAAAGAGAATTTAGAAAGTAACATGTGGAAAAAATAATTTAAGTAACTAGCAAAAAGAATAAAAATTTTGACGAAATTACCTCTACATTAACTATTTTCAGAACATAGTTACATATTCTATTGATATCAGAACATAGTCATAGTTACCTATTTTCAAAAAATAGTTACTTATTTAAAAACATAGTTAACTATATTCATAGCATAGTTAACTGATTTCAGAACATAGTTGACTACATAAAAATATTGTTGTAATAGTTACTTATTTAAACAAACATAGTTACTATTTGTCAATACAAAACAACTATGTGGATATATAGTTTGATTTATATATAGTTAACTATAAAGTTTACTTATACTATATATATAAAGAGCTATTTACGTCTACATGCATTTTTAATAGAAATATAGGTAACTACATGTAAATATAACAACTATATTAATGTATAGTTAGCTATGATGTGGGTATATAATTAAAAATATTGTTAACTATATGTATATATAGTCAACTACGTGAATATTTAGCTAAGTACTTTTGAAATATAGGTAAACTACATGTAAATATAATCAACTATATTAGTGTATAGTTAGCTATAATGTGAGTGTATATTTAGAAATATAATTAACTACATCTATATTAGCTATTTTATTTTCATAATAAGTTGAAGGTATAATCGAGAATTCACAAAAAAATATTACTTACTAAATTTCAGATTTTGATATGCTATAGACTTAATTTTATACCAAATTCCTATTATAGAGTGTAATTCTCATTTATATTAAAATATTAAATTAAAAATAAAATAAGATAGGATAAATTATTTTGTTCTACATATAACAAAATGAAATAGAATAGAAAACAAGAAAGAAAATATATTGTGTCACTAATGAAGATGCATTTTTGTCCATGTAAACTTAAAATGGTTACTTATTTAATTTTTAAATTATCATGGCTATATTCTTTATTTTGAAGTCCAATATAGTTATCCATCAAATTAACCTATTTTTAATTGGTCACCCAAATAGAAAAAATAAATAATTAGGTAGAAAAATGTTTTCCTCATTATTCTCATCATTCAAGAGGAAAGTAAAGGAAACATAGTTCATCTTTATCTCATTGAAAAATTAAAGCACAAGAACGAAAAAAAAAAAAAAAAAAAAGAATAATTTTTAAACTAGCTAATGTATGAGAAAAAAAATATTTCAAACTATCACTTTCCACTTTTCACTATTTAATTTCTCTATATTATTGTTCTTACACTTTAATTTAACACCATTAATACATTTAGATTTACTTCCATTATCTAATCACAGTAAATCAATGACATACCCAAATTTTAGAAGTTATAGGTATATAAATTTATTTTATTTTATTTTTAATAATCGTCGCTTGTTTTATTCTTTGAAAAGTTTGGCTCTCTTCTCCTCACTGTATCCGTGAAGACAAATACGTACATACATACATGTATTGTATGTATACTCCTCTCTCTCTCTCTCCAGCACTTTTATGATGTTTTTGTGATTACAAATTACGAGGATAAACGAATAAACAATTGAGAAAATGTTTAGGATTAAGGTATAATCGCTTCAAAGGCAAGCGAGATTTATAAAGTTAAACCCTTTTTTACAATCGCAATCAACGAACTGATTACTGACAATGATCAATACTCTTCTTAAGTGCCGCTTCTTCTACGTAATCACTCTCAGTCTCTCTCTCTCTCTCTCTCTCACACACAATTTCGTTTCTTTTGCATGCGATTTGGCTTTTAGCGACGAAAGATGCTACATTGATTCACTTTTGAGGTAAACCCACTTGCCCCCATTTTCTGGGTTTTTTGGTCGTCGCTTCTATTGGGATTTTATGTTTTACCTGAGAAAAATAGCCTGCGAAAATTCGACCTAACCCACATTTTTTGTGTCCAAGTGTTCTAACTTCTAAGCTCTTACGTAGTGGCAATTGGGTAAATTCTTATTCGTCCATTTTTCGTCTTCTTGCGATTGTGATTCTCTGATTCGCTTTAGCAATTAATCGTCCCATTGTTTTCTCCTTTGTTTGTCACCAAATTTTCTTCAAATCGTATTGCGAAGAAATCAGAAAAACTTGGTTTTTTTCCGTTTCCGAGAAAGTTAAGAGGTAACAAATACGCCTGAAAACTGCCCCATTTCAATGCTTTCGTTTAAATCTTCTAGTCGCTGTATGTGTTTTCTTGTGGAGTATGTCTGTTCAACTGGAAAGGCAGACCCTTGTGGGAAACAGTTTGAGAAGATTTTATCACCTGAGGCTTAAGTTTGAATACAATTTGGAGTTTTTAGTTCATCAGAAACTCAAGCATGATTCTGTTAGCACGATTTCAGTCTGTACAGAAAAGTATTGATAAAAGTATATACTTGCTTCATTTTTTCAGCAGTTTCCGGAAGTTTGAATTTGGTTTCTGATGGCATCTAGACAAGTATCAAAGTCTAGAAAAGCTGGGTCTAGTAAGTTAAAGGCTGCTGCTTCCCCTGCCTCTTCAACAACCTCGTCCTCGAAACTTTGTCCAGAGACATCTGTGGATAGCCATAGCTCCCCTACTTCTTCATATGCTCGAAGCAAGCCTCAGTTACACTATACAGGAAGGGTATCGCATACCGCTTTGCAGTCCAAAGAAAATGTCACAGTGACAGTTCGTTTTCGTCCACTCAGGTAAAATGGTGATTCGTTGTGTAGGATTCAAACACGGAGTTGATGTTTGTTCTCTGAATTTGACATTGGTTTATGCTTGACCTAGTCCAAGGGAAATCCGCCAAGGGGAGGAGATTGCATGGTATGCAGATGGGGAAACAATTGTGCGGAATGAGCATAATCAATCAATAGCTTATGCCTATGGTTAGTCTTAACAGTTTGACTAGTGTCACGAGTTTCTGTAATCATCATTAAATTAGATGTCAAATTCCGATCTGCCATATTGTTGCTTGAAGTTCTGTCCTTTCTTGCAGATCGTGTTTTTGGACCTACAACGACAACACGCCATGTCTATGATGTTGCTGCTCAGCATGTCGTTAATGGTGCTATGGAGGGAACCAATGGTATGAAGTAAACACTTTTTTTTTTTGGAATGAGAGAGTAAACACCTTTTATTGGCCGATCTAGTTAAGACTTTATTCTTGGAAGAGTGAAATATATACTTATTTATGTTTATCAAAGCTTACCCCGAGCACCAGTATCATGAACAGATTGCCTGACCATTCATTTGGAACATGAGATCTTTGAGTTGGCAGACTGTATCTAGTGCTTGTTTTAGTCTATACAACAATTTCGAGTTAGAATTTTTTGCCAATTGATTTTAATGTAGTGACTTTGAGTGTTAATCCACCTACAGGGACCATTTTTGCATACGGAGTGACAAGCAGTGGAAAAACTCACACTATGCATGTAAGATTCACTAATCATGATATTTCTTGTTTTTCATCTTCTTATGATAAAGAAGTTATCAAGTTACTTCTGTGTACAATGTACTGCAATGTGTCATCCATGACAGCTTCTCTGTTAGAGAGTCATTTACCTCTTCCTTCGTTTCCGGCTAAATCACTGAGCTGCACACAAAACTATCAATATTAAAGGTTCAAGTTAACAAGATTAATCAAGACATGCAGAAATCCTTGTACATGATAAACAAAGTCAATAGTTTAGGAGCAAAGTTTCTCTTCTGTAGTATCTATACGATTGGCAATGGAACTTGATGTTGAGATCCTAAAATGTTTTCTTTCTGTTGGATATTTGGTTATTCTCCTTCTAGCTAGGGTTGCTCTGTTGACCCTATAAAGCCTTTCTTTCACGTGTAGTTAGCATATGGCTGCACTCTTTAGATTAGTTCTCTGCTTTACACACTTTGCGACCTATTAGAACTTTTCTCCTATGACACCCAAGATCAATACATGGTCCTGCCCTAATGCCGAATGATTTTACACTTCGTTTTAGAGACCATGTTTATGTGTGACTTCAAAGATGTGCATGACATAGGAACAATTTTATCTGATGAAGACAGTTTTGTTTGGTTCAAATGTCAGGGGGACCAAAGATCTCCTGGTATTATACCATTAGCCGTGAAAGATGCTTTCAGCATTATACAAGAGGTACTTTTTAGGATGTTGCTTAGTCGAATACCCTGGCCTAAGTGCTAGCTACGTCATACTTTTTTTTTTTCTTGCAGACACCAAAGCGAGAATTTCTCCTACGTGTTTCCTACTTGGAAATTTATAATGAGGTGCTACTCACTACCTGTTTTTCTTTTCTCCATTCCCTATCGTCAACTTCACCAGTGGTGCTGAATGATAGTTAGATTCTGCTTTTGATTTTTCTGAATATCCTTAATGTTCATTTGACTTCAGGTTGTCAATGATTTACTGAACCCAGTAGGACAAAATTTGAGGATCAGAGAAGATGAGCAGGTACTTGTTTCAGTTTTGGATCCTCTTATTTACTTTTCTGTTGGTAACATGCAGAGTGCTGATTTCACTGTCTCACAACATCTTTGTTGTGACTATAGTGCTCATTATAGATTCCAAAACCTTGCACACCATATTCGTTTAATTTGAGGAGACATCTTTTCTCGGCTAGATGCTTGAGAGTACTTATTCCATTCTCTTATCAAGCTGTATTTCTCTGGGATCCTGCAAATACAATGTGAAAAGGGTCCCGATTATCAATATTTGAATGTTCTGGGTCACATTTCTTCATGTATACTAGATTTCAAGTGGCTCCTGTTAAATATTGTATGGCCTAAGAAATTTAGAACAAACTTGACTACTTCTATTGCTTTGAGTGTCTTTCCTTTTAAAGATTCTGCACCGAACCTCTCTTTATTGCCGATTATAGGGAACCTTTATTGAAGGGATTAAAGAAGAAGTTGTGCTATCCCCTGCTCATGCGCTTTCTCTTATAGCAGCTGGAGAAGGTAGGCGCTTCCATGTGAATCTCTTTAATTGAAAAGGCTTTTTCTAGAACCTAACGATTCCAGCAGAGACTGTCCCCGTCACTGTATTCTTCATCAAAAAGGGTTTCTCCTTTTATGTGATATGATATAGCAATTCTAACGACTAGTTTTCTCTTTCTTGATTCCAGTAGTTTCCTTTCATTCTTAATCCTTCTCGTGAATATAGTACTTATTTTTCTTCATTCTTTTGTTTATCATGCAAGTCATCTTGATAAATTTTTCGTTTGATGACAGAGCACCGACATATTGGATCCACAAGTTTTAATTTGCTCAGCAGCCGGAGCCATACAATGTTTACCCTGGTATGTTTATTTTCTCTCTCAAAGCATGGAGAGACTTATTTCGTTGGGCACTTGCTATATCATTGCTTTCCCCTCATGCCAAGACAATTGTGGTATCTTCTTTTCAATAGAATTTCAATTCTGTCATACTTTATTGAAAACCAAGCGGTTTAGTAATGTTAAGTATATTGGCTATACAGTTTGCCTTTCTTTTTTTATTTACCAGTAAAGCTATACCGTTTCTGAAAGATGCTAAAACTGGTTTGGTTGCAGACCATAGAGAGTAGTCCCTTGGGTGACAATAATGAAGGTGACGCTGTACACCTCTCGCAGCTGGTATATAGCTTTCTTTTTATCTTGTGATTTTATGTTCGATTATAGATTACTTTCTTCAACCCTGGAGTATATCCAACTCTGATAAACTGTTTATCATTGCACTGTCTGAACACTTAAAGGTAAACAACTGATTAACTGCCCATAATTTGGCTCATATCTGCAGAACCTCATTGACCTGGCAGGTTCCGAGAGCTCAAAGGCTGGAACCAGTGGTTTAAGGCGCAAGGAAGGGTCTTATATAAATAAAAGTTTGCTGACTTTAGGGACTGTGAGTTCTTGGTTATCACTGTTTTCCCCAAGCAACAATAGTTTTTCGAAGTTTAGTTGAATTCAAGAACAACAATAGTATATAGTTTTCTTTTTTTTCCCTCTTTTTCAGCTGAAAACCTTGGATGGGTTTTGCCTTGCAGTCCTTCTGCTAAATAATCTCCCATAAGCTGAAGTTGGATCGTTCTTCTGTAATTTTGTAGGTAATATCAAAGCTTACAGATAGGAAAGCTAGTCATGTACCATATAGGGACTCTAAATTAACCAGGCTGCTTCAGTCCTCATTGAGTGGTCATGGACGTGTATCTGTAAGTGTCGTTACAGATCTGTTTTAGCTTCTTGTTGCAATAAATGCCATACACAACATGACCATAGGCAGCGGAACAATTCCTTTGATCGACTACACTGATTGTTTGTTCCATCTGGATATGGTAGCTCATATGTACATTGACACCTGCATCAAGCAGCTCCGAAGAAACACATAACACATTGAAATTTGCCCATCGTGCAAAGCATATCGAGATTCAAGCCGCGCAGAACAAGGTCATATTTACGTCTATTCTCTTAGCTCGGGGCATGTCTGTACTGAGGGTTCTTTCTTGATTCTAACCCTATAAAAAAAACAGATAATTGATGAGAAATCATTAATCAAGAAGTACCAATACGAGATTCTCCAACTCAAGGAGGAGTTGGAACAGCTTAAACAAGGAATTAAACCAGTTTCTCAGCTAAAGGATATTAGTGAAGATGATATTGTTCTCCTGAAGCAGAAAGTATGTTTTTCTGTCATTGATCCCTGCTTAAACGTTTGCAACATACTGGTAATACTTTACTGTACCGCTTCAGTTTTGGAGACTTGAAATCTGCTTTCCGTGTTTTTTTTTTACGTAATTATAATAGCTAGAAGAAGAGGAAGATGCTAAAGCAGCTCTCTTGGGTCGAATCCAACGGCTGACAAAATTAATTCTCGTGTCTAATAAAACTCCACAAGCATCGCGGTTTTCTTATCGTGTTGATCCCCGGAGGAGACACTCATTCGGAGAAGAGGAGGTAGAATTAATCACTTGTTTAGCCTGGACCATTTGCACATTCTATACCTGTCCTTTTATCAGGATGGTTTAAATATTTTACTAAACGATATAAATCAATTAAATCTTCAAAATCCCAACAGCATGTTCGCCGATTACTATTTTTTTGGCTGACTTAGATGATAATGCTTGGCCAGCTTGCTTACCTACCATACAAGAGGCGGGATTTGATGGATGATGAGAACCTTGAATTTTATGTTTCTCGTGAAGGGAATCCTGAGATTATAGATGATGCGTTTAGAGAAGAAAAGAAGACCAGGAAGCATGGACTGCTGAATTGGTTGAAACTTAAGGTATACATTTGATTCTAGAATTTATATGGCTTTGATAAACTCTTACCGTTGGCTGTTCTTGTTTAATTTAGAGCATTTCCCTCAACATCATAACCTCATACTATAGTTAGTACAGTTGCAAACAGTGTCCTGCACCTCATATATCTGGCACTCTATGTGCTTCAATAGAATTATGCTCCTGGTGTGCATGAGATACCACACAGCCTAATTCCCTCTTAGTGGATTTTCATCTTTCTTTTTTCTGCTGGTGCCTATCTTGCCACCTTTTCTCTCATTTCGGTTTTATTATCAGAAAAAAGACAACAGTTTGGGGGGATCAAGCATCAGCGACAAGTCGAGTGCGGTCAAGTCCAACAGTACACCATCAACTCCTCAAGGGGAATGCAGTAATTTTCATACAGAACCAAGACTTTCAGAAGGCTCACCATTGGCGGATCAACTCTTAGAGCCTAGGGAAGGTAAAGAAGCTCATGAAGACAGTTTTCATGAGATAGAGACACCTGAGGTGCGTTGAGATTTTCTCACAGCTGATAGCCCATTCCATTTCTGGCAATTGGTTTCTTAATCTTTTTTTAGAACAAGTGATGCATGATTTTTAAGGCATTGCGTACTTGTTCCCAGACTAGAATAAAAATGATCGACCAGATGGAAATACTGAGGGAACAGCAAAAGATCTTATCTGAGGAGATGGCACTACAATCAAGGTCTTTTAAACGGTTGTCAGAAGAGGCTGCCAAATCCCCTCAAAATGAAGAAATTAAAGTAATATTTGCGTTCCGTTCATGATCTTCAAATTTTCGATCAAATCTTGCACATATTTACCTTCCTGGTTGTCTTTGGATTTATGCAGGCAGAGATTAAAAACCTCAATGGCGACATCAAGGCAAAGAACGACCAGATTGCTACGTTGGGAAAACAAATTTTGGATTTTGTTATGGAATCACATGATGCATTGGATAAATCTGATATCGTGCAGGTGGATTATCCTTTTCATTCATCACAGTGGCCTTGTGCTTCTTGTTCTGGGATTTATCAATGGTGTTGGATTTTCTCTCAAGTGATTTCTCTCTTATCTTCAGGCTGTTTCTGAAATGAGGGCTCAACTAAATGAGAAATGTTTTGAACTCGAGGTGCTGAAACTCTCTCTGTTTACACAGTACTTCATCTATTGATTGATACTGCACCTGAGATGGCTTTGCTATAACCTGCCTGATACTATATTCTTCTTATTTAGTTCTCTATGATCTATAGGTCAGAAAGCCAAAAACGATATTGACAAAACCGTCCATTGTTTCTACCCTTGGATTGGAGCTGTTTGCTATTTTTTTAACAAATGAAGCTAAATGGGTTAGCAAGGACACTTTCTTACTCGCTTTTCATTTTATTTACAGGTTAAAGCTGCAGATAATCGAATCCTTCAGGAACAACTCAACCAAAAGGTTCAGATAATACCTCGTCTCTCTCCCCAAATTCCAGCGTATTTAGAAACCTTCGAAGCTAGTGTCCAGACACGTCAGAGAAATCTGTAACTGATCAATTTTTTTCTGCAGACGTGTGTATGTGAAGCGTTGCAGGAAGAGGTTGCAAACCTAAAGCAGCAGCTCTCTGACGCCCTGGAACTGGGAGATATCAGCTCGGTCAAAAGCCACACGCAACAATCTTCTGAAACCCCAAACAAAAATGAGGAAAAAGTCATACAATCACAGGTGCAGTTTCCATATATTTGACAACATTTTTTATGTTAAAAAAACTACCAGTGATCTTCCTCTTCCCTTACAGTTTGAAAATCTGAACATTTTATTCACTATCTGACTGAGACATGACCAGGCATTTGAGATTGAGGAGCTTAAACTGAAAGCTGCAGACCTAAATGACTTGACGAAACAACTAGAACTCCGAAACAAGAAACTTGCTGAAGAGAGTTCATATGCGAAAGGGCTTGCTTCAGCGGCTGCTGTTGAGCTCAAGGCATTGTCTGAGGAAGTTGCAAGACTTATGAATCAGAATGAGAGACTAGCAGCTGATCTGGCAGCATCGGATAAGAGCTCTGTTACACCACGAGGCAAGACAGGAAACCTGAGGAATGGAAGGAAAGAGAGTCTTATAAAGAGGAAAGAGCAAGACAGCTCGTTGATGGAACTGAAGAGAGAACTTAGCATGATCAAGGAACGTGAAGTTTCATTTGAAGCTGCTTTAGTTGAGAAAGTTCAAAGAGAAGCCGAGCTACAAAGAACGGTAGAAGAGTCGAAACAAAGAGAAGCATATCTAGAGAATGAGCTTGCTAATATGTGGGTGCTTGTTGCCAAGTTGAGGAGATCCCAAGGGGCTAATTCAGATATATCCGACTCAGTATCAGAGACACAACAAATCAATCATTTTGGGACTTAAAGCATCATTCGAGTTGCAAACAATCGATTTGAGATTCGTGATTTTGAGTTTGTGCATTTGTTTGCAATTCTTGGTTGCTTCTGGGGATCGACTTTCTTTTGTTTGTTGATAATACTGTAAAGGAAGTATCCTGAAGGCAAGTCTCTCTTGTGAAAACCAGTTCTTAGAATCATCTAACTTGATTTTGCTAGGGACATCTTTCTGCATATAACATCAACCACATGACCTGCATCATTAAGATTTCTACGACATGTAAACCTTAATGAAGAGCATATTATGTAATGCTGATGCACAAGCAAAATACTATACCAAAACTCAAAGCTTCAAACTTTGAAAGTGTTTCTCATCTGAAAAACCCACTAAATCAGCAAGTGAGTTATCGAATCAGCTACTTGGTTCATTAAAATTCTCAAAAACCACCAAAACACACAGCAAACACTATGCATCATAAGATCAGACCTGATCAATTCGTCTTCTGATCCGGCATGGGGAACAATCCACCAGCACCAGCAGCTCCTCTGGGCGGAGAAAACCCTAAAAACTTCTGCAGATTGGTCCTTATGCTGATCGAACAAAGCAGATAGAGAAAAGCCATGGAGCAATCCGTGGAATCGTCACCTTTCAGTCCCCTATGACTCATCTTCCTCACAATCGTAATCGGATGGAAAGGAAGCTTCGCGACGACTTTCCCTTCGAAGAGCGAATTCAACAACCCGAAGACGACAAAGAGAACGAGAGCCACAACGGCGCCGGATTTAAACTTGAAGAGAGACAGATCTCGGCTCGATTCCTTTAAGCTGGTTTCAACGCGATCTATCTTCTTCGTCTTCGACTTCTTGCTGGTTAGCTTCGATGAAGGATTATCAGTCTTCATCGTCTCTAGCTTCTTGGAGGCCTTGTCGATGGAAGATTTGAGGGATTTGTAGGAGTTTGTGCGATAGATTAGGATCCAAGAGATTGCTTCGCAGACCAACGCCGTGCAGAAGGAGATTCCGACGACGGTGAGGCTATCGGCGTACTTGAAAGAGACGAAGAGCGGTATCGCGGTCGCCATTGCGCAAAGAGTCAGAGCTTCGAGGAAATCAAGAAGCTTAGAGATTTGATATGGATGGTGTAAATTTTTTTATTTTTATTTTTAAAACTCAAATCACGATTTTTATAAAGTTTAAAATTACCGGTACAATGTTTGGTTTAGGGATAACCAGTACCGTTCCGAATTTCCCAGTTTGATTTATTCCAACGGGTACAACAACGAATCGGATATAAAATGGGATACTAAATTACCCGTTTGGATATTTAAAATTTAAAAATTATTAAAATTTCTTTAAAAATTATCCTAAAATTTCCAAAATTCTAAAAATTATTTAAAATACTCGTTCCAAAATTTATCTTTATGCAAATAGTGAAAGTTTGAGAGTGATTTTAATTACCCAACTTTCCAAACCTATATTATCCGAATTTTTGTATCCCGTATTTTATTAAAAATATTTCAGATAATATTTTCAATATACGAATTACCCGTTTTGACCTATACTAATACTCCCGCTATATTTTGTCCTGATATCCAAACGATTAAAAATAAAGAAAGAACATGGCTAGAAGCCGCAAGAAATAACAGTAATATATAGTGAAACAACATGCAATAGCAATGTTTTTCAAATTTTTCATAGAGGTTTTTTCGCCCTTAGATCAATCATCTACGAGAAAAGACATAATAATAATTTTCATGTTATAGATAGTACATAGAATCTAAGCACTTGATTATTTATGTTACACCAAAAGTAGATGTGGAAAAGGGTGGTGAGCCAAATAAAATGTGAATATGAGACATCCTTCTCTTGGGCTATGTTTAGGTAATATAATTTTGGTATCATTGTCTTTTTTTTCTTTTTCATCCCCATTTAATTTTTAAGGGGTTTTTGAATGTGTGTGGGACATGAAATTTCCTTTATTTATTATGAAACGTTTCCTAATTGTACTTTTGTACAACGGAAGTTAGATTGAAATTAAAATTGATATAGGACTATACTCTATACATGTACCCACCACCACGGTCTTTTCTCACATTACACATCAATAATTGTTTTGTAAATCAACTAGGATCCGATGTTTTAGTTTCCTCGAATAAATCATATATTCAAGAAAATAATATTCTAGTTAAACTTTTCAGTCCATACGTAACTATAACTGGAAACACGTCCTTTAATTTAAAGGACCGTCAAATTAAATATTTGTGATTTAAGACAAGATTGATGTTGGGATTCCACAACCGTTAGCAAACATTTAACGTCAATCACATAACTTGTTTTGTTCGTATTTCTGTTCTCTACAGATACTTTACCTGTGGATTTGTTCATCAAAGATCTTATAGTATGTTATTTGTTTGTTTTTTTTTTTTTTTTGTCACAAACGCACTTCGTTTATTGATCACTCAAATACAATTGTATCCGTCAACTAATAAAGAACCGAAATGTCAATAGTAGAAAAAACAGATTTTCTTAGACGAGCATTCCTAGCAAGTAGATCTATTTTTTCATTCTTTTTTTTGGAGCAATGCACTAGGACGAACTCCGAAAAAGACATCTGTAGCTCCTTGAACTCATCCAATTCTGGTTTAAAACGTGGCCAATCTTCCGGGCTTGACACCATGTCGACCAACTCCTTTGAATCTGTAACGAATAATGGGCAATAGCACTTTTTCCTCCGGAGACTATCCATAGCCCATAAAAAGCCATGTATCTCTGTGTGCAAAGGGACATACCTCTTCGCATTCTTCAGAGACGTAGTATATCCGTTATTTGTTTGTTTAGGTTGACACATATGTGGCTATTTTGAGTCCATAATTTAGTCCATCTAATTTTGTGATATATATATTTCTTGTCAGAAACTGAGCTATTAAATACTGGATACAGGCGTTACATACATCAACATTCGAACAAGTAAAAACATTTATTTGGTTTGTTTTATTGTAGAGTGGAGGCAGAAAAATAAGAAAGAAAAATGTAAATAAGTTCAAGTTAAACTTTGTGGTGATGTTTTACTTGGGACCCCTCAGCGATTCGATTTAGATTTGAGAGTTAATGTTATTGGCGTGGACATTCCAGAATCAACCAAAATATGAAGAAAGAAAATAGAAAAGAATCGAGCTACCAAATATGTTATTGAATTTTCAATTTTCTAACTACTTTTAGCTAGGGGTGTTATAACGGATTGATTTATTCGATCTAATCCGAACTATAGCAAAATAATGGATCCGAAAATCGAACCATATTTTAATATGGTTTAAGTATATTTTTTCTATATTAGCAAATCAAATCTAAATTTAAATTGAATTGAAAAATATAAATTTATTTTAAAGTTAAGGATATTTGATTAAAATTTGAATCCAAACCGAAAATAAATTTTACCAAACTATCAATATTAGATTAGTTTTAGATTTGGATACTATTATTCATAAATAAAAATCCATAGAACAAAAAAATTGAAATATAACCAAACCAAAATCTGGATTCAAACACTCCTACTTTTAGCGATAATTTTAAAAGTTTTTTGGGAAAGAATATAATGGTTAAGTAAAGTTGTTTGGTTGAAAGAAGGTGCAATGATAATTTATATTGGTGATATGGTAAAAGTATGAAAATAAATTTATGTGTTCGTATGAAAAAGGGAATAATGTTTAATTAAAATAAATTCGTAAATTCATTTTTTTAAAATATCTTGAGTAATATTTTCAAAAAAAGTTTCAAATCTCTGATACAGATTTAACAATGTGTTAGTATATAAACAAACCAATAAACTCTTTGTTACTCGGTTTAACTTAACGTTTCATGAGTTGGACACAAATTTTTGTAACATATTCTTTATTTCATCTGCATCAAAGTTTAACCGTTAAAATACAATGTCTATGGGGATTAACTATCATTAGGTAAACAACAAAAAAACTATTAAAAAGAAGAAGAAGATCAACTAGAGATATTAAAAAAAAAAAAAAAAAAAAGGCTAGAGGCGTAGATCCAAACTCACTTGGTCCGGTACATTCATTTTCGACTCGTAAAACAGACCATGCCTGCTCGGACCACCACCGACATACGTCGGTCTAGTCTGGTGATCACCGATCAACAAAGGCATATATCTATTGTAAGATGAAGGGTAACGGTTAAATCTTGTTGATGAGTTATACCTACGCCATAACCCTAATTTCTCGCCGTTGATCCGAGCAGCTTCAAGGCTAAAGTGATCCTCAAAGAACCTAGAAGCAGCAGCGTGGTCTTGGTGGCGGTGGAAAAAAGCGGCTGAGTTTGAATGGAGGTTGAAGCGTTTCGTTTGTTGACGCTCTCTCTTATGTGCGTTTTGATGGCCGCCTAGGGCTTGTGAAGTAGGGAAGTTCCGACAACAATAGTGGCACTTGAATCTCTTGTCTTTGTTTTTGTTATTGATACTACTTTCGTTGATGCTTTTATTGTCCTCGTAGTTATTTTCTTTGGACTCGGATTCTTCATGAGAATTTCCAAACTCGAAGCCAAAGAGGCGAATAGGTCTTTCCTTGGGAGAGCAAGAGTCGACATTCATGAAGTCATGAGTCTTCATCTTGATATGGTTGGGGTTGTGACTTTTGGTGGCTAAGAAGAGAGAAGAGAGAAAAATTGTTAAGTCATGTTTTTGGTAGTTGTCTAAGTGCGAAGTCAAGTGCATTCTTCGGCTTTCATGTGTGTCTCTATTCTTCAACTTTATGTTAATTTTGCAACTTGCAAGTACGGTCTTCATTATGCTTATTGCATTTAATTCCCGATGGGGTATGTACATAAATAAATGACATTGAATAGTTATTAAATATAATATACACGTATACACGCACATTTATATTTTGGTCAGTATGCAAATACTTTTTTTCTAGCTACAGTGTTTTTTATTTGCTAGTTATACTGCATGTTGTATATGTTGATATTGATTAGCCAGAGAAAAAATAAATTAAGCTATATTTGACCATGTTAGATAGCCTAATGGTTTGTAATAATATCGACCTTGTGATACTATCCGAATTTGAATTCTGTAAAACGCATGTTGTTGACAAATAAATAAAAATAAATTACAGTATTTGATCAAGCTACCTTTCTGCGGTCACTATATAGATTGGTATATGTTTCAAAGATTACTATATATCACATACTGCGAAAACTGGAATCAATTGGCGGTCTGGTATACCCTTTACTCGATTATCTGACTTATTTTTCTGAAACTGAAAAGTGAGAAGGATCAGTTATGGACGTAGATCAGTGATAAAGTTTGATAACTAAAAAGTTTAATATGTAGCTAGTCGCTAATTAGCAACGGATTGAAAACCGCGGCTACTTGATTGTTTCCTTTTAGTGATTACAGTGGCCAATGAAACTCGAATTTTGATTTGTGTTGATGATTTCTACCCGTTAAACAGAACAACCATCCTGATATGTCATGTCAATGCTTTATGAAGAGCAATAGTACATTTATTTGATTCCAACATAGTATATATATCTTCAAGGTTTCCATTTCTATGTTAAATAGTGATAGGCTGATAGCTTAAGACTTTGATGGCCTACGAGGCTATAACTTTCGACCCCCCAACAAAAAAAAAGAGGCTTTAACTTAAATCTCCCCTCGTGATCTAAGTACAACTTTTTTTCTATTGATAATTTTAGAAAAACCATGAATTAACGTATAGTACAATTTTCCAGGTGGATCCCTCAAATTAATATAGTTAGATGGTAAACTGTGATTTTGTCACATCTTTGTTTCCTCATCTGCACGATTCTTCTTTTTAGTTTGGATTTTGTTTTTCCGTCTAGGAATATATACGATCGTGTTGAAAATTTCCTTATGTTGCTCTCCATGACAAAGTGCCACATTGACTATAGATTTGTTAGTTTAGTTGTCATATTTGTTGTTTCGTGATTTACTGCTAACAATGAACGAAGCTTTTGCTATTGTGTACGATAAGAGTCTGAAGACCACAACGCAAGAGAAAGAGCATCCCATTGAAATTAATAAAAGCGACTTAGCTGATTTGAAAAATATGTCTTTTTTCAAATCAAGTTCGACATTTGTAATTGTACTTGCGTACGTGATTATTTTATTTGATTTCTCAAAATTTTCACTAGTGATCGTCTTCGCTTAGATGATTTTAATCTCTCTTGCGTGATATATCTCTTTGTGGATTTGAATATCTAAAATACTATAGCATTTCATACATGAACACTTGAAGGTAAGTGTAGGAATTTCAAATTTTGAATGGTGTCGATCTTGATGTTATCAAACTGACTCTCTTAACTAACATATAACCAAGTATGAGAAAGATCATTTGGTGGGGGGTACGTTCGTCTTGATCTTTATGTGTTTTGCATTTAACAAGATTTATTTATTTTTCACCATTTTGCAAAAACAAAACTTTCAAAGTCGTGTAATCATATATATTAATATACATATGCAACAAACACAAAACCCATATAAGCTAGCAATACTTCAAATCTTCCATGTTATCAGAATAAAAAGAAACACTAGATAAATGGGTTTTCTGCAAAAAAATCTTTCACAATGTTTTTTTTTTGCAAAATTATCTTTTAACTTAAAAAAATATAAGTTTTTCAATCTGTATATGATCGTATATCTGTCATCAAAACTGTCAGTATATTTGTCATCAAAACTACGTCGTTTTGATAATTTTAAATAGAACAAAATAATGCATAAGCGAGATTCGAATCCTAGATCTCTAAGATAAATCCGAAACACACAACCACTTTGTCATGATAAGTTTTCATTATATTTACGAAACTATGAACACGGGAAGCTTCATGTTACGGTGAGGAAATGATTTTCGATCTGGATCTCTGCCGGAATAGGCTGCGTCTGATAGTGGTGGTCAGGATCGATCTCTTTAATCTCCTTAGAATCGGTGGCGGAAGCGAAATTGGCGGCGTAGCGACGGCAGCGGAAGCAAAATCGGCTCGCGGTTTACAATTTTTCCGCCGAGAGATTAGACAAAAAGAGAGAGAAGGAAGAGAGCTATGATGATTAGAGATCCAAGTAAGATTCAGATTACGACCCATAATCGGGGACTGAAGATCGATGTCCGTTTCGAAAGCTCGGTATTGAGGAAAGCAGCATCGAATACCGATATCGTACTAAAAATTCACTCTTTAAGAGACTAGACGTTTAAGGTCCGACGTTTAGCGAATTGAACCATAGGGTTAAGGTGGCCTTGAATTGGGTAAGGTAACACCACAACGTGGCTCTCTGTATCGTTACTTTCTATATCGCCATTTAACAAGCAAATAGAAATACCTTTTCTTGGAGCTTGAAGAGGAACAGAGAAGAAGCAGATTTCATAGTTATATAGGAGAGAAATGAGAAATCGATTGTTGTTTATATATGTTCATGTTTGTGATTTTAACATAATTTGTAGTGGTAAAGTGGTTGTGTGTTGTGAGTAATTCCCAGAAAACAAGGGTTTGTATCTTGCCAAATACATTATTTTGTTCTATTTAAAACCTATATACGGTGAGGGCTATATTGCGGGTGACCAATAAATTGAATAGATTGATCTTGTGGGTGACCATTAAATTGAGTAGATTGATTTTGCGGGTGACCATTAAGTTGAGTATATACGGTGAAGGCTATATTTTGAAGGATTTTTTTAGCAGAAAACCCTAGATAAATCATATAAGAAACCACATTGCTTAATTGTATGTATCGATATGTTTGATCGTCCTCATAGCATATGGATTCGTGTCCAACACATGCATGATATAAGAAAACTCTAATTTATTTAGAATGTAAAATTTGATCAAAAATCTAGCGGTTTGTGATAGTATTGTTACCGTGTCACCATTCGGATTCAAATTCGCATTATGCATATTGTTGATAAAAAACTGTAAAATTTGATAAGAACAGTTTTTATTGATCACATTCTAGAGTAAAATTACATATATTTCATTTGTTTACAGCTTCAAGAAAAAACAAAAGGAAAATGAAGATGCATTCATTTCTTCCATCGAACACCGTTTGTGATTGAATATTACTTTACCGCACTATTTTATCAAATACAATCTTCAAGAAACTGAATATAGTTTTCAGAATTAGTTAGTGTTTTTTTAATGCAACTATTACCAATCACTTTGTACTGTTGTTTCGAAAATTATTCTCTTTTTATTATTAAAAAATAGACTCCACATAATGATGAACCCATATATAGAGAATCATATTAGTTGCAAAGAATATACAATCAGATTTTCGGTGCTGATGAAGTAATTAGCAACCAAACAATAGTATATTGAACACAACTAGGCGTGAAGCTAGTCAAATATTGTAAATATAACCAATATTTTTTTTTAAACGACAATGTTTCCATATATAACCACTTAATTTTATAACTTTCATTAGTATTTCATATCATTTAAAGAATCTTATAAAAAATATGACCCGTTATGTTATATATATAAAAGGGTGAGAAAGACATAAATTTCACTTTCTTCTCATTAATGTTATGAAACAACTACCTTCTTTCTGGCTAAAATAATCATCAATCAAAGCTTCTTTTATTCTTTTAATTAACCGCACCGATATTAATCAAGCAAAAGAATATGCAAATATGTTAAACTTATTCAAAGCTCCAAGAAAATCTGATATATATTTCATGTTCCCCACAAATCACGATTTTTCAAACAAACAAATAAGCACGTCCTCTAGATGCATTTGAAAGTGCCACACACGAAGCCAAGTTGGGAAGATAATATAATATTTACACAAGAAACGATTTATATATAGAGGCCTTCCATGTTAAACTATATCATAACCACAAGAAAGAAATAAAACAGCAGCTACGGGTAGAATGAGATCCTCAAGAATGATGGGGCTAAGGCATTGCATGGTTTATGTCATGGTCTTTAGTGCCATCGCGGCTACAGTGACAGCATATCCTTACTCATCCCCTCCAAAACCAAAATACAATGCCCCGGTCCCTAAATACAAAGCACCTTATCCACCAAAAAAATATTCCCCATACTACTCGGCATCACCACCCCCTTCACCATACTATTCTCCTTCTCCAAAGATAAACTATAAATCTCCACCACTACCTTACGTTTACAGCTCTCCACCACCTCCATCATATTACTCTCTTTCCCCAAAGGTTAACTACAAATCTCCGCCACCACCATACGTCTACAGCTCTCCACCTCCACCATACTACTCTCCTTCTCCAAAGGTTGACTACAAATCTCAACCACCACCATACGTCTACAGCTCTCCACCTCCACCATACTACTCTCCTTCTCCTAAGGTTGACTACAAATCTCCACCACCACCATACGTCTACAGCTCTCCACCTCCACCATACTATTCTCCTTCCCCAAAGGTTGACTACAAATCCCCACCACCACCATACGTCTACAGCTCTCCACCTCCACCATACTACTCTCCTTCTCCAAAGGTTGACTACAAATCTCCACCACCACCATACGTCTACAGCTCTCCACCTCCACCATACTACTCTCCTTCTCCTAAGGTTGACTACAAATCTCCACCACCACCATACGTCTACAGCTCTCCACCTCCACCATACTTCACTCCTTCCCCAAAGGTTGACTACAAATCTCCACCACCACCATACGTCTACAGCTCTCCACCTCCACCATACTACTCTCCTTCTCCAAAGGTTGACTACAAATCTCCACCACCACCATACGTCTACAGTTCTCCACCTCCACCATACTACTCTCCTTCTCCTAAGGTTGACTACAAGTCTCCACCACCACCTTACGTCTACAGCTCTCCACCTCCACCATACTACACTCCTTCTCCAAAGGTTGACTACAAGTCTCCACCACCACCTTACGTCTACAACTCTCCGCCACCTCCACCATACTACTCTCCTTCCCCGAAGGTTGACTACAAATCTCCACCACCACCATACGTCTACAGCTCTCCACCTCCACCATACTACTCTCCTTCCCCAAAGGTTGACTACAAATCTCCACCACCACCATACGTCTACAGCTCTCCACCTCCACCATACTACTCTCCTTCTCCAAAGGTTGACTACAAATCTCCACCACCACCATACGTCTACAGTTCTCCACCTCCACCATACTACTCTCCTTCCCCAAAGGTTGACTACAAATCTCCACCACCACCATACGTCTACAGCTCTCCACCTCCACCATACTACTCTTCTTCTCCAAAGGTTGACTACAAATCTCCACCACCACCATACGTCTACAGCTCTCCACCTCCACCATACTACACTCCTTCCCCAAAGGTTGACTACAAGTCTCCACCACCACCTTACGTCTACAGCTCTCCACCTCCACCATACTACACTCCTTCTCCAAAGGTTGACTACAAGTCTCCACCACCACCTTACGTCTACAGCTCTCCACCACCTCCACCATACTACTCTCCTTCCCCTAAGATTGACTACAAATCTACGCCACCACCATACGTCTACAGCTCTCCACCTCCACCATACTACTCTCCTTCCCCAAAGGTTGACTACAAATCTCCACCACCACCATACGTCTACAGCTCTCCACCTCCACCATACTACACTCCTTCTCCAAAGGTTGACTACAAATCTCCGCCACCACCATACGTCTACAGCTCTCCACCTCCACCATACTACACTCCTTCTCCAAAGGTTGACTACAAATCTCCGCCACCACCATACGTCTACAGCTCTCCACCTCCACCATACTACACTCCTTCCCCAAAGGTTGACTACAAATCTCCGCCACCACCATACGTCTACAGCTCTCCACCTCCACCATACTACTCTCCTTCTCCTAAGGTTGACTACAAGTCTCCACCACCATCTTACGTCTACAACTCTCCACCTCCACCCTACTACTCTCCTTCTCCTAAGGTCACCTACAAGTCTCCACCACCACCTTACGTCTATAGCTCTCCACCTCCACCATACTACTCTCCTTCTCCTAAGGTCACCTACAAGTCTCCACCATCTCCTTACGTCTACAGCTCTCCACCTCCACCATACTACTCTGCTTCTCCTAAAGTTGATTACAAATCTCCACCACCACCATATGTCTACAAGACGCCATACTATTGAGTTATGATTGCAATTATTTATTTTGATGATTTTTTCTCTGTATTTTTTTGTTTTTGTTTCCCGACTATCTTGTTGTTCTTTTATTTAACCAATAAATTTTTGCTATATTTTAATTGCACTTATTGTTCGACGTGATTGAAAATCTAGAGTATTACATTTTGCTATCCGATAATAATCATAAAGAATTCGTTAGGCTTTCGGTATATTAGTTGCATATATTAGAGAACCATATTTGTTGATATATTCCAAATTTCTTTAGTGATACAATTAGTACAAGAATGAATGATTATTGGTATCCTCAAAGTTACCAAAACCGTTTTGAATAAAAATAATTTGGCATTTATGCTAATTGAATTTGGCATATATGCTAATTGAATTTGGCATATATGCTTAATCCAATTTGAACATTTCCAAGAAAATTAAATAATTTTTTTTTTTTTTCAAAAACAATATCAGTTTTAATTTTTGAATTTATTATATTGTTTATGATAACGCATATTTTTTTTTTGAATTGAATGTAAAATTTATTCAAACCTAAAAAATAATTTTATGATAACGCATATTACATTAGAGTAAAATGTTCAAAAAAGGGAATGAGATTTCAGTTCGTGTTTTTAGTGCAACTATTAACAATGGATTTACATTATTGTTCCGTAATTTAAGCGTTTTTCTTGTTATAAAAAAAATCGACAAAACACATAATGAGAAACCCATATATAAGGTCATCTTGGCTGCAAAAAATTATACCGTCAGATTTTATATGCAGCTGAAGTAAAACTAGGCATGTCACGAGCTAGTCAAATGTTATAAATATAACCAATATTTTTTTCAAACGAGCATGTTCCCATAATCACTTAATTTTACAACTTTCATTCGTATTGCATATCATTAAAAGACTCTTATAAAAAGATTGACCCGTTATGCTATATATAGAAAACAAACAAAAAGTGAGAATGACATAGATTTCACTTTCGTCACATTAATGTTATATTACAAATACCTTCGTTTTGGCTAAAATAACCATCAATCAAGTTGTTCCACTGTAAGCTATAATGTTATATTACAAATACCTTTGCTGAAATCGCTTCATAAGGCGAAACTGGGAAACTTGCCGCGGCGTGCAAAACAAGCATTCGACTCATTGTGCGAAAAACAAAACAACAATCTCTCAAATCCTTCGGAGCAGGCAATGCTAGAAGAATCGCAGGCGTTTGCAAGCTGGTCCTTTCTGGCAGATTTGGAAGAAAGATTTTATAGACAAAAATCTAAGCTACATTGGTTGCAAGTCGGTGATCAGAATACAAAGATCTTTCACAGGACAGCGGTTGCAAGAGAATCAAGAAACTCTATTAGAGAAATAGAAATTTCAGTGGGGAGGTCTTAAAACGAAAAGAAGAAATCATGGGAGAGGCAGAACGTTTTTTCAAGAATTTACTAACCCATAAACCGGACGATTTCGAAGGTTGCTCGGTGGAATTATTGAAATTACTACTTGATTACCGATGCTCGGAAGCAGATCAAAGGCACCTAGTGAGCGACGTTACGGAAGATGAGGTATGTTCTACTCTATTCTCTATGCCAATGAATAAATCTCCGGATCGCGATGGTTACACAACGAAGTTTTATAGAGCTGCATGGCATGTTCTCGGGAAAGACTTCACAGTGGCAATTCAATCTTTTTTCAAAAAAGGATTCTTGCCGAAAGAAATAAATTCAACCATCTTGGCCCTTATACCCAAGAAAGTCGAGGCAAAACAAATGAAAGATTACCGGCCAACCTCGTGTTGTAATGTCATCTACAAAGTAATCTCAAAGATCTTGGCAAACCGGTTAAAAGGATTACTTCCGAACTTCATTGCACCAAATCAATCAGCCTTTGTTAAAGACCGTCTCTTGATTGAAAATGTTTTGTTAGCAACGGAGCTGGTCAAAGATTACCACAAGGACTCGATTGCATCTCGTTGCGCTATGAAAATCGACATCTCCAAAGCTTTCGACTCGGTTCAATGGAATTTCTTGAAAAACACGTTACAAGCCATTGGCATTCCCGACCAATTTATTCACTGGATTATGCTATGCATCTCAACGGCTTCCTTTTTGATTCAAGTCAATGGTGAATTGACGGGTTATTTCAGGAGCGAAAGAGGTTTGCGTCAGGGTTGTGCATTGTCACCTTACCTTTTCGTGATCAGCATGCACGTGCTGTCAACGATCTTAGCCAAGGCTGCTTCCAAGAGGGAATTCAGTTTCCATCCAAAGTGTAAAAATCTCAAACTCACTCACCTTTGTTTCGCAGACGATCTAATGATATTCACTGATGGGAAACTGCGTTCAATGGAAGGAATATTGGGCGTTTTTGATGCATTTGAAGCTATCTCAGAACTAAAGATTAGCATGGAGAAATCAACCATATATCTTGCTAGAGTATCTAATAGAGAAAGAGCAAAGATAAATGACAAATTCAAGTTCGAAATGGGTGAACTTCCGGTGAGATATTTGGGACTGCCTCTTCTAACAAAGCGTATGTCCAGAACAGATTACGCACCATTGATAGAGAGGATAAGGACACGTATAAGCTCTTGGACAGCGCGTTCATTGTCGTATGCAGGCAGGTTACAACTTCTAAAGTCGGTGGTCTCAAGCATTACAAATTTTTGGATATCGGCGTCTAGATTACCGGGAGGTTGTATAAAGGAAATCAACAGTCTATGCTCTGCTTTCCTTTGGTCTGGACCATCTTTAAACACCAAAAAATCAAAAATAACTTGGTCATTGGTTTGCAAGCCTAGAGAAGAAGGTGGTTTGGGAATTAGATCGATAAAGGAGGCAAATTTGGTGTGTTGTCTGAAGCATATATGGAGATTACTTTCAACGCATAAACCATTATGGGTTCAATGGGTTCATTCGACACTCTTGCGGAACCGGTCACTATGGTCCATACAGGACAGTGGAAATAGTACCAGATCGTGGATGTGGCGGAAGATTTTGAAGTACCGAAGCATCGCAAAGCCTTTCCACAAGGTGGAAGTAAAGGATGGATATCATACTTGGTTTTGGTTCAATAATTGGTGTGATATGGGGACGTTAATGGATATTACGGGACACAGAGGGATCATCGATTTGGGGATATCCATCAATGACACAATCACCAACGTCCTTAACAACCATCGGAGAAGAAGACATCGGAATGAAACTCTCAACAAAATAGAAGATGAAATTGATGCAATAAAACTTCGGCATTTGGACGCAAGTCAATTGGGAGCAAAAGACATAGCACTATGGCGATCAAAAACTGGAAGGTACATCAAAAAATTCTTAACGCAGGATACATGGCAGCAAACACGAGCTTCGAGCAGAGAAGTGAACTGGTCCAAAGCAATTTGGTTCAAGTACGCTACTCCAAAATATTCATTTATAGCTTGGTTGGCTATGCATAATCGATTGACAATGGGAGATCGAATGACTATGTGAAATGCAGGGATTTGTCCGAAATGTGTTCTCTGTGGACACCCTTCTGAAACAAGAAACCACTTGTTCTTCCTTTACCCATACTCTAATCAAATTTGGTCATCGCTAACGAGGGGACTTCTTCGTAATAGTTTTACTTCCGATTGGGATACACTGCTTCTCCTTCTCAATGACACATCCAGAAATTATATCAATCGCTTCCTACTAAAGTATGCCTTTCAAGCTTCACTCTATCATCTATGGAGAGAACGAAACGATAGACGACATGGAAAACAATCCTCCACATCCAGTAGTCTACTTCAACTTATTGACAAAAACGTCCGAAATAGATTGATCACTGTTCGAAAGGAGGACTGTCGTTACGAGAAGGGTTTGGTGACCTCGTTCAGTTGCCAACCAACCACTTGAAACAGCATCAAACCACTTGTACGTTTAGAGTTCCGATTACACTTCTTTTGCTCTGATTGCTCTGTTTTTTTATCCAAAAATTTGTTTTGGCTATGCTCTATTTTTAAAATAATTTCAAAACAATGTTGCACATGATGTAAAATAGGTTTTTTGAGTTGAATAAATTTTAAATTCTATTCGAAAAAAACTCAAGATTTCACCGAGCTATATCTAAGTCCTCAGCTTAAGTCGTCAGTGAGGTTCAGTTTACTATTCGAAGCAAGTTTGCGGACCTAGATTCTACTCCATCTTTCGATCCTCAAACGGTTGGATCGTTCGACCTCTCTTACCTATCCACTTGGTTCGGGTTTTATTCAATTCTCACATCCTAGAGCCCCTCATAGATTAAATTATATTAGCACTTGTTGTTGTAAAAGTCAAGCTTTTTTGTTTCACCTTATTACAGAGACAGCAAGAAGATTGTTCAAAGAAGCTCTATTGTACGCTCTAAATAGTACTCCTTATGGGAAAGAAACGGAAAGATAAATCAAATGTACTATTCAGAAGAAGAAAAATAACCATCCATCAAAAGCTACTTTTATTCTTTTAATTTTTTTATAACAATTCATTTAATTAGTTGAACCGATATTAATCAAGCAAAAGAATATACAAACATGTTAAACTTATTCAAAGCTCCAAGAGAATCTGATATATTTCATGTTCCCCACAAATCACGATTTTTCAAACAAACAAATAAGCACGTCCTCTAGATGCATTTGAAAGTGCCACACACGAAGCCAAGTTGGGAAGATAATATAATATTTACACAAGAAACGATTTATATATAACGGCCTTCCATGTTAAACTATATCATAACCACAAGAAAGAAATAAAACAGCAGCTACGGGTAGAATGAGATCCTCGAGAATGATGGGGCTAAGGCATTGCATGGTTTATGTCATGGTCTTTAGTGCCATCGCGGCTACAGTGACAGCATATCCTTACTCATCCCCTCCAAAACCAAAATACAATGCCCCGGTCCCTAAATACAAAGCACCTTATACACCAAAAAAATATTCTCCATACTACTCGGCATCACCACCACCTTCACCATACTATTCTCCTTCTCCAAAGATAAACCATAAATCTCCACCACAACCTTACGTCTACAGCTCTCCACCACCTCCATCATATTACTCTCCTTCCCCAAAGGTTGACTACAAATCTCCGCCACCACCATACGTTTACAGCTCTCCACCTCCACCATACTACTCTCCTTCCCCAAAGGTTGACTACAAATCTCCACCACCACCATACGTCTACAGCTCTCCACCTCCACGATACTACTCTCCTTCTCCAAAGGTTGACTACAACTCTCCACCACCACCATACGTCTACATCTCTCCACCTCCACCATATTACACTCCTTCCCCAAAGGTTGACGACAAGTCTCCACCACCATCATACGTCTACAGCTCTCCACCTCCACCATACTACTCTCCTTCCCCAAAGGTTGACTACAAATCTCCACCACCACCATACGTCTACAGCTCTCCACCTCCACCATACTACTCTCCTTCTCCAAAGGTTGACTACAAATCTCCACCACCACCATACGTCTACAGTTCTCCACCTCCACCATACTACTCTCCTTCTCCTAAGGTTGACTACAAGTCTCCACCACCACCTTACGTCTACAGCTCTCCACCTCCACCATACTACACTCCTTCTCCAAAGGTTGACTACAAGTCTCCACCACCACCTTACGTCTACAGCTCTCCGCCACCTCCACCATACTACTCTCCTTCCCCGAAGGTTGACTACAAATCTCCACCACCACCACCATACGTCTACAGCTCTCCACCTCCACCATACTACTCTCCTTCCCCAAAGGTTGACTACAAATCTCCACCACCACCATACGTCTACAGCTCTCCACCTCCACCATACTACTCTCCTTCTCCAAAGGTTGACTACAAATCTCCACCACCACCATACGTCTACAGCTCTCCACCTCCACCATACTACACACCTTCCCCAAAAGTTGACTACAAGTCTCCACCACCACCTTACGTCTACAGCTCTCCACCTCCACCATACTACACTCCTTCTCCAAAGGTTGACTACAAGTCTCCACCACCACCTTACGTCTACAGCTCTCCACCACCTCCACCATACTACTCTCCTTCCCCAAAGGTTGACTACAAATCTCCGCCACCACCATACGTCTACAGCTCTCCACCTCCACCATACTACTCTCCTTCTCCTAAGGTTGACTACAAGTCTCCACCACCACCTTACGTCTACAACTCTCCACCTCCACCCTACTACTCTCCTTCTCCTAAGGTCACCTACAAGTCTCCACCACCACCTTACGTCTACAGCTCTCCACCTCCACCATACTACTCTCCGTCCCCAAAGGTTGACTACAACTCTCCACCACCACCATACGACTACAGCTCTCCACCTCCACCATATTACACTCCTTCCCCAAAGGTTGACTACAAGTCTCCACCACCACCATACGTCTACAGCTCTCCACCTCCACCATACTACTCTCCTTCTCCTAAGGTTGACTACAAATCTCCACCACCACCATACGTCTACAGCTATCCACCTCCACCATACTACTCTCCTTCCCCTAAGATTGACTACAAATCTCCACCACCACCTTACGTCTACAGCTCTCCACCTCCACCATATTACTCTCCTTCCCCAAAGGTTGACTACAAATCTCCACCACCACCATACGTCTACAGCTCTCCACCTCCACCATACTACTCTCCTTCTCCAAAGGTTGACTACAAATCTCCACCACCACCATACGTCTACAGCTCTCCACATCCATCATACTACACTCCTTCCCCAAAGGTTGACTACAAATCTCCGCCACCACCATACGTCTACAGCTCTCCACCTTCACCATACTACTCTCCTTCTCCTAAGGTTGACTACAAGTCTCCACCACCACCTTACGTCTACAACTCTCCACCTCCACCCTACTACTCTCCTTCTCCTAAGGTCACCTACAAGTCGCCACCACCAGCTTACGTCTATAGCTCTCCACCTCAACCAAACTACTCTCCTTCTCCTAAAGTTGACTACAAGTCTCCACCACCACCTTACGTCTACAGCTCTCCACCTCCACCATACTACTCTCCTTCTCCTAAGGTCACCTACAAGTCTCCACCATCTCCTTACGTCTATAGCTCTCCACCTCCACCATACTACTCTCCTTCTCCTAAAGTTGATTACAAATCTCCACCACCACCATATGTCTACAAGACGCCATACTATTGAGTTATGATTGCAATTATTTATTTTGATGATTTTTTCTCTGTATTTTTTTGTTTTTGTTTCCCGACTATCTTGTTGTTCTTTTATTTAACCAATAAATTTTTGCTATATTTTAATTGCACTTATTGTTCGACGTTATTGAAAATCTAGAGTATTACATTTTGCTATCCGATAATAATCATAAAGAATTCGTTAGGCTTTCGGTATATTAGTTGCATATATTAGAGAACCATATTTGTTGATATATTCCAAATTTCTTTAGTGATACAATTAGTACAAGAATGAATGATTATTGGTATCCTCAAAGTTACCAAAACCGTTTTGAATAAAAATAATTTGGCATTTATGCTAATTGAATTTGGCATATATGCTAATTGAATTTGGCATATATGCTTAATCCAATTTGAACATTTCCAAGAAAATTAAATAAATTTTTTTTTTTTTCAAAAACAATATCGGTTTTAATCTTTGAATTTATTATATTGTTTATGATAACGCATATTTTTTTTTTGAATTGAATGTAAAATTTATTCAAACCTAAAAAATAATTTTATGATAACGCATATTACATTAGAGTAAAATGTTCAAAAAAGGGAATGAGATTTCAGTTCGTGTTTTTAGTGCAACTATTAACAATGGATTTACATTATTGTTCCGTAATTTAAGCGTTTTTCTTGTTATAAAAAAAATCGACAAAACACATAATGAGAAACCCATATATAAGGTCATCTTGGCTGCAAAAAATTATACCGTCAGATTTTATATGCAGCTGAAGTAAAACTAGGCATGTCACGAGCTAGTCAAATGTTATAAATATAACCAATATTTTTTTCAAACGAGCATGTTCCCATAATCACTTAATTTTACAACTTTCATTCGTATTGCATATCATTAAAAGACTCTTATAAAAAGATTGACCCGTTATGCTATATATAGAAAACAAACAAAAAGTGAGAATGACATAGATTTCACTTTCGTCACATTAATGTTATATTACAAATACCTTCGTTTTGGCTAAAATAACCATCAATCAAGTTGTTCCACTGTAAGCTATAACCATCTTTCTGGATGGGTTATAGCAAAACTCAAGATTTCACCGAGCTATATCTAAGTCCTCAGCTTAAGTCGTCAGTGAGGTTCAGTTTACTATTCGAAGCAAGTTGGCGGACCTAGATTCTACTCCATCTTTCGATCCTCAAACGGTTGGATCGTTCGACCTCTCTTACCTATCCACTTGGTTCGGGTTTTATTCAATTCTCACATCCTAGAGCCCCTCATAGATTAAATTATTCTAGCACTTGTTGTTGTAAAAGTCAAGCTTTCTTGTTTCACCTTATTACAGAGACAGCAAGAAGATTGTTCAAAGAAGCTCTATTGTACGCTCTAAATAGTACTCCTTATGGGAAAGAAACGGAAAGATAAATCAAATGTACTATTCAGAAGAAGAAAAATAACCATCCATCAAAAGCTACTTTTATTCTTTTAATTTTTTTATAACAATTCATTTAATTAGTTGAACCGATATTAATCAAGCAAAAGAATATACAAACATGTTAAACTTAATTCAAAGCTCCAAGAGAATCTGATATATTTCATGTTCCCCACAAATCACGATTTTTCAAACAAACAAATAAGCACGTCCTCTAGATGCATTTGAAAGTGCCACACACGAAGCCAAGTTGGGAAGATAATATAATATTTACACAAGAAACGATTTATATATAAAGGCCTTCCATGTTAAACTATATCATAACCACAAGAAAGAAATAAAACAGCAGCTACGGGTAGAATGAGATCCTCAAGAATGATGGGGCTAAGGCATTGCATGGTTTATGTCATGGTCTTTAGTGCCATCGCGGCTACAGTGACAGCATATCCTTACTCATCCCCTCCAAAACCAAAATACAATGCCCCGGTCCCTAAATACAAAGCACCTTATCCACCAAAAAAATATTCTCCATCCTACTCGGCATCACCACCTCCTTCACCATACTATTCTCCTTCTCCAAAGATAAACTATAAATCTCCACCACTACCTTACGTCTACAGCTCTCCACCACCTCCATCATATTACTCTCCTTCCCCAAAGGTTGACTACAAATCTCCGCCACCACCATACGTCTACAGCTCTCCACCTCCACCATACTACTCTCCTTCCCCAAAGGTTGACTACAAATCTCCACCACCACCATATGTCTACAGCTCTCCACCTCCACCATACTACTCTCCTTCTCCTAAGGTTGACTACAAATCTCCACCACCACCATACGTCTACAGCTCTCCACCTCCACCATACTACTCTCCTTCTCCTAAGGTTGACTACAAGTCTCCACCACCACCTTACGTCTACAGCTCTCCACCACCTCCACCATACTACTCTCCTTCTCCGAAGATTGACTACAAATCTCCACCACCACCATACGTCTACAGCTCTCCACCTCCACCATACTACTCTCCTTCTCCTAAGGTTGACTACAAATCTCCACCACCACCTTACGTCTACAGCTCTCCACCTCCACCATACTACACTCCTTCCCCAAAGGTTGACTACAAGTCTCCACCACCACCTTACGTCTACAGCTCTCCACCTCCACCATACTACACTCCTTCTCCAAAGGTTGACTACAAGTCTCCACCACCACCTTACGTCTACAGCTCTCCACCACCTCCACCATACTACTCTCCTTCCCCTAAGATTGACTACATATCTCCACCACCACCTTACGTCTACAGCTCTCCACCACCTCCATCATATTACTCTCCTTCCCCAAAGGTTGACTACAAATCTCCACCACCACCATACGTCTATAGCTCTCCGCCTCCACCATACTATTCTCCTTCTCCTAAGGTTGACTACAAGTCTCCACCACCACCTTACGTCTACAGCTCTCCACCTCCACCATACTACACTCCTTCTCCAAAGGTTGACTACAAGTCTCCACCACCACCTTACGTCTACAGCTCTCCACCACCTCCACCATACTACTCTCCTTCCCCAAAGGTTGATTACAAATCTTCACCACCACCGTACTTCTACAGCTCTCCACCACCTTCGCCATACTCTCCTTCTCCAAAGATTGACTACAAGTCTCCACCACCTCCTTACGTCTACAAGACGCCATACTATTGAGTTATGATTGCAATTATTTATTTTGATGATTTTTGCTCTTGATTTTGTCTGTTGTTTTTTCTTGTATGAGTATCTTGTTAAGCTTTTCGTCGAACCAATACATTTTGGGTATTTTTTAATTGCACTTATTGTTTGATATGTTTGATATTTGTTCGAAGTGATTGGAAATTTAAAGTAGCTACATTTCTCTTTCCAATAAATTTTGTTTTTATTAGGCATTCGGTATATTAGCTGCATATATTATAGAACCATTAAGAATGTGTTCATATATTTCAAATTTCTTTAATGACACAATTCGCACACCAATCGGAATCTTCAAACCTATCAAAAACCGTTTTGAATAAAAATAATTTGGCTTATAACTGGTAAATTTGACGCATGCTAGATTTGATATGTTTATGTTTGCTTTTGTGACTAAGCATATATATGACAAGACTTTGAAACTTTTCAAATATATAAATAATTTGTTGTGAATGCTGGAACATAGAACCTTTCTTCTTATATTTTGCAACATAATTCAACAAATCTAACAGATGACTTTCGGGGGAGGAATCAAAGTTATAACAAAAGAGAATACATAGGCGTTTTATTCCGATTTCAAAATTTGTAAAGCTGAAAACTAGAAAGAATACGGAAATGGAGTTTAAAGGTCCATAGTTACAACATGGGTAGATACATGAAAAGTGAAGAAAAGCATAGATGAAGAGTTAATCAGTGGCGGGACTGGCAGCGTGCGCAGTTGCAGCAGAAGCCAAACCCTTGAGAGAGTATTGTTTGCCGAGCCTCATATCCCATGCTTGCATCTATATAACATATTCGTAACTCTTCACCTGCAAATATGGCAGTGTTACCATTAAAGTGCCCACAAGATTAAGATTCATGCTAATTAGTAACCTCAGTTTTAAACAATAAAAGACCAAAACCTTCTTCCACATCGCGAAGCGTCTTCAACCTTGCATCTGCATTCTGCAACCATAATATGTGCGCATTGGGATCTGCGCAAATTCAAACTAGTCATCACTTTCTTAACGAAAATCCGGCATTAAAGAAAAAAGAACATGTGAATATTATTACCACAGTCGTGATTGTAGAAGGATGGCAGCAAATAAACAGCATGGCCAACTGCACCTACACCTTCAACAGAGGCTGCAGCAAGTGAAAGAAGGTCTTCGCCACATGAGCCTCCAACCAAATCAATACGAAATGCATTGATACGAATCCGGGCGAGCATAGCCGTATACCATTGTTTGGTTAGAACTTCCAGATTTGTTAAGGACTATAAATAGCAAAGAGATCAAAACCAGAACGCTGGAGATAGAATGGATTTGATGTAATATATAGCTCCAAGGATACAAGCAACATCTTCATCCCTGAAATTTGCCTTCCTGAAGGCATTCCATAGCAAACCATAACCGTCTTCTATCTGAAACAATAACAAGCCTGTGACTATCCGGGGTTTGATGGGGCCAATGAATTCATCTTGAGATTTTTATGTTTTACTTATGGCTGTGATGAATACTACAGCGACAAATAACAATCAAATCGAATACAAGAGACTTTGGAATGTTATCCAAAGTTTGCATCACTTACCATGTATGCAATCAGCCCTGTGTCTTTTGACTCCATAGTTTCAAAATCTATTATTAGTGTATTATTTTTCATCCTCAACAGCTCACCTTTGAAATCATCGCAGAAGATAGAGCAGCTGGTTTAAGTATGTCAAGACAGTCAACGGACAGAGCACCTGATATTATCATACAACACAACCTCTTGACCATAAGCGGGTACTTGAAGTTGTGCGTCCTTAGACAAAGATAATAGAGTGTAGTCATCATCAGTGCCAATGCAGAGATTTGAGGAACCATATTATAGCTTTTTGCATAAGCAAGACAGACTAACAAATATCTCTCAAGGTACGACTTCCTTAGTTTTCCTTATTCCATTGAAACTACTATAGAAACAAGAAAGTACTAGACTATACAAGACTCGCTCGACGGGGAATTGACATCAATAACAGATTCATTCAATCCAAATGCATATGAAAAAATCTTCATGTGGTAAAACAAAGAACAACTTCAAGAACTTGATAATATCCACATATGGAAAAAGAAAACATTGAAGCTGATATACAACAAAAGTAAATACGCACTTATGTAAAAGCAAAGAAACCAGAAGGACAAGGGTTGAGTGTCATACCTACAATAATCAACAAAACTTGACCAATCTGCTCTTGTTTCAACATCATGAAAACCCTGCAAATCATCAAAAAAAATATTTTATCATGAACTCGTAGTACACATATAGGGTCATGATTCATCTCTAGAAGAAAAAACCTAAAAAAAACGTGTTTTTATCCATTGAAGCATTTCGTCATACACCTGGTAAGCGTTGCTTCACACGGGAACAATACATCAACAAAACTGTAATTGAGGAAGCAACCCAATAACATGAAAGGGACTCATACAGAATAGAAATATACTAAAGACAAAAAAACACGACCTTTGCGTTATCTTGGCACTCTTGGCTGCAATACGAGACTCCACGATCTTGAAATTTATCAGAACCCATGAGTTTCTTAAGGCAAACATAGCAAACGGAGTCGAACGAAAGATGAGAAGGGCAAGCTACAACAGGCTTGGCCGTGTGTATAAGATCTCCAGCACCAATTCTACGAGTTGCGAACACAGCTCGACCCGCTGACTCGGTGAGCCCGACCCGAATCGGTGGAGGACCCGTCTGACATTCGCCATCTCGATCCGAGCCAGCTGAGGAAAAGAAGAGCGAAGGCGTGAATGGCTTATTCAGACAGTGCAGAGGTTTAAGGCGCGAGAGACAACGGCTATAACGACCTAAACCAAATCGCGACATTTTCGTAGCTCAATTTTTGCTTCGCAGTCTTTTTTTGTTTTCTATGAAGAAAGAAGAATTATAGTTTGAAAATAGCCCCACGAATTTTAAAATTGAGTCAAAAACACCCTTTTACAGTTTTTCTATTTAATTTTTGTGAAGTTTTAATATTACACAATTCTTGCTTTCTCATCTAATAAGTTGTGAAATGTTTTTGACCATCTTGGTGGTGCAAATCCATCTTCATCTCCTTAGGAGGGATAAAACAATCGACCGAGAGGCCAGGCACGTCGAATGCAACGTCGTCTATGGTCCATTTCTCCTCCATTCGAGTCACTGAGATCCCTCCCTTGAGAGTCTCTCCGAATCTCGATATCAACACATCCGTTTTACCTGAATGCGCGATCACCACTTCACTACCTTCGATTGCCCGGTAATCCTCCATCCACGACGACATTGAGGTCTCCCAATATGTCGGAAGAGTTCCTGGTATCTGAATCCTGCATTTTTCAAACCAATAATAGTCATCTAGTGGTTGAGGACTCACCATGTTGGTTGAAATCGAATCTCATATGTTTTATTTTCTAAATGCAAAGAAAGTCGGATTTTTTATGTTTTGGAATTAGTCTGGGTTTTGGTCCAAAAAAATGTTGGTTATAAAAACGACTTTTTTTAGATGACTAGTACGTAACAGGCAATGCAAAAGTCAAAATCACCCTGAACCAAACCAAACTGATGTTGAGTTTGGTTTCACTTGGATTTAGATACTGGATATGAACTAGTCCAAACCAGACGGGAAATAAATTAAAGTAAACAAAGTAGAATTTTAAACTGCCCTCGGTTACAGAACAAATTTTATCATATAATGTGAATCCAACCTAAGTAAACCGAAATAAGTTTGGTTTCGATTTCGGTAATATAATCCTAACCAAACCAAATTTTAAATAGCCAAATGTTGTTATGTACCTGGTTAAGGATGAGTCTTCAAGGCAAACTAAGAGGCCGCTTTTCTGGCTGAAGTAACCAAAGGCAATGTGTTTGATCATCTCAGCCGTAGAGTCGCTGCGTCGCGATAAATCAATTTGGTCGGTCGATAACTTGAGAATGAAACAATCCTTTCCGTTGATTTCTTTCTCTCCAACGAATTGTGCCGAAGAAAAAACTGATGATATTGTTAGAGGATCCAACCCCTAATTGTGTGTTCAGATAAACAAAAAAATCCCCATCAATAGAAGCTAAGTACATTCATCCTTAACAATCCACATCTATATAGAACACAAATACCAAAATTTTAAAGTATGATTAATAACTAGCAAACTCATTTAATAGAAGTACTATACATTTTCGTTTTCTGATAATATATCATTTTGCTGGATTGTTGATATTCTTACTAGAATATATTCATATTAGTTTGATTATTACTTTGATATTCGGATTTTGCTTTTAGTTTCGTAATCATGTTGCCCTGTCAGACAAAACTTCTGGACCACAACCAAACTACAAAACAGAGAAATACCCGACATAGATGACAACACATGAATAAGAGCAAACATAAACCCTCTTTGTTTAGTGTAAATATTCTAATTTAATACCGATAGGAGAGTTAGAGAGGTCTAAACACAAAATGGGACCACTAACACATAATGTTTTGTCCTTAAAACCAAATAATTGTGTAAAGTTGGGATTAACTATAACAACTTTGAATCTCTCTTCCAAGTTCCAACCTTTAAATCCATTTTTTTAAGCGAATGATAAAGTCAATTAGTAGCACGTGATTAAGGCAAAAAGAAAAATCTCAATAGAAAGCTAAAAAAGCATCCCCCAAAGTAGAATGTCAGATCCAACACCATCTTTTTTTTGCCTAAAGCAAATTAATCAATATACAATTATGTGTCTTCACTAGATGTATTTGCTATATTTCAAATCTTGGAAAACTATCGTTACAAGTCTTTCTTCCAAGAATTTTATGGATTGTAAAGTATAACACTTGTTTTGGGGATTTTTTAAATTTCTGGTATTTTCTCATTAACAAGTTATTTTCAAATTTATACAAAATTGAATTATATTTTTTCTAATTTCTCAAAACATTCTTCAAAATCATTGATGTAAATAAAAAACCAAAGAAAACATATACTTACTTGTAGAGCACGCCGCAAAGGCCGTAAGGCACCTTTAGCAGCGTGATCACCAAGCCACGGTGTATAGCGCCAAGCAATTTCTCCATCACTTCCGGCTGTAACCTTATGGCCACCACCAACCAACTCGATGAGCCATTTTTCCGGTAACATTTGCCACATTACGAAGCATCCCTTATGAGACACATGCGAGGCACTACTAGCCGCGGTTGAACCATTAAGGTCATTCACCATACTCATTGTAATTTTTCCGGTCACAAAAGTATTTTTAATACCACCTGCGAGTTTCTTGCATCCCGTTGCTGCCGCAAAATGTTGTATTATGTATTGCGCTGATGATGATACCTTAAATAATCGTAATGATGATGGATTAGTATGATTAACATGCACATATATCTGAACCCTTTTTTCTCTATCAATATGTTGGAGAAAAGTGTATAGTTTTTCTTTATAAAGTAAGCTTTTGAATGATAAACATTTTGAAACTATAATAATATGTACTTTCAATCTAATTTGGGTTTCAGAAGTTTGAAGATCAAAATATCATTTTGATTGATTTTTTTTTTGGCACTCTCTCTTTCTAGTACAAATAATGTATTTTCACTAAATACAAAATAAAATAAGAAAAAATTATATAATTCAGATCTGAAAAACCAAAGCCGCTCGTTATATAGGAATAATTTAAGGGTCTCCTGGAATTATGTATGGATCTCGTGATAGACTCTTGCATTGACTATTCTTTATTCTTTTTTATTTACTGATTTATTTATTTTGCAATGTACATATACACCGAAGTAGTTGAATCTTGTTATGTCACACTGACCTATATTGTCCACAGAGTTTTGCAAAACTCACATCTATCATGAAATCTTTTGAAAAAAAGGCTATAAATAGGTAATATAGCTACCTATTCATAGGAATCTACCTAGCAATATATATTATTAGTAATTTAACTAGAGAGGACTTTGAAAAAAATAAAAAATAATAAACAGGACTACTATAAACTTATCCTCTGAAAATCAAATAGAGTAAAATATTATTTCCGTTGAGAGATATACCACAAACCATTTATAAGGTGTCAAAGAAATGGATGAAAAAAACTTAATGTCAAGTTAATAATAATTCTCAGTTTCTCACCAAATTAAAAACACGTCCAAAACGTTTGATCTAATTAATACCAAATACATTTGAGATGACAAACATCATATATATATCCAATTTAATGTTACCCACCAAAATATTTTCTTTAGTTTAGTCGAAATAGATGAATTTTCATATACGTATAAATATATACATATGTAGATATCACAGATATATAGAGCGTATAAAGTACCTGTTGGAGAGAGATTTTGGAGAGAGGAGGGACAGGGAAGAGAGGACATCCCATAACACTTAGAAGAACCTTCATATCTGGTTTTTTGTGAAAGACCATGAATTGTAATTGTGTCTTTATCCATTTTTTCCATGATTTCGATCTTGTTGTTGATTTTCCTCCTTTTTCTTCTTCTTGTTCTTCTTGATCCATTGGTTCTTCCATCAATGGAGCTAATCTCTGCATTCTCTCTATTTTTTTTATCAACTTTTTGTTTTTTTTTGTTGTTTCTTTCTCTCCCTTTGTGCTTAAGCAGCTTATAGACTTAGTGCGTCTTGTTCACCTTTCTTTTTCTTTGTTTGTTAATTATTGTTATTTTTCTCTCTCTCTCTCTCTCTCTCTCTCTCTGTGGAAAAGTTATATTGGCATAGGTCGTCACAACCTTTCTTTCTCTCTAACCTCTTTTGAGATTTTTTTTTATGTTTTGAGTACTTCTATTGTTATATTTATTTATCTTCTTTTCTTAGGACATTTGAATGTGATTTTTCAACCCCACATCATGGAGGATTCAAGAAAGCTGAAAAGGAGTTTAAGTGTAAACAACTGTTAATTCATTAAAGTATGATATTAGACATCAAAATTTGAGTTAGCAATTTAAGTTATAACTTCACATTGAGCATTTGGGATTTTTTTTGTTTTATAACAATATGCATTATCTGGATATAACTTCGAATGGTGATACATCGGTAATATTATCACAAAAAGAATTAAGCTACATGTTATGGTGTCTTATACTGGGGATCTGTTGCCTCGTCTCACATGAAATCAATTGGAATCTCCAAATAGTTTAATAATTTCTGGAAAAAAAAAGCTTATACCAAGTTACCAACCCATATTGCACTGTTTATTTTTTTTGTATTAGTTTTCTGTTATCGAGATGTTCATACCTTAGATCTGTACATTCTTTTAAATCAGAGACGAGAGCAATTGATATGATCTCTTCTCAAATCAGACTCAAACCTGAGATGTATGTAATCAAAGTCCTTTTGGTACATCAGTTGAACTGTACGCCTTTGATAGCAACTGTATAACTTTGTTATTTTGTAGGTCAATTTTGTGTTTCAAACTCTATATTATACAAAACTGTAAACAAACCAAGTAAAAAAAAAAAAACTTCATTCTAAATTTCAAAATAATAATAATATAACATCAATTTGTTTTAATAACACTTCACTCTAATTTAATGAAAAATATAGTGAACAAGTGTAACCTCAGTTCTACAAGTGTTCTCTTGGGAGTGTGATCCAACATTTAACCGGAAAAAAACAAATTTAAAATTCGCTGAGTTTGATAAAGTGAAACGCTTGAAATTTCAATTTTTTTTATGAAACATGGTATTGAAATTCAAAGTTTGGTCAGGTGAAGATGAAAGTAAAAGGGACGCAAGGAGAGGTGACTTGTCCACGTCTATTTATCCTGTAAATAAGACTAACATTTTCGTCAATTTTTAGACCTTCATTTTATTCCCTGCTAAGATTTAATTTATTGTTCATCGGTCATCTCACAAATGAGACAAAAAAGCAGATAACTTGGAAAAATCAAGTCTATAGATGATGACGCACGTTTAACCTAATCTTTAGCTACTTCCAAGTTAATTTGATGATGATGGAGCTAGATGTTGAATTATATGTAGATAAGATAAAGAAACAGATAACCCCATATATTGAGTTTAGTTATAAGGAGAATTAAACAAGTAAACTTGATAAGTAATTTCGTTCGAGTTCTGTTTTGTTGAGGATTCATTATTTTGGTCCAGACCATGTCATGAATTTCTTCAATTATGAAATTATATTACCCTTCCACTTGGTCATTTGTATTAAGGATGATTGGTTCAACTGTTACTACCAGCGAATGCTATGTTTGCAGATGGTTGTGATTGATAGTGTTTGACAACAATCACAGAAACCGTTCCATACCGTTTTATATTGCTTAGAACCGTTCTAAATTAAAAATTTCTTCCCACGAGCGTTTGTGGTTGCGGGTGGTTGAAAATATTTAAAATATATATATATATATATATTATCTTAAATAATAAACTAAAATTTACACAAAAAAAAATTATTTTAAATTTTTTATTTTTTATATCGAATATTATCATATAAAATTATATACACTTGATATATATTTTAATTAAACTAAAATAAACTTGTAATTATAAAAAAAATATTGTAAAAATACTATTTAATTATTCTATGATTTATTTAAAATATATAGTTTTAATTTTTTATAATAATATATTTTTGATTTCAATTTTAATTTTAATAATTATAAAAATGTTATTGTATATATAAAAAATGTTCCAAACATCTTTCAAATTTTTTATTTAATTATTCTATGATTTATTTAAAATATATAATTTTAATTTTTTTATAATAATATATTTTTGATTTTTATATAAATTATATATTATGTGTATTTTGGTAGTTTTATGTAAATCCGCTATCGTATCCGCTGTAAACCAGTCATATATGTCCTGCAAACGCATCCGTTACCAGCCGTTTTACCAGTCGTATAAATTGTACAATAATGCTATAAACCGCTACCGCCCACTTCCGCAAACTTCCGCAACCGCATTTGTACCCGCTGCATTTAAACAAGTCAAAGCCTTATGTAATGTTTTAAATAACATTTTAAGTATTAAGAATATCTAGTCTGATTTTTGGGATTAGTCTGAATTTCGGGCAAAATAATCTCTGTTATTAAAAAAAATAAAATTTGTCATTAACTAACACGATCATTAAAAAATCGAAAGTAGACAGTAGAACACCTTCAAAATTAAATCAAAACCCAACTTCCTTCCCAAAACTTGTCATATTATAAATGTCTTCAAAAGATAACTCATTTCTCAAAAATAGTCCCAATTCCCAAAAATATTCTCAAACTACTTCTTCCATGTCTTGCACATTAGGGTGTCTCTACTTCATGGTTTTCGACACTTCCAATAAAAAAACCAATAAACTTTTATAAACCAACAGTGCGTGACAAAGAAAAAGTCTCATAGGTATACGCAGGCCCGGCCCGGTCTATGAGATTTGGGCTTCTCTGCCTTGGTGATGAAAGTTTTTTTTGTTTTCTAGAGATATTTATTGTGTATTAAGAGATTAATTGTGATCTAAGTCGTAGAGTAAACCCTGGCTATGCTAGTATAAATTTGTACAAAATGTCTAATAATACTATCAATTTTTAATCTATATGTGGTATCAAATCTTATATATACTTCAAAACTCTAAAAGTTTAAGCGGCCACCAATCTCTTTTATTTTTTTTTCCTCTTGAAATTCCTTTCAATTCGTTGATCATTAATAACACTAACATATCACCACCGATTTCAAAATCTATGATTATACGAAAAGGTTAATACACTCAAAACTTCGGTATAAGAAAAATTCTCGAGTGTGCTGTTAGATTTCGATACGACCAAGATAAGTTTTCTAATTTTAATTTTTGGTATGTTGTTCTCTAAACCAAGACCTATTCACCCTAAACCAAAATTTTATAAACAAAAATCAAGGTTCTAAACCCCTTTCCTACCAAGCAGAAATCCCAACTACTCCCTCTTTTCACAAACTTTTAACATTCTCTCTTGTTCTTAACTCTCTCCCTCTCCTCACTCATTTTCTCCAACGACTACAAGTATTTCCCACCCACAAAGCTCATCAAAATCCACCACTTCCTCACCAATTTCCCTTCCATTTTCTATTTTTTTTTTGTTTGCAGTTCCTCTTTACACATTTAGGGTACACATTCCACTAAAACTCACTCTTTTTATGGTAATGCATGAGCTTAATCTTTTACTTAACTTTTGTTCTTTGGAATTTCTGGATTCTTTTAAGTTTAGGTCATGAATTAGGATTTTTCTCTCTTTAAAATGCTATTTTTAATGATTACGAAAATAAAAAATAGGTCCAGTTTTGCCAAAGCCCAATTTAGAGAAGAGATAAGAATCGAACTTTTTTGATTTCTTGTTTTTTTTTTTTGTCAACCTTTTTTGATTTCTTGTCTAAAAGACTAAAAATTGACAAACACTACTAATTATGCTATTGATTTTTTTTTTTTTTTTTTAAATGATTTTGGTCTACTTCTTTTTTTAATCTATCTCCATGTCGTCATTTTGCCATCAAAACAATATCGAATTGAAAACTACATGTGTTTAGTGTTTCATAACTCTTTATCATGTTTTCCAATTAGTTTATAACAAAAAAACATACTTAATTGATACCGCAAGACCGACTCTAAACTCAAATAGATGGATTTGCGGTTTTTTAAAAATCAAGGTGAGTTTTATCTACAAAACTATATATATATATATATATATTTTTTTGTTTTTAATGAAAATATGCAAACGGCTATTTTTTTTATCTCTACCTTACTGTTTTCCAAAACTTCGGACTGGTACATAAATAATTACCAATTAATCAAATCAATCTTATAAAAAAATTTGGAGAAAAAGAAAAAACTCGCACGACGTCAGGTGAAATCTAATCTTCCAAGCAGCCACGTCGAGAGTTTTTGTATGACAGTAGCATTGTCCTAAGGCTGTTACGTGTCGTTTTCTCATTGGTCTGTCTCGTTAGAAAGGACCCAACCTCGGAGAAAATATAAATCTGAGTACGGAGCGTTGTGAAATTACAATAATAGCCCTTGAAATTCTCGAAAATATCATATCGAAGCCGAGAAAGAGTAAGAAAGGATTGAACGATTGTGTTTCTTCCTAAAGAGTCACTTTGTCTTTCTCTTTTTTGATTTTTCTCTGTTCGTAGGTTTTCTCGATCCCCCACCGTCAAATCCTTCTCCGGCCAATGACTATGATGACTCCGCCTCCGGTTGATGTAATTTCCGATTCATCGTTCTCTCGTGTCTCTGGTTAATTACGATGTTCCCTTCGTGTATCCGCCTTGAATCTGCTTCCGATTCTTTGGTTAGCTGATCGATTAGGTTTTTTTTTGGGATTTGATTTGAATTTGAAGCGGTTGAATCATCGAGGAGGTGCTGCGATTTTTGTTTTGGTTGTGTTAGTTTAGTGATTGTGGTTTCTATTTTTTTTTTTTCTGTTCGTTTTGATCATCGTAGGGCGAGATTAGGGTTTTTTTTTTGGGGGGGGTCGGAAGTGTTGTTTTTTACCTTCATGGTTGTATGTTCATGTTTCGCAGCAGCAAGAGGATGAAGAGATGCTCGTGCCGCATTCAGATTTGGTCGAGGCACCTACTCAGCCCATGGAAGGTTAGACTTTTTTTTGTCTAATTCAATTTGATCCTTTTGGTTTTGATTGGATGAGATAAGATCTTGTGGATATCAGACTGTAGTGCTAGAGGGTAGGATTGATGGTTTACAGTGCTTAGGGTTTTGCCATTTTTTTTTTCCTGTTGTTTATTTTCCACCAACTTTTGATGCATTTGTAGTTTCTCAACCTGAGACTGCTGCGAGTACTGTGGAGAACCAGCCAGCTGAGGATCCTCCCTCTCTGAAATTCACATGGACTATCCCAAATTTCTCTAGGCAAAACACGCGGAAGCATTACTCCGATGTATTTGTCGTTGGAGGTTACAAATGGTAATAGGGTATACCTAGTTGTAGTGTATACTTTCTTGTTGCCATTGTTTGTCCAATATGCATATTGATTGGTTGACACCATTTGGATTTGCTTCTGCAGGCGTATATTAATTTTCCCGAAAGGGAACAATGTCGACCATTTGTCCATGTACTTGGATGTTTCTGATGCTGCGAGCTTGCCGTACGGTTGGAGCAGATATGCTCAGTTCAGTCTGGCTGTAGTCAATCAAATCCACAGCAGATATACCATTAGAAAGGGTATGTGTAATTTATTAATGATGTTTAATTTTTTATATCAACCCATGATTTTGAGTGCATGCATGCGCATATAGTGCCTATGCTCAGGGAAATTATGATTTGCGAAAGTTCGAATGTTGGACTGGAAGAAGGAATCGCTTGTACATATTGGAATATAATCATGTTATTGCTGTCTTAAGTTTACCTGAACGCCCAGAGTGAAAATGAAATATTCATGCTGTGCACCCTTTTCTAATTTAAAGTGAAATTTTACTTGGTTTCTCCTGAACTTGGTATTCTCATAATGTAGCTGTAAGTGACCTTTGGTGATACAATTTTCACTGACATTATGGTTCCTTTTTGTGGCGCAGAGACGCAACATCAATTCAATGCAAGAGAAAGCGATTGGGGATTTACATCATTCATGCCTCTCAGCGAACTCTATGATCCTAGCAGAGGATATTTATTGAATGATACTGTTTTGGTTGAAGCTGAAGTTGCTGTACGTAAGGTTCTTGATTACTGGTCTTATGACTCTAAAAAAGAGACTGGTTTTGTTGGACTCAAGAACCAAGGTGCAACTTGTTACATGAATTCTCTCCTACAGACATTATACCACATACCTTATTTCAGAAAGGTTAGATATAAGTATTCTTGTTTTCTTCTTCAGTTTGTTAAATCCTACGGGTTATCACAAGACAACTGAATTTTGCATGTTGCTTGTAGGCTGTATACCACATGCCAACAACTGAGAACGATGCGCCCACAGCAAGTATACCTTTGGCTCTCCAAAGTTTGTTTTACAAGCTCCAATATAACGACACTAGCGTTGCAACGAAAGAGCTGACAAAGTCGTTTGGTTGGGATACATATGATTCTTTCATGCAACATGATGTCCAAGAACTTAATCGGGTTCTCTGCGAAAAGCTTGAGGACAAAATGAAGGTAATTTTTCTTTTGCTGTTAGGCCATGATTTCCTTCTCAGTTGGTATTTGTTGTTTTGAGCTTGTTTTTCTTTTCTCTATAGGGAACTGTTGTGGAGGGAACAATACAACAGCTATTTGAGGGTCACCATATGAATTATATTGAGTGCATAAATGTAGATTACAAATCTACGCGGAAAGAATCATTTTACGGTATGTAGTATTATACAATTGCACTCTGTTGTCTTATTTTATCATGCCAACTTTATTGTCATGTTCTTATTTTATGGCAGACCTTCAGCTTGATGTTAAAGGCTGCAAGGATGTCTATGCTTCTTTCGACAAGTATGTTGAAGTTGAACGCCTTGAAGGAGACAACAAATATCATGCAGAAGGACAGGGCTTACAGGTCGGTTGTCCTCGCTCTTTCTTTTTCATTTGACTATCTGGGGATGGCTGAGTATTCACAACGGGCCTATTTGGGTACCTAGCAACTCTTTCTTATCTTTAATTTTTCTGCATATTAAAAGCTGCGGATATCTTGTGAAATGTTTTCATTAGTATTGTCTTCTAAGCCAAGTTAATTAGCACCGACCTAACTGTTATTATCACAAATGTCCCCTTATCTAGTCTTATTTTGGAGGAACTTTATGTCTATTGTTTCAGGATGCAAAAAAAGGTGTTCTTTTCATCGATTTTCCACCTGTACTTCAACTCCAGCTCAAGAGGTTTGAATATGACTTTATGAGGGACACCATGGTGAAGGTTAGTATTCGAAGTTGCATATGCCTAAGAAGTGAGCATATGGTTGTGATCATGAATTGCACTTTCTCGTTTTGGTGGTGCCCTGATTTGTAAATGCTGATGTAGCTTTTATTGATAGATAAACGATCGGTATGAATTTCCTCTTCAACTGGATCTTGATAGAGAGGATGGAAAGTATTTATCCCCTGATGCTGACAGGAGTGTACGCAACCTTTACACACTTCACAGGTATTTATTATATATCTTGATTCAGATGTAGTAGATTCCACAGGAGCTTGCATACACAGATTAGATTCTCTATAGAATGCTACTGTTGAGTGTTGATTCAGATGTAGTAGATTCCACAGGAGCTTGAATACACAGATTAGATTCTCTATAGAATGCAACTGTTGAGTGTTGATTATATAAACGAATGCTGTCTCACCATTTAGTTTTTATTTCATTATCTGCTAGGTCTTCTCAAGGAATCTGCTTTATGTAGCTTAGGTTTACCCTGTACATGCACAGTTTATTAGCCTATTATGAGAGTGAAAGACATAATAAAAGGTTTTCATTTCATTTGGTTGCTGCTACATTTTCCTGCTTGACCTGCTAGCTCTCATTTGTCTGCAGTGTCTTAGTTCATAGTGGAGGAGTACATGGTGGGCACTATTACGCTTTTATAAGGCCTACGCTCTCAGATCAGTGGTATGCATCTTTCTGTTATTGAAGTAACATCCATGGTTTTTTATGCTTAAACAAGATTCATAGTTGGGAAGCTACGAAGTAGTTGAATCTGAAAACTAATTTAGTAATCTTATGCTGCTGGTATTCACAAGGTCACACTTTTGAGGAATTCGTCTAAATCATGTTTTTTATGATACTTGATATGTAGTTGACTTCTGTTTTTCTATCCGCTAGTACATTGCTTAGTTTACCTGTCCCTAAAGCTGTCACCTGGAAGATATATTTGCTTACGATGAAATTAGGTTGAATAAAAAATATCTGGATAATATAGATTATAGAAACTAGATTGTTATACTTTGAGCTTCTTTTTCTTTTTTCTTTTCTGCTGTAAACTTGAGAGTTGAGACTAGTGCTTTTGAAGAAATGTTGCATAGGTTTAGTACATGAAGAAATCTGTTATTATGATTATAAGCTCATAATTTAAAGACTGGAACTGCCTATGATGTATTGGTATTCTTGCATGTCACCTGGTGCAAGACTAGCATCACACCATCTCTTCTTGCCTCTAGTTGTTTAAATAACCTGTTAATGTCGTTAAAATCTCTATCACTCTTATGTCTATTATTTTCATGCATAAATTGAGGTGAATAATTTCTAGTTCCTTTTTTTTGGTTTCTGATACTGGTTTCAGATGGCTATTATGAACAGATTTTGTCTCTGCATTTCTCTTAGACTTTTTTTTCTTTTCTCATTAACTAATTTAAGCTTACGTTTCAGGTATAAATTTGATGATGAACGAGTAACTAAGGAAGATTTGAAAAGGGCATTAGAGGAGCAATATGGTGGTGAAGAAGAGGTTGCGTTTTCTTGCTACATTTTCTATGTTTTGCGCTCTAAGCCTAATTCCTCTTGCCTGACATATTTGCTTTGGTGTCTTTTCAGCTACCGCAGACTAACCCTGGTTTCAATAACCCTCCTTTCAAATTCACAAAGTACTCGAATGCTTACATGCTTGTATATATCCGGGAAAGTGACAAAGATAAGATAATCTGCAACGTTGATGAGAAAGACATTGCAGAACACTTGAGGGTAAAATATTTTCAGGCATTTTCCCAGTAGCTATTTGCGTCTGTTTACCTGAATCAGTTCATTACATATTGACAGGTGAGGCTGAAGAAAGAACAAGAAGAAAAGGAAGATAAAAGAAGATACAAGGCACAAGCTCACCTATTTACAATAATTAAGGTTTGTTTTTTTTCTATTTAAGTGGGCCTGATAATATGTTTAAACTGTTTTAGAGTGTAGGTTGACACTGTTGTTACTAATGAAATCTTTGTTAATATTAAAGGTTGCAAGAGATGAAGACCTTAAGGAACAGATTGGGAAGGATATATATTTTGATCTTGTTGATCATGACAAAGTTCGTAGTTTCCGGATCCAGAAACAGACACCATTTCAACAATTTAAGGTACTTTCCTCATTATCTTTTATTGTTTGTTTTCCAAAAAGGAAAAAAATTGCATCTATTGTAGAAATGGGTTATGTGAAAATTGTCTTTTTGGTATCTTGAAAACACTAAGAACAATTGATCTGGATTTTCATGAGATATTTCAAACTGTTGCTAACTAAAAACTTCTTTATGTACTTGTAATTTAAACTTTATCAATCTTTGACCTCCAACTTTATGCTGATATAGGAAGAGGTGGCCAAAGAATTTGGTGTACCTGTTCAGTTGCAGAGGTTCTGGATTTGGGCAAAGCGACAAAACCATACCTATCGTCCCAATCGCCCCCTTACGCCTCAGGAGGAATTACAGCCGGTAGTTTAATCCTTCTCATTGCTATTCATGCATGTAGTTTGCCTCTCTATTCTGGATATATGAGTTTATAGCAAGTAATACTCCTACTAGTATAGAATCTGATCACCCGCTTCCTTTTTATTTCCAATATTATAATCTTTACATCTAACTATCTGATTTTCTGGTTTCAAGTGTTTCTAATCCTGTTGTTTGGAGCTTGTTATTTTGTTAGTATTTCAGAATTTCCTAGCGCCGGTTATTTTTATTAGGAATTAAATAAGAGTCCCTTACTAATTAATCTATGTTCATCATGTACCAATGTGTTTATTTTGGAAAATGGGTTTGTAGGTTGGACAAATAAGAGAGGCATCTAACAAGGCAAACACTGCTGAACTAAAGCTGTTTTTGGAAGTAGAGCAGCTGGTAAGAATCTGGATGCAAAGATTAATTGTTGAGGCCTTATCATTGAAAGAAAAACTGAAGTTAATTGATTAACAGGGACGATGAGCTAAAATTACCTTACTAATTTTTGTATAATTCAGGATTTACGTCCTATTCCTCCTCCTGAAAAATCAAAAGAAGATATTCTTCTTTTCTTTAAGCTTTATGACCCTGAGAAGGCACAATTAAGGTAATATTGTTTTCCACCCTTTCTTTATTTGTTCTGACTTCTATATAAAGTGGTCTACCACAGCTTTAGTAACAATTTTTCTACAAGAATGAGGTCTTTCTTCCCTTTTCTTTGTGATCAGAGAAGTTCTGACCCTTTTTTCTCTTTTTGTCTTTTTTTTTTATCGACTTTCTTTTTTCATTTATTGTGCTACCAGGTATGTTGGGAGACTGATGGTGAAAAGTTCCAGTAAGCCTATGGATATAACAGGAAAACTGAATGAATTGGCTGGCTTTGCTCCTGATGAAGAAATAGAACTTTTTGAGGTTTGCTGCTGCTCGTGCCCCTTAACCTTTTTTTTTTATCATGCTTATGGTTATCAACTATGTTATTAACAGTTTTTTGGACTTATTTACAGGAAATAAAGTTTGAACCTTGTGTTATGTGCGAACACCTGGATAAGAAAACTTCATTCAGATTGTGTCAAGTAATGTTTCACTCGTATCTACTGAAATCTTACAGTCGCGTGTCTCTTTGTTGACATTGGGTTTCTTGCTTTCAGATTGAAGATGGAGATATCATTTGCTTTCAGAAACCTCTTGTTAACAAGGATATTGAATGCCGCTACCCAGCTGTGCCTTCGTTTCTTGAATATGTCCAGAATCGACAGGTACAATTCTACTAAGCCCTGTTTCCTAAAGTTAAGCTTGGTAGAGTTAGACTAAGAATGGCGTTCTAACGTTAAAATTTCTTTCAAGTGGAAAATAAGTGTTTAATGATTTAGGCCTGGTAGAGTGCTCTGATGCAGCAGCTCTAAACTTCAGTTATATGTACCAAAAGTTCCTAATATGTTAATCGAATCAGAGTAAAACCTATGCTGATATCCCTCTAATTCTTTCTATTGTGCTGGTATGCAAGTATTTCGGATTCTGATCATTCATGTCTTCATAGCAAATTTGCAAATGTTCTGTGGAATTGTTTCTAGCTGGAATGATTCGTTGGTGAAACTTTTGCGGTTTTGTAATTTTGTAGGTGGTCCGGTTTCGTGCTCTGGAAAAACCTAAAGAAGATGAGTTTGTTCTGGAGTTGTAAGTACCTCTGTTGACAAATTTGTTTCTGCTGATTTCAGTGAGGAATTCATAATTCTTTTTTCTTAGGTCAAAGTTGCACACCTATGACGATGTCGTGGAGAAAGTGGCTCAGAAGCTTTGTCTCGACGATCCATCCAAACTTAGGCTTACATCTCACAATTGCTATTCCCAGCAACCCAAACCTCAGCCTATCAAATACCGTGGAGTAGACCATTTGTCAGATATGTTAGTTCACTACAATCAGGTATTGACGTGAAGTTCAGTGAATTTATTCTTCTTACTATATAATCGCGTTTGCTTATTGGATTGTTTTTATTTTCAGACGTCTGACATTTTGTATTATGAAGTCCTGGACATTCCTCTTCCAGAGTTGCAAGGTCTTAAAACCTTAAAAGTTGCTTTCCATCATGCCACGAAGGAAGAAGTACGTGTAGATTTTTTTTTTTTTTTTTTAAATAGTCTTTTGTATATTGGATTAACTTTCACGCCTTCTAACCATCACTGTACAGGTGGTAATCCACAATATCAGACTACCTAAACAAAGCACGGTCGGAGATGTTATTAATGAACTTAAAACAAAGGTGGGTCGGTTTAGTTGCAATTTCTTTGTTAAATGGCTGGTTTAGTTTTGGAAGTTGGTGTTTTCTTCCTTTTAATCGATCTGTGGATTGTTGCTCTCTGGCTTGTCTAAAAGGACTATATTAAATCGACAATCCACTGAAACCGAAGGCAGTCCACATCTAGATTACTGGGTGCATCTATTGCTGACCTCCATACTTGTTGCTGAGGAAATTTCGTTTTTAGGGCTTTTTGGATTTTAATGGATTTCTACACATTCGATGTTTTGCAAGTTAATCGAAGGTTTATGCCTGATACAGGTGGAGCTTTCGCATCCAGATGCAGAACTGAGATTACTTGAGGTGTTTTACCACAAGATTTACAAGGTAACAAGCGACTTCTTATCTTAAACATTGTAGTCGTTTTTTTCATGATCCTACGATCTCGGCTACCGTATCTCCTGATGAAATTATTGCACTCTGAAATATAATGAACATTAATCGAAGGTACTTGTATGTCTTGCAGATTTTCCCATCAACTGAGAGAATTGAGAATATAAATGACCAGTACTGGACTTTACGAGCTGAGGAGGTATATTACTAGGCTGCGCCTTCTATTACCTTAGTTTTATCATCACAGCTTTTTGGTGTATTCTAAAACAATATTAAATGCAAGTTTTCTCTGGTTATTAATCCATCCTTCAGAGATGCTAACTGATGTTTTCTGAAATTTCAGATTCCAGAAGAAGAGAAGAATATTGGTCCAAATGATCGCTTAATTCTTGTGTACCACTTTGCTAAGGAGACTGGACAAAATCAGGTGCCTAATCAGTTATCAAGCTTTTGTTATATAACCGTAATATGAGTTCTAGCCTTTTGAAGCCGGGCGCATGACAAAGTATCTTAATCAGTATCATGTTTGTTTGTTCCTCAGCAAGTGCAAAACTTTGGCGAGCCCTTCTTCTTGGTAATCCATGAAGGTGAAACTCTAGAAGAAATCAAGAACCGTATCCAAAAGAAGCTTCATGTGTCTGATGAGGACTTTGCCAAGGTATGCATGACTCGAGTAACGATCAATAAAAAGATATATCTGTAATTTTCCGTGGAACTGGTAAAATTCTTAATGCTTCATTCACTATGTAGTGGAAATTTGCGTTTATGTCAATGGGGCGACCGGAGTACTTGCAGGACACAGATGTTGTTTATAATCGCTTTCAGGTGCTTACTTTTTCTTAGCCTTTAATTTTGTAGAAAAGCTCTTCTTGTATCTGAGATCTAACTCTCTTTTTTTTTTTTCTCGGATTCAAACTAATAAAGCAGAGAAGAGATGTCTATGGTGCTTTTGAGCAGTACCTCGGGTTGGAGCACACTGATACTACTCCTAAGAGGGCCTATGCTGCAAACCAGGTAACATTTTCTTGGTTATTAGATTCTATTGCCTAAGGAGGTGTAACCAAAGTCCCTCTTTTGTTGATTTTTTTGTTTTGTTTTTTGCGTCGTCCTTGTAGAACCGACACACTTACGAGAAACCGGTGAAAATATACAATTAGCCAAAACAAAACAAAAGCACAAATGTCAGCAAGAGACGTCGTGGGAGCAACGGTTGGACCAAGGCATCGTCGAATAAGAAGGGAAAGAGCTGAGTGTGAGGTGTGATGACGGTAGGATGTTGTAGAGAATTTGGGTCTGATAGGGTTTTGGGTTGCGCATTGATAGTGTTTCTTTTTTTTTTTTCTTTCTTTTCTAAATTTCTCTCTCGTGCTTCAATACTTTGTGTTAATATATCGAATGTGTGAGACTATTTGGAACATGCAATTTTTATTTTGGAAAACAAAAAAAAATGGAAGCCCGTCGCTTGGATTCTGGAGCGCGGTTGGGTTTCAGAGGTTTATAGAATACCGAAACATTTGTAATTCTAGAGATTTGGGGTTTAAGAAGATTTTTGACTGGCGATTGTATAGCTTTTGCATTTCCAAATTATTATTGTTTGCTTTGCCGAAATCATATGGATAGGTTTCAAGGGCTCGAATCTAAGGTACGTATTGTATCAGATGACGGAATTGGTGGAGGATGACGCCGAAGTACGCGAGGGAGGAGCATGCATCTGAAAAGTCATAACGATTGTTATGAGGAATGGGTTTGTAACATTTCAAGAAATATAAGTCCGACTTATCACGAGACTCGATATACTTCTTCTGGTGTGGTTTTGTTCAAAGAGATGGATTTATAACACTAATTAATAGAAACGCTGTTAAGATGTGAAAATTTCCAAAAGACGAGGATCTCATAATACATCAGCTCTATATGGGATTACTCTCAGCTCTATGCAACTCTATAGGATACAACACCGTCTGTTGTCTCAACCACAAGTCTCTTCATTCGCGTCAGCAGCACCGTGTACGCTTTCTCCTTATGGCCTGCGATCATACAACCACCATCATCTTTGTCCAACTATCTATAATCTGGTTTAAGAGAGTACTGACTTGAGATGATTAACCTAGTCATGCTACAAGGAGATGCAATGACGAAGATATGAACCTACCAAGGCCTAGAGTTGGAATCTCATCTGCACGGAAGTAGTAGGATCCGTTTCTTTCTTTCTTGCTATCGAGGATCAAGTTGAATTTCTCCACAGCAGTGAGCAGATCCTGGAAACATAAGCAGGTTAAACATATTTAGCGGAATATGAAGAGAACCTATAAGCGTTTCATTACTATAAATAGACAAAACATTCAATCCTTTGGGCATAGAGATTATTCAGACTTGAGTGTGATTTCTAGTTTTCGAAAGAAAGACGAAAAATCTGTGAGGCTAAAACATGAAAGATGGATAAACTTCAGCAGGCAAATGATACTTTGCATGGCAACAAAAGAGACTGGAACTGTATTTAACACTACAAGCCTTCCGAATGGTATTAGTTCCATTGCATCAGACAGAATGGCAGATTAAACAAGGCAGCAAGAGAGGTAAAACAAATTCTAACAAAAATCCATTCACTGGTGGAGCACCAGATGATATTGCAGGTTTAAGAGCCAGGTCTACAGAATAACTGAACCAGTCCTATTGAAAGTATCAGACTATCAGCTATTCTTCCTCGTATAAAAAGAACCAGAAGGATTTTGACAATTGGACAGCCAGCAGGAGATTAGCAATTTCTCAGCTTTGCGCACACAACGAATTTGATGGCAGGGCATTATGGAAAATCAGAAATAAAGAACGTTGGCTTATTCATTAGAAGTTGGAACAACGGGAATGATAATATTTTCTCAACTGTCGAAATCATTAGGGATTATTGGTTCAGTTCTTAATATGCACTACGACGTGTTCTTAAATGTTAGTCAAGAAGAGAAACATTTGATGTAATACGAGAATTTGGATAATCTTCATACCTCCCACGATGCTAGAGACTTCATGTAAGAGGGAAGGCTTTCATATTCTTCTTTTAGCAACGTTATTGTAGGCCCTGAAGTTCTATCCATCTCTAGTGTTGCATACTCATCTTCTGCATGCAACAAATTCTAACATAATATACCAGAAACTAATGAAATTCACCGACATTCATATCACACTAGTAAAGGCTTAGAGATAACCATTAGAAAGCTGTGACGCCTTTGGAGCTGGTAGAGCACTTGTGTCAAATGATTTGCCCCTATATCATAGGAAAACTTGCTGATGTACGACTATGAGGAAACACATAAAGATTTATTATTTCTAAGGCATCAAACCTACTTCACTGATTCTTCCAAAGATGTGTCAGGATCCTTCGCATTATCATTAACTGGCAAAAGTTGGAAAAGTAAGAAACATTAAGAACATGATCAGGATAGGAAAACCATCCATTACATCCTAAGCAATTACAGCAAATCATAGCACTCTATCAACACTGGAGAAAAATGTTGCTGCTTCACCTTTTGAAGCTAAAGTTGCAAGACAAGCATCTGAAAGCCCAAGATTCTTCAAATTTAGTGAATCATCTAGACTATGAAACATTAAAGAAAAACAATCCAGCACAACATTCCTTGTTTCACAACTCGTGATAACGAAAACGTTAGGATTTGATCAGGAGGACAAAATAAACGTTAACTTTGTAATAAATCAATGCTTAAAGCTGCTTATTGTCTTGTTGATAACATCAATCTACCCGAGACTAAGACGAAGCTAAAATCAGAACCGATAAGCAACTGCCAAAAAATCCTAATTTCTCACCAAAAAGTTCAAAAAGGATACAGATCGTCCTCGTCTAATCCTTTTATGAATGAACGTTGCAACGAATGAGGCTCAAAATCATCATCCGAATGCTTTGAATACTCATGACCAAATGCTCCAACATCAGATTCTTCATCATCTCTACCTTCATCAATCTCAATTTCTAGGTCCAAATAAACATAAAATCGATAAGAGAAGCTTCGAAAGTCACTACATTTCAATCTCTCAAAATCTCAGCTTTCAAATCGAAAAAGGATAAGAGTACCAGGAACATAGCCAAAGGCTGTGAGTCGGTCCTGGAGATTCACAAGTTCGTCTTGGTTATTTTTATAGATCTGATTACAGTGACCGAGAAGCTCCTCGAAGGAAACTGTACCGAACGACATGGAATCAAGGAAATTCAGCTCGGAACCAGTGGTTGAGATTCGACGATTCAAGCTCTTGATGAAAGTAGACGAAGCCGAATCTGCCAAAAATCGAGAGAAAAAAAACACGAAAAAGAAGTGAAAATTGATTAGGGTTTATGACAAAATCGGAGGAACAAAAGAAGAAGAAGAGAAAACAGACCGAGAGGAATAGGGCGGCGATTGAGAGAGAGATTGAAGGCGTCGCAGCTGCTTTGAAGATGATTGCAGAATCCTCCTAAGCTCTTGCTCAATCTCTTGAGCTCTTCTTCCATCTCTGAAAAATTTCTCGTCTTTTTGCTCTCTGATCTCTCTCTTTCAATTTTTTTTTTTTTAATCTCTGATTTTTGTTTTGGCGGGAAATAGATTTCACCGGTTTATTGATTTTCTGCGGGACGGGACAGAAAAAATGCATACTCGATAATCCCACTAACTTACCGCTTACCGGATCTCGGATGAATTATTTTATCCGAACTAAGTTTAAATCGAATCTCTAATTTATCCAATCTTCGCGAAAATCATTTAGAGCATCTCCAACTCCACTCTATTTCTCATTCTAAAATGGAATTTGGAGTAAAATCATGACCAATTTTATTCCATTTCCAGTTCTAAAAAGGAGTAGAAAAATAAATTTACTCTAAATATGGAATAATCTTATTCATCATTCTATTTTTTTACTCATCACTCCATTTTCTATTTTAAAATAAAATGAAATTTTTAGTTAAACTCAATTCCATTTTAGAATCACTCTATTTTAGAATAGAAAAATGAAGTGATGGACTAGAAATGCTCTTAGCCGTTGAATCATTTGGATTTGGATCCCCTCAACCCGAAATCTACCTTAACTTGATATTCTATCTTTTTTTATATGGCAATCCATGGTCTAAGTTTGACATTTTTCTATATATTCCGCATTTTTTAGGCTCCGAATAGAAATAATACGAATCTAAATGAGATAAATGTAAAATTGGCGGAATAATATCAAACTTTAAAAAAATTTGATATTATTCGGTCGGTCCCGCACCTATATCAAATTTTCCGAAGAATTTACGCACGTGTGTGCCTGATGTGACAACGTGCACACGAATTTCAAAAAGATGGTGACGAAAGAACAATAAGTTTGTTGTTTCGGTCTCAAATCTCCGCCGTGAAATCAACTATCTATGGCCTTCTCCTCATACTTCGCTCGCTCTCGCCTCTCCTCTAGAGCCGTCTCCGTCTTCCTCCGCCCTACGCGTCGTCAGCTCCACTCGACGCCCAAGCCAACTGGTGAATCGACCGTCATTTCACCGGAGATGGGACGCCGGAGACTCCCAAATTGGTGGTCGAGCTCTCTTCTCCCGTTGGCAATTGCCGCCTCCGCCACCTCTTTCGCGTTCCTGAACCAGTCGCATCCTTCTATCAGCGAATCATCATCGGCTTTGGATTCTAGGTTTGTGAATTTTATAAACTCTTTGTTTGATTTGAAGTCTCCAAAAAGTCTTCAAAATTGTTTCATTTTCTCTGCAGAGGTATAACTATTGGCGGAAAAGATAGCACTGAGCCTGTAGTTAAAGGGGAATACACAGAAGTTCCTGAGGAGCTTATTGCTCAATTGAAAACAATCCTCGAGGTGATGCAAATTTGAGTTTGTTTCTCTATTCCTGTTTTGAACAATTCTTGAAATTTTCTGAGTTTTCGACTGTGGATAACTTTATTGATCAAGAACTCTACTTCATATTTCTGCAAATTTGAACAGCAATTTCGTTATTAAGAAAGGGTTTTTATCTGTTTCTGAATTTAGCTGCCTATCTGTTTCCTTGTGTTTAAGGATAACTTGACAACGGACTACGATGAGAGGTACTTCCATGGGAAGCCCCAGAATAGTTTCCACAAGTCGGTAAACATTCCTGATGTAGTTGTTTTCCCGAGGTGAGACTACTTATTGGCACAATGGTTTCTACCATCTAGATTAAATATCAGTATTTGAGAATGGTTCTAATTGTGTAAGACTGTGACAACTGAGTGCCTTGAATTCGCTTCTGTTAATCTTTTGACTTCATCCTGGAAATTATAAGGCAAAAGAAATGCATTGATCACCATCCTCTTAAATATTGTTTAGGTCCGAAGAAGAAGTCTCCAAGATTCTTCAATCCTGCAATGAATATAAGGTTTGTAAGTTTGACCTGTAGAAGATTCACTGCTCAGTCTTCTAAATTCTAGTCTAGGCCAACATGCTATATTTACTTGGGATGTATAGCTTCCTGGTGGATTGATCTTTCAGACTTTTATTACCCTGATTTTTTTTGGCTTGAATGAAGCTATTCTCTGCTCTTGAGCAAGAATTAATTCTGGCAATATTTACTATTTGTTTAGGTTCCTATTGTACCATATGGTGGGGCAACATCGATTGAGGGTCATACCCTGGCTCCAAAAGGAGGCGTATGCATTGACATGTCATCAATGAAGGTACGGCTAATCTTTTGTGTCTGACATCACCGTCCTTGATTTTCATTTAAAACATATCCTTTTGGTGTCATACAATAAACAAAGTGTGGCGTTTCATTCCATGAACCTGCTACATTTGTAAAGGAAGAAAATTCCTATATAGTTTCTTAAATCAGGAAATAGAAAGAATATGCGTCATGTACACTCCGCGTACAAATGTTATTGAAATTATGCCTCTCTTCCTCGCACTTCTTTCAAACTGTAGAGGGTGAAAGCATTGCATGTGGAGGATATGGACGTTGTTGTTGAGCCCGGAATTGGTTGGCTGGAGCTTAATGAATATTTGGAACAATACGGTCTATTCTTTCCTCTTGATCCAGGTTAGGCAACATTGAGACAGTGCCTTAGCTCTCGGATCGTAACTTTCGTGTTTGTGTTTTAATATGTGGAACACATTTTAGATTAACTGATCTTATTTTATGTGAATGTCAATTACCCTAAGAGAATTTTTATCTGCAGTCGCTGTATCATTCAACATCTTTAGCATTGTGTTCAATTGACTCTTGAAATAGTACGGACTTGAATTTCCACGTTTCTGGGTTCCGTTCAGCAATTTGATAAAAAAGATGTCTGGTGCAGGACCTGGTGCAACCATAGGAGGCATGTGTGCTACACGTTGCTCTGGCTCTTTAGCTGTAAGGTAGTTCCCCTGACTATTCACTTGAGTTTCTCTCCCATCTTTCTGAAAATTGTGGGGTTGCTTTAATCTTGTTGGCTATGATAATGCTGCTACTAGCTTGTAGGTATGGAACCATGCGTGACAATGTTATAAGCCTTAAGGTTTGTTGTTTCTTCCACTGATTTATGTCTGATTGTACAATTCTATTTTATTTATGTTATGATCATCTCAGGTGGTTCTTCCTAATGGAGATGTTGTGAAGACAGCTTCGCGTGCTAGAAAGAGTGCTGCAGGGTTTGTCTTCAGTCTTCAACTGATTTCTTGGTTCTTTGTTTGGATTTCTTTTTCTCGGAAATGAGAAACAATAGATAAAAATTGAATGGTATGTTTCCAGTCGTTTGATGACCTATCATGTCACTAGCTAGAACTATAAGAAAATAGTTTCAGATCGGCTGGTTTATGTGGTATTCTTTGCTAATTGCAAGTTTGAAACAAAATTTAATATACTTCTTCTTTATCATTTTTGAAGAACGTCTTCTGAACTATTTTTTCTGCTGTGCAAAAACATTGAAAAAATTCAGTTCATTTGGCTGGAAAAAAAGTATTCTCCCAAATATTCGGAGGACTGAATATTTTGCATCCCTAAGCATTTGTTCTATCTAACTATATAGTTTTGTTGCACTGTCTTCTCTTCTCTCTTTGATGTTTTGATGTTGTTTCCACTGACCAAACCATCAAGCAGACTAGTTTTAGCCTTTGAGCTAATGTTTGATACTTGTCGGAATGGTGTCTCAGATACGATTTGACCCGCTTGATTATTGGGAGTGAGGGGACTTTGGGGGTCATCACTGAGGTTACTCTCCGGCTTCAGAGAATCCCTCAACATTCAGTGGTATATTGACTTCTTCCTTATAGTACGGTACCTTTCTTTTATGTTTGGGTTCTATATCACGTTTTCTACCAAGCAGAAAGATATTCATGCTTCTTTGCTATGTGTTTTAGTTTCTCCCTAAAGGTCGAAACTGAGTTCAAATTTTTGCAAACAGATTAATGTTTAGCGAATTTATATCCCTTGCCAGTGAAATCATATATACTGATTGGACTGTCAACTATCCCTGCTTTGGCTTAACTTGTTTCTTTGCTTAGTTTTTATTTCTCAATTCTTAAATAAGCAGAGTTAAATGAATAGTGATAGTCGTGTCCCTTGTGGACCCTTGTTTCCCTTGCTTCTGTTTAGAAAGACTTCCTACTTTAGTATGGGATTAGGCTGATTCTTGGCTATGGATATTACATCATTTTAATATTCAAGAGCGTAAAATAGCATTACAATTTTCCATCATGCCTTGCCTGACAGAACACCATTTGTGATCATTCACAATGGTTTGCAAATTTCCTTATGATTCAGTGTCAGACATCTCTGTTATGTTTTCAGGTGGCAGTGTGCAATTTCCCTACAGTTAAGGATGCTGCAGACGTGGCCATTGCCACTATGCTGACTGGAATACAGGTTAGACTTCTGCTTCTGAATGATATTATTTAAAACTTTTATTAGAATCTTCTTAGCCGTACCTGTATCCCCATCAGGTGTCAAGATTGGAGCTCCTTGACGAGGTTCAAATCAGGGCTATTAATATGGCAAACGGGAAAAACTTGACTGAAGCCCCAACTCTGATGTTCGAATTTATAGGGACAGGTGATCCTGCAACATATTTCTTGTATTTTCCAAGTGGATGTTCAAGCAATCTAAGATTATACGTCTCTTGTAGCAGTTTCACTCTTTGTAAACAATATCTGCATTTGTTAAAGAAAGCATATTCACTCCCCTGCATCTTCTATCTCATCCGATCACAGGATTCTCATGCTCGGTCTTGGTGCTAGACACATAAAAACAGAATCATTGTCTTCTAGTTCTCCTAATCATTTTTATTTTTGTTTTTCCTTTTCTCTCTCGTTTAGCGGCATATGCACGTGAGCAGACTCAAATTGTTCAGCAGATTGCTTCTAAACACAATGGCTCAGAATTTGTGTTCGCAGAAGAATCTGAAGCAAAAAAGGAACTCTGGAAGGTAATTTTCTGTCCCACTCCCAACCCTTTCCCCTTCAACCTTCCAGCATAGAATGAGAAGCAGAAAAGAAGGAGAAATATGTTCTTGTTCTTGGTGTAGTGTTTTCTCTTTCCAGCGGTTATTTTTTTGTGATATTGTCCAATTTTGATCTTTTGACAATCCAGGTTATGATTTACTATCACATGTATAGAAACATTTTCTGGTTATTTTCTTTGTAGAAAATGAGGCTTTGCGCAAGAAAATACTCTACATTGATATCTCTTTCGTCTACTTCTTATAAGGTTGAGTAACCAAAGTCTCTGTTTTTTATGCAGATAAGAAAGGAGGCGCTGTGGGCTTGCTATGCGATGGCGCCAGGTCATGAAGCAATGACTACGGTATGTTGTTTTCTTTAAATACACTTTGGTTGTAGAACTTTCTCAGCTACAATCAGGAACCTCAAATCATGCTATGCCATAAATATTTTTTGTTGTTTACTTCATTTTTTATTTATAAGGTCGAACACCAAAGAATCATCTGTAACTATTTCTTGTACAGGATGTGTGTGTCCCTTTGTCTCACCTTGCAGAAATAATAACAAGATCCAAGAAAGAGATTGACGCATCGCAGTTGTTGTGGTATCTTAGTTCTCAGCATCACGATTATACTAAGCATTAGCTTTCTATAAAGTGTATGCTGATTATAGTTGCTCTACTTTCAGTACCGTCGTTGCACATGCCGGAGATGGAAACTTTCATACATGTATCATGTTTGATCCGAACAATGAAGAGCAGCGAAGAGAAGCAGAGAGATTGAACCACTTTATGGTTCACGTTGCACTGTCCATGGATGGTAAATTCCTTTTCCATTCTATGTGTTTTGTAAAAGTACTAACAGATTTGGACTTCTTATCAAATTCTTAAAGCATAAATGAAAACGAACGCATAGAAGATCAGTAGGAGTATAATATTTGTCCCTTTTGATAATCAACAAATAGGTTATATATGTTGCTAGAGTTATACAAACAAGTGAGTCCTAGTATTTTTACTTTTTAACAGGCTGATGTGGTGCTTGTTAGCTTTAAGTTTGCTTTTATGTTTACGTCTCTCTTCTACTAGTGTGCCTCTGATCCATTTTTCTATTCTTTACAATGTGTATACGCTTGTTCCTCGGTTTAGGAGACATGATTCTAGTGATGCAACTTGGTTCTGAATATGCACTTTGTCCCATTTATCAGGAACATGTACTGGAGAGCACGGTGTTGGAACAGGAAAAATGAAGGTAACTCATGGTTAAACCTATACCTGCCTCGGTTGGCATCATCACTTGTTTTGAAACCCACGCGTTTTTTATTTAAGATCATGTCATGTGATATATTTATATGAATGTGTGTATGTGATTTGAACGGTTATTTCGATTATGTCATGGAAGTATCTGGAGAAGGAACTGGGAATAGAAGCACTGCAAACTATGAAGAAAATCAAGAAAACGTTGGACCCAAACGATATCATGAACCCGGGAAAGCTAATTCCTCCACATGTGTGTTTCTAAGTGTATTTCTTCAGGTAATAACGTTTCATTGGTAAACCATGTGTCAATGAAACTCCAAAATGAGGTATGGTTTCTCTTGTGGGCAATAATAAGAGAGAAGAGAAGTTAATTGTAATGTTGTTTGTGTAACATTGTATCTTTGGCTCACATACTGTTTGTCTTTGGTCTGTAAAATCCAAAAGTTTCATATAAGTACAAAACAGCTGATGCAAGCATTTGAATCATATTTTGCGTTTACTTGCTATCAAGTGGTAATTTAAGTAAAGGAGAGAGGGACGTGTTGTGTATCTTCCAAGCACCAACTCCTACCACTAGAGACAAAAACATTGGGTCATTATATTCTATATATCGATTTAGCGGAATAGGTGAAAACAAAATTGGTGATTTCGGGCTTATTCCGCGATGTACTACTTTTGTTTGGGTTTCTATTGTTTGTTCAAACTCTTTTGAGTCTTCTTATGATGTTCATATTTACGAAAGAGAACCCGGTGCTGATAGTTCACTTGTTTAGCAAGAATTATTTTGGTAGGAAGTTGAGTCTTTATTCCTAGGTTCGAGTCTCCGTTGGAAATGGATGATTTACGTTTTCACTAGTATCATCAAATGATGGTCTCATAACAAATGATATTATTCGCCTAAAACCATGTGCAATGAGGTTGTTGAATATTTTATTTAGTCATGGACAAAAAATTCTTAACCGAATCTAGACGAAATTACCCGAACCGAATTTCTAAAATACCCGAATGGGTTCTAAACACGTAGTATCGAAATCCGAACCGAACCGAGAATCGAACAGGTATCCGAAACATAAACTATTCGGTTATTTTTACTGTTTTTTGTTATTTTCTGGGTATTTTCGAAAATTTCGGGTAATTTTTCTGGTATTTTAGGGAAATTTCGGATAATTTTGAGTATTGTAGGTAAAAAACATCCGAACGGTTTCTATTTTGAGAACTCGGACCCGATCCGAATCCGAAAGGAATCGAACCCAACCCAACCCGAATTTCATAAATATTCGAACGGTTCCTATATCTCTATACCCGAAAATTCGAAAACCCGAAAGATCCCAACCGAACGGGTCCGGTTACCCGAACGCTCAGGGTTAATATTATTCAACAGTTGAATTTAAATAATGAAGGTGTTGAAAAAAAAGAAAAAACAAACGTGGATTAAACTCTGATGAAAATTTTCAACATGTTGAATTAAAAAAAGTGGGGCCTAAAAATGCCACGTGGCGGTTTCTGAGGCGACCACACAGAACAAGTGGCACACACATGCACGCTACGCGCGTGAAACAAGCAATATTTATTCTAACGATATATTTATTTTGGAGTAGGACACATGTTTTATTAGTGATTCTTGAGATTCTTGAGATTTTTTATCTCGTCCAAATTATTTAAGATCAATTATTTGATAGTAAATTAAATTATATGTTAATTTTTTTATATACCAAAATTCATCATTTTTTGTTCTCTATAAATAGAGATTTATTTCATTTGATTTGGACACAGAAAAACGCATATTTTTACTATAATTTTGTCCAATTATCTTTCAAAAAACTCTTGTTTATAGTTTTAAATATTTTTTTAGGAAAATGGATCCCACTAATAATTGTGTTGAATTTTTATTATAATTGATTGTGTTGAATTTCAAAAAAAATCGTAATTTTATTTGCTTTATAATAATTATTTTTTGTTTTTATTACTTGCAAGAAAAAAAATTAATTCAAATTATAAATAAGATAGAAAATAAAAAATTATTTAATTCTAAATTATTTTAATTTAATTTCAATCGATAATTGTTATTAGTATGTAATATAAAATATAAAAGAAAATAAGAATATGGAAATAAAAAATGGTGGTAAGTATTGAATTTTATTAAACAAAACTATTGCATATAAAAAAAATTATATAAATATTGAATTATTAGGTGAAAGAGAAAAAAATGATATAGAGTGTTAAAAAATAAAAATGAAAATGTTTGAAAAAACACACTATTGTACATGGTCTAAAATTCATGGTTTCTTGATTTTCTTGTTAATTTTTATTTTTTTTAAGAAAGAGAGTATGAAATTGACAGGTTGACAAGGAAAAAGATAATATTATTCTCTTGTCTTTACCCGTAATGCGGTTTCGATGTATCTGACTTTTGGTTAATCAATATCCCTAAACTACTAAAGTATGTTGACCAAAAGAAGATAAGAAGATCATTTGAAGGCAGTGTAAGTAAAACACAACGTCTCTTCTCTTCTTTAGCAAAAAAAAAGGAAAAAACATAACGTCTCTTTCTTATCATTTACCAGCATGTGATTTGAAGCAGATCTTCTCAAATATATCTTAACTAGTGAATCTTATAGTTTTGACAAATCATAAGAGGAAAAGTCGATAGGAATGACGAAGTCACACGAGACAAATCAGCCGCAAAACAATAAAAACGTGGGCTCCCTCCTCGAAAGATTTTGTGATATATATATCACAATCTAAATAAATACACTCCCAACTCACCGATTTGTTATTACGAAAATACCCTTTGTTACTTCAATCCTCTATATATACTTCAATCACATGACATTGGTACATATAATCCAAAAAGAGAGATTAATTAGAAGAAGAAGAAATGGGGTCACTAGGAGAACAACCACAAGTAATGGAAGATTGCATGGGTTTGCTTCAACTCCTAAGCAACGGCACCGTTTTAAGATCCAAAAGCATTGACCTTATCACTCAACAAATCCCACTCAATAACCACAAAACCGTTCTCTTCAAAGACTCAATCTTTCACAAACCTAACAATCTTCACCTCCGTCTCTACAAACCCATTTCCGCCTCTAACCGTACCGACACCACCGTGCTCCTCCCCGTCGTGGTCTTCTTCCACGGCGGTGGCTTCTGCTTCGGCTCACGTTCTTGGCCTCTCTTTCACAACTTCTGTCTTACTCTTGCATCTTCCCTCCAAGCCCTTGTGGTCGCACCGGACTACCGGTTAGCACCCGAGCACCGCCTTCCGGCCGCCTTCGAGGATGCCGAGGCGGCGCTAACGTGGATCCGGGACCAGGCTGTTTCCGGTGGTGGGGACCACTGGTTCGAAGGTGGACCGGGCGTTGACTTTGACCGGGTTTTTGTCCTTGGTGATTCCTCCGGTGGGAACATAGCTCATCAACTCGCTGTCCGGTTCGGGTCCGGTTCGATCGATTTGAGACCGGTTCGGGTTCGCGGTTACGTTCTTTTGGGGCCGTTTTTTGGCGGGGAGGAGAGGACCAAGTCCGAGGATGGCCCGTCTGAAGCTTTGCTCAGCTTGGATTTGCTTGACAAGTAAGCTAACACAAACACTTTCTATATATTTTAATTTTCTTTAGACGTAACCGAATATATTTTATTCGTGCATAAACATTATAATAATACATACATACAAGTTCATTGAATTGTACTAGTCATGCATGACTTCATTGCTTATAAGTTATAACCTAACTATTAACTATTTGATTTTAATATTTATATATGTATAGAAATGTCGTTTTCGGTTACTATAATTTCATATTATCTTTCTATGCGAGTAATGCCAATTAAATCGTTGGAGTGAATTGCCGAGTCGCATGAGAGAGACACCTAGAGTCACAGTGCCTCTTCATGAGTACACAGATGTACATGATATTTTTCCCCTAAAACTATACAATTTTTTTATAGGATCAATTGATATTTTAAATTTCATGTATTCATAGTCGAATTTATTACACTATATAATTTTTCTTTAACCGGAAGATCATTTGCTTCGATATTAAAAACATATATACAAATATTATAAAAGTATAATATCGAATTCGCCAACTAGTTCAAATGGGTAGCAATTTTATGACACAAAGGACACAAACTTTCTAAAGAAAAGGACTTCTCCTACCAAGATACATTTATTTCGTTTAGAAACGCACACTAACAGACAAAACATATATAGTGATATAGTATATCGTTTACTGTTTTAATAAATTCAACGTTTTGATCGATTTAATTGGCTAAGACGTATGATTGAAGCCATTCACACGATTGTTATAATATTACGTCACAAAAAAAGAAGTCAATGTGCTTAATCTACTAATTCTCCACTATTTGATTAGTCTCAAATCATTCAACATAAAAAATGGCTTTTCAAATACTAGGGTCTCCCATCACAGTGTATACACGAATCGGTCTTGAAAAAAACATCCAGTAGATTGACGACAACTTGGAAAATATCGTGTATGGAAAGTAATCGAATTACAAAAACTCTAAAAGAAACTAGATTAAAAAAAATCATGACAAGCAATTAGAGACCCTACCATTTGACGATTCCACATGATACAAATTCAGGATTTTTTTTTTCTTTTCGAAATTGGTCTAAAGCTAGAAGAACTCGCAGCAAATACACAAATTCACTAAAAAATGTATAAAAGCTACACGAACTTATAAAACTCTAGTCTTAATTCTAGAAAAAGATATCTATGATTAGTTAGCAACTATAAAACTACTCTTAATTCTAGAAACATATATTTAACTGCTATAGTTATGTTGTTTTTTCAATATAAAATTGGTTTCTGCAAAACTAAACTAAAAATGGTTTTAAATCTAAAATGTTGAGTTTTACAAAGTCCACTTACCAATTATCATATATATTAGCGAGTTTGTGTAATTTTTAGACTGATTTTATAAACTCGTGTAATTTGAAAATGACAGTATAAGTTTTTGTATTGTTGCAAATTCATGTAGTTTTGGGTCATTTTTCATTCATGAATAAATTGATTAGTGGTTGATGGAATAAATAGATAATCAGATATCAAGAACAGTAGTTGATATATGTGGAACGAAGATAGTGCGTCATGCATTATCCTCGTTTTCCTTTATTATCTAAGCTTAAATTTGCATTATGTTTCTCCTGGTTCGTGACCATCATTGCTTGCACACGCACACGATATAGATAAAACCGAATGCAAATAATGTATCGCATTTAAAAAATAATATTTAGCCTATTCGAATGTGCATATTCATTCATGTTTATCAACGTGGAGTCATTGGGATCGCATATCATTCAAGTCTTCTCTCCATTTGATAGTTTCTCTTTTTCTGTTTGAACAATGTGATGATTGACCCGTCTTGTTCATGGCCATTGTCATAAAGCCATATGTATAGTAAATATTGGTATAGCCATTGTCATAAAGCCATATGTATAGTAAATATAAAAAGGAGAAAAATGGCTAAAGTTTAACTTATTGAAGGTTTTGGAGACTGTCACTATCAAAAGGTGCAACAAGGGATCATCCCATGGCTAACCCTTTTGGACCAACGAGTCCCAGCCTCGAATCCATTAGCATAGAGCCAATGTTGGTGATTGTCGGTGGCTCAGAACTCTTGAGAGATAGGGCCAAAGAGTATGCATATAAATTGAAGAAGATGGGAGGAAAGAAAGTAGATTACATTGAATTCGAAAACGAGGAACATGGTTTCTTCACCAAAAATCCATCTTCCGAGGCTGCGGAACAGCTTCTTCGTATCATTGGAGACTTTATGGACAACTTCTCTAATACATTTTAGCATTTATATCTATAGGTAACTAAGAGTTTACAACCATTAGGGTTCAATCTCAATAAGTTTGCTTGGTGATTGGTGAATCATATATATATATATACACACATGAATGCATACAATGTTTTTGGTTTCGTTATATCCTTAATCATCGTATCCATCTTAAATGGTTTATATTTCGGTAGTTTTTTCCTTTTTCTCTTATTAACTCTTTGCCATAAGAATTAAGAAGTATGTCCAAGTTTGTCTAATTATTTTCTTCTTTATGCAACGCGTTATTATAGGTATTACAAGTTTATCTTACTTCTAAATATGAAAATAATCTAAAATACACCATTTCGACATAATAAACTCTACATCCAAATGTTGTAAATACATGAACTTGTTGGACGTAAGGTATTGGGATAACTTGTTATACATTTAATGTTTAAACAGTGGTCTATGAGTCTATGACTATGGCTAGTGGTGGAGCTAAGCTATAAAAAATTATCTTCGTTAACATAGAAGTTTATGATGATTATTAATTAATAAATTAGATTAATATATTGACTGATTTTAGCGTATTAAATAAATATCAAGAATCCAACCAAATCCTTCCGTTCTAAGATGGAGAATAGTTATATAATTTAAATTTAAAAGTAGACTAATCATGTTAATATCTCTATGAGATAACTAGAAAAAATAAACGCATAAAAAAAAACCTATATTGTAAATGTTGACCTGGTAAGTTTCAATATTGATGTCGATTGCTTTAAAAAAAAAAAAAAAAACTTCAATGTCGACGGCCCAATACTTCCACTCGGAAAGGGCAGCTTTCCACAATAACAAAGAAAATCTTTTATAAGAAACATCCAATAAACGTTGAAGTTTTCCACACCAAAAAATTAGTCTTCCCAAACAAAATATTTGTACGATTTTATTTTAGTCAAAGTAATTGATTGCCACTTAAACCATTATTATCGGAGAAAATTACAAAAAATATTATTTTTCTCCAAAATCTTCAAAAACTACTATTTTTCTCTAAATCTTCGAAACTATCATGACACATTTCTCTTTCTTGTAAATTTACCAACTTATTTCCACACACATATCTTCCTCCATCTCTCTTTTTCTCTCTCGTCGAATCTCTCTCGCCAAATTTCTCGTCAAATCTCTCTCGCCGGATCTCTCTCTCCCCCTCTGTTGATGAAAAAGAAGATGGTGGATGATAGTGGACAAAAATAGAGACGGTGATGAATGGTGGACTGAAACGGTGGTTGGTGACGGTGGTAGATGTGTGGATAGAGACGGAGACACGGTGGTGGACAAAGACGGAGACGGAGACGCTGTTGTGGACAAAGATGATCATGGATAAAAGTGGAGACAGAAATGACGGTTGTGGACAGAGGCGGAGACGGACACTGTGGTGAATAGAGGACAAAGGCGGAGACGGAGACAGTAGATAGTTGACAGAAACGAAGATGGTGGTGGTTGTAGACAAAGACAGGGACATAAACAGTGGTGGACAGAGACGGAGACGGTGATTGTTGACGGAGACGGTAGTGGACTATGATGGAGATGGTGGCCGTGGACAAAGACGGAGACGGAGAAGGTGAACAAAGACGACAACATTGTAGACAAAAATATATACCATGAAGTTTAACTAAGGATATACATGTCTTTTTTATTTCGTGAACAATATCATTTGTGGTAGTTTTCGAACGTTTTTCAGAATTTTGAACATTTTGTTTAAAAAATAGTATTTTAGACAAAATTCCTTATTATTATTTATTCTCCGCCATATATAATGTTTATACACATATTTTTAAATTTAAATTCGCATCACAACAAATTTATAACATTAATATAAATCAAATAGACTATAAATCTTAGTAGTATATATGTATAATTATGAAAATACCATTTTCTTAAAAGCATAATTTTTTGTCCAACCTCAAGTATTTTTTAAATTCATTATAAGTAATAAATCGTTCATTCTTAGTAACATATAAAGTAAAACATAAATGCAGTGAAAGCGGATACGGTTGCAGGAGTTTGTGGAAGTGGGCGATAGCGGTTTCTAGTGTTATTGAACAATTTATACGATTGGTAAAACTGCTAAAAACGAGTGCATTTGCAAAACGTTTATGACTGGTTTACAGTGGGTGCGATAACAGATTTACATAAAACTAAAAAAATTCACATAATATATAATTTATATAAAAATCAAAATATATGATTATAAAAATTAAAATTATATATTCTAAATAAATCATAGAATAATTAAATAATTTTTTTAAAAGCTTGAAACATTTTTGGATATACTATTGCTTTTTTTTATAATTACAAGTTTATTTTAATTTAATTAAAATATATATCATATATATAATTTTATATGATAATATTCGATATAAAAAATAAATTTTTTAAAATAAATTTTTTAATTATAAATTTAAGTTTAGTATTTAAGAAAAAAAAAATTAAAAAAAAAATATTTTTTCAACCACCCGCAGTCGTCCGCAACCGCAAATGCTCGTGGAAATGAGCTTTTGATTTAAAGCGCTTCCAAGCGGTACGGAGCAGTTTCAAGCGATACAGAGCAGTATGGAGCGGTTTCCATGATTGTTGTCGAACGCTACTAATCGCAATCGTCCGTAAACATAGCATTTACGGGTGGTAGCAGGAGAACCAATCAAGTCATTAGTCTAGTGATTTGTGTTAACATCGTCATCGTATATCACTTTAATTTAAAATTAGTATAGTGCATGATAAAAAAAAAAAAAAAAAAAAAAAAAAATATATATATATATATATATATATATATATTCGTGTATATGTATAAAATCACACTATTCGAAAAGATGAGATAATTGCAAATTCGTTTAATTTACAATTTACAATTTACAAAATTAGTAATTGGTTCTTCCATGAGGCATCTAAAAGAATTATCTATCTGCACTCTCATAAAATCCAGATTAGCTGACCTGTACTTTCCAGCAGGAAAAGACACCTCATCTAACGAAAGATCTTAGCCGTTGATATTATTTATTAAAAACTCATCCTCACCGTTGATTCACCTTTCTTTACCACGAGACTCTCTCTCTCCATGGCAAATGAAAGGGAGATAAAAACAGAAGCTTTTTAGGGTTTCAAAAAAACCAGAGGGAAAAAGGAAGAACAATTCTCTCTCTTTCTCTTTCTCTTTCGTTTCCACGATTTTTTTTTGTTTCCCAATTCGATTTTTTGTTTCTTTTTTTCGTTTTCCCAGAAATTCGAGAAGAGAGAGAAATTGTTTTGGTTTCTGTTGATTTTCCCGGAAAAAGTCGTAGAGCTTCATAGACAGAGGAAGAAGAGATATTATAAGCTTTGTTTTGTGTGTTTTCCTTTGGATAAGATTATTTTCCTGGGAAATTTCCCGACTTTGGTGGTTGTTGAAGGTAAGTCTCTCGATTTACGATGTTCTGTTTGCTTTTTCCTACTTCCCCCGATTGAAGAAGCTTTTTTTTGTTTGTTTTCCGCTACGAGAAAACTCGAGCGATCGATTGAATAATGTTGAGAAGGAATTGACTTTTTCAGGAGCTAATTAACGAGAAAACTTGTGGTGGTTTTTCGCAGAATTTCGCTTCAGCTGGATTCTCTTACCGGAGAAATTGATTTCCGATTTCCCGGGATATTCCAATCTCATACTTTTGCGCATAAGAGAGTTTTTGGTGATCTTTTAATATGTATCTGTTGTGCCACAACCTGGGATTGTGAATTTTGGATACTCTAAAAACTCTTATGGATTTGGGAATTGTATCTCCTCTCCGGGATGTGGTTAGATGTTGTGATTGTGGATGCGATTGCTCTCTGAATAATGCTTCTTCACCGGGTTCTTGGATTCGATCTGTGAAGAGAAAATACGAGGAATTCGAGAATGAGAAACGATTCTACATACCTGAGCTTGAGCTTGACTTGTCTTCTAATGCTAAAGTCCAAATCGAGAACGAATGTGAACTGTTACGTGAAACCGTTAGCAGCCAACAGCAATCTATTCAAGATTTGTATGCTGAGCTTGACGAAGAGCGTAATGCTGCATCAACAGCTGCGAGTGAGGCAATGTCTATGATATTGAGGTTGCAGAGGGAGAAGGCCGAGTTACAAATGGAATTGAGACAGTTTAAACGGTTTGCTGAGGAGAAAATGGAGCATGATCAGCAAGAGCTTGCGGTTCTTGAAGATTTGATATATAAGAGGGAGCAGACTATTCAGGCTTTGACATGTGAAGCTCAGGCTTATAGGCATAGAATGATGAGTTACGGGGTCACTGAGTCCGAGATTGATGGGGAGAAGAACATGCTTAGCCGTAACCCGAGCATGATTGACAATGATTTCCAATATGACCTCCCTACATATGATTACCCTCCTCTTAAGTGCAGTTTGAATGAGAACCCAGATCCCTTGGAGGCTGATATTGATGTTGACGATGTTGAAAAGTACGCATTGACTGATTCACCTCATGGCCTAGGACATTTGAAGACTTTGGAACGAAGGATAAGTCAGATGGAGAGAAATCCTAGCTTTCCTCAGTCCGGTGGTGATGTATCCGGAGAGAGAAATTATTTGGAGAAGGTGGTGGTTGGTCAGAGTCCTAGGCGTCAGAGACATTTAAGGAGGGTTTCCACGGGTAGTTCAAGTTCACTTTTGGGAACAACTAGGGAACTAAGGCCTGATTTTTCCATCGATTCCCCAAGGTCCAACAGCGGTAGCTTCAAGAAAATGGGAGATGCTCTGTATGCAGAGGATAATTCCTTTGCAAATGGTAAGAATGACTCATCAGAAATAGGAGATAATGACATGAATGATAGAGTTTATACCATTGATTCTGTCCATCACGGCGTATCTCATAGTGGTGCTGCTGAGCAGAAGTTTAGGGATGACACTGCTGGTGAGTATGTGATGTCTCCGAGAGAAAAATTGAATCAGCCGGATCTTGGTGATCCTGATGTAACGAAGCTCTACATGAGGCTTCAAGCACTAGAGGCTGACAGGGAATCAATGAGGCAGGCGATTATGTCGATGAGGACTGAGAAAGCTCAAATGGTTCTTTTGAAAGAAATTGCCCAGCATCTATCAAAGGACGTTATCCCAGAACGGAGATTGCCTCTGCGGAAATCATCTATTGTTGAAGCATTCAGTTTCATATCCGTCTTTAAGGTGATTTGATTTCTCATACCAATCAGTGGGTTGTGATCTTTTTTAACACATAACATACTGATAGGCAGCAAGCAACTTGTGCTAAGTTTTGCCGTATTTCTAAACGGATAGTGTATTTCTAAACTGATCCTTCTGATTATTCCTTTGCAGTGGATCACATCTTTTGTTTTCTGGAGAAAGAAGGCTCGTCGAAGCAGGTAAGCGAACACACACTCAGACACTTTTTGTAGTATTACAAATGATTAATTGAACAATAACAAAAGACAAAGATCCTTGCAAAGAGACTTATCCTCGTAAATGGTGTAAAACGCAGGTACATGAACGGGATACAAGGGAACAACATGGGATTGCAAATGCTTCTAGAAAAGACTCCTCGGATACGGCAATGGAGATGTCTCTCAAGCACGCAAGTGTGAAAACAGATCACATTCTCCACCTCGGTGAATTTGAAGGTCATAATGTGAATACATTGCGGAAAAAGTAGGTATTGGGAGTTTCTCCATCTTCATGGTTGCTGAGAAAAGTGTTTCTCATTGTGCAGTTTTTTTTTATTTCTTCATTTTTGCCATATTTCATTTGTTGTGGGGTTTCGAATGCGCAATGTCTTGAATGGGGTTTGATGGATTGTCTAATGAGATCAGTGAGGTTACACGGAAAAACAAAAAAAAAAAGCACGTCTTTTTATTGTAAGCTGTGTATAAACTTTCCCAGATTCTTTGTTTGATTTTCTCTGGAAAGAAAGAAAACTTCCGGTTAATGAAACTTGGTGTTGTTTTGATCGCTAAGGTCTCAATCCTTACCCAAGCTATCATCAACCAAACGTCATTTTTGCTTGATTTTTACAAGGCAGTTTATATTTTTACGTTTTCAAAAATGATTTCGCTATTTTTTACCATTTTAGAACATTTATCAAATTTTCACCTTTTCAAAACAATATTCTGCTATATATATTTTAAACGTTTTTAAAAATGTCATTAATCTACTAAAACCAGTTTTTGAACGTTTTATAATTATGTCTTTAGATTATAATGTCATAATAATCATCTAACATATCAATCATGTCTTTAGATTATAATTTATGCAAACAAACCTACATTTTTAGGTTTGAATCCAAAATATTACACGTCGTAGTTTAATTAATTTCGAATATATGTTAAAATTTGATCAATAATCAAAATGAATGTTAAAATTTTATGAATTTTACAAATATGTTTAACTAAATTTATTAAAAAGAAAATAGAAAATAGTTTTTTACGGTTTAACCGATTTAATCCAAAAAATATCCAATTAATTTTCCGGCCGAGTATAGAAATTCAAAAAAAAAAAAAAAAAAAACCCTCGTGGTTCATAAAACCCAGAACCCTCGCCGCTAAAGCTGATGCTCCGTCAAACATGCCAAACTGCAAAAATCTGTTGCTAACCTCGAAGCTTCGTAACAAGCGACGTAAATCCAATTCCAAATCCAAAAAACAAAAGCTCATTCAGTATGAAGCTGAGTCTCTGAGGGCACTAGAAGAGGAAGAAGAAGATGACGGAGAAGGGTTTAAGCTGAAAACTTCTGCTCCTTCGCGCGAGCATGGTGTTCAACCTCTCGGAAACCTCTATTTCATCAATCCTGGTTCGGTGAATGTGCGAAACACTGGATTAGGTAATCTCCAGATACTCACGGATGAGCTCGTTTTGGATATTCTAGGGCTTCTCGACCCGACCCATTTGGGTATTTTGGCTACTGTAACTAAATCTTTCTATATTTTTGCCAATCATGAATCTCTCTGGAGAAATCTCGTGTTAGATAAGTTGAAAGGTGAGTTTTTGTTTACTGGGTCGTGGAAATCTACCTATGTAGCTGCTTGCCATCCGAATTTCCAGTTTTCTGGAGCTGCTGAATCGGTTTTGAAGATTAGAGATTTCTATTCTGATTATCTGTTTCAGAGCTGGTTGTGTGCTAATCTCGAAATGAAACCGGAATGGCTTGAAAGGGATAATATAATCCGGGTGAGAGGCATTTCTGCTGAGGACTTTATTACGAAGTTTGAGGAACCGAATAAGCCGGTTCTGTTGGAGGGATGTTTGGATCATTGGCCTGCCATTGAGAAATGGTCAAGAGATTATCTGACTAAGGTGGTTGGGGATGTCGAATTCGCAGTCGGTCCAGTTGCAATGAAGCTCGAGAACTATTTTAGGTATTCTGATAGAGTTAGGGAAGAAAGGCCGTTGTACTTGTTTGATCCCAAGTTTGCAGAGAAAGTTCCGGTTTTGGATTCGGAGTATGATGTTCCTGTCTATTTTAGAGAGGACTTGTTTGGTGTTCTTGGCAACGAGCGACCTGATTATAGATGGATCATAATTGGGCCATCCGGGTCAGGATCGTCTTTCCATATTGATCCTAACTCGACATCCGCTTGGAATGCGGTGATCACAGGGTCGAAAAAATGGGTTTTGTTCCCACCCGATGTGGTTCCTCCGGGCGTGCATCCAAGCCCTGATGGAGCAGAAGTGGCCTGCCCTGTTTCCATAATGGAGTGGTTCATGAACTTTTATGGTGATACTAAGAGTTGGAAGAAGAAGCCTATTGAGTGTATATGCAAAGCCGGGGAGGTGATGTTTGTACCTAATGGATGGTGGCATCTGGTGATTAACCTGGAGGAATCAATTGCCATTACTCAGAATTATGCTAGCAGGTAAAGGCCTTCTGTCTTACTCGCTCTTTCTTCAACAGTTTTCTCATGTCTCTCTATTAGGAGATAAAGTTGACAACAGAAAAGAACAAATAATTGGAAAATGTTTCGACTGAATTTTACTAGATTAAGTTCATGTTACAATCTGATGATCAACTAGAAACAAAAGTTTAGAAGTGACAACGATAGCATACTGATGTAACTAGAATATCAACAGTATACGTAGCACTTAAGATAGTATCGTCATTGGGGAGATTAAATGTATCGATCTAGCATTCATCTGGAGCTATTTGTGCATATGTTGCAGCAACTATGGAGATATATACCTGTTAAAAGGAATGGGATTTCGTTGAGTTGAGTTGATCTAATTGGAGAAACATTATTTGCGCAGGAGGAATTTGTTGAATGTGTTGGAATTTCTGAAGAAACCGAATGCTAAAGAGCTTGTCTCCGGAACCACTGACAGAGAGAATTTGCATGACAAATTCAAGAAGGCCATTGAAGGAGCTTACCCCGGGACTATCGAGGATTTAGAGAAGAAAGCAGAAGAAGAGAAAAGAGCCGAAGAACAAAAAGTTACTTTCTGGGACTCTGCATCAGATTCCAAAGCTGGTGCTTTCAAGTTTTCTTTCTAAATTTTCCAGTATACTTTTTCTTTTCTTTGTAAGCTTATCAAAGGTAAGAGTTTTGTCATGAGGAACAAATCTATTTGCTTTACCGCTTTCATTGTGCAAGCTAGAAACAAACTTTTTAATACAGAGGAAATCGACCGTTATATGTTAAAGACTTTTCTTATAAAGTTGCGAACTTTTGAGTATTTTTGCAGAGAAATGAGTAACATTGTGCTCAACACACTTCGTTTGAAACATCCGAAGCTTGCCTTGCTCCAATCCTGCTCTTCCTTCTCCGACCTCAAAATCATCCATGGCTTTCTCATACGAACCCATCTCATCTCCGACGTCTTCGTTGCCAGTCGTCTCCTCGCTCTCTGCGTCGACAAATCCACCAATTTCCTGGGATACGCATACGGAATCTTCTCTCAAATTGAAAACCCAAATCTTTTCGTCTTCAATCTACTCATTCGTAGCTTCTCCATTGGCGCAGAGCCTAGCAGGGCTTTTGGGTTTTATACCCAGATGTTGAAATCTCGAGTTCGACCAGATAACATCACGTTTCCGTTTCTGATTAAGGCGTCTGCTGAGATTGAGTGCGTGATGATGGGAGAGCAAACTCATTCGCATATCGTTAGATTCGGATTCACGAACGATGTTTATGTGGAGAATTCGCTTGTTCACATGTACGCTAATTGTGGGTTGATCGCTTCTGCTGGTAGGATCTTTGGGCAAATGAGGTTTCGAGATGTGGTTTCGTGGACTTCTATGGTAGCTGGGTATTGCAAATGTGGGATGTCTGAAGATGCACGAGAGATGTTCGATGAAATGCCCCATAGAAATTTGGTTACTTGGAGTATCATGATTAACGGGTATGCGAAGAATGATTGTTTTGAGAAAGCCATTGAATTGTTCGACCTCATGAAAAGGGAAGGAGTTGTTGCGAATGAGACGGTTATGGTGAGTGTGATTTCTTCTTGTGCTCATTTGGGTGCGCTTGAGCTTGGAGAAAGAGCACATGAGTATGTGGTTAAGAATCACATGACTGTGAATGTAATTCTTGGGACAGCTCTTGTGGATATGTATTGGAGGTGTGGGGAAATCGAGAAGGCGATTCGTGTATTTGAGGAATTGCCTGAGAAGGATAGCTTGAGCTGGAGTTCGATAATCAAAGGTCTTGCAGTCCACGGACATGCTCACAAGGCACTTCATTATTTCGACCAAATGGTTCGATTAGGGTTTATGCCAAGGGATGTTACATTCACAGCGGTACTTTCAGCTTGTAGCCACGGTGGTTTAGTTGATAAAGGTTTGGAAATCTATGAGAACATGAAAAGGGATTATGGGATCGAGCCTAGACTCGAGCATTATGGTTGCATTGTTGACTTGCTTGGCCGTGCTGGAAAATTAGCCGAAGCTGAGAACTTTATCATTAAAATGCAGGTGAAGCCAAATGCTCCAATATTGGGAGCATTGCTTGGAGCATGTAAGATTTATAAGAACACCGAGGTCGCAGAGAGAGTAGGAAACATGTTGATAGAGGTGAAGCCAGAACATAGCGGCTACTATGTTTTGCTCTCAAATATATACGCGTGTGCAGGAAAATGGGAGAAAATCGAGAGCTTGAGAGACATGATGAAGGAGAAGCTTGTTAAGAAACCACCGGGGTGGAGCTTAATAGAGATTGATGGAAAGATAAACAAGTTCTCCATGGGAGATGATAATCAGAAGCATCCTGAAATGGATAAGATTAAGAGGAAGTGGGAAGAGATTTTGAGGAAGATAAGATTGATAGGGTATAAAGGAAACACAGGTGATGCGTTTTTTGATGTAGACGAGGAGGAGAAGGAGAGCGCGATTCATATGCATAGCGAGAAACTCGCGATTGCATATGGTATGATGAAGACTAAGCCTGGTACAACTATTAGGATAGTGAAGAACTTGAGGGTATGTGAAGATTGTCATACAGTAACAAAGCATATCTCTGAGGTTTATGGTAGAGAGTTTATTGTAAGAGACAGGAACAGATTTCATCATTTTAGAAATGGATTATGTTCCTGCAGAGATTATTGGTGACAGTTGCTTCACTTCTTTGTTTTAGTATTTCTTGTAGGGGATTTTTTATTTATTTTAATAGCACAATACATAGTGACAATGGTATGTTTAGTTTTTTTTTTTTGTTGTAAACTTGTACCATTTTCGTAAGAAAAAATGAGATTTTGGTTGCAGATTTGTAATTTAAAAAAAAAAAAAATCTTAGTTAACCTTAACCCTTTAATTAGAGAGAGATTCACATTGTAAACACAATAAGTACTTGTCTTAACCGTTTTTTTTTCTTTACCATTTTTTTTTTCATCGAAATATCAATTACGAGTTTAAATACATTGTACAAGCCTAACTCCGACAGTCAAAAGACGATTCCAAAGCCAAAAGCCAGCTGTCAAAAAATGATATCGTGGCCAAAAACCAGCTGTCAAAAGATGATACTGGAGTCTAACGATACACAATATTGAAACCAGAAACATAGCCAAAACTAAAGACAAAAAAATTTAGCCCAAAAACGAAACCAAAACTCAACAATTAGATTTGAAATCTAATGACCCAACCTCAACACCAACGCTTCAAACAACCAAGTAACATCCAAGCAAACCGAAATGGATATAACGAATCCAAGCCTCAATTAGCGATTCCTCCTATGGTGAATCAATACTACCTCCCAAATAAAGCGATCCTAGGCTTTTATTCCGGCAAGATGGAACCGAGAGTAAGCTAACAATTCTCCACACTTCTTCTGGAAACAGTGATGTCGAAATTGAAGAAGACACGATTTTTGAACGCCTAGTTAGAAGCCTTTGAACTGATCACACCACGATCAGGTCTAAGTGTAGATACAAGGAGCCGAAAACCAACTCAAATCGGTTAGTGCCGAACATGGACAAACACGGCAAAAGATCGAAACCGGAAAGGCAACTAGAGGACCACCAACAACAGCGTAAAGCGAGAGCAACCGAGACAAGAACAAAAAAACTTAAACCAAATCAGAGATTCTGATTTAGGGAGAAGTTAAGAGTCATTTGCACATCTTAAACCAACACGAGTGAAGCGATAAGGACACGAAGACTAACCCTGACTCAACCAAGAACTATCAGCCAGGACAGACGAAATCCAAGCATAAACAGATCAGAAGAACCATCTAAACCAAAATGCTCCGACCAACTCCTAAACCAGAATAACCAAACTTAAAACAGGGGAGAGATCAAACCAACGCAAATCACCTGAGATATGCAAAGGGCTTTTGGTTTTTGGCGTACTAGTCTTGATATAAACCAAGATCAGCAATGAATATCACAATTTAAAATACCATTAAAATAATTTTTTGTTCTAAAAGTAGCACCACTATTTTTTTTTCCAAAAATATCACTAAAATTTTTCTTTCCAAAAATACCACACACTAAAAATGAGTTTTAAGGGTATAATTTAAATATTTGGGTTTGAGAGTTTAGTATTTTAGGTTTAGAATTTAGTTTTTAAGGTTTAGGATTTAGTTTTGAGGATTTAGGGTTTAGTTTTAGTTTTGTGATATTTTTGGAAAACAAAAATTCTAAACCCTAAAAACTAAATCATAAACTCTAAAACTAAACCGTAAATCCAAAATACTAAACACAACCCCAAAAATTTAAATTCTAAACCCTTAAAAATCATTTTTAGAGTTTGTTGTATTTTTGGAAAACATAAATTTTTAGTGGTATTTTTGGATAAAAAACCAATGATGGTATATTTGGAACAAAAAACATATTAAGGAATTACTCTTTAATTAGTAGTATATTATTGGACAATTCTCAAAAATACCACAAAAATAACTTTTTGTTCCAAATATATCATCACTTAGTTTTTTTTCCAAAAATACCACTAAAGTTTTTTTTTTTTTAAATACCACAAAATTAAAACTAAACTTTCAACCCTCAAAATTAAACCATAACCCCAAAAAACTAAACCCCTAACATTAAAAACTAAACTCTAAACCCAAAATACTAAACCCAAACCCAAAAATTTAAATTATAAACCTTTAAAACTCATTTTTGGTGTTTGTGATATTTTTGGAAAAATAAAACTTTTAGTGTTATTTTTGGAAAAAAACTAAGTGAGGGTATGTTTGGAACAAAAACATTTTTTGTGGTATTTTAAGAAATTCCACTATATTATTTAATTTTAAGACATTATTATTATTATTATTATTATTATTATTTATTTTTTATATATGATTCTACTATATCTATATTATGTGATATTAATATGTCACCAATCCAACCAAATCCACATACAAAAAAAACATTTGTATTTTGTAGTAAGTACAATCGTAATACTTATGTACATATAAAAGTAGTGACGAAAAAAAAATGTACATAGAAAAGTAGTATAGTTTTTTTTTTCGGGAAAAGTAGTATAGTTTTTAGTCATGTTTTTTTTTTTTTTTTGAAATAAAGTTTTAGTTTTAGTCATGTTGCAGTGTATATATATATATATATATATATATATATAATATAAGTTATAGGAGAAATTTTTAGCATTATATATATTTAAATGTAATAATTGTAGCATATTTTTATATAATAATGTTATAATTTTAGCATATTTAAAGTCCAAATAAAAACGAGAAGAGGGGCGGTGCCGTCCTTGAGGAGAGGAAGCCACGTGAGTAAGAGACTCTTTTCTGTTGGTCCCATCACCAAATACATATTTTTTTGGATTTACTAATCTGATTGAAATTTTCCAAATCAAATGTTTGAAAGCAAATTGTTTTGAGTGTTGGTAAACAAATATCGTTTAAGTGGTAAGTGGTTGAGTTAAATAATGAAAGACTTTTTTGTGAGTCTGGATAAGATTTTAATCTTATCATTTACCAGTAAGAATATCCAAAAAATTTACAATTTTTTACGATTAATCTGGATTTCGGCTCAAAATTTACTTTGATTATATATAAATTTGTTTAAGCGAAAAGTGATAAAACATGCGGTCCGATGGATCAGTGGTTAAATATACAGTTTCGAAATATCTGAAAAATGGTTTTTTTATTTAATTTCATTATTTAAAAAAAAAAAAATTTTAAAATACCATTAAAATATGTTTTTATTCCAAATATATTATTATTGGGTTTTTTTCCAAAATACCACTGAAAATTTTGTTTTTTCAAAAATACCACAAATACTAAAAATAATTTTTAAAGATTATAATTTAAATTTTTGGGTTTGAATTTAGTATTTTAGATTTAGGGTTTAGTTTTTAATGTTATGGGTTTAGTTTTGAGAGTTTAGAGGTTTAATTTTGAAGGTTTAAAGATTAGTTTTTATTTTTTGGTATTTTTAGAAAAAGAAAACTTTTAGTGGTATTTTGTGAAAAAAAAACTAATGATGGTATATTTGGATCAAAAACTTATTTTTGGTATTTTTGATAGTTACCCTTTTTAAAACATCATTTATCTTTGTCATTCTATTTTTAGCTCCTTTGATATCTAAATTTATTTTTCATGGATCAAAACTATTACTCAACAATTTAACTAAATATTGTATTTTCTAAACATTAAACTTAAAATGATTTTAACCGCACTATTAATAAATTAGTTACATAAATCCTGTTTTTTCGCAATCGTCGGCTAACACCACATTCGATGATGGTTGCAGTTGGATACATTTTGATACCAAACATAAAAAAAATATTTTGTCCAATTTTATAACGTTTAAATCGTTCTAAATCAAAAATTTAATACTATCTTGCAATACACCCGTTATAGTCATTATACTATTCATATAAACTGTGTATTAAAGTTTACATGGCGGCCGATCCTGGAATTTAGAAGGTCTCAAAAATTGTGGTCTCTAATTAGTCAATTTTTTTTTTTTTTAAGCAGAGTTTAGGTTAATAATTAATAATAATCGTTTTAAACCAAAAAAAAATTAATAATTAATAAAGTAACCAAATTAGATATGTGGCAAAATATAACCATTAGATTTAGGTTAAATGGTTAGGATTTTAATTATAGTTTTTTTTGGTTATTGAATGCAATTTTCCTTTAGAATATTTAAATGTAACAAAAAAAAAAAAAAAAATCTCGCTTGAACTTTTTTACTGATCTAATGGGGCCCACCAAAAATTTAGCATTTCCAATTTCCCAAGGGTTATTTGCTCACTGACGAAAAATAATAATAATTATTAGCAAACTAACCAAAATTAGCCTATATAGTATAATCATGTATATTAAATTTATGTTAAATGATTAGAATTTTGATTATAGAATTTTTTTTAGTTATTGACCCAATTTTCCATGTTTATATTGTAAGTTTCCACTTGTATATATAGTGCATGTGTTTTTTTTTTTCCATCTAAATTTGTTAAATTAAATCGGGGTGAGATACATGGTAAAATACATAAGCCGATGTCAACAAGTACGACATCGGGATCAAAAGCCTGCAACAGGGGAGACAAAACCCACAACAGAAAAAGCATTACATGTTACAACTGAAAACCAGCTTAAACATTTTGAACAAACAATACCCCGAATGACAGAGAATCCAATCAACCAAAGCCACCTCTACAAACTTACACTAAAACACCTGATAGAAATAGGAGGCTAAGCTATGAACCTATAATTCACACAAAGGGAAGGCGGGTACGCAGGAGCTGAAGAGACCCTTGAAATCACTATCTCCACGGTCCATGACTAGGGCTAAATCCAACTCGGATGACTATAGCAATAAGATACCAAGACGTAGAAAACCACCAATAAAGCGAAACGAATAGAATCCAAAACACTCTTGATGCTTCTTCACTGATAATCAACCCATTATCGTTGAGAGAAAGCTATTGAAATGCATCGCCGCAAGAAAAATTATTTGGAAAAAACTTGGAGCAAGGACACTGAGCTGTTGGACGGAGAAAACCTGCCCCGAGAACATCTTCAACAACACCAACGAGAAATCAACCAGTTACACGAACAACCCTACAACGCCTTCCCAAAGAATAAACAAGGAAGAGAGAAGGCAAACCCAAATACCAACGAGAGGTAAGGAGCTTAATGGACAAACCGAGCCCGAGAATAACAGAATTTAAAACAAGCCGATATACGAGTCACAAGCTTGAAAATGGAGACATATAACCGATCTACAAAATAGGGTCATACAGATCTAGATCAGCGATAGATGTTAGGTCTCTATCTCTCACCACTCTATCATGGTATCAGAGCCTAGTTTGTTGATCTAAGTAGGGTGGTCCAAGAAGGGTTTATTGCCGGTCCTAGAGTGGGATTCGGTTCGAGATGGGCCGGAAGAGCTATCATCTCGAGGGGGCGTGTTAGGAATCCCACATCGGAAGTTGTGATGGGACTTAAATAGTATTATATAAGATATGGGTCAATCCACTCATTGCCAATTGGTTTTTAGTTGGAAGCCCATAATCTCACAATAGGAACCCATTAAAACGAGCTATGCCCATCAAACTGAGACGAATCAAGCCACCACACCTCCAAACCCCTGAATTTGGACCGAGAAGATTTGTACTCACAGCAAGAGTGGATAGATCCAGAGCCAACAACCAAAGATAAACAGAGATCCGATCTCTACCTCATCCCCTCAGGGAAGCCTATCGGCAATAACAAAAACTAAAGCCAGTAGAAACTATCTGAAGGTCTCGACAGGAGGAGTCAGATCGAGCTAGACCAAGCCGCCTCAGACAGGCGCAACGCCAACCCAGGACCAGAATACACATCGCCGAGCTTCACCATCAGCAATCGAGCCAAACCAGATCAATCTCACGACCATATCGATTCAATTTCTCCTTTACCAAACTCGACCCAAACGCAGAAAAACAGAAATAAAGAAAGCTATGGACAAAATCTAGATAGAAAGGGACCGAAGTCGGCACTAGAGGAGCCGCCGAGCATCGGGCACGGCAACGATAGATGAAGTCGGCGGCTAGGGCGAACGATGGTTGAGAGAGATATAGAAAAAAAGTATGTATATCAAGTGTGTTTAAACCAGTCGAATTCTTAGTAAATAGAACAGCTTAATTTAGTTTAAAATGGAAAATAAACACGACTAAAAAGGCATAGAGTTATTAATTATATGATATGTACCTTAACAAAAGTTTATGTCATATCTGAATTAATATAACGATTAGGAGAAAAAAAAAGAGGAGGTGGCGCGCCAAGTCGATCGACAACTAACGTTTCAACTACCGACCAGACAGTGTGGGGAAGAAGAGGGCTCTGAGTCTTGACTCATCTTCGCACTTGTCTTGCCACGTCTTTGCATTCTCACTCATCTTTGTGCCTCTTTGTCCCCACGTAGACATGTATCCTCAACACCATTATTATAGGCTCATGTGTGTTTATATATAATTAGTTAATATTGAATGTGGATATGTTCGAGTATTTCCATAGATGAGAAGAGAAGATATACACCACAATATTTTGTGAATTACATTAGTATTTTGATATAGATCCTTACGTATGGTCTCGTTTTGTAGCTGAGAGTATGATAACTAAGGTTGAACTTACCCAAGTGCGGTCGGTTCAACCAGTTGGAGAGGTGTTAAAAGCGTTACCGGACTTGAGTTCAAAAGTGAGGTGCTACTTTGGTATTTTTTAAAATATAGGCCTCGATTTATATATAGATAATTTTTTTATAAAATTTGTATTTGAGTCGGAGTCATGTTCAACTACTCCACTCGCACGTGTTAAAAGACAGTCTGTTTGGAAGAAAGATTATTTACACTTGTGGACTCATCTTTTTTAAATATTGACATCTAGTGCATGCAAACTATATACGAAAGTCTAGAATTTTCCGATTAACAAAAAAAAATATGGTTGAAGTTTCTCAATCCGTGTATTCGGATTGCTTAGTTTTCTAAATCAACCACAAACACCAACAATAGTAGATTCAACGTTTTGTTTGTGTTTGTGTTTAGATTTTAAATAATTTCACATTTAAAAAAAAAATTGAGCTTTTCATAAAATATTTTAGTAAAGTAAACGCAAATAGAGTTTCTTCTTCTATTTGTGTTTACTATTTCTGTTTACAAATAACAAAACAAATCTGTTTTAAATGCTAGAAATTGTGGTTTTTTTTGAAAATGGTAACATGCAAACGCAAAGAAACAATCGAAACGTATAAGGGTTTTACTGGTTTAAACGTAGTGTGTACGGATGTGGTTGCGGGAGTTTGCAGAAGTAGACGATAGCGATTTTTAATGTTATTAGACAATTTATGCGACTGATAAAGCGGCTGAAAACAGGTGCATTTGCGGGACGTTTATGACTAGTTTACAGCGGATGCGATAGCGGATTTACATAAAACTACCAAAATACACATAATATATAATTTATATAAAAGTTCAAAATATATTATTATAAGAAATTAAAATTTTATATTTTAAATAAATCATAGAATAAAAAGTAAAAAAATTTAAAGATGTTTGGAATATTTTTTATATATACAATAACATTTTTTATAATTACTAAAATTAAAATTGAAATCAAAAGTATATTATTATAAAAAATTAAAATTATATATTTTAAATAAATCATAGAATAATTAAATAGTATTTTTACAATAATTTTTTTATAATTACAAATTTATTTTAGTTTAATTAAAATATATATCAATATTCGATATAAAAAGTAAAAATTTTAAAATAACTTTTTTTTGTAAATTTTAGTTTATTATTTAAGATAATATTTTTTCAACCACCCGCAACCGCAAACGCTCGTGGAAAGAAACTTTTGATTTAGGGCTTGACTGGTTTAAACGCAGCGGGTGCGGATGCGGTTGCGGGAGTTTGCGGAAGCGGACGGTAGCGGTTTCTAGCGTTATTGGACAATTTATACGACTGGTAAAACGGCTGGAAACGGGTGCGTTTGCGAGACGTTTATGACTGGTTTACAGCGGTTACGATAGCAGATTTACATAAAACTATAAAAAAATACATATAATATATAATTTATATAGAAATCAAAAATATATTATTATAAAAAAATTAAAATTATATATTTTAAATAAATCATAGAATAATTAAATAAAAATTTTAAAAATATTTGGAACATTTTATATATATATAATAACATTTTTTATAATTATTAAAATAAAAATTGAAATCAAAAATATATTATTATAAAAAATTTAAATTATATATTTTAAATAAATCATAGAATAATTAAATAGTATTTTTACAATAACTTTTTTATAGTTACAAGTTTATTTTAGTTTAAATAAAATATATATCAAGTGTAAATAATTTTATATGATAATATTTGATATAAAAAGTAAATTTTTTAAAATAACTTTTTTTGTAAATTTTAGTTTATTATTTAAGATAATATTTTTTTAAAAATATATTTTTTCAACCACTCGCAACCGCCCGCAACCGCAAACGCTCGTGGGAAAGAGCTTTTGATTTAGAGCGATTCCAAGCGATATAAAACGGTACGGAGCGGTATTGAGCGGTTTCTGTGATTGTTGTCAAACGCTACCAACCGCAACCGCTTGTAAACGTAGCGTTTGCGGGTGGTAGCGGGTGAACCAATCAAGTCCTTAGAGCGATTTCAAGCGATATAAAACGGTACGGAGCGGTATGAAAAGGTTTCTGTGATTGTTGTCAAACGCTACCAACCGCAACCGTCCGCAAATATAGCGTTTGATAGCCGGTTAATCAATCAATCCCTAAGTTAAGGGCGTTTGCGGCCATACAGGATCCAATGACACAAAGGAACAAAACGTACGTAGGCATCAGTAGAAGCCGTTTATCTCTTGAGAAGGAAGAAGAAAACAAAAGATTGGGGCCTGCTTCATTTATTGACTTTGTGAATTAAGACATCGATCCTTGACAAAATCACAACCTGTCCGTAGCTTTCTCTCACCACTGTACGTGACTACACATTGCAGGCAGTACAAACACTTACACATAACGTACCAAATTATACATTCAATAATTATCGTGTTGACCTCACATGGAATTAATTCATTATAGTACATTTTGGTAGACGCACGTCAATTGAAAGTCTATTTTAAACAAAATTGTTCTTCAAAAATAGTATATAATCATGGGTCCTCTTTACATTTTAGTACATTAAAAGAGGGCTTACAGTAATCATATAGTTAGGGTTAGTTTCTTTTTTTTCTTTGCCAGGGGTTCAGAAATGGTTAGATCCTTATTGATCGAATACATACAAATTTTGCCAATTAGTAGCTTTCAATATCATAACTAATTTTCGCATTGATTATGTGATGTTAACACGGTGGAAATCTCATCGAAAGAACGTGAGGCCTGATTTACAGTCTAACGCATCGTATGATTCGTTACAATCTCATGGTGTCAATTTCCATAGATTATGGGCTACGAGTCACTGATTTTCGTGTTTCGGATGGATGGTTTCCTAGAAGAAAAGGATGATGTGACTAGCGGATCAATGTGAATTATCTGGCTCCAAGCTAAGATGGTACTATTGATTTACTAGGACTACAAGAGACTAGGCAAGAAATCTTAATTGGCGCTTCACCTATAATTCCATAGGTTGATTTGGACAGTGGAGTCTATTACAGCATTACCGGTTATGTTCTTGATTGTATCGTATCCAATTAATTATATATTTGATAATACTATTATTTTGTTGAGAAACCTACCGGTATTAACCTATAGAACTTTTTTTCTCGAAAAGTGTTACACATGCATAAATATATTAATCTTCAACATATATGTTAGATTAAATTCTATTTTTTGTAATTATTTTCTATTTTTAATGCAGTGATATATTTAAATTTACATATATCAAAAGATTATTTAAAGTGTAAATTTAATTATAAATGTACATATATGATTTTATAAAGCTAGTACGTACACCGGTTCGAGACACAAACTTTGCATATACATGATAAATAATTAAATCAATGGAAAATAATAGACAATCAAATCACGCAGATTGTAAATTAAGAGAAAGATGAATAATATAAAAATATTCATATAAAATGATATTAGCTTATATAGATGTAATGAATATAAAAATAAAATAAAAGTACGGTGGATTATCATCTAGACCAATATAGACGTAACATTTACGAAGATATGATGATAACAAGTACGAAAAATCCGTAACGAAAGCTTAAAAACTCTCAAAACTAACCAAAAAAAGAAAAATAAATTAAAAATTAAAAACTTTAGGGTACAAAACATAATTGGCAGGAAGAAAGCATCCAAAACCAACTTTTTAGCAAGTGCCCTCTCCCGTAGGTAACATGAGATTCAACTCAAGCCTCACAATAATTTTCGTACATTTTCCAAAAATACAAAATTAACATATAAAACACAACTGTCTTTTTATTTTATCTTCTTTTGCTGTCTTTCGTCAGGGCTAATCTGATAAGCTAATAAGGTTAAAAAGGATTTAATGCTAAAAGTTTTGTAGTCGGGGAAAAATAGAAATTACCCTTGATTGATACCTTTTTTTTTTCCTTAAATGTCAGCAAAATTATTATATGGATTCATACGTGTGTGTGTATATATATTTAGAATATATTGTATATTACAATCGAATTGGTCGGACACGTCTACGGTTGATTATTCAATGATTTGAAATTTTGTATAGAAGAAATTGAGCATGTCTCAGTTGCATAACATTTTGTTCGTTTGTACTTTGTAGTAGAGTAAAAGAGAGTAAAAAAAAAAGTGAAACTTCTGATTTTAATCATGGTGAAATCTATATCGATGAAAAGTAGACATACCTAAAGTTATATGGAAATCTTCTCTCATTGATGGGAATAAATCACCAATCTTCTAGACAGTGTTCACTCTTTTACAAAGAAGGGCTATTAGATCCAAGGTATCATTATCCAAAACATATTTGATAAAAATAATTAGAGAAATTTTTTAAAATATCACTAAAATATATTTTTGTTCCAAACATATTATTATCATTGATTTTTTTTTCCAAAAATACCATTAAATATTTTATTTTTTCCAAAATACCACAAACATTAAAAATAATTTTTAATAGTTTATAATTAAAAAATTTGGATTTGGTTTTAGAGTTTAGTTTTGAAGGTTTACGATTAGTTTTTAAAGTTTAGTTTCGAAGGTTTAAAGTTTAATTTTAATTTTGTGGTATTTTTGAAAAAAAAACTAGTAATTGTATATTTGGAATAAAAATTTATTTTTGTGATATTTTTGAAAATTATCCTAAAAATTATAATTATTTATTTTGTTAGAAATAACCAAAATACATATTTGAGATAACCGGATCGAATCCCGAATGGAATGGAATGGGTAGAATTCGTTGAAGAAAGTTCGTCAAGTAGACCGATCGGTCACGCTTGAACTCTTGAGAAAAATGCTGTTCCTCTTCTAAAAAACTAAATCAATTTTGTAGGGGCCGGTCGGTCCTCCCTTTTTGGAAAAAAATTCGCATCTTTGTCTAGAGTTTGACAAACTGACTTATCTTTTGTGAACTAGCATATCTTTTAATCCGCTATTCCGATTCATCTCAAAACACCGATAAATGAAATCTAATTGATTTTCCAATCTTGTGAAAAAAATTAATTTTATTTAGAATGGAAAATTTATTTTACGATATATATAATATGTTTCAATTGTTTGCATGCATAAGAATCATGATCCTTGTTTTTTACATTTAAAACATGTGAAACTATGGAGAAAAAATGCAGCTAAACACACAACTAAGTAGTTATGCAAATGCATGAAAATCATAAAAAATTTATCTGCCAAAATGATTAAATTTGGGTTACATCAATTAATCGATGCGTCATTACAAACAAAAAAAATTACACCCAAAAAAAGTTACATCCGTTTTTGCATAAATAACATTTTTTGTCACACAATATTTTTTTATCAACAACATGCATGCATTATGTGAAGCTTGAATCTGGATGGTAACACAGTAATAACACTATGAATATATTTTTTGTCGTCTAAATGAACAATTTTAGAAGTATGAAAACCTTATTTTTAATAATTATTAATGTCACAAAACCTGAAATAATCTGAAAATGAGATGTTATATTAATTGATGCATTTCTAACCATGAATTATGTGTTTTAAATTATTAAAGCCACAAAATTTGAGATAATCTGAAAATAGTATTTCATATTAATTGATGCTTTTCTAATCATGAATTATGGACGATCTGTGTCGTACTAAAAGAGGATCCGAAACGATGGTTTGATTATTACAACTGCTTAACTATATTTATATATACGAGAAACATGTATAATTATAATATTCGTATGTCCCACCACGTGTACGGTCAGGATGTTAGGAAACTTCATACTTAGCTGGAAACATCGTGTCCGCAAACTATCGCTATTACTCGTCAAGTTATACTCATCGCTTCGAATATGGATGTTCACCTTAATCTTGAAAAAGAAAAGATACAAAAACTATATATTGTTGATCAGATAGAGTAGTTAGTCTAATGGTTAGAAACTATAGTTTTCATGTCATCTAATCCGGTTTTTAACCATGATGTTTTGTTTAGACAAAATTCAAATATTGCGATTCGTTTTGCCCTCCATGCAAACCTATCTCAAACCAATATTCAACCAAAGACTATTACTGTAGAGTTTTGTTATTGGAATTAAGTGCAAACAGTTTTGATGATTAGAAATAATAGTTTTGAAATCATTATATAATAATTTAAATATGATGTTTTGTTATACTTTAGAATAAAACTGCTTACGTCAACCAAATCGTATTGCAATCCTCTAATATCATCTTTGTTATATTATAAATATCGTTTTAGATTTTCTTACATATGTTGTATAATATGTTCTAAATTTTATTATACTTTTAATTCATAAGCTGATTGTAAATTTACTTTTGATTTTATTAATTTTTTCAATTAATGACTTTAAATATAAAACAACACTTTTTAGAAAAAAATAAAGTTTTATGATGACACTAATTATGAAACGAAGTTAGTACGAAGAGATGTACTCTCTCTATTTCAAATTAATTATTGTTTTGAAGTTTTTCACACCTATTAAAAAAAATTAGTTTGTCTATTATACCTTTTATTAATACACGATTTTATTTTTCTTATCGATAAACTAAAATAATATGATAAAAAATGAAACTTTATTTGAAAATCGGTATTGAAAAAAATAAAACGGTATTTTTTTAAAAACAAAATTTAAGTGCAAAACAAAGGAGTATATGAAAAATTGACCTCTAAGGGTATTATCGTAATTGGAGCCGAGCCACTCATAAATGCGACTATATAAAGAAGGTTGATGAAGCAGCTTAGAAAGGGTGTCACAAGTTTCAAGCTTTTTCATCGTCTCTTCCATAAAAACAAACCTCTTTCAAACAGTGGAAACATTTTTTTATCTTTTAGTTCCCGAAAGGTATCGATTCTATATCCTAAGTTAAATATATCCATCTTCTTATAGTCATTCCTGTTTTTAGTATTTTAAAATTTATACCCTATTTATACGTATTTCATTTGTTCTATATATATAATAAGCTATGATCTTGAACGTAAATATTGGTTATAAATTTTGGTTAAGGATTATGATTTATGATTTGTGCGGCAGTTGCCAAAATGTCAATAGAGAAGCCACCGTTGGCCTCCGGTTTAGCTAGAACACGGTCGGAGCAGCTATATGAGACGGTGGCCGCAGCCTTTAAATCACCTCACGGCTCCATGGATGCTAATGGTGTGCCTGCGACGGCTCCGGCAGCCACCGGTAGTGGAGGGACGTTGTCGAGGAAATCAAGTCGGAGAATGATGATGGCGGCGTCGCCGGGGAGGAGTGGCGGAGCCGGAACACACATAAGGAAGTCTAGAAGTGCTCAGCTTAAGCTCGAGCTTGACGAAGTAAGCAGCGGCGCGGCTCTGAGCCGAGCGTCGAGCGCATCGCTCGGGCTTTCGTTTTCGTTCACCGGTTTCGCTATGCCGCCGGAGGAAATCTCCGACTCGAAACCGTTCAGCGACGACGAGATGATACGTAAGTCGTTGTGTGAACCTTTTTTTTTTATCACTCTTTTTTCTTTGCTTAAGGGTAGTTTCATCATTTGAGTTAAGGTGTTCCCATACTTAGAGGGTAGTTTGGTCATTTAGACATGCAATTTAATGATACAATAATAATGATAACAACGGATACATGATTGGTGTGCGTTGCTTTGCTTTTTTGCATGAGAGGTTGGATAAAATTATTTAACAGAGACGCAAACAATTGGCCTTCTAATTTCTTCCACGTGTTCTCTTTCTCATTCAACAGAAAAACTCCCACCACTTATTTTCTTTTCACTTTTCTTATTTTTATTTTTATTTTTTTTCAATTGCATATTCGGTGAGTGCAATTAATATATTTATTTATTATAGGCAAACTTTAAATATGTAATGAGAAAGCATTAAAGTTATACATAAAATATCTTTGTTGTATAAAAGTTCAAACTAATTAATCCCAATATTTATATTTCCATAGAGACACTATACTATTTCATTTAAGATATGAGACCTAAATTGTAAATACTACAACTCAATTTAAAATATTCTTAAATACTATAAAATTTTAGGTTTTTGCACATAGATTAATAAATTATTTAATTTTTTAGTTTTACAAAATAAAATATGTTTTATTATTAATTCCAAAATAATTCAACTAATAATAAAACAATATGCAGAATTTAAAGAGTCAAAAACAACAAAAACATAATTAATTTTGCATAAAAATTTGAAAACATCATTTAAAATGAAATAAAAAAACTCTAAAACTTCATTTAAACCGAAATGGAGAGAGTTTATTGTTGGCCCCATATTCGAACAGAGAAATGCTTCCATTTGCCCAATATTTGTTTTCATAGAAGATCGTATATATTAATAGAAAGTTATATTTTCCATCGACTGGGCATTTAAGTTTCTTAAGAAATTCAGATTAATGTGTGAAAGATGCATGCCTACCACTTATAAAGTTTTTAGTATTTTTGTTCCCGTTATTTATATATTTATATATATTTCGATATTTTATACTATTGTTTTAGGAAGTCAATAACTCACCACTATTGTCATAGGTTTAAATCAATAAAGTTAGAAAATCGCTTCGTTCATTTTTTTGTCTTTCTGGTTAATATTCAATTCACTCTCGCTTAATGATACAATTTTATATGCTAAGTAGTAAGTGCATATATAGGTAGAAACAAAATAATTAAATAAACACTAGCAAATAGCGGAAAAAAAAGTTTAAAATAAAAACTGAAGTGATTTGTAAACGTCACGTAGTGATTGATTGATTCTTCAACTTAACAGCTTTTTATGACTAAGTAGGTAAAAAGCAGGTGAGAAGAAGTCCAAATCTCCCAGAAAAGACCGTTTGGTGACAAAGATTGGCCAACATATAGTTTACACGTCGTATATTATAAGCTCACTTACCATAGTGTTTAGGTGTTAACATCCACCGAATTTAAAAGATTAATCATTCACTGAGTCACTGACTTCTTTTGATTTAACGAGTAAAAATGAATCAACCGTATTACCTAACTGTTGCAGCGGAAGACATTGAAGCAGGAAACAAGAAGCCAAGGTTTCAAGCAGAACCAACATTGCCCATCTTTCTCAAGGTAAAATAATCATATGATCAAACCAGACAAAGAAAAGATAACAAAAATTGGGGTTTCATATAGAAATGTGAGAAATTGGATTGAAGTAGTCACGTGTGGGATTGATCTCTTTTGGTACTGATCTTCTCTGTTTGCACAGGCACTGAGAGGAGATCAAAAAGAATATCACACATTTGTCTCTCTATCTCTGTGTCTACTTTTCATCAGGTTTAAGTCTTGTACAGAATCTCATCTTACATGAAATTTATGTACAAGACTCTTTAGAAACCAACCAATGTTACATGTAGATATATATATATATATATATATCTGAGTCTAAGTCCTGTAATAAGATTTCTTAAAATAGGTTTCCATCATGAGTGAGCTAATCTCAAGACTTAGTGGTGTTCTTGTGTGATTATGATGCAGTTTAGGGAAGTTACTTACAAAGTGTTGATAAAGAAACTGACTTCATCTGAAGAGAAAGAGATATTGAGTGGGATAAGTGGGAGTGTGAGTCCTGGTGAAGTTCTTGCTCTCATGGGACCTTCAGGGAGTGGCAAAACAACTCTTCTTAGCTTACTCGGCGGCCGAATATCTCAATCCTCTACTGGAGGCTCTGTTACTTACAACGACAAGCCTTACTCTAAATTCTTGAAAAGCAAGTAAGTATTTTTGGCCTCGAAAACCCAAACTGATCTCTTGTAAGAATATTAGACATATGGAGATTTAAGATGGGTTTGGTTTGGTGGCAGGATCGGGTTTGTGACTCAAGACGATGTTTTGTTTCCTCATCTTACCGTGAAGGAAACGCTAACTTACGCTGCTCGTTTACGTCTACCTAAGACTCTTACGAGGGAACAGAAGGAGCAACGAGCTTTTGATGTTCTCCAAGAGTTGGGTTTGGAGAGGTATGTTGCATCTTTTAGAGGTTCCAAAACATAACAAATAAAAAATTTGATCTTTATTCTAGTAACTTGGATCGTTTGTTGTAGGTGCCAAGACACTATGATTGGTGGAGCATTCGTGAGAGGTGTATCAGGTGGAGAGAGGAAAAGAGTTTCTATTGGAAACGAGATCATCATTAATCCTTCTCTATTACTTCTCGATGAACCAACTTCCGGTTTAGATTCCACCACTGCTCTAAGAACCATTCAAATGCTCCACGACATCGCCGAGGTTTGTCTCTTTGTTTGTTTCAGACAATTTGTATCTCTACTCTATGATGGTTGTCTGAATCCTGATGTGTTTCGAGCAGGCGGGGAAAACAGTGATCACAACGATACATCAGCCCTCGAGTAGGCTCTTCCATAGATTCGACAAACTGATTCTACTGGGAAGAGGAAATCTTCTCTACTTTGGGAAATCATCAGAAGCTTTGGTTTACTTCTCTTCCATTGGATGCTCTCCTCTTATCGCCATGAATCCTGCAGAGTTTTTGCTCGATCTCGCTAACGGTAACATCAACGATATCTCTGTGCCATCTGAGTTAGACGATAGAGTTCAAGTTGGCAATTCAGGCAGAGAAACTCCAACCGGCAAGCCAACTCCTGCTGTTGTTCATGAGGTAATAACAGAAACAACAAACATTTTCTAACAAATTAAAGATTATCTGAAACCAAATTGAGTTTTGATATGTAATATTGGAACATTCTAAGCAGTATCTAGTGGAAGCATACGAGACTAGAGTTGCAGAACAAGAGAAGAAGAAACTAATGGATCCCGTGCCACTCGACGAAGAAGCCAAGGCCAAAGTTTTGCGTCTAAAGCGACAATGGGGAGCGAGCTGGTGGGAGCAATACTGCATACTGTTCTCCAGAGGACTCAAAGAGCGGCGACACGAATACTTCAGCTGGTTGCGTGTTACGCAAGTTCTTTCCACAGCTGTCATTTTAGGTCTTCTCTGGTGGCAGTCGGATATTCGGACTCCAAGAGGACTACAAGATCAGGTATAATTGTTGGTTTGGTTTGAGAAATTTTGGTTTTTATGCACACTCCTAATACTATTTTTGCAGGCCGGATTGCTCTTCTTCATAGCGGTTTTTTGGGGATTTTTCCCTGTTTTCACAGCGATCTTTGCATTTCCGCAAGAGCGAGCGATGCTGAACAAGGAGAGAGCAGCGGATATGTACAGATTAAGCGCGTATTTCATGGCTCGGACCACGAGTGATCTCCCTCTCGACTTTATTCTACCTTCACTCTTCCTTCTAGTCGTCTATTTCATGTCAGGTCTTCGGCTCAGCCCGTATCCCTTCTTCTTGAGCATTTTAACGGTTTTCCTTTGCATCATTGCAGCTCAGGTATGTTGAAATCGAAACCAGTAAAAAACATTTTGTGATGAAAAAATGTAATCAAAATGCTGATTTTTATTGTGTTGTCTCTTTGCTAGGGACTTGGACTTGCTATTGGTGCGGTTTTAATGGACTTAAAGAAAGCTACGACTTTGGCTTCAGTGACTGTCATGACATTCATGCTCGCCGGAGGATTCTTTGTCAAGGCAAGTCCTCTGTTTCTTGATTTCCCCTGTTTCTGAGCTCCTCTGTTTTATTGATATCCTCTGTTTCTGAGCTCCTCTGTTCGTCTCCCGCAGAAAGTGCCAGTTTTCATCTCCTGGATACGTTACCTATCCTTTAATTACCACACCTACAAGATTCTTCTTAAAGTACAGTATCAAGACTTTGCTCAATCCATCAACGGTATGAGAATAGACAACGGATTGACTGAAGTTGTTGCACTCGTTGTCATGATCTTCGGTTATCGCCTCCTCGCTTATCTGTCTCTAAGGCAAATGAAGATCGGAACATAACCCAATTGACGCAAGAAAAAAATAACAAAGAAGAAACACTAAGATATAAAGAGTGCGTCGAGATCTTGATGATCTTGACACGACCAATCCTTGACAACAATTAAGAGACTGGTTCTAAGATTCTTCTTGCTTAATTACAAAGGTGTTGTGAGTTTGATAATATGATTGGTATGTGAAAGAAGTCTTGATTGGAGAAGAGATATGTTTTAGTTTGTATTGGTAGATCGAAATCTAAATGGTTCATATCTATTAACAAGAAGAACCTTATGGTTTGATCAGATTGTATTAAGTCCTAATCCAATTATATATAAATCATTTCTAGTTTTTGTGGCTTTACCTTGAGTCTTCACTAGGGTTGTTGTGATTGACTAATCCAAACCGATCCGTTTTTTAGTCCGACCTATATGATTCAATTCATTCCGGATTCTGCTCTTAGTTTATGATTTAGGTATGATTCTGATTTTGATCAATGTGTCGCCTTCAATTTCACGTGACTACAAATTTGTAGGTGAACAAGCTATCAAATTCATAGAGATGTAAATAATTTTTTGTCACACAAAAATACTCTAAATATGTATATCCAATAATGAAGTTTGTTGTATCTCTCAAAAACCCACTAAATAATAAAAATATTTTAAAACTCATTAAATCTGAAATCTCTCAAAATACTCATATCCATGATTCCATGTCATTTTCTTACAAATAGACTTTTTTTTTATCAACCGTTTAAATCCTCAAGTATTGTTTAACGCTGTGGTTAATTCCTTCACGGCAAATTCACATAATTTTTTTCTCTTTTGGCAATCGGGAATAATGGTTAAAACTTATAAGGAAAATAAATATGGGGGTTTATTTGAACAGACGATTAATTTTGAAGATAGTTTATCAAGAACAAGCTGTTTTCCGGATTCGCCCCGTTAACCGTTGCTCACAAACAATTGCTGGTATTATGTCAAAAAAGTTCATCTTTTCTTTGTTTGAGCTCCAAAAATGGTTCAAGTGATTATGTCTTGGCTTTGTCTGAAAATTTAGCTCACGTTGATGCTGTTCTTTGTGTTTCATTTAGTCCTGACGGTAAGCAATTAGCAAGTGGTTCAGGTGATAAAACTGTAAGGCTTTGGGATCTGAACACTGAAACTCCAATGTTTACATGCAGAGGTTTGAAAAAGTCTTCTTGCTTTTTTTAGTTTATGTCTCTCTGTATATATGCATATATGTTCTTTTCTTTATGTCATGTAATGTTTTCAGGGCACAAGGATCATGTTCTCTCAATTGCATGGTCACCAGATGCTAAGTGTCTTGTGAGTGGTGATAAAGATGGTAAAGTCTGTTGTTGGGATCCAATCAAAGGAGAATTACAAGGCAAACCACTTCCAGTAAGTTATGTTGTGAACTTTTAATATGTTTGTATTTGGTTTTTGCTACTGATGACATTGATCTTACTAATCTTCTCTTGATTAGGGTCACAAGAAATGGATTACTGGTATCGCGTGGGAACCAGTTCATCTTAGTTGTCCAAGCCGGAGATTTGTTACTTGTAGTAAAGATGGAGATGCAAGGATTTGGGACTTTAAATTGAGAAAATCTCTAATTTTTCTTAGTGGACACAAAAATGGTGTGACTTGTGTCAAATGGGGCGGAGATGGAACTATATACACTGCAGGGTACATTTCTAATCATGTGAATCTTACTTATCGGTCTTTTATAGATATATGTATCCACAAATATTTCAATGTTGATTATGGTTGAAAACTTAGATAATTGCATTGTTGGTAAACCGGTGAATCCTAATTTGTAAGACTCTTTATCTTGTTAACAAATCTTTTGGTTTGGCAGTTCCCAGGATCGTACGAAAATGATGTGGGAGACCACTCAGGGGAAGCTTAAAAATGTATTGAAGGTAACGATTTTCGCTAATTCTGAAAATGAAATCTTTGTCTTTCTTTCAGATGCATTCCTCAAGTAAACTCTGCTTCTTCAGGAGCATGGTTCTTCGGACAGGAGCTTTCGATCACACTAGAAAAGAAATATCTTCAGATGAAGAAATGAAAAAGGTAATAAGCTTCTGATTTCGTAGGCTTTTTCCCCTCCCTTTATATAGCTTGATTCTGATCCTGTCCCCTTAATAGGCTGCGCTCGAAAGATACAACAAAGCAAAAGGAACAAAAGATTCACCTTAGTGTCAGGTTCTGATGATTCTACAATGACCTTTGGGAACCATCTGTTAGTTTGAAACCTAAAAACCAGCCGACGGGTCATCGGAAGGTTACTACAAGCTAACTTGAATATCACTCTTTTCGCATTTGCTTCTAGTTTCTAATTTGGGTTAATCAACAGCTTGTAAAACATGTGTCTTTCTCACCAAATGGACAATGGATTGCAAGTGCATCGTTCGATGGATCTGTGAGGCTATGGAATGGTATCACAGGGGACTACGTTACAACATTCCTAGGCCATGTTGGAGATTCCTATCAGATCAGTTGGTCTGCTGATAGTAGGATGCTTTTGAGTTGCAGTAAAGATTCTACTCTCACGGTAAAATCTTGTTTTACATAAACAGTAGATGAAATTATTTATTTGAAGAAAACAGCCAGATAAACCTCAGAATCTGTTTACTTTCACAGATATGGGAGATAAGAACGAAGAAGTTGAAACAAGATCTTCCTGGTCATTCGGCTGCGGTATCAAAAACACCTTCAAAACTCGAGGTTTTACCGGAATCCGAATCTTTTCTTTCTCTTTTAATTTGTTGTTTTTGTGATGGAAAGGTTTATGCTGTGGATTGGAGTCCAGATGGTGAGAAAGTAGCATCTGGTGGTGAAGCTAAAGTTTTGAAGCTATGGAAAGGTTAAAAGAAATATCATTTTGGACCTTTGTTTACTCTATTAGCCAAATCATGTGTTTCTTATTTAAATTACATATAACAAAGTTTAACTATATTTTTGCAAATTGTACTAAACCTATCAACTTTTTAAAATCATTTCATTAGATAGGAATAGGTAGACAAGAAGCTTAACATAAGACCGAAACAAGTCTTAAACTTTTGCTACCTAAACCACATTAACTTGAAACTCTTACAGTTGTTTCGTAAACACATACACACGACACAACATCAGAAAATCAGGCAGAGTTTTTATACCCCACACACACACACTAGTTGGAACAAGAGGATGGTAGCAAACCCATCATTGTTCTTTGCTAGTTTTACTTTTGATTGTAGATAAAGCAAAGGTTTATTCACCAGTCTTTTTCTGCAACTCAAATCTTATGAAGATGCGTAGAAGAGAACTGACAAATAAAAAACCTTGTTGAAGGATGAGCCAAAGATGATTTGCCTGTTTTACAGCCAAACTAATGCTAAAAGGCCAATCATTTAGACCAAGGAAACTCAATTTCCTTTTTTAGGACACTGAGTAGTCGCTTTTCGTTTGGCTGAAACACAAGGGACAATACAGAATACGGGTGCACCAAATCCTGTCTTGTCCCCATTTTCTGATCAGGTTTTAAGATTGCAGCAGCCAATATCCATAGCTGCTGCAATCCACTTGCTAGGCATGACCATGTCACCAAGAGAATGGACCGAGGAACTTAGAAAGTAATCCATACTTGTAACTTCTGATCCCGAGCCATTTAGCCCATTTGCTTCCCACGATGAGTTCATGGTCCTGTTTTCCGGATGAAAAACATCAGAATTCTGAGAATTGCTAGGCTTAGACTGCTTAGCCGCCTCAGCTTTCTTGGTGTTCAAGAAACGCCCACCGGATCCTCTGGGACGGCGCATAGCATGGAGATGGCGCGAGTGATGCATATATGGCTGCTGCAAACATTATATCATAAGGCAACATTTAGGAATGTATTTTGCATAAAAATATTAAAATAGTTTCAACTTTCAATGATGTTACCTTATGGCATTTACTCAGTTTGTTCTTAAGAACAGCCTTGGCACGGGACTGGCGTCGCCTGATGATTCCATGGTACTGCTTTGAGTTCACATAGATGGTACCATCTTCTTCTGTCTCCATCTTTAGAGGTAGCATTACTCGGCCTGACGATATCTGAGATCCATAGGCTGAAACAACTCCATAGCATTGTTCCACATGAGGATGCTTTGTGTAAACCTACATGACAACAAAATACAAAAAAATACTAAGGAAACAAAATAAAGGAATTGAAGATGTTCCAATGCAAGAAAACCGAACCGTTGGCTGAGCAAATCCAAACTCGAAGCAAGCTGATTGCATTGTGAAAGCAACATTTGGCTTAGACACATCTCTTGAACTCTTTACACCACCTAAATTACATAAGATTACTATTTCAAAATCAGAAATAATGCAAAATTACCTCAGAAAAACATTTATATTCATTTTGTTATGAGCAAGAAACATAGAGGTATATTTGGAGGCAAAGTAAATATCTTCTTGTAAGCTCTTAACATATGATGTTACGGTTATGTAAACTAAGACTTCCACACACAAAAAGAAACACACTTGGAGAGTTTAGAACATTCAAGAAGCTTCCATTTATGGCAGTTAAGGAAGTTAAAAGAGTTTACCATTAGAGAAAGTGAAGAGAGTTTGTTTATCCACACCTTGTTCTGTCTCCGGATTAGCTCCGGCGAATGAGTCAGAAGATTTCACGGCGAGGCTCTCCGTAGTCAATGGCTGAGATCCAAAAGCATTCCACCAACAAGTCTGTGGAACCGACAAAAGTTCCTCAGTTTGCATAGCTTAAAGATCTGTTGAACAAGATCAAAAAAAGTCAACAACTACAACTACTCTTAGTGAAATCTTTGTCAAAAGACACAAAAACTCTAAAAGTATACCCCAAAAAAAAAAAAAAACTTCAAAAAAAAAAACTTCAAAAAGACCAAATCTTTTTTTTTTTGTGCTAAAAAAAAAAAAAAAAAGACCAAATCTTGCAATAACAAATCCAAATTGGGATAAGAAAAACATAAGCAGAGAAGAAAACTTAGACAAAGAAAATAGAAATGGAGTGAGACTGAGAGAGATTCCTATTTGCTGGGAGCTATGTCGGTTCCAAAAAAGAAACAAAGATTCACACAGAGAGAGATGGAGAACAACAAGTGTAAATAAACTATGGTTTTATTTATCAACCAATCACCTTCAACTTTCATGCGAGTCTTTGTTTTTTTTATAATGATTTTCTTTATTAGTTGACATAAAAATAGACAAAATTATTGCTATTGTTAAATGTAGCGTACGTTGGCTTGACGTGCTCTCTCCACAAGCTACAATGATCCCACTTCAAAAATCATCTCCATTAAAAGTAACAGTACTGAGTTGTCGTGAAGTTTGATTTTTGTTCTCATCTGAAAAAAAAAATGTTTTAACCTAAGCTCGTGCTTATTTACAAAATAGAGTATAGGTAAAAGAAAATTTATACAGGTGGTAATTTTCTCCAACAACTTTTGTAACTCTGCTTCTAATTCCATAATCTTTAACTAAGTAGCTCTGGAATATATGTTATTTAGTAAATTAGTGCTATAATTGAAAAAATATGCAGCATGTGAAAAAATACGGACATTTTTTTTAGTGTTAATTTGTGAAATGTCTCATGCTTTAGAAATAAAAAAACGAACAATCTGGTGGATCAATCTACGATAGAATTATATATAAAAACATGGAATTTTATGAAAAAAATAAGTAAAAACTTCTTGTATTTTAATAAAAACGAATATCTAATATAACATAAAATTCTATCAACATATAATAGAATTCTATCTAAGATACATATAATTCTATTAACATATAGTAGAATTATATCTAAAAACATTAAATTTTATCTAAGGTGCATAAAGTTATATCTAATGTTCATCTAATTGTATCTAAGATACATAGAATTCTATCACACATGATGAAAATGCAAACATAATTTCCTCGTTACAATGTTCTGTACTGAATTATCGATGACATTTATAGCACGTCCCATTATAGTTCTTCTGATTTTTGTATAGAAAAATTGGCTAAATAATCCAAAAAAATAAAAATATTAAAATCTAACCAAAACCTTAAAAACCATAGTCACTTATTCTATGAATTTTGGTTAGTTTTTATATATATATATATTTTTTGCTATTCACCAAATTGTCCCTTCTTGTATTGGAACTGATAACATTGTAAACAAAAAAAATCTCTGATCAGGAATTCTCTGTCTTTTCGGTTTATTCGTGCCCGAATTCTGGGTAACTGCGAAAATTTCTGACCAATATTTGAGACAATGCATCCACATATCCGAACTCAATAAAATTCAAATTTTCTTATCTAAACTTATAAAATTAGATGTACACATACATAACAGATTACGATGTTAGTTTATCCATTAAATGTGCTGACTGGAATGGTGAATCATTTGACAAGTTAGATGGGTTTTCGATTTATTCTTACTCCAACTCTAGGCATCTGTGATCAATGGTTAAACCCCGGGTCTTCAAAATTGTAGCAGTGGAAGTTAATTCATTGAAAAAAATCATAAAAATGGAGATTGTCCTCATCAAAGTCTCTGTGAACCACCACTGCTCGTCCATCTTCAACAGCTTCAGAGTCAAAGTCATCCGTGTAATATATATATTTTTTTTCGGCGTCATCCGTGTAATATCTTATTCGATGTATTCGAGATAAATAATATACTAATTTAAGTTGTTCTATATCCGATTTAAAAAACAAAACAAAAATTATCATCCGATTCGAAAAGATTAGATGCACAAAGTGTACAAGGAAATTAACATAAAGTCCCATATAAAGTTTATATAAACAAACACACCTCAACTAAAAACAAACAAAAAAAGACCTTGATAAAATACGTGAAAATCATAGATTTATAAAATTAAACCCGGGGTTTAACCATTGCTCTCAACGGATTCTTCATCACCACCGTAAACTCCAATTTCCCGGCGAAATGAATCTCACTTCCCGGCGGATAAGCACACCACTCAAACTCTTGAACCATCCTCGCAAGCATCAAGTACATGTGTACGGTCGCCCATTGCAAGCCCTGGACAGATCCTACGGCCAACACCAAAGGGAATCATCTTCACTCCACTAATCGCAAGTGTTTACGCTCGATTTGTGGATCTATAGTCATCAACACAGTTTTCAAAATCTCATCCATTTTCTTGATTGTTTCTTCTGAAACACATTGTAGGAACTCAATTATTACAATATGGACAAACTGATATTTATAAAGTGAAATACATAAATAAATCGATAGTACAACAATACCGATACAAGAATTAGGAGGAAAAACGGATTTGCAGAGGCAAGATATGATTTTTAACCTTAATTCTGAAAACGCCTCGTAGTGTGACGGTTGTGTAGCGTTCCGAATTCCAGGATACAACTGCAATCGATTCTATTTTGCACAACTCGAAAACAGAATCTAACGAACATTTTTTCTGTGTTATACTCTCAGATACACAAATAAAATAAAGATGTAAGAGATTTGTGTTGTTGTTGTTAATCATTTTCTTATGATGTGAAGAGCAATGGTTTGATTTATAACCAAGATCTCACGTACAAACGTACGTAACGTACCGTAATCAAGTACTGTAGTAAAGTGGAGTAATTATTAGAGAAGTTATGAGAATTGATCTCATAATAAAAACTTGATTGACTAAAAGGAGATATTTTTTTGTTGAATTTATCAACAATATGTTCCAAAAGAAAAAATTGGACCAAAAGAATAATCTTATGGATCATTGGTCCATTTACCAAATCCTGAAGCCCAAAACCGAAGCCCGGTCCGGGTATCTCCTTTCTCCTATACACCAAAGTGTATATAAGGTTTTGAACCTTGTTAGGAGTTTTCCACTTTATATACTTGAAGTTTTTTAATCCAAACTTCCAATGTAGGATATTTGCTAATTTTTACATTTAATCAAATTTTTAGAAGCTTTACAAGCTTTCCAAGTCATCCACTTTGGACCTCCATTTCTCTTTCAAATCAAATCTGATTTTGACAAGAGAATACACTACTTTATAGTGCTCATGGCGACGATTCTATCGTGCCTAAAATTCGGTCATTCCGATGAACGTCTCCACCGGAAATCTCACCTGAAAATGGTCTAAAACTATTTCGTCAAAAACGAGTCCAACAATCCCCCACATGAATAGAAATGACTCTAGAAACATGACTCGAAGGACTTGACAGACGCGATAAGACCCGAGAAAACAGACTTTTGAGAGTATAAGCGAAAAATCCTCTGTATAGAGTGATACACAGAGTTTTAACCCTAAAATATCACTACAAGTGCACATCAAACGAAGTAGTAATTAGGGATCGAATCCACGAGAACCAAGTGAAATACTACGAATTCTTATGAATGATCGAAATTAAGCTAAGATGGCAGTAAAAATGTTGATAGCAATAACAAATGAAAATAGCAATTTAAACGGTGTTAAATCAATTAAAAGCAAGCGTTAAGTCTAGGGCGTTTCGCAGGAATTCAGAGATCATGAACTAGACAATTATTCTGGGAGCATTAAAGCGCAGTCTCAACTCAAACATGAATGTATAATCAATACACTTTCGTGGTATCAACTACTTTATCTAGCAACCTAAGAATCTAAACTGTCGTTTGATCTTAAAATTCTAAACAAGCATTAACGAACAGGTTTGATATGTTCACAAATTGCCTTAACATCAGCTTTCATTGGTTAAGGACAATTTGCTCACCTAAGTTCTATCGAGAAATCTACAACACTTTTGATGAATATATTAAACCTAAAATCAGAGATTAAGTGATCAGTTTAATCTAAGCAATAAGCATAACAATAGGTGAAGACAATATAAATCCCTATCTATGTCTGATTCAACAATTCATAAAACTCCTTTGAAAACCCTAAACTCAACTATGGATCTACTCAGACATGGAGAAAATCAAAACAGCAGAAGATGAAGAAAAACTCATAATAAAATAAATAGGGTTCAGAAATCTTCTCAACGATTGAAGAGTCAGAGATTCGTCTCCCACGACTTACAGAATTGCAGAAAATTCAAAATCTCCAAGTGTAAAAGAGTATCCCCAAAAAAAACTCTTTAAAACAATGGCTTAAACTCGAGTATATATCTTAAAAATCGTTCTCTCTAAAAATAAACGGCAAAACCCTCTGAAAATAGGAAATTAAAATTTTCTTTTTTCTGGCCGAAAAAGTTTGGATCGATCGATCTGATGATGGCACGATCGATCTGAGCTTGTCACGTCGATCCAGAAAGTGTGCGATGTTTTGGATCAATCGATCTGGCGTGTTGGGATCGATCCAGGCTCTTTTGTGCTCTTTTTAGTTCACTCAATGCTCCAATGCCTTGGGATCCTTCCAAACGTGTTCCGACCCTGAAAAGACACTAAAAACCATAGAAACGACTCGAAAAACCATTGAAAATATATGTTAGAATGCGTAAAAACGCAATACATCAATGAGATGGTAGCTTTTTCAGCTTTGAACCAGTCATTGTTAATAGCTATCGGGTTTACTCGACCAGGAGAGGTGAACATGATGTCTTGAACCACGGACTTTGATGTAAACTGAGACAACATCTATAACACAGTTTTATTCTCTCATAGAACTAGGTTCTCTATTGTGTTTATTGTGGCTTTGAACATGCTGGTTATCATGAGTGAATTTAGAGAATATAGCCTTTCATTCATTCTCCTAGAAACGGCCTCATTTCACACTCACTAGGTGATAGTTCAATAGACTTTGTTTTTATGAAGTATCATGTAATACTCCACGAACACAAACATGACTAAAAGCAAATAAGATTGTAGATGATGCAAATCTCCCCTTTTATGTGTTTTGTTTTTGGGGTTTAGGGTATGGATAACTTCGTGTGGACAAGAATTCTAGTCCACGATAACCTGTCCACCCACATTCGTCTATGGTACTGTCCAAACACATGGTTTTTAGTTGGAGTTTAAGGTTTAAGGCATATACAACTATGCGTGGACAACATTTCTGTCCATGACATCCTGTCCATACACACTCGTCTATGGTACATTGTCCACATACATGATTTCGTGTTGGGATTTGGAGTTTGGAGAATGGACAACTTCATGTGGATAACATATATGTCTGTGTCTTGTACCAGCTATATTGTGGTGGATTGTTATTATAAACGTGGACGGAGGATCGTGGACAAGTTACCGATTAGTAACCATAAAACCTTAACCATTTATATTGTCCACATGGATAATGGTATTTGTAAATACGTTAGCAACGAGATTTCTTTGCCCATAAACTCTAATCCATTAATTAAAATACATTCACAAATCAAACATCCGTCCACGTTCATGACTACAAACGATGGACTATCCATACATGACCATGTTCTACACTTGTTCAAGCATACACACTTTGTCATAACTCATAAGTATTAACTGAAATTGCAGAGAACATTAAAAGATACTCAGATTGATATGTACAGTTCATGCCTACATGGACTATAAACGATGGACTATCCATACATAACCATGAAAAATAAGCATGTTCTTGATCTTGAAGGCAAGCCCAAGTTTTGACATGTTTCTCTGCTCTCTTTTGCTCTTTCAAAACCTCTTTAACCTCGCTCATGACCACAAACCGCTATTCTCAAACCAAGAAGCATAATATTTTTTATATCTAAAACTAGAAATTGTATACTAAAATTACAAAGGAAACATGAATCAAAAGACTAGAGTTATATCAAAAAAGATAATGGTTTTTGCTCAAACTCAAAAGCTACAGAAAAAAAGTCCCTTGAGCCAAAATCAGCTCATGAAATGTCAGACAAATTTCAAATATGTGAATCTTGACATCTACTAGTTGGGTGTTTAGTACACAAACATTACCCAAAACCAAGTAATGCAATCGTGTACCTAGATTCTTCCGTTGGAATCCAAACTTCAATATCTCTGATCTTCAATTTCCGTTATAGCCATTCCTCTTGCCGAAATTGCCATACGAACCCGTCATATAACTCTATCAATTGTATTAACTGCTTAAGTAAAACAAAATCAGAGGTTGTTAATAAAAAAAGATGCTCTCCTCGGCTTCGCGTCCCCTCGACTGTTGTGACGTTGTTGGTGCCGCCGGTGCTCTAGCCACCGCCGATGAACCTCCATGAACAATCCATCTTTGAATTGTCCCAATTTCATGTTTTCTTTTCTCATATCTTCATTTCGTCGTCTCTGAAATTTCTAGATCCAATTGCAGATACGAAATTGAAGATGAAGAAGACAACAACACAAAACTGACCGGAAAACAATTGGAGTAAGGTCTTTATGAAAAATTGGGAGAAAGAAGACAAACCTTTTTCACGATAACAATCGTGAAGATAAGGTTTTACAATTATGATACCAAAAAAAATGTTTGTTCGATAAAAGAAAAAAGAAGAAAAGGATAGAATTGTTTTTTACACTAACAAAAATGTCTAGATAGTAAAAAGTGTGTATATCAGCTAATATTTTGCCGAAAACTGTGTCTATAGGTAAATATCCCACCTTTTTATTAGTACTACCCAATAGTCAAAAATAATATGCACTGTGTATCTTCTTCCTGAAACAAGGTACTATCTAAGATTTGAATATGCATGTTAGAGTCAGAAAACAAAACAAAAAAACAGGATTAAGATTTGTTGTTTTTGGTTGATTTTTATTGGATCTCTCAGATGAGTTTTGTCTATCATCGCAGATCAATAATTTTTTTTTGGAAATGTATGAAAATATACATTTGTTTTTATAAATACTTGAAATATGAACCTTTTTTCTTATGAAAATAAGAACTTTCACTATTCAATAAAAAAACCCCTAAAATCCTAACAATAACCTATGAATCATCTTTTTAATTTACAAATTTTTAAAAGTACTTAAAGTTTGTTTCTTCACCCATATCTTCAAAAAAAATATTTTTTTCATAGTTATTAATCTTTTGACACAGTTGAGACTCGGATTATTTGGTATCCTCTCTGGGAGGAGTACTGAAAATGTGTGTTTGGTGTGTGTTTTTATTAAATGACATAATTATTTACAATTTTAGTTGAAACAACGTTTAGTTAATTAAGGATTGAATATATGTATCTAGATTCACCAACAAACATAGACTGTTTGTTACAGTAGATAGATAACATGAGATGAGATGAAACGTTAGGTTAGGACATAGTTATTAATCAGATGGAAGCTTAATAGGATATGTCCCAAATATTTTATAATTAGGTAAATTAGTACGGACTTATAATGAAAATAGAGAAAAGTTATTTGTTATGTTACTGGACCAATAGATGAAAGATATAATATAGCCGTAAAAATTAGATGTTAGAATAATAATAACTTTTGGGTCATTAGAAAAATATTGTGAGTGCATGCATGTCTTCTTATTTTTATGGATTTTCTGCCAAAAAATGATTTTTTTTTGCAATTCTAACTCTCAACGGAAAAAAATGCAGGTCAATCTATGCAACTCGTTGGTCATCCGCAATATAACCCTCGCATGTGTATAGATTTTTCAATATGTATATGAACGTGTATCTATCATCAAAACTTACGTATTTTTGATTATTTTACATAGCACAAAATAATACATCTATGAGATTCGAACTAATCCCTAGCTACATTGTCTTCAAAATTGTAGCAATGGAAGTTAACTCATTGAAAAAAAAATCAGAGAAGTGGAGATTGTCCTCATCCAAATCTCTGTGAACCACCATTTCTGCTCCATCACCATCTTCAACAGCTTCAGATTCAAAGCACATATTTTGATCCATATTCATCATCGAGACATCATCCATCTCCAAATTCATCGAGAAATCTTCACAATTCATCACAAAATTAAAGATTTGATCAATATGTCTAATCGATTTCGGTTTACTTTTTTGCTTGGTTACTTTTTTACTTATGTCTAATCGATTTCGGTTTTGGTTAAATAACGTGTGTTCGTTCAAGTCTAATCATACTTTCGATATGGCATAATCATCGTAGACCACAAATATATCTTTAAAATTTGGGATTCTCTAGAATTTCTATATTGAATTTGAAACATGAATAGAGACTGAAAGGACCTACAAAGATCAAGACTCATTGAAAATAAAAGTTTTAAGACTTTAGAGTTTGGGAGAGAGAAAAGAAGGAATGTGAGTGATGTTGTCAAAGTCCAAACAAGAAGAAAGCGCAGTGATAAGTTTCTTCACATCTTCTGAGGTATGTGCTGCACTCAGTGTCACCCTTAGCCTGAACAACAACAAGAAGAAGAATTTCATCAAGATTCATATCATAAAAAATGGTTTCATTTCGTAGGAAAAAGATGAAATTTTTTGTTTACCTGCAAGAATTGGGTGGCACTGTGGGTGGTCTTATTGCCATTACATGGAAGCCTGATTTTAGTAGATACCTGCAACAATGAGAAAAATCAATCAGCTATACTACAAGTGTAATGAGAGAGAGTGTAATGAGAGAGAGAGAGAGAGAGAGAGAGAGAGACCGGCTTCCTTGGAGGGCTTTCTCTTGATTGCCTACAATAAGTGAGATAATGGGGCTTGAGATTTGAACACCAGATAATGCCTTAAACTCTTTCACTCTCTCCCATATTGCCTTTCTTCTCCATCTCTCCTTCTTCGCCACTACAACCGCTGCATAAGCAGCTGCAGCCATCGGGACAGGTATTGCTGTTGAAAATATGAATGAACGACCTCTCGATTGAATCACTTGCTTCCACTTTTTGCTGTTTTCGAAGAAAAAGTTAAGCTGTTACCAGTCTACTAACTACATTGAAATCTCTGTTTCAACCGAAACAATTCAGACTGATCATTGATTTCCCTTATCATAAGCTTTCATGAACCTTAGAGAACAAAATCTTGGTTCACGGAATTTCAGATTGTATAGGTATGTGTACCTGCAAGCTATGAATCCACCATGACACCCTGCTGCCTTACTCAAAGTGCCCACACATAAATCTACATCGGCTTCACAGTCAAATTCCTCGGCCACACCACCACCATTTTCTCCACAAACAAATGTTCCATGGGCCTGATCGATCAACTCATATTTCTTCAGCAAAAAGTAGTTGACACCAAAATATTCAATCAACTTACATCATCAATAACTAGTAAGAAGCCATGCTTTTTCCGAAGCTGAGAGAGCTCTTCCATTGGTGCAAAATCACCATCCATACTAAATAAGCTGTCAAAAACAAAAATGAGATCCAACCATTAAAACTTCCTTTCATATGTCCACAGTCTCAAACCACCAAAGACGTTAATAAGCATATTGAAATAAAGTTTAGCCTTTGTAGATAGCACTATGAATATTGACATGTGAATGAAAAGCAAGAGGGACACAGGTATGATCAGATAAGAAAGCAGGTATTTAAGTAAGTGCTCACTGTTAACGACTATAGAACAAGAACAGTAAGTAAGTAGCAAATGAGACTGACCTATCAGTCACAACGACCTTCCTCTTCATTTTGCAACTTGATCTGTCCAAAATAATTATAGACGACATGAATGGCAACAAAAAATAAATAACAAGGAAGGAGTAGGAGCCTGAAGAACTTACAGTAACAAATTAAGATGAAACATGTCACAGTGTCGATACACAAAAACTTCAACATTTCCTTGTCGTTCAGCGAGACGGATACCATCAATAATTGATGCATGATTCAGAGCATCAGAAAAGATGGCCACTTTTTCATTCTTTAGAGGTTTCCCACTAGCAGCCAAAAGAAAGGAACACTTCCAATTGCAAGCATTGCAGCCATATTGGCAGCAAACCCAGTAGGACAAACAAGACAATCCTAAGAAGATAAAAGACACATGATCTGATTTCAGCTTGAGATATATCAAAATGGGACTCCAATTTTAATCATATTCAAGCAAGTATTTTTACCTCCTTCTTCTTCAGTTGCGCCAAACTAGACTCAAGCAAACGATGATAAGTGGTATAGCCACATATTAACGCAGAACCCTTAGGTCCCATACCATGTTTTTGAGCTGCCTGGCTTGAAGAAAAAACATAAGACAGTGGATAGAAATCTATACTTATGAAATTTTGTTTGGAAACAAACATTTGCAGCAGCTTTTGATATTGTAGGATGTGAGCTCAAACCCAAATAATCATTCCCAGAGAACAAAAGTAGCTTCTTGAATCTCCCTTTGCTACACCCAGCTAATGCATCTCCACTAAAAATCTCTTCTCCTGTTAATGTGAAGCAACATCAAACAAACCATACCTTGCAATGCATTATCAACTCATAAGCTGCTTTACTGACCTCAGTGCAAGAAAGAAACGTACCATTGCTAGGTTCATCGTGAAGCCATTTCTGAAATGTGGGTATCGAGACAGAAACCTCGACCGAAGACCGATCCCATTGACACATACCGTCGAACACCTCGTACTCATCTACTCTATTGCCTCTGTTTTTCACAGTTTCTTCTTCCTTTTGCATAGACATACAAATGGGTCTCAAAGATCGAAGAAGTTGCCGGGATTCAAGCACATTCACTGCTTCTTCCACACATTTATCCCACGAATTATCCACCATTTCTACTATTTTTCAGAAGATAAGGAAATTGTGCTTTTAAGAGAATTTAAAGATGGTTCGGTGGCTGGTGAAAGCAGACGACTTCAAGCTTCCCCTACTGTAATGGCGTCAATTAACTCTTACTTCTGCATGTTTGTAGATACCTGCTTCTGTTGAAGAATCTATAGACAAGGAAATGAGAGAATCATCATATATATAATTAGGGAAATGAGAGAATCATCATATATATAATCTAGGGTGTCACGTAAACAAAGCAAATTTTTTTTTACATTAAACACTATTTGAGATTAAAAATGTTTATTTAATCTATATTTATTTCTTTTAATTCTTTGATGCATAATAAGTCAAAATTAATAACAATCTATATATATATATATATATATTAATAATAGTAATTAACATTTTAATAAAAATGAAATAAATCTAGAATGAACTTGATAGAAATTAACATTTTTAATAATGTATTAATAATAGTAATTACAAAATATAATTTTTTGTAAAATATAAGCAAAACACAAAATAAATTTAAAACGACTCATACTTTGGTATAATTAATCATGATTAAGTCTTAGATTCAATATCTATAAAGATTTTTAAAAAAAAATAATATTAAAATTTAAATTCAGATTTAATGATGAATTGTATATATATTTTATTAAAAAAAGTTCGAACAAGAAGTGTCAAAAAGGTATGGAAATGTGACTTGTTAGAAGGAAAAAAAAATCATTGAAAGTGGTGGGAAACACAGACACTACAAGAAATAGGGCATTGAACTCTGATAAGCATATCAAATTTGCTAACACAACACACAAAAATTACAATACTAAAACTTACCTATTCACTGAAAATCGGATTCATCGGAAATAAATTACCGAAAAAATAACTTAAAGATATTGCAAATTTGTGAAGAGAACTAAATCTAAATAATAAAACGTATAATTTAAGAGAGAAATACTCACAATGAATAGTTTTAAAAAACTTTTCGTCGAAGACCTAACTTTGCGATAACTAGTGCTTAGAGGAACACACAATGAAAGGCGGCGATTAAGAATAGATAAAAATAGGTTTAGGGTAAATAATTATATAACATATATATATTCACATTTCTATGTAGAATATATATAGCCCAAAGTCCACATATATATATAAAGCCCAAAGTCCACCCGCATACTAACACAAAATAATTATTTTGGTGATGATGCGTCAATATTTTAAATAAAATAAAAAACATCTTACCATCTATATATATAATGTGATGAGTATAATCCTAATTCAATAAATCATTTGTTAATTAAAATATATGAACAAATAAATGATTTTGTGCGAATCTTTGGTTAAAAAAATAAAAAATAAATAGTATGGATTTTTTGCCAAGATGCATTTCAACTACAAGTTTATAACCACTATTTCTTAAATTCTATTTCAGTTGTATGTCCTCTTTCCTTTGAATCGTCTCTTAAAAGATTTCATACTTTTTCTTTTTTTCTTGTTCCAAATGGTCTTTTATCTAACTCACTTTTGTTTTGTCTATATCTAGTGTAAAAATTCTAATTGGATAACACAAATTAGGATTAACAAAATAGTGGTTAATTGAGTAATACAAATTAGCAGTGAGAATGAGCAGTCAAGACGAAGATCAAATACGTACGTCATCATCTCATCAAGTACTCAACATGCCATGATTTATACATTTAATTAAGAAGCCCTATTGATATTATTATAAGGCTGATCAAAAGTCTTGTGGGAGAAATCGAATATGTTGTCATAGATATGCAAAAGTCGCACGTTTTGAAAGAAACAAAATATGGAGGCCATTTGATCATTTTGTTCAATTATTTTTTGGATTGTTTACATGTTGACATACTTTTTGAACTTTACCTTACAAATAAGATACTTTAGGGGGAATAGATAGGTCATTGTTAGAATATGGGTTTCCAGTTCAAAACCAATTGACAATGAGTGGATTGACCCATATCTTTTATATATTACTTAGAATCTCTTCCAATTTTCGATGTGAAATTTTAGTCCCTAACACTCCCCTTCGAGATGATGGCTCTTTTTGGCCATTAATCTCGGAATATTGGGCATGGAGAGAGGGGATCAATTTTAGGGTCCGTCCTAGTTTTGATGGACCAATTTTTGGATCAGATCGAGTTGGACAGCGTGAATCGGGCTCTGATACCATGTTAGAATATGGGCTTCCAACTCAAAATCAATCGGCAATGAGAGGATTGACCCATATGAAAGTATATTTTGCCTGAGTTTTAATATGAAGAGACCGAAGGTGAAGACTGAAGAAACTGCAGTTTGTGGCACATCCTGTGTCACTCACGAAATACCTCAGGAAGCGACTTTGTAGCTCAGATGTGGAGCAAGATGGCTGAGCTGGATAAAGTGATGATGTTAGCTAAGCTGGACAACCAAGAAGAGGTTATAGACGTGGAGGATCAGCTTGTAGGCGATTCTCATCACGAAGATCCAAGATTATCTCCAAGAGAAAATCAAGGAGAGGATAATCTTGAAGGGAGATTTGGGTTTATTTCCAACTTGATTAGGTGCTCATCTCTACATGTATAAATAGAGAAGCACGAGCATAGTATTTGCTCAGACCAGAGAGCCACGAAATCCTAGAGGGATGTAGACTTGCGAAGAGTCTAGCTCAGGATTTGATTGCCTAGGAAAAGTTCATCTAGAAAATAATGGTAGGCATTGTAGTGCTATATACCATAAGTGATGCGCACTAATTTTACCTTTGCTAGAGAGCAAAGATCCAACTAGGCGCTTAAGCTTTAAAATTTGTAAAGCCTTAAACAAAACCACAAGTGCATGGTACACCGAAGTAGTATTTAAGGGTTTGCACACTAGAGATGCGAGAAACAAACTAATCTATAGAAAATATTTTTGGTGTTTTTGTTTGATTTAAAATAAAAGAAATGCAAGAAAGTGAAATACAAACAGAGAAACAAGATAAAAGCATTGGACCATGAGTTTAACTATCATAAGAATGGATTAACAACCAAACAATGATTCAAAAGATTGCATTAAACATCATCCTAGAACATGGAATTCAAAAATATGACTAATCCACTTCCGTGGCACTAATCACTTCACTAATCACCTAATTGTCATAAACTTCCGTTTGCAATTAGATAATCAATAAGCATTAAGAAATAATTCCAATTAGTTCACTAAACACCCTAATCATCAATTCTCATCGGCTAGGTATGTAAAGCTCACAAAAGGTTTGGTTCAAGCATTTTCACAAACACCTTCCGGGCGTGAAATGCCTAAAGTCTAGATTTTGAGTGATCAAGTCAAAATTAGCATTAAGCTCAACCTAAGTGAAGGATCTAACAATAATGAGCCTAAATCATCATCATCTAACCATTAATTCATCCTAATCTAGCATTACCAATGATCCAACTAAATACTAAATGCTAAACATGATAAAATATGGAGCAAAATGTATAAACATAAAGATAAAAGATAGAGATGAAGAAATCCTTCACTAATTGGCATGAAAAGATGAAGATCTTGATCCAAAATGTAAGAGCATGTTTGGATCCCAAAACCCAATTAGAGAGAAGAAAACTTAGGTTATTACAAGCTAAAAATTGTATTTATAGATGTCTAAAATGAAACCGGGTCGACCCGGGACAAACCGGGTCGGATCCGGGTTAAACCAGAAAAGTCAACATAAAAATGGAAAGTCAACATAAAAATATCGATCTGATCGACCCAGATTTCGACCCATGGGTCGATCAGATTGCACGCAGGAAGGGGGTTTCTGGCCATGTTTTGATCGACCTGGATTTCGACCCATGGGTCGATCAGATTGACATGTCCTCACTAAATTGCCCATAACTTTTGAACCACAACTCCGAATGACTTGAAACCACTTCCATTGGAAAGCTAACTCAATTTCCTATCTCTCCAAAAAATTTCAGGTTAATCCGATCAAGAAAAGGCTTTCAACAGAGATGATCTTTGAGCCGATTCAGACTTTTTCCGATCCATTCTTCCAACTCCCTTGCATCTCCTAACTCCCCATTGCAGCCACATAGCTCCAATGACTCCAAAACACCTAAAAAGAGAGAAAACAATACAATATGTCCAAAATCCTAATCCTAAACTCTAAAATGCTAAAATATGCTAAACTAGCCTAATATGTGCCTAAAGATGCATTTATGATGCAAAATGTGGAATGAATGAGATGAAATCTAAGCCTAAAAGGTGTAAATTATGGTGTCATCAATAAGCAATTGTAGTTGCAATCTTATTCTAGTGGATTTGTTCTGGACATGGTCCCGGGGAGTAGGGAAAACCAAACCTCGTTAACAAACTTTGTGTCTCTTTTTTATGCACACTCGATCTTTATATTTTCTCATCGCTTAAACATAGATCTATCCTCAAATCTGCATTTACACCATATCTTTTATATATTACTTAGAATATCTTCCAATTTCCGATGTGAGATTTTAGTCCCTAATAGTCATGAGAATCGTCTTGGTAAAACGGTTGAAAAATCCGAAGAAAAAGCTTTCTAGATGAAGGGAGAGTACTCTGGTCAGAAAAACAGCAGTGGTTTTGAAGCTGGTAGAGGAAGAGGCAGATCTGGAAGTCGTGAAAACCATGGAAGAGGCAGAGGAAGAGGTTATTATGATAACTCAAACAGTTCTAATCTGTCCTACAACAGAGGTACCAACAAAAGCAATATTTAGTGTCACTATTGCAAGAAGAATGGCCATATGCAGGCTTATTGTTGGAAGAAACAAAGAGAATTGCTTAGTTGGAGGTCTTATCTATCTAACTCATACAAGACCAAGACTGAGAATTGCTTGGCTTAGACTGCTTAGCCGCATCAGCTTTCTTGGTGTTCAAGAAACGCCCACCGGATCCTCTAAGACGGCGCATAGCATGGAGATGGCGCGAGTGATGCATATATGGCTGCTGCAAACATTATAACATAAGGCACAACATTTTAGGAATGCATTTTGCACAAAAATATCAAAATAGCTTCAATTATGTTACCTTACGGCATTTACTCAGTTGGTTCTTGAGGACAGCCTTGGCACGGGACTGGCGCCGCCTGATGATTCCATTGTACTGCTTTGAGTTCACAAAGATGGTACCATCTTCTTCTGTCTCCATCTTTAGAGGTAGCATTACTCGGCCAGGCGAAATCTGAGATCCATAGGCTGAAACAACTCCATAGTATTGTTCCACATGAGGATGCTTTGTGTAAATCTACATGTAAACAAAAATACAGCAAATACTCAGGAACACAAAACAAAGGAATTGATAAGTTTTTGAAGATGTTCCATTGCAAGAAAACCGCAACTGTTGGCTGAGTAAATCCAAACTCGAAGCAAGCTGATTGCATTGCGGAAGCAACATGAGGCTTTTGCACTTCTCTTGAACACTTTCCACCACCTAAATTAAATCAGAATACTAATTTCAAAATCAGAATATATGCAAGAAACAAAGAGGTGTATTTGGAGTCTTATTGCAATCTCTTAATATATGTTACGGTTGTGTAATCTAACACTTGCACAAAAAGCCACTTGGAGAGCTTTGTTTTGTCCACACCTTGTTCGGTCTCCGGAGTAGCTATCTTAACTCCGGCGAATGACTCAGAAGCTTCTCCGGCGAGGCTCTCAGTAGTCAACGGCTGAGATCCAAAAGCATTCCACCAAGAAGAAGTCTGTGGAGACGACAAAAGCCCCTCTCTCTCTTTGCAATACTCAGTTTGCATAGCTTTTATGTCCAAAGTCCAATACAAAAAAGTGAAAAGATCTGTTGAACAAGATCAAAAGTCAAACAATCAAGACTTGTCTTAGTCATGAAACGCTAAACAAGATCCACAATAGAAGAAAATCAAATAAACCAAAACTGTAATTGGTCAACTTCAAACAGACCCAAATCTTGCAAATAACAAATCTAAATTGGGATAAGAAAAAACTTACTTACACAAAGAAATAGAAATGGAGTGAGACTGTGAGAGGGATTCCTATTTGTTGGGAGCTATGTCGGTTCCAAAAAAGAAACAAAGATTCACAGAGAAAGAGAGAGAGATGGAGAACAGGTTGTAAATAAACTATAGCTCTATCAACCAATCACCTTCAATTTTCATGCGAGTCTTTTTTTTTTTTAAATAATAATTTTTATTTTATTAGGTGACATAAAAATAGACAAAATTATTGCTATTGTTAACTGTAGCGTTGGCTTGACGTGCTCTCTCCACAAGCTACAATGATCCCACTTAAGAAATCATTTTCGACCCCATCTCCATTAAAACTTTAAAAGTAACAGTACTGAGTTGTCCGTGAAGTTTGATTTTTGTTCCCATCGTGTTTATAGACAAAATAGGATCATAGCTACAACAATATTTATACAGGTACTAATTTTCTACAACAACTTTGTAACTCTGCGTCTGATTCCATAGTCTTTAATTAAGTAACTCTGGAGTATATTTAATTTTCAAAAATTAGTGCTAAATTTGAAAAATATGCAGCATTTTTTCTTAGGTGGAAAACACACGGAAATTTTGTTCTTTAGATATAATTTGTGAAACATCATTTTTAACATATAGAAATTAGAAAACAAGAAGAATTGAAAACTAGCAAAGTGATGGATGATTTTACCCTCCTACCTCCGTATGCATTTGTGCGAATTGCATGTAAAATAGCATTCTATATATACATATGCAAACTAAATGAAGAAGAAAATGCAACATAATTTCCTCCTTACAATGTTTTGTTGAATTATCGATGACATTCACAACACGTACGTCCCAATATTTGAGAGATAGTTCTTCTAATTTTTGTATTGGAACTGATAACATTGTACACACACAAAATCTCTGACCAGGGGTTCGGTTGTCATCTGTGTAAAAGTAACATAATGATGATTATTGTGCTAGAATTACGATTTGGTAGTAATATTACATATATAATCTATCATATTTGGTGTCAAAATTGTGAAATCATTTTTGTTCGTTACCATCACGAATCATCAAAAAGGTTTTTTATTTATATACTAATTTTTTAAACAGATAAAATGGTTAACCTAAGTCATTTTATTCAACATATGTAATTCATCAAAACACGTTCGACTCATTTAGTAAATGAATTGAAAAATACCCAACTCAATTGGGTAACTTAAGTCGGGGTTAAATAGCCCATCAAGTTTCTTCGACCCATTAGTTTTAAGACTTGTTATCAATATAAGAAAAGTACCCGAAATTAGATATTGTCTTTTTTTTGTTTTTATAACAAGAACTTAGATATTGTCACTCTTCTCAATTTGGGATAAAATCTCTAACATTATCATGTATATCTTATTCTGCTATTCTGAGCTGTATCTATCCTAAAATGTGTTTTTCCTTTTATTTCCATGCATGATATGTATATTGGTTTATATAGACACAAGATGTACATGCATCTAATATTTTATTACTACATTTGCCCATACATTCCATATGTGATATCATAATATTTAACTATTTTAAATACATTTTTTATTTCTAATAATAACAAAAACAAAAGATATGGCAAAGAAAAGAAAATAACAAATAAATATATTAGTTATATTTGAAAAAAATAAAGATATTAATTAGCATTAAATATTTTCCCATACTTGTTTCCATTCAAGTTTCTTACTTTGAATGGATTTTTCTTAAGGTGCATGAACTTAGTCAATGGCACGAGAACAATTTGTTGTACTATGAAAACAAATGAAGTCATTATAGTAACGAAAGTTTCGTGTTGAAGAGAAATTAAGAAAATTAGTAATTTCTATTTTTTTAATAATGATCTATTTCAAGTTTTTAAAAAGCATCATGAAAGAAAACGAAGAAAAAATATCATCTGTTGATCCAAATGAATCTCTAATTGTACGTGCATGCCAATGATAATCTCAATTAAATACAATGATTTATTAGAAAAATCATGTGTTAAATACGAATGAGTTCTTCAAATTGCAAAGAATAGCTAGTAAAGAAGCAACATTCGATTAATTAAGTCGACATGATACATAACCAGAGACACATGATAGAAACTTGAGCAAAACGATAAAAACTAGAAATACGAAATGAGAAAGACACAACAATAAAAGATACAACAACAACAACTTTATTTCAAAGACACAACAACAAAAGAGACAACAACAACATGCAACAACTTTATTTCAAAGACACAGTTTGCTTCTTCGACGGTTACTTCATTAGGCATCGTCTGCACCACCAGACTTGCTGCTCTCTCCTGGATAGGTCTCCACGTCTTGATCATCTGATGGTTCCAAGTTTAGGTTGAATCGAGATACCGTTTTGGGTAAATGAGTCTCATCCGAATGGTTTTGGACATTTGCATCATCGAAGGGTAACCATTGATCCATATAATAGATAGTTCCACTTCCCATCGCGCTAGAACTATTCCCTCCCCATTCAGACGCAACAGTCGATGCCCTCAGAGTCTCATCCCCCAGAGATGGCTCGTTGACACTTGTTGTATTACGAGAACCTAAATCTCTCCCAAAACTAATAATCTTCTTATTTGAATAAGTTATTAGTTTATCAACTTCGGTTTCAGTAAGATCGTCAAGTCTACGACCCATTTGGAGTTGGAATATGAGATCATCCATCTCCAACTCCGTGATTACCTTCCGAGTATCGGCTAGTTTCTTCTCAATCTTCTCGATATTACTTTTGATGAAAGATTCTTGATCCACGGCCTTCATGTTCCTCTCGAGGGGGGGTAATGAGAAATATTTGTCGAGGAGAGACTTAGCCACCTCGTGAGACGGCCACGGCACCAACTTGTTATCATCACGGCTGTAAAAGATCAAACAAGCAGCCACATTACACAATATGGTTAGTTCGTTAGTTTTTTTCATCAAGCCTTGCATCCTCTTCTTGTAACCGGCTTTTCTTGCCCTTTGATTCTCGATCCTAGAAATCTTCACCCTTCCTCTTGCCATGGCCCTCACTTAGTTCTCACTTGGATTTGTTTTATGTTTCTTTGTGGTGTGGAAAGAGAGTCCTGCAATTGTGGTCTTATATAAGAGTCGAGGTAAAGAGATAAGGATAGTGAGAATCCAAATACCGTAAATTAAAACATTTTTAGCCTCACATACATATATTTAAATGACCTACCACTAAAATTTCAATATATTAAGGCCGTAACAAGCCTATCTGACAACAGTGAAACTAACACCATATATATATATATATATAGGTTATTATTTATTGTACAAAAAAATTGTTTGAACGGATTAGTTTGGTAACTTGTTAAGAAAATTTAGGTTATTCTGTTTTTTCTACTCCATATTTCCATTTAGGTTTTACATTTTGTATAGTACATCAATTTTACTTTTACTGTCATCAACATACATCAATTTTGTTCTCTTCGTGAATTTTCTTAACACGTTTTTTCTTTCATTTCTTAGTGAATAATTTGTACAGCATAATTCTATTTTTTTTTCTTTCCAGCAAATAGAAATCCTTTTACTAATAAATCTCAATTTTTGTATGTAAATTATAAACGCAGCTGGAGGGAAAAAAGAACAACAGATGCAGCTTTTCTTCAACGACATTACATGTTTCGTTAATATGCTATTTAATTGTGTGGAAAACTATTAAAAGTAGACTATTGTTTTTTCCGACTTTGTAACAATAACTAAAATACTTGGAAATAGAGGCATTGGATGATCGAGGTCTGTATTCTAGTAGTTTGTATTGGTGCAGTTGTGGTATAATATCTAGAATCAAATCCGAGAATATGTGTATGTGAATTGTAAACGACGACAAGAAAAAGAGAGGGATTCATGCGTTGTTATTATATACTTCCTCCGTTTTTTTTAATTGATATTTTAGCTTTTCACACGTATTAAAAAAACAAATTAATATTTAACTATAAATGCATTATTTTTTAACTAAACAATTTTCCATAACTCTAAGCCAATAATAATTCAGTAAAATCAATTAATATGTCTTGAAGTTTATAATTCATCATTATGCTTTCATTAAAAATGCATAGAAAAGATAAAAATCAATCTTTTATAAACAATTTTTTTCTCTCTTAAACATCAATTATAAAAAATGGAAGGAGTACATAATAGTATTTTAACAATATCTTACAGCTTAGAATTACATGATCTACACTTGCTATTCGAAGAACAAACAAACAAAATAAAACCCGTTTATGCGGTATAATTTCAGCGAAAATTTTTGTTTGTTTATGAATTGATTTTTAATTTCTCACTCTAACTTCTCAAATATATTTAAAACATTACTATTGTTTTAATTAGAACAAAATTAATAAATGCAACTTATATCTAAGATATAATTTTACATTCGATGAGTTTGATGAACCGCACCACACTGGAAGAAACATCCCTATTTTCGAACGATCCTTTTCGAATGTAGCAGTAAACGTAATTTTTCCAATTCACATTTTACCACCATCACAAAATGCTGACATAAATATCATCAGTTTGACCTTATGCATTTTACGAAAATATATACTTTTAGGGTTTTCATTAGTTGATAGAAATAAACTTTACTAACACTAATAATTATATCAGAAATTTTACTATTAGAATACGACTAGACATCTAACAATCATTTTGATGCTATAGTAAATATAATTCCATAAAGTATGGTTAATTAACCAAATGACTAAAATTTGAGAGCTATTTGCATGGTAACATAATAATGAAAAAAACAATTTCAAATGCATCGTTTTGTTCAAAATTGTCGAGAATATTTTTGTTTTTTCAGAATATCCTGGCTAATATTAATGTTTGGAGATTTGGACATAAAAATTCCTAAGTACCGAGACAAACTAGGGTAAGCTATGTAGCACATGAGCTGAAAACGTGACATATGCAGTCCGCAAACAACCAATAGTCAGAGGTGCAAAGATAACAAACCCTAAACCTAAGCAGATACATGGGCCATATATATATAATAACACGTAAATGCATTGGAACTTGGAAGCCATGTAGTTTTGTCCAAGCTATACTAGTGTGTGCTAATTAGCAGGTAATACATACTGTTTTATGCGTCTATAATCGATAGTTTCATAACGCAGACGGATGATATGGTAGTTACCAAAAGGATGGTGGTCTGGTAGTAACATAAGGGGTTGGTTCTCTTGTATTTTGGATTTGATTCTCTTTTGGAATGAAATGTTATTTTTTAAATCGAAACATCTAAATACTAACTCCAGATATTGGAGGAGATTATGGGCTGAAAGTCCAGAACTCCCACAATTTATAAAAGAAAATGGTAGTGGCACATCATATATATAAATGGGTTAGGGAATAACACAACACAAAAGTTCAATGTTTGTGATGTCGACGAGGGCTGGCCTACTTACGACGTGAAGCGTAAAGGGACGTAGCATAAATATCGAGGTTTTAGTTTTTTTTTTAAATCAATTTTGAAAGATGAAATTAATATGAAATTTAATTATATTTCGATTTTTTATGTTTGTATATATAAAATGAATTATTCTAAATTAGTTTCATGGCATAATCATTTTAGTGTTTTAATAAAAAAATTATATTCTTAAAGATACTTAGAAATATTTTCTGTTATGATGAAGTTTATTATACTTTAACGAAATAAAGAACATACCAAAAAATAAATTAAAACTATTCTGAAAAAAGTGAAATTGACAACACATACATGTAATATAAACAAAAGAAACTAGAACTAGTGTGACTAAAGACCAGTACTCTTGGAAAAGATTACTGGCAAATTCACCTCTTGGAGTTCTCGAGCTCTCTCTTTTGCAGGAAGGAAACAACTTATATCATCCGTAATTTATAGAACAGTTAATTTCTGGATCTCGACTTTCACGCTACCAAAAGGGTGCTTAAAGAAAATCGAAAGTCTATGTTCTAGATTCCTAAGGAGCGGTGATATAAACATGAAGGCTGTTGCTAAAGTCTCTTGGCAACACGTATGCTTACCTAAAGAAGAAGGAGGATTGGACTTAAGAAATTTTGAAATCTGGAACAAGACATTATGCCTAAGATTAATCTGGTTGTTGTTTTCTAATAATTCTTCTCTTTGGGTGGAATGAATTAAGACAAACAGGTTAAAGGGAGAAAGTTTCTGGAGCATTGACGAGAACAAACAATCTTCTTGGACCTGGAAATCTCTTCTCGCTCTCTGTCCCCTTGCGGTACGTTTCGTGAGACCTAAACTTGGTAATGGTCAAAAGATCAGTTTTTGGTGGGATCATTGGACACCTCTAGGTCCTCTAATTGATCGGTTTGGGCCAAGGGGTCCTCAGAAACTCGTTATTCCTCTGCTAGGAACAGTCTCCTCAACTTGTAATCGAGCAGGTTGGCTATTTCGTGGAGCACGTTCAGCTGCATCTGAAGAACTTCAAATCTACCTAACATCAACAACGCTGCCATCAACTTCTACAACAGAAGACTCTTACGTATGGCTTGTAAATGATTTGGATTTGAATTTTTTCTCAACGAAGCACATTTGGGAGGCTGTAAGACCAAGAGCAACGCTGCAGAATTGGACAGAGAACATCTGGTTTAAAGGAGCAATTCCAAGACATGCTTTTACTATGTGGGTAACTCATCAATACCGACTTCCAACAAGAGTTCGCCTAGCAAGTTGGGGCATTCAGATCAGCCCCGCGTGTTGCCTATGCAATGCCTTCGAAGAGAACCGTGATCACCTATTCCTAAGATGCGAAGTTTCGGAGCAGATATGGGAATTAATCCTACCAAGGTTAGGCTACAACCCTTTCTCCTTCTACACTTGGGCTGTTTTTTGTACTTGGCTTGGTCTTCATGACAACAAGTCACCAAGGACCTTGCGACGTCTAGTCTCTCATGCAACTATCTACGGAATTTGGTCGGAGAGGAACAAGCGACTACACAACAACCTCTCTACCACACCACAAGCAATTGTTAAAACCATTGACAGACAGGTTCGTGACACAATACTAGCTAAACGGAAAAGAAAGGCATTTAGTGACCTAATGCAAATTTGGCTCACTTACGAATAGAAATGTCTCTCAATCGTCTCAAATCTTAGGATTCACCTTGTTTTTTAATCTTTTTGCAAGGCTTTTCCTACTCGTCTTAACTTTTTGTAATATATTACAATCCTTCTCATTTTAAATGAAATTCAACTTCTATAAAAAAAAAAACTAGAGCTAGCATTGCATATGAAATATAAAAAAATAGCAAACACATAAAATGATTTGTTTTTAAAAAACTAACACTAAAACTTAAACTTAGATTTTGTGATGATGTGTATATATATATTTGAATTAAAAATGGTTCAAAAAAAATGTCAAAAAAAGGTATTGAAACGTGACTTGTCGGAAGAAATAAATCATTGAAAGTAGCGAGGAAGCTCGAACTCCCATTAACATATCAAATAGAGTAGAACTAAAGAGTAAAGCCCATGTTGTAGAGAGAGAGAGAGTCACAAAACCTAAAATGGGAACTACATCATCTCGCACCAAAATCTTATGTATACCTTATACATATGATAAACATACAAATTTATACCAAATGGTATCACAACAATTAGATCAAAAGAAGTTGCTGGCACCAAACCATATGAAAGTCTTTTAAAATAGTTAAAATAATAACAAATAGTTTACTAATTCAATGAAGCATAGACAATGCTCACAATTACTCTTATTTTGTGACGAAACTAATATGGTCAACAATTCACAAATATACGTACCTATATGAATTAAGCATGGACAATGCTCACAGTTACTCGTCAGCAACGAAAGTAATATGGCCAGCAATTCACCAATACCTATTTGAATTAATGATAAAAATTATTTTAACAAAATCTTAAAGTATAGATCAAACAATTACTTTACATTTGAGAAATATACACACAAATACATTGATGTCCATCCCCACAGTTTTTTCATGCATTATAAATTAAGGGGCTAACGCACAACGACAACGGCAACACTATCAAAGAGCACTAAACTACAATCCACAGTTACAAAATTTTTTGTTTTAATCATTCGATATGTCTTACTAATATACTAAATAATTTTGATTTTCTAAATATAAAAGATATAAGGTAACTATCAACTGATCAAATCATCTACTGATAAGTGTATTTATATACACATTAAAAGCATCAACATAATCTATATATATATATATATATATAATATAATATAGTATACATTAGATGATATTACAATCTCATTAAAAAACTAACATAAACACAAAAAATTACAATACAAAAACTTAGTACCCTAAATAGATAACATAGATCTTAAACAAAAAACTTAAATTTCACTGGAAAATAGAACATATATCAGGAATCTACTACCGAAAAAAACATAAGGTACTCCAAATTTGCTAACAAAACTAAATCTAAATAATAAAGTGTATCATGTAATTTAAGAGAGAAATACTCACAATGAATGTCTTTAAGAAACTTCAATGATAAAAGCTCTGTCGAAAGCCTACCTTTGCGATAACTAGTGTTCAGAGAAACACACCGAAAAGCGGCGACTAAAAATAAATAAAAATAGGTTTAGGGTAAACAACTATAAAACACACATATATACTCACACTTCTATGTAGGATATATAAAGCCCAAAGCCCATATATTTATAAAGCCCAAAGTCTACACGTACCAATACAATATAAATATCTTTTTGTGACGATGCGTCAATATATATTTTAAATAATTTCTAATATAAGTTTTGCTCACAAAAATAGCCATACCATCTATATTATGTATACCATCTATATATATAATGTGAAGAGTATAATCTCTAATTTAGTTAATCGTTTGTCAATTAATAATATGAAAAAATAAAATGATTTTATGAGAATCTCGTGGTTAAGAAAAAATAGTATGAGCTTCTTGCAAATATGCATCTCAACTACAACCACTATTTTTTTAATTCTATTTCAATTGTATTCAAATATGCTTTACTAGAATAATTTATTCTCTAACATTACGATTATTATCTTTAACTTGTTAATAGAAAAATCAAGTGTTAAATACGAATGAGTTCTTCAAATTGCAAAGAATAGTAAAGAAACAACATTCGATTAATTAAGTCGACATGACAAACAAAGACGCGAGTTCAACACATAACCAGAGACACATGATAGAAACTTGACCAAAACGATAAAAACTAGAAATACGAAATGAGAAAGACACAACAATTATAAAAGATACAACAACAACATGCAACAACTTTATTTCAAAGACACAGTTTGCTTCTTCGACGGTTACTTCATTAGGCATCGTCTGCACCACCAGACTTGCTGCTCTCTCCTGGATAGGTCTCCACGTCTTCATCATCTGATGGTTCCAAGTTTAGGTTGAATCGAGATACCGTTTTGGGTAAATGAGTCTCATCCGAATGGTTTTGGACATTTGCATCATCGAAAGGTAACCATTGATCCATATAATAGATAGTTCCACTTTCCATCGCGCTAGAACTATTCCCTTCCCATACAGACACAACATTCGAAGCCCTCAGAGTCTCATCCCCCAGAGATGGCTCGTTGACACTTGTTGTATAACGAGAACCTAACTCTCTCCCAAAACTAATAATCTTCTTTTTTGAATAAATTATTAGTTTTTCAACTTCGGTGTCAGTAAGATCATCAAGTCTACGACCCATTTGGATTTGGAATATGAGATCATCCATCTCAAACTCCGCAATTACCTTTCGAGTATCGGCTAGTTTCTTCTCAATCTTCTGGATATTTTCTTTGATGAAAGAGTCTTGATCCAAGGCCTTCATGTTCCTCTCGAGGGGGGGGTAATGAGAAATATTTGTCGAGGAGAGACTTAGCCACCTCGTGAGACGGCCACGGCACCACCTTGTTATCATCACGGCTGTAAAAGATCAAACAAGCAGCCACATTACACAATATGGTTAGTTCGTTGGCTTTTTTCATCAAGCCTTGCATCCTCTTCTTGTAACCGGCTTTTCTTGCCCTTTGATTCTCGATCCTAGAAATCTTCACCCTTCCTCTTGCCATGGCTCTCACTTAGTAGTTCTCACTTGGATTTGTTTTATGTTTCTTTGTGGTGTGAAAAGAGAGTCCTGCACATATGGTCTTATATAAGAGTCGAGGTAAAGAGATGAGGATATGTGAGAATAGAAATACTGTAATTTAAAACATTTTTAGCCTCACATACATATATCACTACCATAAAAATACTAGTTTAACTGACATAATTATGTATATTTAAATAACCTGCCATTACAATTTTCAACATATTTAAGGTAACTAGCCTATCTGTCATCAATGAAACTAACCCCATATATAGGCTATTATTTCTTGTACAAAAAACATGTTTGAATGGAATAGTTTGGTAACTTGTTAAGAAAATTTAGGTTATTCCCATCTTTCCATTTAGGTTTTAATTGTACGTTAATTTTACTTCGATTTTTTAGTGTCCTCAACATACACCAATTTTCTTCTCTTTGAGAATCTTCTTAACACGCTAATTCTTTCATTTCTTAGTGAATCATTTATACACCACAATCCTATTTTATTTATTTCCAGCAAATAGAAATCTTTTTATTAGTAAATTATGAATGCAGCTGAACGAAAAAAAGAAGAACAACAAATGCAACTTTTCTTCAACGACATTAAATGTTTCGTGTGGAAAACTATTTAAAGTATACGATTTTTTTTTTTGAGTTTGTAACAATAGCTTAAGAACTTGGAGATAGAGGCATTGGATGATCAATGCTTGTAGTCTAGTCATTTATATTGGTGCATATGTTATATCATATCCAGATTCAAATCCGAGAATATGCTTATGTGAATTGTAAACAACAACAAAAAGAAAGAGCTTCAAGCATTGTCATACATAATACACATATAAAGCCATATTTCGAAGAACAAAAAAACTCATTTATACGGTATCATTTCAGTGAATAGTAATCTCACTCTAACTTCTCAAATAATATTTAAAAGATTACTGTTGTTTCCGAACAAATTTATATATTAGATATTTCCATTGTTTTGCACCCAAAAATGTTGGTTATAGTTTGGATTCAACCTAGTTTCCATCTAAATTTTACATCCGATAAGTTTGATGAAACGCACGACACCGGAAGAAACATCCATTCAATATATGTATATAGTATCGAACAATCCTTTTCAAATGTAGCAGTAAACGTTTTTCCCAATTCACATTTTACCACCATTATAAAATGCTGACATAGAAAGAAAAGAAAAAAAAATGCTGACATAAATATAGTAGTTTGACTTTATGCTTTTTAAGAAAATATATACTTTTAGAGTTATCATTAGTTGATAGAAATAAACTTTACTAACACTAATAATTATATCAGAAATTTGACTATATATTAGAAATACGAATAGACATCTAACAATCATTTTGATGTTATAGCTAATGTATATAAGTACATATAGTATGGTTAATTAGCCAAATGACTAAAATTTGAGAGCTATTTGGTAACACAATAATGAAAAAAAAACAATATCAAAACGCATCGTTTTGTTTAAAATTGTCGAAAATATTTGATGTATTTTTCAGAATCCTGGTTTTTTTTTTTTTTTAAAGAATGTAAATATTATTAGGAATGAAAAGTTTAGTTTTACAAAAGCCTAACCATCTATATTTGTGTCCTTGCCAAAAAAAAAAAATTAAAAAACAAGGGTCACATGGGTTTTTAAAGAAGAACCCTGGCTTTATATTTAATGTTTGGAGATTTGGACATAAAAATTCCGAAGTACCGAGACGAACCAGGGTAAGCTATATATGTAGTACATGAGCTGAAAACGTGACATATATATGCAGTCCGCAAACAATCAGAGGTGCAAAGATAACAAACCCTAAACCCTAAGCAGATACATGGGCCATATATATAACACGTAAATGCATTAGAAGCGATGTCTATGGTTTTGTCCAAGCTATGTCTGTGCTAAGGAGGTAATAGTTATTTTATTTATATGTCCACAATCGATAGTACTGTTCCATAACGTAAATGAATGATATGTAGTGGCACATCATATACTAAATAAATTATATATAAATGGGTTAGGGAATAATAACACAACACAAAGTCAAGTATTTGTGAGGGCTAGCCTTTACTTATGAGTTACGACGTCAAGAATAAATATGTTAGAAATTTTATTTTCTCCCAGGACCTTTTCCCGAAAAACCCTATTATCATCTTTTCTACCTCTATCCGGCGGCTCCGTTTACGAGCCGTCGTCGTTGCTAGCTCCGACATGGCGAGACTCCACAAGATTCCTCTCCTCCTCTCCTTCCCCATCGCTTCTCCCATGGAATCTCCAAGCTCCAAAACAGATCCGCCTGAATCGATTACGCACGCTTCTTTCCTCTCCTCGAAGTGCCGACTCCAACATCCCTAAAGCCACCTGTTTCGCCGGTCTCCCTCCTAGCCCAACAAATCACAATCGACAGAGGCTCTGTTTTATCTATCTAAGAGAAATCTGAAAAGAATGGCTCCGGTGATTTTGTGACAGAGGTTATGCCTCAATTTGTTCCTTCTCTAGGTGCTTGGACGAAACCTTTGAGGAATTATACCAGAGTTAAAAGATCCGATTCCTCATGATCCACCAACAGAGACTCCAACGGCTAAGAGGAATGCTCATCCAACTTCTGACATTCTTCCACCGGAGTTAAAAAAAGATGGCCAACTTCGGTTTTCCTGGGCAGCAAAAATGGATCCAAAAATCAGAAACCTTCACCGCACTACTTCACCGACATACATGAAGGATGGTACACCTATATATGGTTGAGATCCTGAACCATGTATTGATGCAGGGGCTTGAGAATCAGAAAGAATACGTGATCGGGCAATTCTATCATTGTTCTCTGTTATCCTGAAGTCTCATCCACGCAGTAGCTAACCGCATATGGGGTAAGAAGTGTAAGATTTTCACTCGTAAATTAGGTGATTCCTCGTTTATGTTCCATATTCCGGATAAGTCAACTAGAGATTGGGTATTGCAAAGAGGATTATGGCATTTTGACGACTGTATTATGTTTGTCGCCCCTTGGACTTCTAGTGTTTCTTTAGCTTTGCGAGAGATAACTTTGGTTACGGTATGGGTTACTTTTAGAAACATCCCAACATGTCTATACTCTAAGTGGGGAATTAGTTGGATAGCCTCGGGATTAGGAGAATCAATGCTCACTCACAAGCCGTGGTTAGATCCAAATCTAATAGGCGAGACAAAGCTAATGGTAGAAATAGAATTAGATAAGGTTTTCCCGCAGAGGATTGCGGTTGGTGACAGTTTAGGAAATACTTCAATGGTAGATGTTGAGTATTTTTGGATTCCAATAAAGTGTGAAAGATGTGGACAATTAGACCACAGAGAATTTAGATATCTCCTTCTTCATCCCAACGCAACTGTCCAACAACAAACTGAAATAGCTACAATAAAGGCTGTTAATATTACAACTCCTTCCACTGTAGCACATGTTGCTCCTCTTGATGTTGCTACAGATTTAGTTTCTGTTCTAGCCACCATTACAATTTCAGCCTCTCTCACTGATGTTGAACCATCAACACCAACAGCTACGACCACCACAATTGATTGTTCTCCTTCAACTATGTTAGTAAACTCCCACTCTTCCTCATGAACATTAGCCTTCACCAAGACTACCTCAATTGAGACTGCTACAATCAACAATGTTTCTAGCAGCTCTTCTCCAACTGCCACAGACACTACATCATCATTTTGCCTTTCTTCTGATTTGGTAACTATCTCAACTCTTCCTCTAACAGATTCGTCTCATGAAGTTGTACAAGGAAATTTTTTTGGTAGCAATCAATTTGCTACCTTAGACTTCGAAGATTATTCAGGTTATGAGTTGGGTCTCGCCTTTCAAAAGACCCGAGGAGAAAGGCCAATCAAACCAACGCAAAAAATCCTAGAGATGCAATTAACAACGATAAGTGGACGAGGTAATCGGGGACGTGGTGGCCGAGGCGACTGTGGACCATCCAATTAGTAGTCTCTAGAAACTTTATTCTTCTCCTCTCTTTAGATTCTACTTAATTGTAGTAAACTTCTTTTTTTTTTAACTTTCTCGAACTATATGACGTCAGTCATATCATTGTAACTGTTACTTTTGCTTTTAATTTGAAAATCCTTTATAAAAAAAAAAAAGAATAAATATGTTTTAAATTTGTTTAATCAATTTTTAAGAGAAAAATTAATATGAAATTTAATTATATTTTTATATTTTACTAAAAAAAATGAATTATTCTAAATTGTTTCATGGCAAAATAATTGTAGTGTTTTAATAAAAATTAGATTTATAGAGATATACTAAAAAATTCGTTTATGATGAAGTATTGTATTTTAACGAAATAAAGAACATACGAAAAATTATATTTAAAACAATCTGAAAAAGAGTGAAATTGTCGGCACAAACATGTGATATAAATTAATGAAACTTTAAAAAGCATTGCACATGAAATGCAAAAAAATATAGCAAACACATAATTTTAAAAAATTTAACATTAAAATTTAAATTTAGATCTTGTGATGAAAAAAAAAATATATATATATATATATATTATTTAAAAAAATTCAAAAAAAAGTGTCAAACAAGTGTATTGAAATGTGACTTGTCCGAAGTAAAAAAAAAAAAGGGAACTACATCATCTCGCATCACTCTCCGGAGAAATAGTACTTCCTCGATCCAGTAGAGAGAGAGAGAGAGAGAGAGAGAGAGAGAGAGAGAGAGAGAGAGAGAGAGAGAGAGAGAGAGAGAGAGAGAGAGAGAGAGAGAGAGAGAGAGAGAGAGAGAGAGAGAGAGAGAGAGAGAGAGAACCTAAAATGGGAACTACATCATCTCGCACCAAATCTTATGCATAAAATACCAAATGGTATATCACAACAATAAGATCAAAAGAGGTTGCTGACATCAAACCATATGATAGTCTTTTAAAATATAATAAGAAATAGTTTACTAATTCAATGAATCATAGACATTAATGCTCACAATTACTCTTATTTGAGACAAAATGGAAGAAGCAACAAACGTAATATGGATCAACAGTTCACATATACGTACCTTTATGAATTAAGTTCAAAATGGAAGAAGCAACAAACGTAATATGGACAATGGCAAAATGCTCACAGTTTCAAAAAAAAAATTGTTTAATCATTCGATGTCTAACTACTATATATATATAAAGCATCAACACAATCCATAGCAAAAAAAAAAACAAAATCTAGTATACATCACATGATATTATAATCTCACTAAAAAAACTAACATAAACACAAAATTTTACAAATACTAAAACTTAGGACCCTAAGTAGATAACATATATCTTAAACAAAAAGCTTAAATTTCATTAGGAATCGAACATATCAGGAATCGACTACAAAAAAAAAATTTAAGATATTCCAAATGTGCTTAAATAATAAAGTGTATCATGTAATTATGAGAGAAAGACTTACAATTAATAGTTTTAAGAAACTTCAATGGTAAAAACTCCGTCGAAGACCTAACTTTACGATAACCATTGTTCAGAAGAACACACTAAAAACGGCGATTAAGAAAAATAAAAATAGGTTTAGGGTAAACAACTATATAACATATATATATATATATACTCACAAAGCCCAAAGCCCACATATTTATAAAGTCTAAAGCCCACATATCTATAAAGTCCAAAACTCACACGCACACCAATAGAAAATAAATATATTTTAGGTGACGACGCGTTAATATTTTAAATAATTTCTGACATAAGTTTAACACACAAAAAATAGTTTTACCATCTATATATAAATATATATATATATATAATTAATGTGAAGAGTATAATTCAATTAATCGTTTTTCAATTAATAAATCTGAAAAATAAAATAATTTTATGAGAATCTCGCGGTTAAAAAAAATAAAAAATAGTATGGATTTTTTGCAAATATACATCTCAACTACAACCACTATTTCTTGAATTGTATACCCTTGAGTTTTTCTTAAAGGTTTTATGCGTTTTCTTTTCTCCTTGTCCCAAAGAATTTTTAATTTTTTCTAACCCATTTTTATTTTGTCTCGATAACATGGTGTAAGAGTAATACAAATTAACATTAAATATTTAAGAGTATTTTCTTAATGATACATAGATAACTCAAATAGGTTGTGAACCCCATATTTAATTAAGATTACGTCCATTATTGATGTTAAAGAATTTTTGGACCATTTTTAACAAACAACTGTATTTATTTCTGAAATTTTAGTATTTTTTTTAACAAATGAAAAAGAAACGTGAGAAAAAAAAATGTAAATAGAGAGAATATCGTTAGGTAAAAGTGTAAAACCGTAAAAGTAAAACATCGAAAGCGGTGAGAATGAGCAGTCAAGAAGAAGATCAAATACGTAATCTCATTCAAGCACTCAATATGCCATGATTTATATATTTAATTAAGAAGCCCTATTGATATTATTATATAGGCTGAACAAAAGTCTTCTGGGATTTATATATATATGTTCGATCGAAATGCTCATTCCATCACCGTAACCGAAATTTGACTAAAACCACACGACTACACGAACTATATATATGCAATTCCAATATATATCGATTTGATGATATTGAAAGATAAATAATTCATTAAAGAACTAATTACATCAAACCGTAAAGGAGTACATTGGCGGTTTTTACTCCGACAAATCTTTTGTAAGTTTATTATGGTGTACAAGATTTTAATTAATATAATTTCAACACTCAAATTATATATTATATATAACAAATTAACCATGTAACAAATCAAAGTTAAAAATATAAAAGATCAAATTATTTTTGAATCTAGGTTAGAGATCAAATCCTCCCATCTACTGATCTTCACTGCAAATTTCTTTAACCGTTATAAACTTATAATCATGGTAAACGTCGTCTTAAGTAGTAAGAAAATCTGATTTACTACAGATTCTAAGAATTTACTAGATTTCGGCCAAAAATGTTTTTACTAATTATAAGAAAATATAAAAATCAAATAATCTTAATCATTAATAGAGCAGACTGACCAAAAATGTAAAATATATATGAATAAATTCGCATAATAGAAATATATTATAAGTTGAAACATGAGAGGCGGATATGACTTAGAGATGCAAAAGTGGCAAGTTTTAGAAAGAAATACAACAAATGAATGTGATTTGATCATTTGTTCTTCAATTAATTTAAGAAGGGCCCACTTAGACTTGAAATCGCATCTATGCCAACTTGATTAATTTATGGTTTTGCTTCACTTAACTTATAAATAAACCTATTTGTAAATACGAAAAAAACAAAATAAATAACTTAATCAACGTTTAGACATTAAGCGTATTCCAAATGATTGATTAACGTCTAACAAAATTTTGAACATTGTAAAAGTTATTGACGCCACTTGTACATTATGTTTGTTATCATATGTAAAACCACCCTACCAACAACAACAAAAAAAAACTATATGACATACTCACATCGAACGTTGACTCTCGGAACTTCATCATCGTGTTGACCAAAAACAAACATTCCCCAAAACATTCACTCTCATATACCCATCATTTTTCTTCAAACAAAAAAAAAATCAAAATTTTATTTAAAATCGCACCGCCCAATGAACGGGACGGTGGTGCCACCTGACTCCGGTCGGTGGCTAACGGCCACCGACATAATCGGCGGATTCGCTTACGGAATCGGAATCTCCGTCGGTATACTTCTTCTAATTACCACAATAACACTCGCTTCTTATTATTGCACTCGAAGCCATATCTCCGCCTCTCCCACGACCACTTCAAGGACAAGACGCCGGCAAAGACAAACCAATGGAACGTTTCCACCTGGCCAAGAACGGTTTCACTTCGACGACGGTGATGATCAAAACGACACCGTGGTGGTCGAAGTCTTGGGGCTAAACGAAGAAGTCATCAAGAGTTTTCCTAAGCTTCCTTACGAAGAGGCTCGTGTGAGTTATAGTTTGCAAAGGGAATCGAGTACGACGTCGTGTTGCTCTATATGTCTTGCGGATTACAAGAAGACGGACATGATCAGGGTTTTGCCCGATTGTAACCATTTGTTTCACGACAAGTGCGTTGACCCTTGGCTCAGGCTTCATCCTACGTGTCCCGTATGTCGTACGTCTCCGTTGCCGTCGCCGGCGATGACACCTGTCGCCGACGTTGTTCCCTTTTCCCGCCGGCCGATGGATATTTGACTTCGTCCCGTTTTTTTTTTTTTTATTCTTGTATTTGTAATTCTTGTTGACATTTTTTTAGAGTATATTATCTCCAAGCTGTAAAGTTTCACGGTTTTTATTAGGCTCCTTATACAAACAAATTTTTAGTGATTTATCATTGAGACAATTTGTAATGCTAGTTTGTTTGAGATTATATAATTGAATTAGGTTACACTTTATTGTAATGTTAAGACAGTTGGATCTCCAGTGGAAATATCTTACCAAAAATTTTAAAAAAAAAAAAAAAAAAAAATATTAAAATATTGTGAGTTTCTTCCACTATTAAAAAATTCAAATTTATTGACAAAGATTTCTATTTTTAATTGGTAATTTTCCCCAATTTTATCTTAAAATTATATATTTTTGGTAATACGGTGGTCATATTACCAACAAAAGCAATATGCCTAACGAAATGGAAAATTTTAAAAATATCATTTTTGAAATATTATTTTGCAAAAATGTCACTATAAGTTGTTCATTTTCAAAAATACCACAAATTAATAATTTTTTAACACTTAAATACTAAAATTTTAAACTTTAAAAAAGAATTTGACCCTAATAAACTCTAAATCCTCAAAACTAAATCATAACATAACATAGTTAATATAAATATTAATAATATTTTTGAATAAATGATATAATATCAATAATATTTTTTAAAAAAATTTGAAAATGTGACCTTTTGAAAATTAGTATTTCAAAAGTCGCATTTCTCAAAATTAATCCGGTGGAATTATCCAATTTTTATATATTTTCCCAATATTATCAACAATCATAACGGTTCGTTACGAGCGACAATCTGGTGGAATTATCCACACCAAAAACAGTATGATTAACGAAATCTAACCGTTCATTTACAGAAAGAATGACCTAGCTGAAACAACGGTCCAGATCTCGCCTAACATGTCATATAAGTAGAATCCAAGAAGGTTCCACAACTCCTTAAACCTCTCTGCCTTTTGATCATCAAATCTAAAAGTTGGCTTATTTTTCTTACCTTCCGAGATTCCCATCAATGGTGTCGAGGATCGTGATTCTTCATCTCGCTGTTTCTCTTCTCTTCGTTGTTTCAACGATTGTTCGAGCCACCACCGATGTCCATTACTGTGGTACGTTTCTTAAAAAAAAATCATCACTCGGGTTTTCTCTTAGTTGTTGATTTCGTGATTGGCTCTCTTGTTGTCAACTTTTGATCGATTTCGATTCGATTTTGACTCATATTTAATCGTTTCGTAAGAATTGTGAAAAAAAAATTCGATTTTTTTTTTCTGGGACCCAAAAAGCCCTGATTTTGTGATTGATTTTTGGTTGTAGATGAGAACAGAGAGTATGAAGTAAAGGTGAAAGAGGTTGATATATCTCCTCATCCTATAGCTCGAGGCGAGCCAGCTACTTTCACCATCTCTGCAAACACAGGTAACTACTTCACTTTAGTTTTCTAACACTTTTATCTGAAGATTTTGGGGTTATTTTGATACCAATGATCTTGAGACTTGTGTATGTAGTTGATGATCATTGTAGAATCACAATGTGATTGCTCTGAACAATATGTTTTTGATATGATGGTTTTTGTGTTTTTGGGGGTGATTTGTGTTGTTATTATAAAGGCCGTGGGATTTCGAGTGGGAAGTTGGTGATTGAAGTTTCATACTTTGGATGGCATGTCCACTCTGAGACACATGACCTCTGCACTGAGACAACTTGTCCTATAGAAATCGGAGATTTCTTGGTTGCGCACTCTCAAGTTCTTCCTAGTTATACTCCTTCTGTAAGTTCGATTTCCTTTGTTTCGTGCTTTTGCTCTTCGATTTGAAGAATTTGTTGCAATCATAATGGTTAGCTTATTCAGAATAGATATAGGTAAGACTTAGCTTGGTATCGAGCAATAATGGCTAGTGTGAATGTGTAAATGTTGCATATTACTGTCGAAAATCTGGTACATTGAAGGTTCAAAGACCGGAAGATCCATGACAGATTCTACTCTTTATCTATCTTCCAGGGTTCATACTCGCTGCAAATGAAGATGCTTGATGCGCGGAACAAGGAGTTAACATGCATTAAATTCTCGTTCGACGTTGGATCAGGAACATCTGTGTCCGACATTTAGAGCAAATTCACCGGCGAATACTGTCAATAACATTATTTGCCATTGTACAAATAGCTTCAAAATATGATTTTTTCTAGCTTTTTTTTTTTACAGCAATTTGTTTTTCTAGCTAATATCAGTTAATGTTAGACCTGGATGTGATGATCTTCATCAGAGATATATAAAATATATGTTTTAGTGTTTACTGCTTTCAATCAACAGCATATCACCAGGTCTCATGGTGTCAGTCAAATGTTTGGAAAGGTATATAATTTGACGATTTCTCTTAACCATCATTAATTAAACTGGAAACCATAATGTAATGCTAGAAGTAATCATAGTAGTAAGTATATATGATTAAATATAAAATTTGACTAATTCGAATTTGCTAGCTAAAGCTGAGCTACTTTACCAATCTTACATCATTGCACGTTTTTATGGTATTGTAATAGACAAAAGAAATAACAAATCAATCGATTACTCTTACCAGACAGATTTATATTTTCTTAAAGCTCCATTATAGCATCTTCTTCTTTTATTTTTTGATTGGGTAAAATCATTACTCATGAGTCTTTTATCTGTGTGATTGAGGTGTGAGTTTTATCATCTTTACATTATTTTAGCTAATGACCCATCACAAAAAAAAAAAAAAAAAAAAAACCTTTTTTTTCTTTTGTTCTGAATAAAACCCATCAAGAAAGTCTTTTGAAAGCTAACCCAGAAAGTGGTTTTTTCATCAAAATTGGGTACCCACACGCTAACCAAAGAAGAAACCTGAAAACGAAGAACCCATTACGTTTTGTTTTTGTTTTTTCTCTTACCCGATCTTATCTTTTGGTTTTGATCTTGATCGGATTTCTTCTCTCTTACCCCTCTTTTCAGATTCTTGATTTGGGTTTTTCATTTCCAACAAAAAAGATCCAATTTTTTTATTAGCAATGAAGGGAATGAAGGAAAGATTGGCGAAGAAGATCAAACTCATCACCATTGTTACGACCTTGAAGCAAGGCTTAGCTCATCATAAGAGTAACATTGATCGCACAATCCATCATCTAAGAGACGAGATAGTCTCCGAATCTGGTCAAATCAAAGGTTGTGTTACACCAACACTACTAGAGCTTGAGGATGTGGAAGAACAAGAACAAGAACAGAGTCTTGAAGAAGAAAAAGGGATTTTCTTGGAGTTTGAAGAGAATTGTCCACCTGGAGGAGAAGATTCGGTCGTATTCTACACGACGGGATTGCGAGGAGTGAGGAAAACATTCGAAGCCTGTAGAAGAGTAAGATTCTTGTTGGAGAATCACAAGGTGATGTATAGAGAGAGAGACGTTTCGATGGATTCAGAGTTTAGAGAAGAGATGTGGAGTTTGCTTGGAGGGAAAGTTACCACTCCGAGGCTGTTCATTAGAGGTAGGTACATTGGAGGGTCAGAAGAAGTTGTGGCATTGAACGAAAATGGAAAGCTAAAGAAGCTTCTAGAAGGGATCTCACTAGTTGATTCGCCTTGCGAATGTTGCGAGAACGAAAGGTTTTTGATATGTTCTAGTTGCCATGGAAGCTCAAGATTGATTAATGAAGATCATCATGATGAAGAGATGTGGACGAGATGCAGAGAATGTAATGAGAATGGGCTTGTGAAATGTCCTCTTTGTAGTTGAAGCCGTAAATTAACTATTTGTACTAATAATGTGTGAAAAAATTCATGCTTCAAAACGTTTTGTAATAGAAATTGCCGAATCATTTTATGTTTGTATTTTGGTTCGTGATCTAATCAGCATAAGAAATAAGTTGCAAATTTGATAACTCGTTGGAATTTTAAGAACTTAGCTATTCTTACATCAAAACTCTTCTCTCTTAAACCCAACTTCATGTCCATTCACAAAAGCATACTCCCCAAAAACGTCCTTGAGATCTAAGGCGAGACACTCGCAGAAGAATGACGCTAATTATTAAAAGCTTCTCCTCTCTTTTTTTGGTCGTATAAAAGACTTTTGGGGGGATGTTAAAACTTTGTAATCAGGCGTAGTAGACTGACACGAGAGGGATATCAACGTCATTGTCATTGTCATCCTCACAAGCCACCACAACATCCAAGTGACGTCTATAAGCAGGCAAATCAACCTTAGCCACTTCTCTTGCAAGATCAACCACTTTTTTATCCATCCTCTCTTTATGCCTTGGGAACATACTGTTGAACAGTAGACAGCTTCCGCACGATATGCTGTACGCGTTTAGCCCTTTCTCTTCTAACCATTTTAGCAACTCCTTTAGAGTCGGGTTTCCTTTGATGACCCATCGGTCCCAAACCGTCCAGCTTTGGTCTTGGTGTTTCACTACTTTTGGTGGAACCGGCTCAGCGATGGAGAAGAGCGGTAATGCCAGGTTTGCGAATGTGTTTCTGTAGTCCTCCACTTTGTGTGACCCGTCTAAGACCTTGTACAGCTCGAGGCAAACAAGACCTGTTGCCATAGCCGTTGATGTTGCAATCGCGGGTATGATTCTTCCGGCAATGAACTTGGCTTTGAGCTTGTCCACCTCAGGAACGCTGTAGTTCCTTGCTCTCATGTTAGCTAGCCCAGCGATCATATCCATGTGGTAGTTGGTATCGTCGTCCTATAAACAGAATCATGTTAGTTGCTCTTGTAATGCAAATACAGAATTTGAAAATTAGTTGGATACAATTATGATTCACCTTTTCAAATTGAATTGGCTTCATCCTGAACTCCGACTGCAAGCTCAGCCTGCACCGCTCTACTTTCGCAATCAGCTCATCGATTACTGCTGCATCATCGACTGAAGCTGTAGACAAACTTGTAGCCTTCTCATCTGTCACAATCTTTGCATCATTCCTCGGCTCAAAGTTGGGGACTATCACTCTTTCCACAGCCTCAGCTAGTCCCGTTGGGGTTTTAGCCCACTCAGGAGTAGGGATTCCAAATGTCTCTGCACGCAAGATAGCTGCAGCCATGACGAAATTGATATGGCTCAGGTCGGTTGAGGAGAACTTGAGTGGACGAGGGAATCTCTTTGGGGCAGACCAGAACGGAGCTCCAGTACTAGTATTAGCATCCTCAGGAAATGTGTAAATCAACTGCTTCACACGGTTGATGAAGTAATCCTCAAACCTGTAAGTAAGAACTTATGTTAAGAGAAGAGAATTGTTTATATACAGTCTCGATGAAGAGTTCGTACAGACAGAGAGCACCTCAGACGAGCCCAGGTTATGCAATCCTGGAATGAATTGCACTTTTCTTTCTCGAGGCACTCAAAAACGCGTCCCAAAGTATCTCTAGCTTGAGCATCACCAGCAGTCCTCATTGCATTCATGTACTCAACAGGATTTGAGAGGTATGCATTAACTTCAGCTGGTGTTTTCTCAAGCAGACCCTCGAATTCAGAGCGAGCCCATGTTAAGCAATGGTCAATGTTGTGAGGAAATGAATGCACGGTGCACATCGGAGCCTGTTTCTCTGGTGGGTCTCTCGAGGCACCATAGTTCTCAGTGAGATGAGGGATAACCATCTGTGTGTTGCACTTTGCACCTAGGGTTCCTGACTCGAGGAGAGGCTTCTGGAAATACACACACCTTGAATCGACATAAAGCCTTGCAGTGACATTGTCCAGCGCGTTAACAACAACTGTCAAATTCTCCCAGAAGCTGTCGTCAAAGACATTCTCAGTCTCGGGTCCAACACGATTTTGCAGAGCATCAATGTTGAGGCGGGAATTTATTCCTGCTGCTGCTGTTGCGGCAACTGTGGATTTAGCCTGTCCTATGTTCCAATCACGAAAAAGAAACTGACGACTCAGGTTGCTCTTCTCAATTACATCATCATCGGTGACAGTAAGCTTTCCTTGAGTGCCACATGACACACCCATCAAAGCCAAATTCTTTAAGAACTCACATCCAAGAGCACCAGCCCCTACAACAAAAACTCTGGCATCCTCGAGCTTCTTCTGAAGAGTAGACCCAAATACAGAGATCTGTGCATCGTAACGGCTATTTTGTGGTCTAAACTCTGATGCATCAAGGGGTTCCTTGGGAAGTGACTCCAACGAATCAAAGTAAAAGAACTGCATAAATAATGCAAACTCATTATAAGGTTACCAAGTACAAAAGATAAACTACTAAAAAGGGAACAGAAACTTCATGTATAGCAGATGCATATATAACATAGATGAATAACATTGCTCAGCAAGTGGAAGTTTTACATTAACAGATGTGCCACCTGAAAATTCAAACAGAAAAGTTTTTACCTGAAAGAGAGGATGGAATTTCCCAGAGCATGCCTTGACAACCTCCTGTCCGACAATGCCACCAAACATTGCGGCCATGGGATTCAGAACAGCCCTGGATCCAAAGGCCAAATGCCGCAATAGTTTAGAGTTGACATCTTCCAACCTTGCATCACCCAAACTCTCATTAATGTCAACTGCAATTTCCACTAGTTTCTGAGCATCTTCTTCTGAACCAGCAAACGGAAACCGGCCTGCTTGAGACGAAAACCTATCAAGTGCCTGGAATGCCAAATGGAGAAGAGGTGGCCGGTCAAACTTTGAAAAGTCACTTAGAAGAAAGTCGCCTGGATCTTTAATTGCTTCTCTAAGCGGCTTAAAATTCAACACTTTTGGTTGTTTCACCTGAGTGACAATCCCACCCTTCATATATGCCCCATAGCTAGTGGTGTCTTCCTCAAGGGTAAATGAATACGGCTTCACATTTTTTATCTTCCTTGGTTTTCCATCATTTAACTCTGTCATCCCCTCAACTTCAGAGAAAACTACAAGATCACCATCCTCAAACTCGAGTCTCTCATCATCGACACACGAAACAAATGCAGGATTTTCATTGCTAACGGAAGCGATGATACCAGAGTGCGGTTCCTCCCCATCAACATCAAGAACAGTAAACTGAGGTCCAAAATCACAAAACAAAGACCCAAACAGGCCCCTAACGTCAGCCTTGATGAAAGCAATAGGAGGCTGATGACTATGGCAATAATCATCAAACTCTGTGGCCTTTTCAAAAGGGATATCCAAAAATACTACGGCCTGCATCAGAGAAAATAAAAGAAATCAGCCAGTATGTATTGAGAAAATTTACGAACAAGCTAAATATTCTGTACTTTTGTAGAAACCATTTCATCCAGGTTAGTATTGATGACAACTCGAATAGCCATGAATCATGATAGTATTATTGACAAGTTGACAGCTAGAACGAGAAAAATAAAATAACCAAATAAAGGAAAGGTTGGGAAACCTGGAAACCAGAAAGTTGCTCTTTGGTTAACTTCTCAGTCAGAGTTGAGACAGCCACGGCATTGTTGAGTTCTTGCAACTTCTGAACAGAAGCAAGTGCCCTATTCTTACCAACATCCTCCTCGGAGAAAAAAAAGTTACCAGATAAGTCCCATAGCTCAACCACATTTTCGTCGTGAAGGGTCACTGACTTCACACCAGCGAGAATAATGTTTTTGGCTAAATAGGAAACAAAAAGTTATCCATCAGAAAGAAGAAAATATAGAGAAATACCATTACAAGTATAGTGAATGTACATTAAAAAGCAAGACAACAAACTATAAACCTTCCATCATCTAATCCCACACTAACTAATCACTGAAACAGGCTTAACAGGTTAATATACCAATTTCACGGACTCAGCTTGAAATGCCAAATGTACAGGTAAAGGTAGCACACAAATCAAGCAGCTTAAAAAGAGACATGCAAAAAGGAATTAACAACGAAACGAACAAATTAGAAACGAGACTAAAAGAAAAAAAAAAGCATTACCAATCTCGACACCAAGGCCTTGCATCCCAGAAATGAGAACGTTGGAAGAGAAAAGCCTCCTCATAGTCTCACGGCCATAAACCGCGAGCTGTCTACTGTGAAGATCCTCATCGATCTCGTGATTATTCGAGTTGTTGTTACCAAACGCCGCCATATTCAGCCGCGGCTCGTCACCACCGTCGATGTTGTTCAAACCGATGTTGGAGTTAGAAGCGAGAATCGCGGAACCATCAGCCTTAGCCTGAGTGTGATCGATCCGTCGCTTCTTCAACGGCGACGAAGCAGATGCGAGACTGTTGTCCTTAACAACGAATGGTTCCATATAGTAACTGAAGAGAATATATATAGGGTGTATATATCAAGTAAACAGAAGAAAAAGCTTCCGATGAGAAATGGAAAAAAAGAAACAATCCTAAACATAATCCATGGATCAAAATCTGGAGAAGAAACGAGAATCAAAGGAGGAGGAAGATGAAACCGTACCTGAGAAGGAAGATCGGAGGCGATAAGCGGCGAATTTGTTGAAGAAAGTAAAGAGAGAGAGTAAGGAAGGCTCCTTTGGCTTTGTAGGTTGTGTAGAAGCGGCGGTATATAGCAAAAATGAGGGATAATGGGCTTAGAAACACTGCAGAATCAGAGCCTCTGTGGTAATTTTATTTCTTTTTTTCTTTTTTTTTAAATAGACAATTCTTTTAGATAAATGTCCGGTACGAAACAAAATATATGTATTTTTGTTACTGTTGAGTGCGGAATTGGACGTTATCATTCGAAACCTAAAGATATGGTTTTGGTTTTGTAATGGCTAAACCAAACCGATTTAAATTAAAAACTTTCCAAGTTAAAGTGTATGTGACAGATTTGAATTTGAAAAATTGAAATTGTTAATCAATCAAGGTACTAGTTTTTTGTTTATTGATAAAAAAAAAAAAATAGTTGTTGAATATTTGAATGAGAGTCGCACTTCCTAACACCTAAAAGGATTAATGGAGACATTTAAAGAAGTCGTCGTAACTCTACAAAAAGTGAAAACTTGAGCATTGTGTGTTGAAGTGTACCTCATGAACTCAACCATTTTGGCATCAAATGTTTGGTGCGAGTCTGTGAGAGCACATGTTTTGGCTATTGATGGTGGGATGTGCTCCATCACTTCTTGGTTATTAAATCCCAACAAACACAATCTATGTTTTATGCTAATTTATAATTGGTGACAACTATCATCAGTTGGTGGTGATTTACTACCGTGATAACATAGCGTATTTACAGACTATTTTTTCTCTCTAGTTTGGAATTTTTTAAAACTCAGGGCTGGTTTTGTTTATTTAGCTTATATCGTTATCAATGAAGCAAAGTTTAGCTTATATTGGAGGTCGACTAAGGACAGTGAGCCAAACTTTGCTAAACTCGCTTAAGATATAAACAAACTAACAAAGTATGGATTATGTGCCTAAAGTGCAAATGCGCGTGGCCCAACATGTTTGGGAGAATAATTTGTCGAATTTTAGGACTTAAAATTATTTCTGTTGATGGGCCACAATTATTTGGTGAGCTGTGAGGCCTTTTCAACTTCAGGGCCGGGGTATAAGAAAACGTGTCAACAATATATTGGTTGTGTTATATTGAGACGCGAAGCAACAAACAAGAAAACCAATCAAGAAGTTTAGGTCCTAATAATCGGTTTGTTTTGGTTTAAACCGGTTAAGCAACTGGAGACTGAAAAGACTTGTGTCGATCGCACCAAAAAAGCCACAAAAGGCATCAGAAATTTTCTAGTCTCCATTTCGTGATATTCCCTTTCGCGTGGATTTGTTCTTCCTCTTTTCCGGCAGAAACCCAGAAACTGTTTCTCTCTCCGTTTACTACAACACCGAGCCTGAAGCAAATTCCAAGGTTCGTCACACTCTTGTTTGTGTTTTTACTTTCTGTCTCTTCTTGCTCCGATATCTTAAACTTCTCATCAACAGTTTAATGTCTCTCTCTCTCTCTCTCTCTCTCTCTCTCTCTCTCTCTCTCTCTCTCTCTCTCTGTGGAATTGAGTCGTATGTTTCCGATTTCAGATGAAAAATTAGGGAATTTTATCTCTCGGATCGATCGTTTGTGGGTTACAAGAACTGAGATTTGATCAATGTTTCTGGAGCTAGTAAAGTCGATGAATTTTGTTTCTGCTTAAGTTAATTAGTCGAAGAGATGTAGCAAAGGAAGAATTTTTCACTTGTTTCTTGTTATCTTTTTGTTGCACAGAACGGTAATCAAACCTCGAGCTTGAGGAAACAAACAATTGTTATTCAATGTTGTAGCCAAATGTGTGTTTGTATCTGATTTAATACTTGTGCATCTGATTTGATTTGTGAATTATCTAGTGCTCCTTCATCACAATGGCCTCTTTTGATGGGCCAAAGTTTAAGATGACTGATGGCTCTTATGTTCAGACAAAAGCCATTGATGTTGGATCATCAACAGATATCTCTCCATACCTTTCACTTATAAGAGAAGACTCGATCTTGAATGGAAACCGAGCGGTGATCTTCGATGTGTATTGGGATGTCGGATTTCTTGAAACAGGAACCAAAACGTCAGGGTGGAGTCTTTCGTCTGTGAAGCTGAGCACGAGAAACTTATGTCTCTTACTTCGACTTCCTGACCCTTTTCATGATAGCCTCAAGGATCTATACCGTTTCTTTGCTTCAAAGTTTGTCACTTTCGTTGGAGTCCAGATCGAGGAAGACCTGAACTTGCTTAGAGAAAACCACGGTCTTGTGATAAGAAACGCGATTGAGATCGGGAAACTGGCTGCGAAAGCACGTGGAACTCTGGTGCTTGAGTATCTTGGGACGAGAGAATTAGCGCACAGAGTATTGTGGTCTGATTTGAGTCGGCTTGATTCAATTGAGGCCAAATGGGAGGAGAAAGGATCTGAAGAACATCTTGAAGCTGCAGCCATTGAAGGATGGCTTATCTTCAATGTATGGGATCAATTATCAGAAGAGTGATCTCCCTGCAGCCATTAATTTGTGATTCTGTGTTTTATCACTTTCTATGTTGTTTGCTATGAACATCAACAATCACTGAAACAAAAAATGGACAGCTTGAGATTATAACATTCGCCATTCGTGTAAATGTGTATAACATCACAATCTCTTCATTAATACTCTATTTGTTTTCGCAAAACATTGTTTTTGAGTTGTTGTTTTTTTTCCAAAAAGTAATGTCATTTTACATTTTCAATGTGATTTTTCAAAACCAAGTTTCTAAATTACTCTATAGTTTTCTAATTATATTTGAATTGAAGTCATTTATCATTTGACACTAAATAGGTATATAATTGTTTTTATATGTGAAATGTGTCGAAATTGTCTTGTGAGACGAAAGGAGCAACATTTAGAATGGCAAACACACAGGTTTCCACAAAATTTCAGATACTGTAATTAGCATCCAATGCATTGAAAACATGTCTCGGTTTAAGTGGGGGATATGATATTATTGGAGGCGGCTTACTATAATTGTAGCTGAAAAAAAAAGAGATTAAAAATATTCAGGAGAAATTGCCAAATTTAATGACATGACCACAAAAATATTCAAGTTTCAACTGTATCATCATCATCTCCATCTATTTTTGTCCTCTGTGTATATATATATATAATTAAATGAAGAGTGAAGTTTTCTGATTAATAAGAGAGGCAGAGAACTTCCCACCTATCTTCACCATTTCTGACACCGACACTTATCCGTTTCCCTAAACACCTTAAACTCGACATTAATCTTTTGTCATTTACTCAAAATTTCAATCCTTTATTGGAAACTCCGACTTTTCCCTGGAAATGTAAAACAGATTTGAATTTTCTCGAGAAAAATCATAACAAAACAAAACTTCTCACCTTTCTATCTCCATCTTGTCGGTCACGTTTTGTCCTCGGAAGCTAAAAATAAGCTCTTTTCTATAACGCCGTACGTTTCGGGGGTGGTGGGTTTTGTGCTAATCTTCTTCTTCTTCTTCTCCTTTCTCTTTTAAATTGTGATCGGATCATAAAAAAAAAGAAGAATTTTTTTTTTCTGGGGTTTATGCAATTTTAATGGGTTTTTGATTCTTGTAGCTGATTTGTTGTGAAATTGGTTCTTTGGTAAGTTTGAGATTATGCAGAAGAAACGAGAGATCTGTGAGTATAGAGACAAACTAGACAAAACCTTGTCTTCTCCTGATCTCACCAATCAAGAAACTCTCAAATCTCTTCTCAGAAATCAACTTTGTTCCTCTCAAGGTTTTCTTCTTAAATCCGATGCCTTTTTTTTCTTTTTTTTTAACTGTTATAAATCCACTCTGAGATTTTGCTTTTTGCTGGTGTGATAATTTCCATTTTGTAGAGGGTAATGAAACCATATTGGATAAAAGAACAGATGATGTTTCGAAGCTACTTAGCAAGCTTAGGAGTGTATCAATGGCGGATCATCAAGTTTCTAATAAACTAACCAATGATGCATCATCATATGGTGATTGGAAAGTATGTTTTTTTGTTGTCGTTTCAGACTTATTGTCTTCTTATTTGGACAAGTGATCTTGGATTGTAATGATGTAGCAAACAAAGTGTTTGTTTTACAGTTGAAACATGATTATGAAGATTGCCGTGTTATGTACCGTGAAGGGCTTGAAGGAAGTCCTTTTCACACTATGCTCGTTGAAGGTTACATGGATGGGCCTATTCAAGACTGTAAGTTTTTATCGGTATTTAGAGGGTAGAATCAAAGTTTTAAAACATGATTCTGCAGCTTATGTTTGTTGGACTTGTGATGATGCCAGGTTTGTGCGTTTCGTGGGAATCAACTCTCTACAAGAAATGGTGAGGGTCTCAAGATTTTGGATTGTGAACAATTGAAAATCATGTTTTGTTGCACAAATGTCTACTGTACGCGTTGTTTATGTATATGTTTTATATACATTCCAGGTGGCCACAGTTTGCATTTCCGCCATTCCGGATCTTACAAACCAAATGCTTGCAAAAGGTCGGGATCGGTGAACAAATATGTTTAGCGAGGTTTGTTCACTTTGAAAATGAGGAGGAAGTTTGTTTTTCGGTTTCTTTGTAACCAATTTAATCTTATGAAGCTAATCTTGAAATTTCATATTGTGGGAAGAAAGGATGAAGGTACCGTGGCCATTGACGGACAGAGAGATTATTGTGCACTATTTCTTTTTTGAGTACTTTAAAGATGGCTTAGTCGTCATCCTTCTGAACACGGTAAAGCGAAATCCTTCTTGTGTGTTTTTTATCTTACCTCTGGTATTAATGTGACATAATCTGAAATCTTGCGACTTTTAGATCTCTGATTTAGATAACATTGGAGTTTCCTGTACGGACATCACCAAGAACGTTATACCTGAATCACCGGATGCAGTGAGGATTGATCTTGTAGGCGGATTTGTCTTACAAAAGGTTACTCCGCAGAGGAGTTACTTCAGGTTAGTGATCATTGTAGTATCGCAACATGTTAATTGTCTTTGGTTATGAAGCTTAAAATCTAGCTTTTTGTCGAACTTTGTAGGACGATAGCAGATCTGGATATAAAGCTGGACTTTGTCCCTCCCTCTCTTATTAATTTTATATCTAGGCAGCTCATCGGTAACGGTTTCAGACTCTATAAAAAGGTCAGAAAACCTGATTTTTGGTTTTGCTTTTTTTCAATGTTTTGGTGCAGTGTCAGATAGGTAACTCGTGTGATACCATTTCCTTATTTGAATGCAACAGTCAGTTGCTTCGGTAGCTAAATTTGATGAAGATTACAGCAGAGCTTTAGCTGATCCTTTGTACACTAAAATACGCCGAGCTCTGTATTCAACTGATAAAGTAATTGAGCAAGAACCTAAGTTGGAAGCCAATGAAGTGGATGTCGAATCTCTGCCAAAGAATGAACACGAGAATAACGGAGATGCGAGTGAAATTGAACCTGTCCATTGCAGAAGAGCTGCTCCTGAGATTGAGGAGGAAGAAGAAGAAGAAGAAGATTTTCAAGAAAGTGTTTCTTCAGAGGATGGAAATGGAATTTCCAAGACTCATGTCGATGTCGGGAGACGGTTTTGCATAAGTCCAGAGGTAGAACAAGCTTTAGGGACTTTAGAGAGAGTAATATACATGGTTAGAAATATAACGCCGGTCCAAGAAGCCGAGGAATATTCGCCAAACAGAACAGAGGATGAAGCAAAGCAATTAAGTTTGTTGGAGAACATTGAAAGTGTTCCTCAAAGATCACATAGGCAAGATTTTTCAACCTCAACGATCACACAAGAGACGAGAGAGAAGGAGACAGGACAAGAGTATGGCATCTTAAACAAAGGTAAGAGCTCGAGCTTGCGGAGAAAACGTAATAAGCCACGTTGCTTTGCTTTCAGATCCTGGCTTTGAAGGAAGCCTAAGTTTCCATTTTCTTGCAAGAGTTTTTTGTTGGCACCACACGAGCAAATATTGGATTGTTTTTTTTTTTTTACTTGGAAGTCTCTTCTTCTTCTTCTTCTTCTCAGTTGCATGATTTATGTAAAAAAGTTTGTGTATTCTTTTTGTAAACTTGTTTCTTTGGAGAAAAATATCATTTACAAATTTGGCAAAGCTAGTTCTAAATTGGTAAGAAAAAACTTCAACTTTTTGCTTTCAACCAAAATAAAAAATAAAAACCGAATCTTTGAGTTACGGTTTGGTTATATTTTTTTTTTTGATAAAAATTAAATAGTGTTATAGCAAACCAATTTTTTTTTTTTTAAAAGACTATTTAGATTTTAAAAACCAAAATCTAAAAATTGAAGATTTTCACTAACAATCTTCCAATTTTAACGAATAAACACACACAAAAGAAAAAGAAAAAACTAAAATCAAAATCTCTAATTTTCTTGAGGGAAAAAAGCAAAAACAAAATCTCCAATTTCCCATGCTTTCTCAATTCGGTTTGGTTTTATACCCAAAATTAAAATTAGTTTATAAAATCAAAGATAAAAAACCCTGATTCCCTTATTCTTCCAAATCCCCAAATTCTCTTCTCTTTGCCTCACCGTCACAGACTTAGCATCCTCGTAATCGCCTTGTTAGTCTTCGTTCTCGAGGTGAGTAGATTATACTTTAATGGAATCAAAGATTACGACGAGCGCGTCTGCTTCAAAAGATCCTTCCTTTTGCTTGAAATGGCCATGGGATTCAAACAAAAACCCCAAATCTAAAAGCGTATGCGACTTTCAAGTCCCGTGGCTCTTCAGATCTATGCAAAGCGTTGGCTCAATTGCTCTCACCTCCTTCACTTCATCACTCACCTTTGGTCATGGAGTGGTCACTGGACCAAAGAAGAAACCTTTAAGTAGTTACGAGCAAGGAGAAGCAGAGCAAAGAGCTTTCGCAGCTGCTTTAGCTAGCGAGAAAGATGCTACAGTGCTTGAGTTTTACTCACCTAAATGCAGACTATGTAATTCTTTGCTCAACTTTGTTTTGGAGGTAGAGAAAAGGAATTCGAATTGGCTCAATATTACAATGGCAGATGCAGAGAATGAGAAATGGTTTCCTGAGGTAATAAAAAAAAGCTCTTTTTTTATCTTCTTATCTTGATGCATAAACACAAATTACAGAGCTTGTTGAATGGTAAAGACTTAAGATTTTCGCCTCTCTCTCTCTTTTGTCTGAAATGCAGCTTCTTCACTATGACATAAAGTATGTTCCTTGCTTTGTTTTGTTGGACAAAAATGGACAAGCTTTGGCTAAAACTGGAGTTCCAAGTAGTCGTGCTCATGTCATTGCTGGTATCTCTCATCTTCTCAAGATGAAACGACCACCCATCGTCTGATTAGTTTTGCGACCATGGTTGATTGATTCCAGATTTGATTCATACAAGTAATGGACAAAAGTTTGTTTTTTTTTTGGTGCATCAAAGAACTATAATCAGAATCAGAATCACGGTTTTAGTATGTGCATAACTGAGTACGAGTGGTAGGCCAAGAAGTCCTTACTTGGGAATAGAAGAGGTGATCTTTGAAAGTGACTCCCACTCTCTAATTCAAGCCCTCAAGAAACCTTCTTTACGGCCGAGGTTGGTGAGTTTTTACAAGCGAGATCATTCCGTCTTCACTTTGCTGTTTTAGATGTTTGCACTCCTCCATGGTTACAACCATTTGTAGAGAATGAGAAACCTTATGTGAACTCTTATGTATTTCTAACTAATCTGGTGGTTAGTTTGGAGCAAAAAAGAAAAAAGAAAAAAAGTCTTTACTTTGCTAATGCCGTGGGAGATTATGATGAGTGATGATAGATGTTTTTGTTGTACAGATAGATCTCTTTTTACTGGTGGAATTAAAAAACATTTCGTATTGCTTAACAATTTTTATTTTATTAAAAGACGTAATAAGATTTTTAAATTCTTTTGAATAGATCTTCAAGAATGTAAATTTTAAAAATGTATAGTTGGTTCTTTCAATAATGAATCAATAAGATCACTCACTATGGATAAAAAAATTCTAAATAATGGATTTGTTGGTCTTTATGTAAAAAAAAAGAGAATGGATAATTAGATCATTGATTATCAAACCTAATCGTATATCACCAAATGTTTTTCTTAATTGGTATCGGTATCCGAGTCAAACTCGACTAATCAGAGAGCATGTACTTTGGCAAAAGTTTCCAGTTAATTAACATTAAACAAATCATCCGGACAGAAACTCGACCACCAATGCATTTAATTTAGAGTTTGAAAACATATCTTATTTAATTCTAAAATAAATATAATATAACGCCAAGTTTGTAATCTAATTTATAGGGGTGGACATTCGGTTAATCGGTTTGGTTCGGATTTTAATTTTTTCTATTTTGGAAAAATAAATTCTATTTGAGATTTAATTTTAATTCGATTCGGTTTGGTTCGGTTTTGGAAGCAATTACCCAATTAATTTTCGTTTATTTTATTGACCAAATTTTAGTTGTCTTTCTATTTAAAAACACACACATTCATAATAGAAAATCCAACGTTTAAAACAAATAAAACTCCAATGTTTAAATTCTTCTAAAATAAATAAATATCCTCGTATTTTCTATTCTCAAATGTTTTGTTTTTTATTTTCACTCGTCATAAATACTAGTATTAGGTTTGCTCGTCGGAGATAGAGTAGACGAAAAGTCAAAACTGCAAGTCTCAAAGTATAAAACTAATGAAGTTATGAAGTAATCTAAAACTAATTAACTATAAATATAAGAAACTATAATAGTGATATATGTTTTAATGTCGGTTAACCAATTGCGTAATTTGGTATTCAGTAAAAAAACCGAACCGAACCAAATACCATATAAGTTTAGTGATGGATCCATTTGTGTTATTTAGATTATCTGAACCTGAACCAAATTACGTTATTCGGTTCGATTTGGTTCGGTTCGAGAGTTACCACCCCTATTAATTTGCAAAGAAAGCAGCAGAGGAAGATTAGGGTTTTCTTGTTTTGTACTCGACCCAAAAAATATAAATAAAGAAGAAATTGTGAGAAAAAAAAAAGAAGTGATTTGGCCTTTCGTCATCATCTTCCTCTGCTGCCTCTTCTCCGGAGGCAAATTACTTTGAATTCTTAAAATCTCTACCCATCTGGTTTCGCTGAAGAAAAGCGCTCATCTTTTCTAGAAATTTGAACAAGGAAGCTTATTTCAATGGAGGACCATCTCGATCTTGCTTCGAAATCAACAAAAATTTCCGCTTCTTCCTCCGAGGAGCCTGGAGCTTGTGAAAGAGCTAAACCCCGCAACAAAAAGTAGGTTTTTCTTCTTCTTTTGGGATGCACATCTCTATCTGTTTGTTTGTGAATCTTCGTGCCCTAACTTATAGAAGTCGTCTTACTCTGCAGTGCTGAAAAAAGGGAAAAGAAGAACAAGATGAGAGAGCAAGAGAGGAGGATCAAAGAAGAGGAAAAAGCCAAACAAGTTAGCTTTTTTTTCCTACGAAGATTTTCATTTTTCTTTTACTTTTAATGGCGTAATCGATTCATAAAGTACATAGCTTGATTCATTTTTCGAGTTTCAAGAGTTGGAGGGTTTAAGCCATTATTGATCAGAAACAATAGATGATTCTAAAACTATCTTTTGTGCATTGCAGTCTCCAAAGACCAGCTCTCAAACCCAAAAGTCTATTGCAGCAGATGATGAAGATATGGACCCAACGGTATATATATATATCCACACAGTTTCCTAAATTATCTTAGGGATTGCAACAACCAAGGTGTGAACTTTTTTTTATATGATTCTTTGATTTTGCAGCAATACTTTGAGAACAGATTGAGGTATCTTGCAGCAGAGAAGGATAAGGGAGAGAATCCATACCCATACAAGTTTTTTCCGTCCATGTCAGTCTCTCAATACATTGACAAGTATACTACTTTAAGCAACGGTGACCATGTTGAAGACGACCAAGTATCTCTATCCGGTATGATTACGCGGATCAATATAGAAATTATTCAGTTTTAAATTGAATGGAGTATTGTATATTCTTATTCAGTTTTTCAAAAATTTGGTGTAGGGCGGATAATGAGCAAGAGATGTTCATCTTCCAAGCTTTTCTTCTATGATTTGTATAATCGTGGTTTTAAGGTCCAAGTTATGGCTGATGCGAGGTGACTCATTGGTTTTACTTTAGTCACCTTAAAGTTTTACTCTTTTTTTCTCTCCCTCTATTGACTTTGCCTTTTGTGTTGCCTCAGTAAGTGAGGGTTAGATGAAGCTGAATTTGCTAGGCTCCATGCAAATGTTAAGCGTGGAGATATGGTTGGTGTCACTGGATTTCCAGGTTCCGGAAAAATACTCGTATTCCCACTTTGTGATTACGGTCCTGTTCCGTATCTGTTTATCTGAAACGCATATTGTTGTCGTGTCTCCAGGAAAAACCAAGAGGGGAGAGTTAAGTATCTTCCCACGATCGTTTACAGTCTTGTCTCATTGTCTCCACATGTTGCCGAGGGCTGATAATGCTCAACTTAAGGTAGGGTTAAACTTCATTGTGGTTAATATGTAAAACCTTGTTGACTCGTCTTAATTACACTAATAACCTGTTTCATTTTCTCTGCAGAAAACCAATGTTTGGGTTCCTGGAAACCCTAGAAATCCAGAGACTTATATTCTTAAAGATCAGGTATCATTAACTTTACACCAAAACAAACTATTAACGTTTTGAGAATATAGTAATATATGATCTGTACGTTTTCATTGATGTCAGGAAACTCGGTATCGCCAGCGTTATCTTGACCTGATGCTGAACAATGAGTCTCTCCAGATATTCAAGACCAGAATTAATATAACCAAATACATTGAAAGATTCCTTGACGATCTTGATTTTTGGGAGGTAAATTGCAAGAGATATTTTCCGTACTTATTTTCCAGTTTGCTAGCGAATTTGATACGATTTGTCTCATATTTTATAAATTTTCTTAGGTTGAGACACCAATGATGAACATAATTGCCGGTGGAGGAGCTGCACGTCCATTTGAGACCCATCACAATGATCTGAATATGAAGCTGTTCATGCGTATCGCACCAGAACTCTATCTTAAGCAGCTTGTTGTTGGCGGTGTGGACCGTGTTTACGAGATAGGAAAGCAATTTAGAAACGAGGGTATTGACTTGACACACAACCCCGAGTTCACCACTTGCGAGTTCTATATGGCTTACGCAGACTACAATGACTTGATGGACATGTCCGAGATATTGCTCAGTGGTATGTCTAAAAAACCTCTGCTTTGCACACCGAGTGAATGCTATGTTTACATTTTGAATCCAACATCAAACATTTTCTTTCTGTTTCAGGTTTGGTGAAGGAATTAACAGGTGGCTATAAGATCAAATACCATGCTAATGGATACGATAAGGAGCCAATCGAAATCGACTTCACTCCTCCATACAGGTTTGGAAACGGATTATATCCCTGTGATCAGTACAGAAACAGAGCTCTTCTTGAAACGTATGTTTGAGAATAAACCACTCTCTTTTTAAAAAAAATCTGTAGGAGGATTGACATGATAGCAGATTTAGAGAAGATGGCTAACCTCGATATACCGAAAGACTTGGCTAGCGAGGAAGCTAACAAGTATCTGATTGATGTATGCGAGAGGTTTCATGTCAAATGCGCAACTCCTATGACAACGGCTCGATTGTTGGATAAAGTAATTTTCTTTTATCCTCTTGGCTTATAGTATGAATTTGAAGTTATGTGATTTGGTTCATGCTTATTGTAATGTTTTCACTTGTGCAGCTTGTTGGACATTTTCTGGAAGGGACATGTGTTAACCCCACTTTCATAATGAACCATCCCGAGATTATGAGTCCCTTGGCAAAATCTCACAGATCCAAGAAGGGTCTGACTGAAAGATTTGAATTGTTCGTCAACCAACACGAAGTAATTAAGCTTTTTATATATCGCAAAATCGTGTTTTCTTATTTGGTTTTAAGTAGACTAGAGTTGTGACTAAACTGTTTTTGATTTGTGACTTCAGCTTTGCAACGCCTACACTGAGTTGAATGATCCTGTGGTACAGCGTCAGCGTTTTGCTGAACAGCTCAAGGTATATATTTGAAGCCATCATCACTCTTGTAATATACTCTAATAAGCCGATCTCTCTCTCTTGTTATCAATTTGAAACCTTCTTGATGATTTTTCAGGATCGACAATCTGGAGATGATGAAGCCATGGCTATGGATGAGAGTTTTTGTACAGCTCTGGAGTATGGATTGCCTCCTACAGGTGGTTGGGGAATGGGAATAGACCGGCTTGTTATGTTGCTTACCGACTCACTGAACATTAAGGTCCCTCTTTGTATCCACTCGTTGTCAATTTGTTTTGAATTGGAAGCAAAGTTAACACTCTTGTCTTGTCTTACTCATGTTCTGAAATGTTGCTGCAGGAGGTTCTTACCTTCCCGCTAATGAAGCCTCAGGACGAGCCAGTTGTTACTGCAAGAGGTATAAATTTTTTGACCGAACAACGGTTACTTTTGTGACAAGGAACGCAAAATTCACTCCAATTCATGCTTTGCCTTTTTGATTTTGCAGCTCAAGTGGAAGAAAGTCCGGTATGCGTTGAGATAGAATCGGCAAAGCGGATGTACAGTATTAGAGAATGCATTGAAAGCCTCGACGCGATGAAAGAGGTGGAAGAAGGAAGTGATCTCTACTTGTTTGCTTTGGATATGTTTCTAAAGAGAGAGTATAGAGAGATGTTCTTAGAGTTGAAGAAGCCAAGTTTGAGAATCTCATGGTTGCAAAGACTTCAACATCAATCTGCTGCGGTTTCTATTACTACAACTTAGTTTCTTATATTATATCTTTTGTCTACTTTTTAAACCTCTGCTTTTTATCTTGTTTTGTTAGGTTGATTGAATCTTGATTTTAGTATTACACAACAAGGTCTTTTTGTTTACTACAAATCTTACAATGGGCTACTTGTTCTCATATTTTCTTACAATTTTGAAGATTATACATATTACATAACCGAAGATAAATCAAAGAAAACCAACTTGGGAAATCCAATTTTAATTTGGTTCACGGCTAGACCGGAAAATAATCCTCTTCTTCCTTAACGACCTGATTTCCTCAATCGTGATTTTCTTCGGTTAAACTTCTTCGTCTTCCCTTCTCTCCGACGCTTCCCGTCAGAAAATTAGGGTTTAGGGTTTGTTCTGCAGATCGGAAGAGACTCTTTTTCATTCTGTGGAGATTTCAAGACCCCAGTCTCCGTGTTTTGTCGCTGAAACTCTCTCTCTACCGTCAGAGAGATACCAATGAACAAAACGAAGAAGCTGGTGGCTACAATCTCCACCCTTTTCAGACAAACTCATTCTTCTTCAACTTTCCGGCGCAATCCTTTCGCAACGATTGCGATTAATTCACAAACCCACTTGCCTCGTCGCCGCGAATCTCTCCAGCCTTCTTCATCAGCTACGGGACTCCGATTTGCCGGAAGAGTGTTTTGCTCAGAATCTGGCGTGAAGAGAAGCTTCAAGTGCTGGAACTGTGGTTTCTCGTCGGAGAAAGTTGCGTTTTTGTTCTGTGACTCATGCCGCAGCATTCAACCCGTAGATGATTCCGTCGATTATTTTCAGATTTTTGGCCTGTAAGTATACAATACCATACGCTTCGTTAACCAAAATTTGCAACCCACCATTGATTACATTAGAAACTTGTGCTATTATGTGATAATGTGGAATTACTCTTTGTTGGGTTGAGGGAAAACGATAGAAAGATTTAAACTTTTAGTTGGATTTCAATAGCAGAAGATGAGACCTTTGAATTGGTTCAATACACCTTTGTCTATATAGGGAGAAGAAGTATGAGATAGATGATGGAAGCCTTGAAGGGAAGTACAAAGATTGGCAAAAGAAGCTACATCCAGATTTAGTACACAACAAATCCAAGGTCTCTGTTTCTAGATTCTCTTTTACAGTTGGGCATAATTTGTTATTTGATCTCATGTTTTATAATAGTTGGCTCTGTTTTTGAGTTGTTAACAGAAAGAAAGAGATTACGCAGCCGAACAGTCTGCAAAGGTGACTGAAGCATGCCGGACATTAACCAAGCGGCTGTCAAGAGCAATGTATATCGTAAGCTCTTCACTTTTGTCATTACGTTTTACCGGTTGTTCCCTTATCGTTTTTGCTTCGATTTGGTTAAGGATTCTTAAAAAGCTGCAGTTTCTTGACCTTTTTTTCCTTTACAATGTTGTTGTTGCTAATTGGTTTGGAGTAATATACATGACTCCTCTTATTTATTTTTCCATTTAGATGATTCCATTTGTGCAGTAAAGGAGATTTTTGGCAAATCGTTCAAGTGTATCGCGAGTTTCGTTCTTTTTTAGTGTGATTAATATTAAAGATATTGATTCCGTGTTGTAGATGAAGCTGAATGGCATAAATGTCAATGAAGAAGACACAATAACAGATCCAACATTGTTAATGGAGGTAAGTGGATATACTCATGAAAGATTATTTTCGTTTGTGCGACTTTTTCTGCTACCACAAAGGTGCAAACACTTAATTGTTACAAATAAACACATTCACTTACTTTTATTGACTGAAAATGAATAATGATGTCAGATTATGGAACTCAGAGAGGCCATAGCAGAAGCAAATGATTCAAAAGAGTTAAACCAGATCCGATCCCAGGTACCCTGAAATGTCCCGATCGATCTGGCTTCCTTCAGTCTTTTCTTAACTTCTTTAGTTTTTTTCCGATACTGAAGTTTCAAACACCTTAAACACTGCAGCTTTGGGCACTGGTTGAATATACTAAACTGATCTAATCAATGTGATTTTGTTGTTTTTCTCAAGGTACAAGAGAAACTGAGGCAGTGGTCTGACTCTTTTGTCGAAGCGTTTGAAAGCCAGAGGTTTGATGAAGCTGTTAAATGCATACAGAGAATGACTTATTATGAGCGAGCCTGTGAAGAAATTATGAAGAAGCTATGAGGCAAGTAGTCCTTCCTAAAAATGAACACGTTTTAATCTTTTGCCTAAAAGCCTTACCGGTCACATTTGTAGGGAACACATCATAGCCATAACTAAAGTATCTTAGCTTCATGTTTTAGTTTACTTATATAGAAATGAGGACTTTGTAATACGAGCATTGACGGATTTCTTGCTAAGAAAAAGATTTGATTTGGTCCATTTGCATAAGGTTCTTCCCATGGATCCAGAGTCTGCATTGAAACATCAGAGAGAGGGGTCATGTAGAAACCTTTCGCTGTGCTGCTAAAGCCGATTTCTTCTGTAAAACAATACGAGCAAGATCTTGCTTGCCTTCTCTGTTTAACCCGTAGAAAACTGTTCGGAAATTGACAGTGCTTGGAGCAATACCTTTATCCAGCATCTCAGACAGAAGATTCAGGGCATCTTCAGATTTACCTGCTTGGCACAAACAGTTTATGAACTTACTGTATGTTTTAAAATCTGGTGAAGTTCCCTTCTCTTTCATATTGTGGAATGCTTTCCAAGCCTCTTCCGCTTTACCGAGGCTCATGTACCCGCATATCATTGCCGTATATGTAACAACAGAAGGTTCGCAGCTTTCTTCTTCCATTTTCTGAAATGTCTCTAGAACCTTCTCGAGCTGTTTCTCCTTAAAGAAGTGAACAATCAGAGATGTGTAGACATGAACACCGGTTTTTACTCCCATTTCCTTCATGGAATGCACTTTATCCAATGCTTCTTGTAACTGTCCCTTCTGCAATAAACCATGAACAATGCTTCCATAAGTATACTGTTCTAATAAAGATCTATCTCCTTTGAAACTGGCTAATTCTGCCAGAGCTTCCTCTAGTTTTCCAATTCGACAAAGAGCTCTAATGTAAATAGAGTAGGCCACAGGGACTGGGAAACCTATCTTGCCAAGAGAATCCAAACACCGTTTTGCCTCCTTTGTGTTACCAACTTCACATAAGCATCCCAAGTAATCTTGGACTAATTCTCTATCTGGGACATAATCTGAGCGAATCATCTCGCGGAATGTTCTGGTGGCTTCTTCAACGTTCCTGCCTTTCTTCTCGCAAAGAACTGTGATTAAACACTTGAAGGTCGAAGAGCTCGGGATCAGACCCATATCTTTCATTTCCTCGAACGTTTTAGTAGCAATGTTGGTAAGACCGATTCTTCCATACTGCATTATCATGATTGCCCATGTATCTTGTGTAATCAAGCAACCTTGTCTTCTCATCTCGTAAAACAGATTTCTCATCTGCTTAAAATCTTTCCCACATCCCGCAACTTTGATGCTCATGTTGTATGCCTCTGTACTGTGCTTATAGCCATTTCTCTTTCCCACCCATGAAAAGAAACGTAAAACAGCGTTGCCCTGTATCTTGCCATTACGAAGAACCTCAACTACTAGTTCTGGTGTGAACTCGACTGTCCATTTTTCTAAAGATTCTCGGGTTCTCTCCCAAGCTCGTGAGGATGATAACATGCGACAAATTTCTTGCACATCCATTTTATCAACTGCAGATGAAGCTGGTGGAGGAGCTGACTGCTGCACTACTTGTGGACGATTATAGTCATCAACAAGCTCCTCTTCTTGCCTTAATTCTGTTTTGCAAGATACGTCTAATTCTTGATGGTATGATTTGCATTTTTTCTGGATTTCTTTGATATGTTCAATCTTCTCCTTTTCGCCATTTTTCTCCATACAAGAGATTACCCAAGAAAACATATCATCCCTGATAGCTATCTTGGAGGCGTGCATCTGATTAAGTAGCGTTAGGATGTCATCATATTTAGCTGATCTACAGAGCTCCTTCACAAAGATCGAATAAGATTTCCATGTCGGTTTGATGCCCTTTTCCTCCATGCTGCTAAACACCTTCCATGCCTCTGCTACTTGGTTTTGGCCCAAATGACCAGCAACCACAGCTGTGATAGCGACGCTGTCAGGTTCAATTCCGTTCTCTATCATCTCACTGAATAAGTTGCAACCCTTCTGGAACTGTTTCATCTTGAATAGGTGTTGCATAATCTCAGTGTATGTTGAAACTCTAGGTGAATGCCCTGAATTTTTTATAATCTCGAGCTGTTCAAGTGCTTTGGAAACATCGTTTTGCCTGAGATACCCGCTGATAATGATCCCGTAGACATTTGAGTCATCCAGTTTCCTTCTCTTCATTATATCAACAATCTCTAGAGCGTCTACCATTCTATTGGCTCTGCAAAGTCCTTTAACCAAAATCTCAAAATATTTAGTGTCGAGGCACACTTCCTTGTTTTTTAACTCGCGAATTAGTTCCAGCGCTTCTCTGATCTTGCCGGAAATACAAAAACTCTTGAGCAAATAACCAAACGCATCATGTTCTGAAATCTCACATATCCTAACCATGTCATCTGCAATGGACTGGACTACATCAACCTTCTCTGATTTGGCTGTACAATCCAGTAACATCTTGTACGTTCTCAATCCAAAAGTGATACCCTTTTCAATCATCTCCCTATAGAATTCAAGCGCAAGATCACCTCTACCGGCGATGCATAGAGACCTAATCATGATATTGTAAGCCGCAGCATCGGGTTCGAAGCCACTTTTCCTCATCTTCTCAAAAACGAGCAGCCCTTTTCCAATCTTTTTTGCTTTCCCGTACACTGAGATAAGAATAGTCCATGTCCTAATATCCTTATCACAATTGTTCCTCTCCATTTCTTTCACCAATTCGTCTACCATATCGAGATCCCTTGCTTCCCCAGCTATGCTTAGCATGGTGTTGTAAACTCCGACTTTATGCGAAAAACCATCCTTGTCTTTCACCCAATTAAAGAACCTCAGAGCCAAATGAGGAACCTTGAAGCACCTCTTCAGTACTTTTTCCACGATTTCTGGTTCAAACCGAATACTCAATTTCTCTAACTTGTCCTCCATGGAAACCAGAATATCGTCATCTGCCCTGACGACACTCGCAATCTCATGAACCACAGGACTGACGTCGAATTCTTCAAGAACACCTTTCTGAGCCTCTTCATCCTCACCTGAAAATCCCACTCTAGCATTTTCACAAACACCTTGCGTGCAAGATACCAACACACCATCACCACAGATTTCTCCTGTCACATTGGTTTCTCCGGACACAGGAAATCTGAGCCGCGTAGTTTCGTATGATTCGACAGCATCCGATCCTAAAATCTCAGTAATCTCGTTGAAAAGGGAGGTGATAGCAACAGATTCTGCTTGGATCTTCGAAGGGGTCTGACGGGTTTTGGATTTCGATGACTTTGAGAAACCTGAGAAAGAAACGAGTGGGCTCCTTCGGGTTGGATCAAATAACAAAGACTTGAATCGAAACAAAGCTCTCATTGTTGTTTTTTTTTCAATCGTAAGAAGAAGGGAGGGAAAATAACGGTCAAAATCGAGCGGTTAACAATGTGTCTTTCAAACAACTCAACAAGCCTCTTTATGTTTTTGTCTAAATCATTCTTCGTAAACCTAAACGCAAATGAAATTAATTCTTTCGTTTGCTTTTAATTTTTGCGATTGCAATATGTAAAAATATTAAATATTTTATCTCTAAAAATGTGTTTACACATTCTTTTCTTAGAAAATATGTTTACACATTATGTTCTTCAGATGGGCACAAATTGGTCCTGGCTTACTAATGACACAAAAGAGTCGTCTGAAAAAAGAAGAAAAAAACAGCAAATAATAGAGGAAGAAGCATCATTGACCACATGAAACAAAACAAAAAAAAATAAACAACTTCACTATTAAGACATGAGACTTCTCGTAAGGGACGACTCCAAAGACAGCTAAGTTTGTGTTTGTCCTCCAATCAATCAACAACGCAGCCATGAGCCAACCCATTTCCCATGTCCATGTGATTACTTATTCCACCAAATATTTCAATATTTATATATAATAAGAAGACATTCACCCAAAATAACAAAGTCAAAAGATATCTAATCATAGTGAAGATAATTCGAATTCATTTATTCTCTTACCAAGTGGAAATAAATATACTTTTAGTAAAAGGCTAAAAAGCCAAGGAGTCCAAAAAACAAGCGAGGAACAACAAAAACCTTAAGATGAAAGAAAAGTTTTTGTTCTCTCTTTTGTTTTCCCCTTTTATTAATTGTACTCACATTCTCATACACCACCAAATTAATTAAAAAATGATTGATATATCTAATTACAGTATTCATAATCCAAGACCACATATCAAACACCCCCCAAAAATATATATATATATTTAAGAGAAAAAAAAAAAACTCAACAAACCATCTTTCTCATTCCATGGAAGAAGTGTTTTTTGAAATTGTTATCCTCTCTTCGTTTTCTAATTCACCCAAGGCCAAATCTTCAATCAGCTGAGTAAAGAGAAACACACGAATTCCCGTTACCATCGCCAATCGCTTGGACGGATCAATGAACAACCGAAACGAAAGAAACAAAGATGGCAAAAAATCCTAACCTTTTTTAATGTGTTTACATTGGCGGGTTTGGGAATTCACCGGCATTTGTTGAGATAAGTGTCCTTGCCAAAAGCACCAAGCATTCTACAGGCTACTTCCAACAATTTCCCTGCTTGTTTCAATAACACCTTTATTAGGTCAAACTCCATCACAATCACACACTCTAATCTCTCCATGATTGTCCCATTAATTATAATATTATTACTTGTACTTTACAAAAAGCTTTTAACAAAATACCAATAATTTAACTAACAAACCATCTTGAAGGTAGGAAACATGACAAGATGCTTATAGCCAGCTTCTAGCTATGGCTGCTATGGCCAAACACACACAAGAACCTAAAACTTCTTTGATTCTTGCTTGTGTTTAGTATCATCCAATATTCTCACAAATCTCTACTTTCCTAACATACTTTAATCTCTACCTCTTGCTCGCGGTGCAGCATCAGGAAATATTCATTTGGCTCGGGAATCTGCACCGAGCCATTGACCAAAAACGTGGCTCCTACTTTTCCATCTTACATTCTTCGAACCCTAATCTTGTTTGCATTACTAGACCAATCTAACATTCTTGGAACCCTAATCTTGTGCTTACTCAGACATTCACAAAACTACTATTCTCAAGATCTCATTGCGCCTCGGTTATTGACCAAAACCAGGAAGCCATTTTGATTTAATCATGACTCATTAACTACTGCGGTTTGATTAGATCGATTTACCAAACTATTGGTGCTTAATAATCATCTAAACTTTGCCAATTCTAACACAAACATAAGATCAATGATTCAAGTCAAAGCAACAAAAACGTACCTCTTCTCGGCTGAACAACTTTCTTAACCGGTTTCTTAACCGATTCAACAATCTCCTCCTCTTCAGGGAACAAAACACCATCAATCCCCTGAACCGAAATCCGACCGTCCGTATAAATGTCAGGATCGAACAAATAAGCCGACCTCTCACCGTCTCCGAACTTAACCGAACCATCAGCTTCCTTAGCCGCAACCTTATGAGGAAAACGCAGCGTATCGAACTTCACCTTCCCAAATCTCCGAACAGAATTGTACATACTCTCCTCCGTCTGATACTCCGGTATAATGTGGTAATACACGATCTGCTCCGGAGCTCCTGGCTCACTCAGCTGATCCGTCGTCAGTTTCGCCATGGCTTCGTCGTTCGGAGCAAGAACCGTTAGCACGTACCCTTCAGACACTAACCGACCCATCTCCGTTGCGAGTGACGTCAGATTCACGAGAATGTCTGCCATTTCGTTGTAACCACCGTAATGCAACAGCGTGTGGATGAAATCTTTGACTTGAGCTTCACCGTCGAAGTGATGGTGCTTGCCTCCCGGTCCCGGAGCCGGCGCCGGAGCTAGTGAAGGACCTGGAGCCATGGCGGATTGGATCGGGAGAGCCGGTGGAGATCCGGCGGGTACTGGAGCGACCTTTTTCTTGAGACGGTTTGTTCTCGGGTCAACTTCCGGAGCTCCTTCGGGTAAAACGGCGGAGATTGATTGGAGGCTCCGACGGCGGTTGAAATCTTCTTGTACGGAGCGAGGGATGAGAAGCCGTTCGATGCCGTGGATCAATCCGTCGGGTCGGGTCAAATCATCGGGTCGGATAATCTCAGCCGAGTCTACCATCTTTTTGTCGTCTCCTTTAGTCTTGCTCAAATGGAGTTGATCGTTCCCTAGCGTGTGGTGCTTGACCCGACCCGATTCCTCGGAGGGCCATTGGTCTGACCCGACCCGATTGGGGATAATGTGGAACATGAGGAGTGTTTGGAGAGATTTGAGATTACCTGGCTCGAGCAAGAACCGCTTAAACTCCGGGTCAAGGTCACGCTCAAGAGCTTCGTTGCGAGGGGCAAAAATGGTAATATTATGGCGACCAACGGCGTCTTCTAGTGTCTGAAGGAGAAGAGCCTTCTCGACGAGCTCGGCTAGCTCTGTGTAACGAGAGTCGAGGAGAGCTACGAGGACGGAGTTTGAGTTGATCTGACCCGACCCGGACGAGGGAATCGGGTTCTTGGATAATGCAGATGCGGTGGAGGAGATAAGGAGGATGAAGAGAAAGAGATGAGTGACGACGGGGGAGCCACCATAGATACGGCGATCCATGGGAGCTCTGTTAGATCGGATTATCAGAAAGATGGAACAAATAAATTTTCTTCTTTTTTATTTTTTTTTGGGTGAAAGAAAGAGTTTACTTCTATTTTTTTTTCTTTTCTTGAAGTGTCGGCGATGGCAAGTGGAAGTGTGGGAGAGAGATGAGTTTGGTTGTGTGTCTGTGTTGTGTAGTTTTGGGTTTTTCGACTTTTCGGACCAGGCTGGTGTAGGGACCACCCAAATTTTATAATTTTTGCTGACTTTATACAGGATCCCAGTTCGGCTCGGCTTAAACTTGGTCTAAACTCTTTTTTTTTTTTTTTTTGTAACCGAAATTTTACAAAGCATAAAAATAGATTAGTTGACAGGAAATTATGTAATTAAAAATTTGATATAGGAAACTATGTGAATGTGATGATACTTATAACTTGAAAGTGAAAATAAAGAGAAGAGAGAAGATAAAAAAAGAGCGTGATGCATGTGAGTGGGGAAGCCGAGTAACGCGTGGCTTTGAAAGGAAGCTGTCGGTTTGGGACGTAAACATCCCATCTGCAATAGTAGTAAATACGCTTTTGGGTTTTGGCCCCATCTGGATGTTACTTAAGCTCACGCGCATAGAGTGCGCGTGAATATCACGCTCCTAAAAGTCTTATGATACGGAAAAAGCGAGTATCTTATTATCACCACAGGGAAAAAAAATTATTTTAATTTATTTGGGCCATTAGGCCCATTTTGTTTTTTTTGTTACTGGCCCATTTCGACGAATAGTTTTTTTAAATCAGTATGTGAGGGAGGGATTCACAAATGTTAGTTAAATCATTCCTACAAAAACAGAAATCGGAGATTTAATGTTTTGCTTTTGTAAAATAAACATTCGTTAGTGACGTGAATTACATTCATTTCTTTTCGTATGAATGAAAAAGTTTTTAAAAAAATATAAATCAGGTTAATCCTACAAGTACCCTTATCGTTTTCCACAACGAAGGAGATTCGAATATGTTTTTGACAAGTCTGTCTTCTTAGGAACAAACAACTGGACTGGTTCCCATCTTGAACATAGAGGCTCCCAGTGAGATCCTTACGCCCCTGAAATCTCTCCATCTTTCATATTTTTGAGCATTTATAAAGCTCACAATATGGTAGATCAGCCCGACCTAGACTTCCAACACTATATTAATTTCATAGCCTCATCCGTTTTCCGATTTTCGGATTTTACGACTAGTCATTGCGGCAGAGAATCTTCGGGATGACACCACATTATCGTCTTAGAGATATTCATACCTTGCCTTTATATATAGCACAGGTTGTTCACATCTCCACAAAATTTTTTTTTTTTTTCATACTTAGTTTTACTTTTTGAATTAATCTCTCGGCGTACTATGTTTTTGTTCATGTCTCTTTAGTTTGACATAGGGAATTTAATTTGTATATGTTTTAAGTGCAATATAACAAAAACAATATAACAAACAAAAAAAACTATACATGGATTTTAAAATTCCATCTATAGTAGTAGGCATAGCATAAACTTGACTAGTTTCTCTCAAGGCTCTTGTAGTAGGAACATTTTTGTTTTGGTATAAAAAAAATGAAGATGTCAAAACCAAGCTACTCTTTATATTGTATCCACCATTCCACATTTACAAAATTTTAAAAATTAAATAATAATTGCGAGAGACTACAAAAGTAAGACAAGTTTTTTTACACTTAATGTTATAGAAAAGCCATCTAAAGACGTATTGCATGGGATTCAACACATACTAAAATTCATGAAGAATTGTCGCATCACAACTACATTTCATTTGTAAGACAATTGAAACTAAACAAAACTGGTTTTATAAACAGATACAAAAGAGGAAACAAGAGTCAATAAATATGGAGAAGAAAGTAGTGGTATGGTAGAGGAGAGCTCAATAAATCAATCAATGTAAATGAAAAAATCAAAGGTCCCCACAGGAAAAAAAGGGTAAAGAAAGAAAAGGACAGTTTACACGAAGAGTCATACTGTACTCACCACTCACATGAAACCCTAGTTACTTAACTTTATTCACTCTTTTTTCACTCAACCTTCTTTATTATTTTACCACCTGACCACTCTCTCTCTCCCTCTCCTAAACCCTAATCTGTCACCTACATAGCTATAGCATCTATATTCCATATCCCACGCTTCTTCGGAATCTTTTGCTGGATCCTTCTCTTTATGTATATCCCAACGAAAAGCACGTCTTAATCAATTACCATTTCACAATGTTATACCAAACGACTCAAAATATATCTGTTTTTTGTAGTTTTCATGTGGTTTGTCATGTTATTATTCACTAGTATACTGTCTTCTTCTTCACAGTCTTTGATCCCTTTTCAGACTATTCATTATGGCATATAGGCCACGTTCCTAACTCACACATAAATGTCTTCTCTCTATATATTTGTGCATTATGATATGTGTGAAATGCATTATTATGCACACACGACTACATTACCAAATATTTTGATTCAAACATAGTCGACTTTTAACCATTGAATCTAGACAATTTACACGTCGTGAATCAGGTCATATAATAGTATTAACTTAGCTTTTGAGGTTGATTTGATTTGACTTCCAATTCTATTAATTTGTTTTTGCAACTCAAATGGTCTACGAGTGTTGTTAGTGTGGAGATCTTCCCCTAGTGGTCTACTTGTACGGATAAACATAATTAATTAACCTCGTCCATGAAAACGACTCCTCCAACAAAGTTTGGTTTTGATTTAGACAAATGCATAATTCGATTTCGAGCAGATGCTCATTTCTTTTGCGAGCAGATGATGATATATTTTATCGAAAGGGCACATTTATTAAAGAAACTATGAACAGTGATCTACATTTCATACTGTTTTACACTTTTGAGAATCTATCCCTCTAATCGGTTTTCGGAGACGACGCCGTTTCAGCTTGTGAAAGGCTTCGCCAGAAACCTCCACTGTAAAATCTGTTCCACATCTCTTTCTCTAACGCAATCACTGCTTCGTCTTCTTCTTCTTCTTCATCTTCCTTCGTCGTCATCGCTGATTCATCGAAATCGTCTTCCTCGTCTCTGCTCTCCAATGGATGAATGGCGAATTGCGAACTCCCTGATTTGCTCAGCTTCTTCTCACAATCTCCACTTTCTATATGCCCTTTCTTCGCTAGTTGTCTTCGTCGCAGACGACGGATCGCGCGGCGGCAGAGTCCGCGAGGAAGTTTGTAGACGGTGAGGACGACGATATTCACGACGCTACAAGGACCGCAACACCATAAGGCGGCGCAACCCGCCGTCGTACCACCGCAAAACTCCGCCGCCGTGGATCTTCCGCCGCACAACGACGGCGTTGAAAGACTCCGACGGAGACTCGGTTGTTTCCGACTGAGAGACGAACAAGAAGTCGACGCATTCATATTCAGTTTTTTGGTTTCGATCAAAAAAAAAAACAATAAAATCTGAGAATTTCGATCTCCGATCACACAAATCTATCGACTTTCCTCGATGTGCATCACCACTTCAAAACAAAAATCGAAATTTTCCCGAGAAAATCGCCAAGAAAATCAGTCACTGAAGAATCTCAGATTCCCCAAAGAAAATCAGGAAAGCAAGACCCAGAAACAAGAATCGAAGAGACAAAACAGGCGTCAGGAGCACACATTCGAACGGTTTATCTCTCTTCGCACGAAAATTTTCCCAGCAAGAAAATATTTTCTCGGGAATCTTAAAGGGTTTGTTTGAAACGGAGAGAGTGACCGTACGGAAAGTTTTATAAGCCTTCTAGTCTTCGCTCTCCAGATTAAAAGCAAAAGCTTTAAAGGCAGAAAATGATTTGGTTTTGCTATTTCGGTTATGTTGCTACCATTACCATAGATGTTAAATAAAGACCATGAATCAACCAATCATATGTATATGTGTGTGTATATATATATATATATATATACTTATTGGATAATATCAGTAAGCATTATTTAGTTACTTATCTGCAAAAGATTAGAGTTAAGAGAATTTTGATATTCATTTTTTAATTAAATGTTATTATTCCACGTATTTCTTTTGTTATCAGATAAACTTTTTTTTTTCTTTCAAATAGATGTCCTGATAAAAGATTTTTTATTTATATCTTACTATTTTATAAATTTTGACTAATCATTCAAAGTTATATAAGTAAAATATCATTACCACTTAATTATCACACCAACATTCTTACTAGCAATGAAAAGATTTCTATATAATTCAATAATATGTTGACCCAAAAAAAAAGATAATGCTAAAATATATTTTAAAAAAACATTATGAAAAAAAAATAAAAGGATTTGTTGATTTTATTATGTTAATTACTATTGTAAATTACTGGATACTTTTTCATAAAATTACAATATAACCAAATATCATATAAACACACACTATCAAACAAAATCCATATAAAATGAAAATTATTGCAAATAGATTAGAATCTGACCTTCCCAATGAAATTAAAGGCCCATTAGATATGTATTAAAAACGGCCCATTTTGTATAAAACTAGAAACAATGCCACGTGAAATCCACTGTTGACACCTGTCTCTGTCTCTGTCTCTCTCTTTTAATTGTTTCCTTAACGACGAAGGAAAGATGGAGAAAACGGAAGCCATTTAGCATCGTTTTTGAAAGTTTCCTTGAAGATAAGTTTCACCAAAAAGATCAGCTTCGTCTCTTCCAAGATCATAGATGGGTCTTCTCTCCAACAGGTTTCGTCTTCTTCCTCTCTTGATTTTCCGAGAAAATCTCTGGTTCTTATAATAATCTGCGTTTTTCTCACGAAATTTGTGTGTTCGAACAGAATCGATAGATCGAGTTTGAAACCTGGGGATCATATCTACTCGTGGAGGACTGCTTACATCTATGCTCATCACGGTATCTATTCCTCTTCGGTTTCGCTTCTTCGAAACCCATTTTTGTCTCTACTTACGATTTTCTCTTTAGATTCCGTCTTGTTAGTGTTAAAATCGATTCGAGATAATGTTCAATTTGAGAAAACTTAGGGTTTGTTGGGATTTGGCCGATGAATTAGGGTTTATGTTTTGAAAAGAGATCACTTGAGAGCTTCTCTATCACTATGAATCGATATTAGAATCGGTATTTGTCTTCCTCGTGATTCACTAGCCAAGCTTTAAGGCTATTCACCAATGGTGGGATTTAGTAACCAGTGTTATGGTCAGAGAAACGAGAAATCACTACTCCAAATCCATATGTCTTGTTCACTATAAGGATTGATTCCATGTAAAGTGTATCTCTTAGAATTGTGTAACAGCCTAAGAAATGTGACTGTTTCTGATTGCTATTTAAGTTATCAGACATTTCCTTAGATCACAATCTAATACTTTTGTGCGTAGGTATCTATGTTGGAGATGATAGAGTCATCCATTTCACAAGACGAGGCCAAGAAGTTGGAACCGGGACTGTTCTAGATCTCATACTGGTGAGCTCAGGTCCATCCCGAAACCACACGCACTGTCCAACATGCGTTCCACCAAATGAAGGTCATGGTGTTGTTTCCTCATGCGTAAACTGTTTCCTAGCCGGTGGTGTCTTGTACCGTTTTGAGTACTCGGTCAACGCCGCTCACTTCCTTGCCAAAGCCCGAGGAGGAACCTGCACACTCGCCGTCTCTGACCCTAATGACACAGTTGTCCACCGGGCCAAACATCTCCTTCAAAACGGGTTTGGATGCTACGACGTTTTCAAGAACAACTGTGAGGATTTCGCCATATATTGCAAAACCGGATTGCTGGTTCTCGAGGGAAGGATTACAATGGGACAGAGCGGTCAAGCGGTGTCGATTATAGGCGGGCCGATTGCTGCGGTTTTGTCCACGCCGATGCGGCTTGTGACAACAAACGTTTATGGGATGGCTGCTACAGCGGTTGGTGTGTATTGTGCGAGTAGATACGCTACTGATATCGGTATGAGAGCTGACGTGGTGAAAGTCGCAGTAGAAGACCTCACGAGAAGGCTGTCTTCAGGGCTGTTCCAAGTAATCGACCCTCCATTGGCAGCCATAGCTTTACCAACGACAAGTTGATAGATAAGCTTAAGCTTCAACTGCTTTTTCTTATCTCACTGTTGTATTCTGTATTTCCAGTTGTCATCTAAAATGTTTCTAATAAGCACACTCTACTTATGTACTTGTATGTTTCTTACATGCTCTATCGATCATGTATGATACTGATGAGTCTAGGTGGACAGCAATTTAGTTTACGGTTTGGATTTCTTGGTTTTATAGAAATTAATTCTGTTTGGTCTTTTTTCACTTGATTGCGGTTTGGTTTGATTAGATTAATTTTGAGGTTCGGATAATGTTCAATTTGGTATATATGCATACGATTAGATTAGTATCACTCATGTCGACTGTTGAGTCACAATTCTGGATTATCAAGGCAAATTAGTCCCCAAAGCAAAGAAAATGAGGCTCAAATAACATATTTAATAATGTGGATCCTTAGAAAGCTATAAGAGCTGGTTAATGTGATGAGAAGACAAACCATAACGATCCATAAAAGCTTGACATAACACAAAATTGTTTCAGGAGAGAACAAAAAAGAAAGTAACCACCATGATTCTCGTCTCCATCCAGATCTCTGACATTGCCGGAGATTTTGATTACACGAGCAAAACTGCGTTTATACATCCGTCATTCTCTGGATTATTCGTCACTTGAGCGTATTTCCCTGAAAGTCAAAGCAAATAGAGCGTTAAGGCAACGACATTACATTTGCAATTTTATTCAAGATTCTGTATATTTATCACTTACCCCAGACAACTTTTCCAGCTGGTGTAACAAGACCAAGCTCACTCACATTGACCTGAAAATCAATTCAGATATTTGAGAAATTCAGGAGACATTTGCACCTTTGGAATAGGTAAAAAGCGAGAACTGATATGTATAGATCTCGGAACTAACCTCAATGATTGTTCCTCTGGTCATGACACCAAGAGATGTATACATTGGACCATTAGGATTCTTCTTAATTCCGATGATCTCAAGACAGAAAGTGCATCTTAGTTCAGGGTGGGTCACATGGGCCTTGGTGAAACGCAGCCCAGATGGGCGGATGAAGCGCTCATACTTTGGTGGCTTCCTCGTGAAACCAGGTCCAACAAATGTAGCTTTCGTAACCATCCTCTTCCATTGCTTTGCTGTAGTTGATGCAAAAAGGGAAAGCAGTTAATAGTCGTAAGTGACAATTTAGCATTAATAAAATCTATCCACAAAGCAAACTGAATCTTGTCTAGACTCATTTCCTGAATTGATAGCATATGTGATAACGAGTTTATAAGATTTTAGATATAGAGTGATAACAAACAAGCAGCTAAGGCTGGATCCGAAAGCAATTACATACTTTTCCTCTTCCCAGATCGGATCACTCTGAACATTTCATCTTCAGCGACTGGACGGACCTGGAAAAGAAAGGGGCTATTAGCTGCCAAGAGGGAAAAATTTGAGCTTACCCATTTGATAAGAGTATAACACCAAAGGAGTACAAAAGTACGCACGAAAAAAATAATTCTAAGTTGAATAAAATCATGAAGAGAGTTTAACCTTTGGCAGAGGGACCTCCCATTTCCCAGCTTTCTCTTTCCTCTTTTGTTTAATGGTGTTGCTAAGAACCTACACCAACAACACTTGTGTCATGTATTGCTTCACCGGTTTTCAAAATTATCGATATCAACTCGAGACAAAACTAACCTTGGCCCGAGTGGTATTCTCACGATCAAGGAGATAAGCAGGAACAGCACCCTCCTGAACATTCTCATCAGCCTTACGCCTTGATGATGACTCCTCGTGCATTTTCAATCTGTTGAAAAATGTAAAAATTTCAGAGAACAGAACAAAATTGCTTCTTTAATTCTACAAAACATATGAGGATTCATCGTACTAATTCTACAAAACTCTGACTAAAAGTCTTCTCAAGTATACTAATTTGTTGAAACTATTAAACTTGGAATTGCCAAATCCATCGTACCACTAAACATAGAAATCAAAGCCTTAAGCTGTCAAAACACTTACGTTTTCTTCATGAGAGCTTTCTCAGCATAGTTTTTCTTAGCAATCATCTTACCCTTGATACCTAGAGACTGCACTCCACACAAAAAAAAGACGAATCAGAACATTGAAGCCAAAAAAGTTGGAAAAAAAACAGAAACAAATGGAAGGAGAAGAAATCAAAAACCTTCTGAGCCATGGTGGAGTGTTTGTGAACTTCACGCGCCTCCTTCTTGCGCTTACGCTCGAAGTGGTCGAGGCGATATCCATTCCTCTTCCTGTGCAAGTCGATATAATCTCCCTGAGGCTGTTTTTCATCCAGCAAAAAGAAGAAATCACAGAAAAAATAGTCAGAGATCAAAAAGCTTCAAATCGCCATATCCGAAGAAACGAAAGATGTAAGAGAAACGGATACTCCGGCGTCGAAGAACGAACCATGGTTACTTCGAAGCGATCAGAGACGGTAAGAGAGAGAGATGGAGACGGTGCGAGAGAGTGAGGTTCTGAAAGTGCGAATTAGGGTTTTATTAACGGGTCGGATTTTTGATCGTACAGATCTAATGGGCTTTATTGCAAAAAATTAATGGGCTTCATTATTGGCAAAGCCCATCACTTTAAATGGTGGAGATTTAAGCCATGTTAAAAAAATGGAAGGTTTTTCAACGTTTTTTTACACTTCCAAGAGTATAAAAGGTTCTGAAACCTATTTAAGGATCCGTTCCGTATGTTTTTTCAATTTTTTTTTAAGAAAAAAAAAAATTGAAAGTGAAAAAAATCGAGGAACTTATCAAAATCGAGAAAATTTTGGTGATTGATGCATGTAAATCGTCTAGTATAAAAATGTATTTTTGATATTAAATTGGTGTAGCGGTAACTAACGATATTTATGGATGGTAGTTTATGATATAATTTTTTTAAATTTATCAAGAAATAAAGTATTGGAAACTATAGAAGTCTTTCCAAATTTGTATGGATCTTATTATTATTATTTTTTTCATTTTGTTTTTCCAAGATCGATTTGAAGATCTAAAAGTCAAAAACTTATGTGTTAAATTATGATAAGCATATATGCTTATATTAGATTTTATAATACTTTTTATAATTAAATTTTCTAACAAGCGCGAATCCTAATCCTTATACGTAAGCCATATAAAATTTTGTTTTTTTTTAATTGTGGTATCATTATTATTTTTTGACCAATTACACCTTTTTCTTACAAAAATTACAAACCCTAAAAGCAAATCCACGGACTAAAGAAGAAGCCAACATCAGAGTTTTGTCCCCTCTCTCTCTCTCTCTCTCACTTTTGTTGGGTTGGATGGCTCCGGAAATGATCGAGAACCCTCCTATGGCCTCCTCGAGCGAAGAAGAATCTGCTTCTTCTGGTGAAGAATCCGAGTCTTCTGGTGAAGATTTGAAGAAAGACGTGTCTGATTCAGATTCTGATTCCGATCCCGAGCCAGCCAAGACCAAGATTGTTCACAACACTCTTGTCACAAAGACAAGGCCAGAGAGCTCTGGATCGACCATGACAAGAACAAAATCGAGTGTCGTGGTGGCTCCGCCGGAGAGCTCGACGGCGAAGCGTCCATTGAACCAAACAGAGGATGAGGATGAGGCTAAGAAGAAGAAGACGAAGAGTGAGCATGTGAAGAAGCAAGAAGCGGTAGAAGAGGTTAAGAAGATTTCTGGTGACGAAACGAAGAAGCAACAGATGTTTCAGAGGTTGTTCAGCGAGAAGGATGAGATTGCGTTGCTTCAAGGTATTCTTGATTTCACATCTACGAGAGGAGACCCTTATGAGAAAATGGATGCGTTTTGTGACTATGTGAAGAAACTGATCAATTTCGATGCTAACAAAAGCCAACTAGTTACCAAAATTCGAAGATTGAAGAAAAAGTTTGGGAATACGATCAAGAATGCCCTTAAAAAGGGAAAGAGTGAAGACGAGGTTGTGTTTTCGAAAGATCTCGATCAGAAAGCTTTCGAATTGTCGAGAAAGATTTGGGGAAACAACGGTGTTTTGGCTTCCAAATCAAGGAAGAAGCTTGGAGGAAACTCGAGAGAGATCATCAAGTTATCTCACTCGTCCAAGAAAGAAGAAGAAGAAGTGGAAAAGGCAAAGCAAAACGCTGTAAGCACTCGTCGTTCCTCCGGTAGAGGAGAAGAGATGGCATCTTTCTTCAAGGCGGAGAATGTGACTGCTTTTGGATTGGATGAATCAACGGTGACTGCGGGTTGGGATATGGTTTCGGATGGACCAAAGAAGAGAGAAATGGAGGTCAAATTGAAGAAGCTCAAGGCATCACAGGAAGAGCTGTGTTTGCAGAGGACTGGACTCGTGGCCGAGGCCGCAAAGGCGATATTCAAGGGAAATGCATCTTCTTCTGGTAAGTAGATGAAAAAGATTGGTAAACATGTTATATATATGCCTAAGAGATGATGCTAAATGTTATGTTGGTGTTAGTATGCATTTTGAGACTTTACTTTGTTAAACTAAATCCTGTCGTTAGTCTTTGTTGGATGCTTGGTTTGTGTATCTATATGCCAATGTTTTGGCAGATCTTGCATGAGCTAAACTAACACAAATTGTCGGATTTTCAAACAGTCTTGGAGATAAAATGTCTTTTCATAATCCCATAATGATATTGTTCTACAAAATTGCGATCAAAATTGCTGCTTTCGTAAACAAGCAAAGCAAATACATGTCTTTTAGCATCCTTTGTAAAGAGAGCACAGATCATTTTATGTTACAGTTGTGACACAACTGATCGAAGTGTGTTAGCTTGAAAACTTCACTATGCGAGTAAGCTATTGGATGCAATTTTAAGTCGCTCTCCCGCAATTTTCATCATATGCTTTCCTTCTACGGTCAAGCTCGTGCTTCCCGAGGACTGCGCAGTTAAAAGGCAAAATTCATCAGTCATCATCACATGGTTTTGCAGTTTGCATAACGATAGAGAGACTAAAAATGATACCTGCAACGAGGTAACGTTCTGCAGAATCAAATTGATGTCTGACTTGGATGACGATATTATCTTCCTAACTTTGACGTCGTTGTGCATCAGCAGGATCACAGAGACGATGCATTGTATTAAATTCAATGAGTTTCGACCGCTCTCCCTGTCCTGGATCGATTCCAGCGCTTTAATGTTTTCACTAACCATCGATCGCATTCTTTTCAGAACCTGTTCCGTGAGTTTGGAGCTCCGGTCGAACAAGAAAAAGCAAGGTACTAAATAGTAGAGACATGTTTGTATGTAAAGGTAAGAGTTCTCCTTATCTTCTGGTATACACTGCAAGAAGAGCGCAGAGAGATGTGTCAAACCCAAGATTAAAAAGGAAACAATTAGGACCCAGAAAAGTTTTTAAAAGGGAAGTGCTCACATTGACTATGTCGATCAGATATCCCGGTAAGAATTCACTTAGAGTGGTTACACTGCTTTCAGAAAGTCTGGTAGGTTTAGAGTCCAACGCGCAGATCATCCTGAGTATGGCACACCCATTGTCCAACGCAGGCTTCAAAATCTGCACCAATTAGAACATCTCATTAGGTATTTGCGATATTATTATATGAGAATGTTACTAGACATTTAGATATATAAGTATTATCAAAATGCAAACTTACTATTTGTTCGAGTAAAACATTCTCTAGAATCTGGAGGACAAGAGAGCCATCACCCATTTTGGACAAACATGAACACACAAGGTTCGTAAGTGCTTTATATGTGCCACGATATGTCTCCTGCTCATTACACTCCATCGCTAACTGCCCTTTCTCTGCATGAATATAAAACCATAAGGTAAGCTATCACCAAAAATAAAAACATGATCATCTCTCAAACTAGCACAAACCCGAGCTCTCATGTCATTAAATTTCAAAAGTATTTTTTTTTAAGATCTCACGGCCCTAAAGAACAAAAGCTTGCATATTCCGGACAGTACCTGGGACAACTTTGAAACGTGCAATTAAGCTGATGAAGAAGCTGAAATGATCTGTAATCTGGATATATCCAGCTCTATAGGCAGTGTGAAGAATTTCTACTGTCCGATACAACACAGCTGGTTCAAGTTGTGGATCTGCGACATACGTTGAGTTTGGTCAATTACCTTTTTTTTTTGTCATTCCATCATCAACAGAAGACAGTTTAAACGTTGGATAAAAAAGAATCTGTTTTAATTGTGATACTCACATAGACAGCATGAAACTATTGATTTCAGCAAAGAAGAACTGAAATGGTCTATGGCGAAGTAGTAAAGAAAACAGAGAGCCAGTTCTTGGGCTTCCCTAGGGAGACTTGCAAAAGGTCCACCAGGCACATCACCTGTGCAATTTAAGAAACCGAAAACCCCTGTTTTAGTTTAGTGATACTAATAATCCCAGAACACGTGTGATTTTTATTTTTATTTTTGCAGAAAGAATTGCACCTTCTCCCTGACAAGGGCTGAAGAAGTTACTGATGTCTTCTTCAAATGTGGGGGAAGCATTCAGACACCCAACTCGCCCAAGGTCGAGCAAAAGTTGCAAAACAGCCTGAAGAAAATACAAAATCGGTAACGAACAAAAGACAAATGAGAAAAGGGGAAGTGATCCTAGTTGATCAAAAAGGGGTCCATGTACTAAGGATTTTCGCATTGAATAATCGAAGATGAATGAATTGTATGAGTCATGTGTTAGCACCTGGGTGGATAAGGGATGTTTATCACCTAACTGATTTAGCAGTGACGGAAGTTTGTTGACCCAAGCACTCTGGTAGCTATATACTGTTAGATCACTTGCATTGGTATAAAGGATATCTCCATTCTGCAGATATTACAAGAAACAGATTTAGATTTCAATGTGCCTGGAAACATAGACTCGAGTTGAAACAGTCGGGCCAATATATAGACTGGACATATATAAGAAAAATTACTTACAGGGATAATCATGTCTCTAACAATTGAAATGCAGGCTAATTTAAGTGGAGAGTCTGGTTTGCAATCGCTGAAGGTAATAGTAAATGCCTGAAAAATATAAACATTATACCAACAATCATATATACAATGATGCTACTGCTAGCTATCCCTAGCTGAAATTGCTCTGAGAATCTTAGACGAACCTGCAAAAGATTATCTCTCCAATCACGGTCCACTCTTAAAATAAGTTTTGGAACAAAGGACAAGAGTGCAAGTAAAGTCTTTTCGTGAACAGGTTTACTAATTCTACCGCTCCTGGTGATCTGCAAAATAGATGTTCGCAAATCCCGGTGAGAATTTTTTTTCCCTATAGATTTGTAAGTAAATTAGCAGTTTATCAGATACAATGCAGACAGAGAGACGGACATTTTAAATATTCGTAAACAACTAATCAGGTTGGATGTAAAGTAACGAGAGCTAACCTTGCCTAGTAGTGTATTCTCAATAAATTCCAGAAATCTATTGCAAAGATCAGTAGGAAGGTGGCTCCATTCACTTGCTTCCAAAAAGATTTCTGTCAATACACTGTTGAGGGTGAAGTACCATTTTTCAATCTGTCAACAAACAATCAACTAGTGTTAGGCAGGTCTATATAATAATAAACAAAACATAACATATAACCATAGGGGGAATACAAACAATAGCAGAGAGGGAACTCTTGATAGAAGAGTAAAGCAAGCATGTGACACAAGCTTTTTGTTTGCTAGTGTCATTGTTTGGCAAGTGAAAAAGAGTAATTTCTTTACTAGGCAGAGATAACATAAAGATAACCACAAAAGTTCTACAATGTCAAATTAACTATTTAACATAGGTGATTATTTATCATCTACTATCTAGCGATGCGATGCATACCTTTTCAGCAAGATTGTTCTCTGGATTAAGGGGAAAAGAACCAAGTAACTTTTTTGATAACATTGATGCAATGTCCTGATCCAAAATCATCAGGGTAATTTCTTCAGATGCAGGTAGCCATATAGTCTGTCTTTGAGTGTACCTACGGATGGAAAACTTGATTGCATAACCTATGCTGCAAAGTATATCTTGTATACAAGCAAATGATTGTTCATCCAATCCTCGCGAAGCATGAATCAATGGAATGAAATCTTGGAAACAATTGATTAAGACTCCAACAATCTCCTTCAACCTCCCGGAGACATGGGCAAAACCTGTAAGAACCCATAGAAAAATAGTGAGACACTGTAAGCACATGCAAAATCATAGAAAAAGGAACCACTGTTTCATTGTCGATATATATTTTAATGCACACGAGACGATTCAATTGGAAATATCAAATTTTCCATAAAATCAAATTCAAGTGGCGACATTTCTGCATCCAAACCATAAGAACTGTGGGGACAAACAACAGAAGAAAAAAAATAAAAGGGCTATGGAATTTTAAATATGCAACAGCTACTTGTTTCTTCAAAGCTTTGCAGAGACAATCTAGAGGTCGTACGAGAAAGACGGAGGGCAAAAAACAATGGGCTAGTTGTACAGTTGCAAAGGGCATAGATTCAAGAAAACATGATTCAAGCCATATTCCAATAATTTATTGAAGAGAAAAGAAGACAGATGGTACATACGAACACATTCTTTTGCAGCATCTTGCTCATAGGCAAGTAGCGTTTCATACTCTAAAGGTCCCTGCAAAAGAAAATAAGGGCACAAAATGTTAAAAGAAACAGTTAGAATAGGGAAAACAGAGCACATTCTCAGAGTGGTTAGACGTGTCATTAGAATTAAAAACTTGTTTCTTTTTTCCAGAATAAATCATAGCATAACTAGTTAAAAATATTTTTTTTTAAAGGTCTGGAACCTTTGTTTATGTATAAATATATTTTCTTATAATTTAGAAATATTTTTTAGCTTAATTATACCAAAAAATCTTTGAACTCGTTTCAAAGACGGGGATAAAGGAAACTTGATGTCAAATGTCATTTATCTTTGAAAATATTGAAGTCTCTCTGAGAGGAAACCATATGGATTAAAAATATGGCTGCATTCTCTATATTCATTCTTCTAACAAGTTAAAGACCAAAAGAAACAGAACCATATACCTTTTTTTGTGCTTCGGTGTCGCTCTCATCACATGGCAACAGGGACAGGCAATGTGCCAAACCAGAAAGAGCTACCTTTAGCTTGCCTTTATCTTGCACATAAAATTGGTTCTTCTGAATAATATCCTTGTAGTTTTCGAGAATCTGCAAGAAGTAGCAGATGGAGATTTCAGGGAACGTCTTGCAAGAATAAATGTATGAAAAGAAATACTACAGGCAAAAGATGGAAATGTAAACATCCAAGAAATCAAAGTAGACACCTTTTCAGCATACAAGGAAAAGGTAGGCGGGTAGTACTGCACAACGAGGTGGAAAAATTTGAAAGCCATCAAACGAATATCAATAGCTGAATCAGCCATAGCGCTAAATATGTATGGCATCAAAAGCGACACCATAGGTCCCTCGTTATCCTGAATATATTCACACAGAATCGGCTGTTAGATACAGCGGTTAACTAGAAAAGACATGATTATTTCAATATATGAAAAGAGGATGCATAAGCAGCAGCCTAGAAACCATAATAAATTTCAAATTCACATCTTGCAGCTCATAATATGAAGGGGGACTTAACACAGCAAAGTAAGAGAAACCAATGTAAGCGGAACCAGTAAGAATAACGATGAAATAACAAGTGGGAAATAAAAAGGAAAATAACACATACCTCTTTGCAACCAGGAAAGATCTGAGTGTCAAATAGTTTATAAAAATCTTCTCTCACTGCCTTATCATCATCACTGATACGTTCCCTAAGTTTCTGTATGCTAGCATATTTATGTGACTGCAGCTCTGCTGGATGACTTTTGAAAAGGTCTTCGATGCCACGTAACGCTTCTACACAGAAAAAAAACCAAAATTGATCCCAAGGAAACAAGGTAGCAGGCATGAAATTTTCCTCAACCAAGACACAACATGAGAAGGAAAGAAAGAAAAAAGAGTACTTTTGCGAACTTTGGCATTGTGGTGAGAAGTTTGTTGCAGAAGCTCCTTCAAGGTCAAGCCTTTATTACTTGTAGCTAAGCCACTCTTTTCTGCTCCCACACTTTGCTCAGGAAGTATAATTGCTGCAATATATAAACAAATCCCAATTTCAAGCATAAGCAGAGAGCTAATAATGTAAGAACAGAACAAGAGAAAGCAGAAACCTTTGGATTTAATCTCTGTGTTAGTTGCATTCTTTGGTGGAGGTAGTTTTCTCCCGAGCTTTCTCTTAATTTTCTGCTCAAATAAAAACAAACAAACACTCGAAGATGAAGATCCATCGAAACTCGAAGAAAAGGGGAAAACCCTAAAAAAAAAAGGCACCTTAAAATCAATTCCTTTCTTTTGCTGCTTCTTTGCAGGAGCTTTCGAGCGAACCATTTGTTCTCTTTTTTCAGCAAACTCGAATTAGCTTCTCCTGAAACTGAGAGTTAACATTCACACAGACACAGAACAAAAGAAAATAAAAAATCAGTCTCACAAATACTGAAATACCTAATTAACGAGACAGGGGTGGTGGCGGAAGAGCGGCGGGGAAACTGTGTTATCGGTTAAGCGGTTAAGGCGTTTTTAATTAGGCCGGTTAAGACGGTTTAGACGAAATCGGCGCCGATTTGTGGTGGCGCTGAGAGGAAACTCCGGCCAACGATTTGCTGATTTTAATATTTTGACGGAGGAAAAAGAAAGGCCTTAGCCCATAGGGTTTTAGCTTATTTTAGTTTTTTTTTTCTTTTTAAAAGGAAGTCGCGGCTCAGCTGACTTGTGAATTTTAGGTTTTATTAGAGAGTTTTAATTTTTAATGAGTTGTATCAGAAAGGAAACAATTCGTGAGTATTTTGGCAGAATTTTTTTATTTTTTTACCAAATAATCTAGATCGAAGCTCTGACTAATCTTCCGACGCCTATAGAAATTCATGTTTTTTTTGCCATTGAAAACGTCCATAGATGACCAAAGATGATTGAAATCACACTGGAAATACTTGAATTCTGTTAAAAAGGGCATTCACAAAATATATTGGCATATTTATAACCAAAGATCAATAGAATCACAAGTGAGAAATAAGAGTGTTTATACAATAAAAAAATATTAACATATCATCAAACTAGCAAGATTAATGTCAACAAATATCTGTAAAATTCCGAAAACACTCTAGAATAGTAGTTTGCATTTCATATACGTAAATACATATTTTTGCAATGTCTGAAGATGAACAGATTCCAAGCATTTTTCATCTAGAGAACTTGTATAGTGATTGATTGATTTACTCCTAATCAGTATTCACTTTGATGAATGTTGCGCACATTTCAATCCTTGGACGAGTTCATGGAATCCTTCTCTTCATCCACAAAATAAGGGTTGAATTGCTTTATGACATGCTCGTAGACAGGTCTCTTGAAATATACAGCCTGACAGAGAAACAAGGAATGATCAGGCCGACAAATTTCAAGCACACAATAGTACTCCTAAGCCAAGAAACTCACATGTTCAATCACTTGTTCCGGTAGCATCCACGACCACACTTTAAACTCTGGTTTAGCAGTACCATCTCCAAGAAGATTTATCTCTTCCTCCTTGCCCGTAAACTTGAAGAGAAACCTGCATTCGTCAATCATCAAGACAACTCTTTAGATCCACAATGGGGTATTCTGTATTTGCGGACTTAAGATTACACGAGACAGTATGCTTAGTTACCACTTCTGAGCTTGGCCTTTGTAACTTGTTCGCCATTTCCGGTTCAGTTTATCCTTCACTTCTCGGGGAAAATCATAGGTCAGCCAGTTTGGTATCTATTGATGTTTCAAAAAATTGTCAAAGCTCAGTTTGGTGATACACAGAGCAACTCCAACTCTATCAATAAACCTCGAAAAAGTAATCATTGCTGAAATAGATTTTAACAATTTACTATGAGAGAGATGTCAAAAGCGTGCCTCCGCAATGAATTCCGCAGAGGTAACCCCAGTTTCTTCTCTAAGCTCTCTGAACGCAGCGTTTCTCAGATCTTCGCCTTCATCAGCCCCACCCTGTAAAAGCAGAGTTGATAAAACATAGAGGATCATAAACTGGTGATTCTCCAGCCTAATCTACTTATCAATTTCACGTTCTCATATCGTCACTGCGGTTTTTAGCACAAGAGATCCATGGTCTCAGAGAACCTTAATGTCATTGCATTTTGGTTCTTACCATAGTTACAACTTTCTAGTTTCAAAATCCCTTTAGCAATAAAGACAGAAACTTTCTCAAAGACGTACAAAGAGCTCTTGTTTGGTGAGAACCAATCAAAATACTCAGAAACCAAAGGACTATAAACCCTTATTGTAATCACAAGAGAGGATTCACCTGAGGCATCTGCCATGTATCCGGAACATGAATCTTTGATGCAGTAAAAATCTGCAAAAACCAAAACCATTTCAATCCCAATCGCTTAAACCCTAAACCCAATTCAACAAAGAAAACAAAAATCCAAACTTAGGAGACAGATTGTTCCAAATCAGATAGAGCGATAGAAAGAGAAAAGAAGGAAATTTACCTTTCTACATGGACTAACGAGACAAATCCCAACATTTTTCCGGTAACCTACCGGCGGAGAATCAACTGTTCTCGCCGGCGGCGATAAGGCGACGGAGAGTACCACCAGAGGTTTTGAAGCAGAGACCGGAAGTTTCAAGCATGAGAATTTGACAGGAACAGATGAGAAATCTAGATGAACGGAGATTGCTGATTTACCGATGAATCCAGACGCCGCAACAGCCATAACGACGGGAACTTTCTTCGGCTTCCTCGCTCGTCGGCTCGGAACAATCGGTGATTGATTTTCATCTCGGAAGTGATAAAAAAAAGAAGATATTATTTTGGACATTAAAACGTCGTCGTTTAAACTATGACAATTTTTCCACATACAAATGAAAACTTTACCAAAGCTGATAATCAAGAGAGCAGTGAATGTTACTCTAAGTTGCAAATCTGAAAAATGCCATAAGAACCAAATGAGAAACAGTAACATGTGAGTGTAAAGAGTTCTCTAGCAGAAAAGATTTTCCAAACAAATTACACTACATAATTCATGCTTGAAATCATGAGTAATATAGTGTAGTTTGTTTGGAAATTTTATGCATTTGTAAAGATTTTTATGCAAAAAAAAATTTCTTTACACTCACCAATCTAATCATGCTATGGCCCGAGTCGGATATTTAATTGCTTAGATCCGGAGCTTCATGGGTGTTGCCCCATTTCCCGGTTCAAGAAAAAAAAATAAGAAGATCAAACGAAGAAAAAATTGAGCTTCAAAAAATAGTCTAATCTAGCTGGCAAGCAATCCCAGTTCTCGAGAACTCGAACAATTTTTCTAATTACTTTGTTCATTCTACAATTGTTTAAGCACGGACTGATTCGATTAAAAGAAGAAGGCTTCGAATGATTTCTCTATCAAAGTTATGATTACCAATAATAAACACACACAAATTAGTTTCATAAATACCTAATAACGAGATAGAGGTGGCAGTGGAAGAACCAATCAAATTCATGAATAATTAAAAAATTATAATGCCTATGTTCAAAATAATTTATGGATTGATCACTTAATGTAGAATAGCAATGTTTGGTAGTAAATGTAATAAATATAATATACTAGAAAATTATATAATTGTATTGCAATCATATGTTTGTGTTTGCATTTGCTTTTGTTTGTGTTTAATCATATGTTTGTGTTTGCATTTGCTTTTGTTTTTACATGAGAACAAAAATTTAGTTGCAATTGGGAAATGACTCAAAGAAACTTAAATCATTGCCCTTCAGAAGCCTATTTTGTTTAGTCCCATAATCAATAATTAAAAGGCCTTGATCACATAATTAGACATAGAGAATAATGGAAAAGTGGTGGCGGTTTCAATCCTTTTGGCAAGTAGTGGCAGTGGTTTTAAAAAAAAAAAAAAAGTAGTGGCAGTGGTAGGTAGAGTTTTTTTTTCTCTGTATATGGAGAATACCTCGATTGATAATTTTATAAATTCTTATATATCTTTGTTCATATTATACTACGAAGTTTTCTGAGATACAACTTCCAATCATAATTTAGTCTGCTATATACTTTTTCAGAAAAATTTAAATTTAACAAAAAATATATTAAACCATGTGTGAAATGATAATCATAAATAAAATTAAGAAAAAAATGGTAGACCTTGGTAAAGAGATAAACTAAATCTATAACTAAAAAATACATGTAATAATATATAATTTAAATTATTACATGGTCAAATATTTATAATTGTCGATATTAAAAGAAGTGAGATTAGAGTTCTATATATTTACCACCAAACAATGTTTTAAATAAGTTAAGATATTTCGCTTAGACAAAACACTAGAAAACTCACTAATATCCCGATGATTGGAGAAAAAAATCGGTCGTTGTTTCAATAAGATGGTTTTAAGGTATTTATTGGAATTGTTGTTATTAATAGATCCGTATATTTATTTACATATAGTAAGTGTGTTTAATATATTTCATAAAGATCAGATCTTGGACATAAATACAACAAGGACAGCTATCAAATTATTCTTAGAATGGTAGTCTTTCAAATGTAAAAAATCCATTTGCCGCCCATATTGCCCTGCAAGGAGAACTTATAATTAGCAAACATTAAAATCACAAAATTACTGTAATAAGTAATTCAAATTTAGCACCTTTTTGTAATATTGGGAATTTCTGAGTATGAACAAAATGTCTTTCCAAGAATTTTGAATACTAGTTTGTATTGACAACGTCTTTGGCAGCGATTGCAGATGGGACGAATGAGATGATTATTTGGAATAATATCAAGCTTTGTTCCAACGTAATCGATTATTTGTCCTGGCTTCATATTTGGATCTTCACCTAGTATACATTGAATATGAAATGTGGTTCCACATTCACTGCATTCATAATATCCTTTTTTTGGATCCATCTTTTCCTCGCAAACTTCGCACCAATATGGGTAAATTGCATTTCTTACATAAGCTAGGGTTAGCAAATGTTCATCAACCTCGTGCTTAACCTTGTGCGGTAGAGTGGCACAACGAAAACACAAAGCAAATACACATTCAACACAGTTTAAAAGTATAGAGTATAATGCTCCACATATCGAACAACGTTTGTTAAAGACTATTCTGGTATAGAGTAGGAACAAAGGATGTGGATGAAATTGATGATGGACCGGTTCAGATAGAGAGGCACACCTTACGTCCAAAGAGATGGTGCACCCTTCAAAACAATTATATCTGAAACCCGACAAGAGACGACCACAATATGTACAAGAGAAATAACTTCGGATATCACCCGATTGTAGAATAAACGGGTGGGCATGCACCATGTTTTGTTTTATGCGGGGAAGATTTGCGCATGCTTCATGGAGAACAAAATCACATTGCATACATCTACAAATACTACCATCGTAAAGAGGAAGCATGCACGCCTCACACTGCTTTGTTTCATAATACGCTTTGTCGATATGTTCATCAAATCTCATGTTATGATGCGGATGACTAAAATGTTGTATAATCCCATCGCCTCTCTCTTTCCACGGCATAATGTTATCGTATACCTTTTCTGGTTGGTTTTCCAATTCGTTTCCATCCCATACATCACGTCGCGTCGCACATTTACAATGCACTGCATAAGCACAACCCTTTGAGCAAGAGTATTCCCCATAGTTCCCATCAATCTTCTGTTGACAAACTCCGCATGACCATATTCCAGAAGAAAGAGAGGAAGTAAAAAAGAGACGATGAATGTGACGAGATGTTTGTATGACACGTGGTAAGTCGATACACGTTCTATGGACAACAAAATCGCATTGGTGACAAATGTAGAAGCAAATTTTGTCATCATCCATTCCGCAAACATCACAAGCAAGTGAGGCTTTTCTAGGGAAATAATGGAGGGTATGCTCATGTCTCCTCGGATTGTTTATAGCGGGGAATTCCCGTTTTCTAGCACAAACAGGATCTAAAATAAGATCATAAATAGAAGAATAGTAGACTAAAGCTTCAATTTTTTTGCCGCAAGAACGACAATATTGGTTTTCCTTCCCATCAAAAGGGAAAAAACTGAATCGGAGAAGCTGGAGAGGATATTTGGGATGATAAGGGGATATGAAGACAGCGGGAGACTCGACACACTCTTTATGGTAATTAGACTTACATCCATTGCAGTTATAATAGATTGTACCGATTGTATTTTGCCCACAAGCCATGCAATAGAAGTCATTCTCTTTGTCTTCTTTATTGTTGCACCAGAGAAGAAGGTTAAGATGGTGGAAATGTGAAGACTTTTTGTCTTCCTCTCTTGCATCGTAGATGTAATAAGAATTGTCGATTATGCGATAATATGTCCCATCAAGTTCTGTTTTACGGAATCGATTCATGTGTTGGATTCGTATAAGAGGGCATAGGAGTTGAGAAGGAGGAGGAGAATAGTCTATGGCATTCATGGCTGCTGCCTGGTACTCTTGTTGTTTTGATAATTTTTGAATTTATGGTTTACTTTTAATTATCACTATAGGTTGTGTTAATTTATATAGACGACCACCATTTGAGATCGTTTATTTTAACGTTATTTTGTTTTATTTATGAAGCCAACTCCTCACGCGAAGTAAAGAACTAATACTATGCTTATCTTTCTTCTAGCTACATTTTAATTTTTATACTTAACTTTTCTTGTTGTCACTTTTAGAAAGGGGAAGTCTGGTTTAGGAAACATCAGATTCTATATTCTTTTCTTAAATATTTCACTCTCTATCTCTCACGGTTTAAAATCATTTTTAGTTTCAATAACTTCAATTCTTGGATGTCAACGCACCAACAAATTATTATTGCACAAGTTCTAAGTAGTATTATTGATTAGAAACTTTTTTGTTAATTAAACATAAAATTTAACGTATATAGACAATGTTCTTGGGAGTGTTTGAAATATATTCGTTCTTACTAAATCACGAAATCTAGACACGAAATTGTTTTTGCATAAATAATAAACAATGTGATGAGTGTTTATATATATATACATTTATTTATTTGGCCTCGCCATGTGCTTGTGTGTTTTTTTTTTTTTTTTTGCCACCACCAACTCACATGTTACATGCATATACGGACATCGATGTTCGAGAAGATATGCCCAATAATGATTCCAACGAATGCTTAAAATCCAATCCTTATTTGTCTTTTCAAGACGGGTTTTGAATTATATTTGTCGTAATAAATATAATTCTTAGGACAATTTAATTTGATAGAAACATGGTACATAAATTGAACTGTCCATACTTTTTAAAAATTATCCAAATTGTTCACAGCAGAATACTTCTCCATTAGAAGCTTCAATGTTAGAGATCACCCATATGCTAGTTGAAAAGTTGCAGGAGAAGAACAAGTGGACAGTTCTTCCTATTTCGTTATGCATTCCAATCAGCGGCAATGTATAACATTTGGAGAGAAAGAAACCGGTATCCTCACAGAGAGAATCCAACAACATCGTCTCAAATTATTCAAATGGTGGATAAAAACATGAGGAATCGTCTTAATTCGATCCGCATATTAGGAGATTTCTCCTCTGAAGAGACAATGATCGAATGGCTTGCTAGCCAATCAACCTAAGGATAGGGGCACTCTGTACTAAAACATTTCAGATTTGTTTCTTTAGATTTTTTTCAAAAACTTGTCAAAATAAAGTACCATCTGTTGTAACAGAGTTTTGGTTTAAATCATAATTTTACATTCTTCCAAAAAAAAAAAAAACTCTAAATTATTATAACTACCCTAAAGACCCAAATATCCGATCCCGAATTAATGAAATCTTGATCGTAATTTTTAGGAATTTGAACTATTACAATCCAACATGTTTCTTGTATTTTGGTGAGTACAATCTACATAGTACTTATAAATATTCGCATTATCAATTCTCATTACTAAAGAATAAACTACCAATTTTCAACTTTTATCCGCTATTTGCCATCTTATATCCGATATAAACTCATATCCTTAGCTTTCATAGACAAAACGTAGCATTCAGGTATTTTCCTCGGAAACTTGGTCCTCATTTCCAATCCATAAAGTGGGCCACAAAGATTTTTCGTCTTGCGATCCAACGGTCCTAAATCCCATTGTTTTTGTTTGTACACATGAATCGTGATTTGTAGTATAGGTGAAATTAGATTACATATACGGATATACCTCGTAAGCATTAGAAATTAGAATGAGTAAAATTGATATTCCACAAATAATCCCATCTTTTATTTCTCTCTTTTTTTCGTTTTCAAGTTATATAACCTAACTCGTAAAAATACCAACTTAATGAGGTTAGCTAAGGGTGTTTTTGTCTTCTTCCCACGTTACTCTGAAAATCATGATGATAAATGACGACGACTTTCTTTACTTAATGAAGTTATTAGCATATAGGGTTAGAATCTATGGATTCACCAAATCATATTCTGTTTTAGCATATATAGGATAATTCCTTAGTTTGTGTAACTACTTTCTCTATATATTCTCTTTCGTAAAGCATTGTACATTCAAGGAAAATTAATACACTTTCAAATATTGGAGAATTCGTTTCAGCTCATTCCACCCCAAACCCTCAAACACATCTCCTAATAATTTACCAGCACCTCCTCTATCTAAAAATCACACAATTTCTCTCTCTGATCCGAATTGGACTCCCGCAATGAATGATGAATACGGTGCCTTAATTAAAATTGGAACATGGAATCTTGTTCCCCGGCCTTTAGGGGCTAACGTTTTTCGTTCAATGTGGTTGTTTAAACACAAGTATAATGCAGATGGCAGTCTAGCTCGATACAAGGCACATTTGGTTGCGAACGGCAAATCTCAAAAAGCTAGAGTCGATTTCGATGAGACGTTTAGTCCATTTGTTAAACCAGCAACCATTCGAACAGTTCTTAAAGTCGGACTTGCAAAAAATTGAATGATACATCAATTAGATGTCAAGAATGCCTTCCTCCAAGGAAACATCGACGAGAAGATATACATACACCAACCTCCTGATTTCCAAGATGCAAATGCTCCTAATCACGTCTGCAAACTAAACAAAGCACTTTACGAACTCAAGCAAGCACCACGCGCTTGGAATGCTCGCTTTGCTTCCTTTATTACTAACCTCGGTTTTGTTCAAAGCAAAAGCGACATGTCTTTGTTTGTTTACAGGAACAAGGAGGATCTTGCATATTTGCTACTGTATGTAGGCGACATCATGCTTACAGCATCCTCCACACACCTTATACAATCCATCACAACTTCCCTCAAGCAAGAATTTCCAATGACAGATCTTGGAGTTCTCCATTTTTTTTTCTTGGGAGTTGCAGCAACTTTTAATGAAGATAGGTTGTTTTGTCTCAATCAAAATATGCTTCAGACATCATTGAGCGGGCTGGAATGGAGGAGTGCAAGCCATGTGCTACCCCTGTTGACCTCAAAGCAAAGCTACGAGAATCAGAGAGCCCTCCGGTAGCTGACCCGACGACATATCGTAGTTTTGCTGGTGCTTTGCAATATCTCACATTTACTCGTCCGGATATTGCTTATGCAGTTCAACAAATATGTCTCTTCATGCATAATCTTTGCGAAAAACACTTCCAGGCTATTAAAAGAATCATTTGATACATTCAAGGTAGTCGGTTACAAGGTCTGCAACTCTACAGAGGCCAATCACTCTCACTACCAGCCTATTCGGATGCTGACTGGATTGGATGTCCCGATACACGTCGCTCGACATCTGGCTTCTGTATCTACCTCGGGGACAACTTCGTCTCCTGGTCGTCGAAGAGACAGCCAACCGTCTCACGTTCAAGTGTCGAGGCGGAGTACAAAGCAGTTGCAAACGCAGTTGCTTAAACGTGTTGGCTCCGCAACCTTCTCCTTGAGATGCATTGCCCATTACGTCAAGCAACACTTGTGTTTTGCGACAACGTTGGTGCGGTCTATCTCTCAACAAATCCCATTCAACATCAGAGAACGAAACGCGTGGAAACAAATATACATTTCGTTACAAGTTAAAAATGGGCGCATCAAGGTTTTCCATATTCCACCATTTCAACAAACAGCCGATATCTTTACCAAAAATCTCCCATCCACATTGTTCAATGACTTCAAGGTCAGTTTGGACGTTCGAGAATCGACGCTCAATCTGAAGGAGCGTGTTAGAATCTATGGATTCACCAAATCTTGACCAAGTCATATTCTGTTTAGGATATATATAGGATAATCCTTTAGTTTGTGTAACTACTTTTTCTATATATTTTCTTTCGTAAAGCATTGTAGATTCAAGGGGAATTAATACACTTTCATATACGAATTTGTAAATCACAATCTAAACAAAAAAACTTTTGGATGCCAAAAAAATATATTTTGTAGTGAGGAATTTGGTTTTTATCAGACGGTCCAGTGCCGACCATTAGAAAAAGATTACATAAAGTTACAAAAGGAGTTCAAAAGGAGAAATTTTCAAAAAAGGCTGACCAAAAGAGAAACTAGATATACAAATTCCACTCTTTTATTTTCATGAAATGAATAATGTACAATTTACTTTTTTAATCAAATGAATAATGTAAAAATATATTTTCTACGAAGTTTTTGCTTGTGTGTCAATTCCTTTTTTATGAAGTTATATAATAGTTTTCCTCGTAGGGACATACGATTTCATCTTCTATTTTAGCATTAATTTCCATTTTTTTCTTGCGTTCATTAATTTCCTTTTCTATTGCACAATACTAATTGTATAAAACCAACTTTTTCCTTATAAATATGCATAACATCAGTTTAATAACCATATATACATATGATAGTATCCATTCGTAATATTTCATTACCACATTCATAATACTTACATTACCATACTTTCTATAACTTTATCTCTATTAAAATAATATTTCCATAAAAGACTATACTTGTTTATATAAAACCCACGTTGAGTCCATCACGAGTACTTATAAAGATAACTTTCTCACTTTCTCTCCACCTCCAACCACCGTCTCCTCCACCGGAGCTCCGACATGACTTCAAAAGACTGTGGCTCACACCACAGCCACTCATCTCGCCGCCGTAAAATCCTCCGACGTATAATCTGTCCGATAATAATCTTCCTCGTCATAATCCTCTTCTTGATTCTCATAATATGGGCAATTCTTCAACCGTCGAAGCCACGTTTCATCCTCCAAGACGCCACCGTCTTCTCCTTCAACGTCTCCGGCGATCCACCGAACCTTCTCACTTCAAATTTCCAAGTCACTCTCTCTTCTCGTAACCCTAACGACAAGATCGGAATCTACTACGACCGTCTCGACGTCTACGCTTCTTACCGGAGCCAGCAGATCACTTTTCCGACGTCGATTCCCCCGACTTATCAAGGACACAAAGAAGTCAACGTTTGGTCTCCTTTTGTCGGTGGAAACTCTGTCCCCGTAGCTCCGTACAACGCTTTGTCTCTTGATCAAGACCATACACGTGGTGGTGTTATGTTGCTTGTTCGAATCGATGGTCGGGTTCGTTGGAAAGTCGGATCTTTCATCACCGGAAAATATCATCTTTACGTTAGGTGTCCGGCGTATATCAATTTCGGGAATAGTGCCGCCGGAGTTATCGTCGGAGAAAACGCCGTTAAGTATACGCTCATCACCACTTGCAGTGTTAGTGTCTGAGAAAGCGACGACGATTTAACGGTGACGGAGATATATATATATATATATTTATAATTTAGTAGCAGTTTAAGTTTTATATGTTTTTTTTAACAATAATTTACAATCGGTTGCGTTATTGTTATGACGAGCTGTAAAGATTGAAAAAAGGAATACAATATAGTAAAAGATAAAACTTGATTTTTATTTTGATATTTAGTGGCGATAATCGATGATTTAATTGACTATTGTTTTTTTCTCTATAATGATGTATATGCATCTTCTCTTGTTTCATTGACTTTAGTTTTGGGGTGGTTCAATGCGACGACAAACGAGTTATTAAAAAAGTGAAATATTTAGTCGGAAAATATAACGACTCGTTAATTTTTGTGGACGTGTTGTTACGGTGTCATTGTCTAATGTCGAAGCTCCATATATGTCTTATCTTTTGTGTTGGACTTTTCCTTGGTTTCTCTTAGGACCCGTTCTCGTATTTATTCAATTTCCACGCTAAATTAAAAACATATTCTAAAGCTTAGATCGTTTTGCACTCTAATTAAGTACATTCGAAGGAAAATCTTGATTAAAAAAAAATTATTAGTAAAATAGGTTAGTCTGTCTCCCATATATTCTTGGATCTTTTTTTTTTTTTTATACAAAATATTTTTGGATCTTGAAATGAGAAAAAGTGAATCATGTTGCTTATTTTACAAGAACTTATGAATTATGTTTTTCTTTTAATACGTACAAATTTCATGAATATTCTATAAAATAGTCATATTTGTTTGGTTAATAATGTATGTAGCAATCTTATCTTTCACTTTTCTAGATATCTCATAACCGAATGCACAACTATTTATCCGAAAAACGAAAGAAACAAAGGTTGCCTCTTTTGCAAGGGATTATATATCTCCAGCTGGAATTCACTTTCTCCAAGAAAAAAAAAATTAAAAGATAGTATAAATTATCTTCAATATATACCAAAAAAGTTCGATACATGTATAAGAAGATGTAAAATATTGCGTAAGAGTGAGGTCCAGTTCTCGCATGGCACAACGGATCGTTTAGCAGCTAATATATGGTGTGTTCAGAAACGACTTTTTTGTTTGTTATAATGTTTTTTCGTCATTCATTTAAAAAAAAAAATATGTCTCCTTTATTTACTAACTCTCCCACGTGTTTGGTTTCCTTTGTGATATACACGCTGCCGAATCCAATTTGTCATCTATCAAAATTATTTTTGATCAAGTGAATTCTGGACCGAATCCCATAAATTTTTTTTCGGACTAGCCTTAGCAAGTTAACATGATTCTCCGTCGTCGGATGCTCGAACTCAAAACCTCCAAAACTTTTTCTATTGGATGGCTCAGAATCTATTGTGTTACGACACACAAATTCATGATTCCTCTTACTTATGCTATATAACTTCCTTCCTAAAAGAAGATTTGTCCAGTAATTAGTAAAGAAATCCATATTTATATATATATATATATATTTTTTTTATAACAATATTTTTTATATGGATCGACAATCTATTTTTTCACGAGAACTATCATATCACTATATATGCAGTCCAAACTAAACCCTCTTTATATATATCCTCGAAAATAAAGTTCAGAATCTAAATCTCCGCAAATTAAAAGTTCTAAGCTTATATATCCACAAATATTAATTTTAATCGGTTTGAATGGTTTAAAATCTAAACCGACACAAAACCAGAAAACCAAAAAAATGGTTTAATTATTTATTATAAATTTATAATTAATATATTTTAAAATTAAAAAATCATCTTCTTCTTCCTCAATCCGTTTTGCTTTTGACTTCCGCCGATCAAACGATGAGGTGTGTCTGAAGAATCTTTTGCAGAGCTTGGAAGATCAGCCGAGTAATCTCCGAAATTTGACAAACTCCGTCTTCTCCAACCCTTGCACTGGCTTCACCTCCTATCTCCCTGGTGCTACCTGTAACAATGGCCGAATCTATAAATTATCTCTCACTAATCTCTCTCTTCGTGGCTCAATCTCTCAAACTGTACCATCCTCCAATCCCTAGATCTATCTTCAAATCAGATCTCCGGTGAGATCCCGCCGGAGATTCAGTTTCTTGTTAACCTCGCCATACTCAATCTCTCATCAAATAGACTCTCCAGCGAAATCCCTCCGCAGCTTGCTTATCGGCCTTCGATGGCTTCTCGTCGCCAAATCTCTTTCAAATCCTAGTCCAGATTCCTGATCGGCATACCCATCTGTCACTTTCATCTTACCGAGATACTTAGCAATCGCTGGTACTCCACCTTCTCCACCTCTTAAATTAAACACATCAGACAAAGAGTTACATATTCATCATAAACCCTAGAAATATGACCATCCTTAAATTCCTAATCGATAAATCTCTTTCGAAGTTCTTTCCTTGTTGGGTGGAATCGCTAACATTGGATTGATAATTAGAAACACCACTCCGATCTCTTCGTATCTTCTGTTTGATTAGAGAGAGAGGATTCTCTGAATCCATAAGAGGATTTGATTTTTTTTTTTTTAAATTATGGTTTGGTTATTGGTTTATTATTGTTTTTAGTGGTTAAGATATAATTTCAAAATAATAAACCAACTAAAACCGATATTGTGGGTTCTCAGATTTCGAACTATATTTTTGGGGAGATATAGGTTTTTAATTTTCAAATCGGAGAGATATAGATTTCAAACTTTATTTTCGGAGAGATATATAAAGATGTCTTAGTTTGAACAGCATATATAGTGATACGATAGTTTTCGTGGGGAAATAGATCGTCCACCCTTTTTATATTTATATACTAGTGTTGTTGAATTTCATTTCTAATATGAGACATTTTACCAATACCGTTTCCTCCATTTTTCATTCTCTACAAACATTCAAAGTCTTCATTATATTTTAGTCGAATTCCATTAAAATACTTTGTCCAAACAAACCCACAATAAAATTAGTGAGCATCTAATTTTTCGAAAGATAAAAAGAAGTTACCGCAAATTCAAGCAAAGCGAATTTATACAAAATCTTGACAGAGAATTTTCTCCCTCTCCCAATAATATTTTTTAGATCTCATCTAACTAGTCTTTTTTTTTTCATATGAAGATTTATATTGATGGATTGTTTGAAACGATTACACATAAGGTTTGATGTTCCAAAGGGCACTTCTCCACAGTTAGCCAAAAAACAGGGCCGAAGACATAATAAAAAGCCATACATAGCCAAAAAATTGGAAACCCAAAAAATAATTACACCACTAAGCAGAGGCAAAGAGACTCTCATTGACAAAGATTTCCCGAAGCCAGGATGGGAAGCTCAAAGCCACATAAGATTGTAGACGATCTTGACTAATTATAATTTGTGTAATGTGTGTAGCGCATCTATTAGTAGCAAAAGATTCAACTTCCACTTTCCAAATAGGGAAATTACTCAAAAGATTCATTAGTTCCGAAACATAATACCTGAAGGATGGCAACGCCTTTGGTATGAGGAGAGCATTCATAATCTCCGAGTCTTGAGATGCAAAAATGATTTGCTGCACTTTGTGGCTTATCATGCTTTCCATTGCTCACCCACAACTTTTAAACTTGGCTTCCATGAGGCTGTCAATATGTGAAAAAGCTCGGCGACTATGTAGTAAAATCTTACCAGAACAGTCTCTTAAAATCCAAGAAGCACCAGCTAGCTTCTTCTTCTTTTCCTAAGAACAACCTATATTGCATTTGGACCAATCAGGAGGAGGAGCATTTCTTATTTTATCCTCATGAGGGCCACCTGTGATATTAGTACCTCTCGTGATTGTTTCTTCAGTGTGAGCTAGGAACCAGTGTGAGGTATCACTTCTGATTTTTTTGATAGTGTCCATGGCAAGACACCTTTTCCTTTCAATACAGAATGCATTTTTGTTCTTCCAGATGATCCATAAGATCCAAGGGAAAGTTCTTCTAATCTCCAGTGGGACTGAAGCCTGTTTACCATATGATAGAACCTGATAGAAGTTCTCATAGACAGATTCCTTGTTAAGTCCATCTCTTGGGTAGGGGAAATCAGATAAGGCCCAAACTTGTCTAGCAATTTGGTAGACGAAAACACATGATTGATAGATTCACCCTCCTGTCCACAGAACATATATCTATTATCAAGTTTCATACCTCTTTTTGTAAGCTTATCCACCACAGGTAGTGCCCCACTTAAGGCCCTCCAAAGGAAAGTTTTTATTTTTGGGGCTGTTTTTAGATTCCAAACTTGCTGCTTGAGGGCATTGATAGAGGGTTGCATCACAATCATCTAGATAAGCTTTTTGTTTTCCTCTTAATTTGCCAACCAATAACCGAATTTGATAGAGTAATCACCATTCCTATTCAAATGCAATATCTCATCTAACTAGTCTATAAAGAAACGTTTTTTCATCATGAATTTAAAAAAAAATAAAAAATTTATTAATCATTAAAAATACAATGAAGTATACCATGAATCTTGTTTATCAAAAGATCAATTTAATAGTTTAAGAGATACCACTTTCTTAACCTTTTAAAATAATACACTGGTAATAAACAAAACTTTGCATCTCATATTATAAAAAGATTTTTAGATATTATATTATTTATGTATTTTAGTAAGTTGTTTTAAAATTTATTCTATATTAAATTTGCTTGACCTTGCTCATTTAAGAAAGATGTAACATTTGAAAGCATGTCTTCACCTAATCTTCGTTTACAATTACAGGTCACACCACCAACCTACCTTCGTTTCTTGCTTTTAGCATTAAAACATTATTACAAGTGTTTGCAATGTTTTATTTTTCTTGAACTTGAGAAATCTTTCACATTAAACATTTTCATTATTTCAAATAAAAAATGATTTTCAGTAGACTTTTGCGACATTTTGTTTGAGAGCCTTTTTTGTTTTGTTTCTCATATTAATAAGATAATTAACATTTGGAAATACCACCTTATAGTTGCAACTTATATTTAGATCAAAGTTATTTTATGCTAATAATTTTTTTCTTATATATAATTTCAAATGTTTTGGACCGGGACCGGTTTGTAATTTTGTATAGATTTATTGACATTCTTCTTTGCTAATTTTCCTCAAAAGTCTTTTGTCAAGCTTTGAAAACAATGGCTATCTTAGAGCAATCGCTTTTAAGGAAGTTTCTTGGAAGCTTTATAATGTATTGTAAAGATGACTCTCTTTACAATTCCGTAACCAACCACCGCACTAAGAACATCACATTCCCACATGTAGATCTCTCACTTTTTCATTTATATATATAAATATTCACATGTAGATATTTTTGTATACGATAAGATCAAATCTCATTTATCACCAAGTTATCTACATTCAAGAAAATAATCATTTAGTGTGCTCAACCAAAGTTTACATAGTCAAATTGAAGAGGGAAACAATAAACCAAAAAGCCCATTAAGTAAAAATTTGAGAAAAAAAATCATAAATGTTTATTAAACTGCTATTATTCTCCTAAATATCTAAGAATTGTGTGACAAGTAACCTTTTAATTAATCAAATCATCTTACGATATCAAAAACGGCCGCGTCACCTTTGACTTTGAAAAACAAAACCGCGTCAAATTAATCGTTTTATCTAATACACGTTATCTCTACAGTATATATACATCCTCTCCTTATTCATTGAATAATAATTCCATTTTTACTTTCTCTCATTTTTTTTTCTTCAAAACATTATACAAAGAGAAACTTTCTTCAGAGGCATTTCATCGAACACATGGGGGACAGACAACCGCACTTAAACGGTGCGTATTACGGACCATCGATTCCTCCGCCGACGAAAACCTCTCACAGCCACGGCAGACGCGGCGGTGGATGCGGTTGTTTAGGTGACTGTCTCGGTTGTTGCGGCTGCTGTATCTTAAGCGTCATCTTCAACATCCTCATAACCTTAGCCGTCGTCGTAGGCATAGCAGCTCTAATCATCTGGCTGATTTTCCGACCCAACGCCATCAAATTTCACGTCACCGACGCCAAACTCACCCAATTCACACTCGATTCAACCAACAACCTCCGTTACAATCTCGACCTCAATTTCACGATCAGAAACCCTAATCGACGGATCGGTGTTTACTTTGATCAGATCGAAGTCAGAGGATATTACGGTGACCAGAGATTCGGATCCGGTAACGTACCGCCGTTTTACCAGGGGCATAAGAACACGACGGTGGTCGGAAGTAAACTCGAGGGACAGAACTTGGTGGTGCTTAGCGGCGGAGAACGGCGAGATCTGGACGAGGATCTGAAATCGGAGATTTATAGGATCGATGCGAAGCTGAGACTTAGGGTTAGGTTTAAGTTTGGGTTGATCAAGTCGTGGAAGTTTAAGCCTAAGGTCAGGTGCGAGCTCAAGGTTCCTCTTAGTAACTCTAATACAATGAGCGGGTTTCAGTTTCAGAGAACCAAGTGTGACGTTGACCTTTCATGATTTACTAGTCAATAGTCAACTCTATTCGTCTTCGATTTCGTATACACTTTGTTTATTTTATTATTTTTCTATGGGTTTGGATTGTTTGGGATATTTCTGTGATATCGTTGGAGAGATTTATATTTCTTTGTGTAATCTTTTATTGTATGGTTCCATGTGAATAAATAATTATTATGATAGCATCACTACCGTACATTTTGTTTATGTTAACTCTATTACCACAATTAAGTTTATGATTTGTCATTGGTTTAATGTGTCTTATGAAGAAGCATTGATCCATGTATCGAAAATCCGGAATCTTCTGCTTCCCCATTGATCCTTTTTGTTTCTGTAAAATGAGAACAAGCAACATTGCAGCCATGGAGGATTTCTTGGCACTTGTTCCATCTCCTCACCTCCCGACAACCGATTCAGCTTCTTGACCAGAGCTTCTTCATCGGATGTGTCACACCCGAAAAACTTCTCCTGTCAATGATATTGCAGATATGAATATTGGAACAGTCCTAAGAAGATGTTCTCTGAACATAACAATGATTAGTATTTTACCCCTTCATCCGCATACAGAGAAGCGCAGATTCTGGTGGTTGCATCTTCTAGTATCACTAGCAATTTGAAATTTCCGTTGGAGTCGCGGAATTTTCTTACATCTCGGGGATACACTTGTATGAACCGAACAACACACCTGAATTTAGCGGTCACCTGCATAAGCATAACTAAACATCAACTCGAGAAAGTCTTCATTATAACTCTTGTTCTACAACTTAAGAGTAAATCTAAGCTTTTGGGATACAGTACATTGTGATAGGTCAGGATGTCCATCAGAGTAACAAACGGAGCGTCCTCATGGGCAACCCCTAAAGAAAGATTAAGCCATAAATATATTATCAAATAGTTTTCAACATTATGTCAAATGCCTAAAAATCAAAATTATGATATAACCTGTGATTCCTGAGTGCAAAGGACTAATGCAACGTGCGACAGGGTTCCATCTCGATGACAACTTCTCTCCGCACATCCTGAATTTGTAAAAAAGCTTCTCTTTTTTAGCTGACGATGCATAACATCAAATCACAGGATAAGAAAAAGCGTTAGAAGAAACCTTTGAGGTCTAAAGGCTTCAATTTCTGTGCTCATTGTGTACTGCATCTTTGTTGAGGGAGTAAAAGTGGCGTTCCATAACCCCATGTTTACTTGGAAGAAAAGGTTCAAAAATTTCACGTGTTGACCAGGTTGAAGACAGTGAATGGCCTGCTTCTCACTAACTTTCTCTACTATGATCCTCAAAACGGAACCACAAGTAGGAAACTTACGTAACACGTGAATAGGTAACATCTCGGGTTCGACACATAAACGAAGCCTTTCTGACCTGTTATGGTGTCCATTTGCAAGAAAAAACACTGAGCTTTGCCAAACTTGAAAAAAATGGGGATCTCAAAACCAAAATTTAAACGAAAAAACTAGAGAGCTGAATCGGGTGAAGCATACAGACTTACTTTACCACGATATTGCACGGTGGCATCTCAGTTCCATCCCAAACAAAGATGTACCACCTATCTTTATCGTCCTTGGAAATGTGAACAATCTTCAGGGCAAAAGACAGAATGAGAAACAATGTCAAAGACATAGCAGACCATAATCTCCACTCGGGACATTTCCAGTATCGTAAATACAAATAAACCTGAAAGATTAAACCAAAATAAAATCTTCAAAAAAAAAGAAGAAGATCAATCTACCTGGCAAGATAGGTTTGAACATTCCCCTTCTTTGATATCTTTCAAGGATGTGAAACAGCATGACCCTATCATAAAACAAAACAAAATCTTCAACCTTAAAAACAATCGCAACTTACCAAGACACAGAATCAAATAAGAAGCAACCATTTTTGCATATGGATATTTGAATGAACAATACTGTTGACTAGCAATCCAAATTTTGCAAATGCATTGGAAAGCTTGAGAAATGAAAACACTGTTGGTACGGTATATCATAAATACCATCTTCGAAACTGTGAGTTATCATCCATTCTCTCAGATATGATAAGAAGTTCTTATCTTGTTCTCTCATCTGAAATTTAGGTGACGACTGGTATGGTATAAAATCCTCATCATGTTTTCCACTGAATAGACCAAACGAAGAAGATGTTTCATTGCAGAGAGCATTGATTTTCCGGTTGACAAGCACAATCTGCGTTAGAAAAGACTTCCATTTAACGACAGAGCTTTCAAATAAAGAGAGAATATTGAAGTTTTGAGGTAAATGACCCAAACCCATAAACTATAGTGTGGAGAAACGACGATAGAAGATTTCATAGGGATGTTGTATCGACCTTTACACGTGAAAGCGAGATTATATCCCCAATTGATTCAACCCGAGGAAGCGATTGCATAGTACGAGCGAAGAATTTAACAGGAAGGCCAGATCCCGAATGCCATGGATCGGCGATTTTCATCGTACATGAACAATCTGCAACATAAACCCATCAATCGGAAGAATAGAAAAACGAAGCTATGAATTGGAATTGCAAAGGTTTTTGGGAAGGGATCAACGATACCAGAGCTATTGGGAAACCCTAACTCGACGATGACTCCAATGAGGTTAACATGAAGATGCAATGCCTTGAAAGCGTCTTCGATTCTAAGGAATTTGTAGTCATCTCTAATCTCCATGTCTGTGATCGTTGGGGTTTTTTGCAAGGGGTTTTTCGGAGTTCGACGATGACTCGACTCGGCGCCACTCCAGTGAAACTCGCTGACTCGTTTAGAAGTTTTCGGAACTCTCAAAATGGGTCTTAAAGGGCCGAAGATGAGTGATTGATGGGCCCCCACTACCAAGTTGCTTTTCCTCTTTTTCTTTTTTAATTAATCTAAACGTCCAACTAATTTCGAAGACGAAAAAACTTTCTAATAAAGATGAGTGATCTATGGCTTTGATTGTTATTTTGGCATAGATTTTGGTTTTTGTTTTTTGAAAAACCAATTTATTAGCCATTCAAGATTTTTAAAAAAATAGATTTTCTACAATTTAGGGAAACTAGTTTTTCAGAGTGTTTACCATTTTCTTAACAAAAACCAAAAACCACATCTTATGAGTTTTCTCCCAAAAACTGCCGTAACTTTTATTTTATTTTAAATATATTTCTTTTTCCAAGTATTGCTATTTTAATCAATTATTTTAAACATTTTCAAATAATTTTATAATAATTATTGGAATAATTTTCAATAAGTTTAGTATAATACACAACTTTTCTATAGTTTTGATTTATATATTTACCATAATTTTTGTAACCAATTAATATAATTTTTTATGTTATAAGTGATGTATTTACAATAGCTATGATGTTTTATTTATGGTGTTACATTCTAATTTAATTATGTGTGTTTACTATATATATAAACAAAAAATTAAATAAATCACCATTCAAATTTAAAAAAAACTAAAATTTAATGCAAAATCAACATCCGATCCGAAATCCAAGTGATCCACGCACAAAATTTGTATAAAGTAAAATCGAATTTGGGGATATAGCAAATTTATGCTATTGGCCTTAGACCTAAAATCACTATACTATCACGCACATGTTATTATCTTATACATCCGATGGTATTTCATTAGCTTGTTTAAATGCATTTGTTTTATTCTGTTAAAAAGAAATTAAATTCTAAACAAAATTTGACCACATTTTTCTATCAATCAAAAATTTCGTTTTTAATGGTCAAGTATGTAATTACTTGATATGTGCCCAAAAAGCGTTCATCAGATGAGTTTGGTTCGAGTGTTCATTGATCGGGTCGGGTGGATCGATATATTGATAGTAGGACTAATTATTGAAATATACACTAGTGTCCTAGTGTCCTAATGATCTTACCTCAATCTTTTGGCCAACCGAGCATAATCTAGATTGTGGACGAAATAATAGTGTCCTAATGATGATTTAAACTAGCATGATCGGACATGTCATATAATATATATATATATATATATATATATATATATATATATATAATATACATATATATTGTTATATAAGATATCTTCACCTTTTGTAGTTAATATTTATGTATCATGGAAATAAAACTCATTTGGGCTATTTTCTTAAGAAATTGAAAATGTCCCCTTATGTATCATGGAAATAAGATATCTATTTGCATGAATCTTCAGGTTTACGAGGAAAAAAATAGCGAAAACTTGACTATCACACCAGAGCCTAAACACTATTCAATCTTTATGGATGAGAAAGGTGGAGGAATTTATGAGCTTATTAAACCAATTTTGTGAGAGAGGAGATATTGACTTGGCTCGCACATCCGTCGTCGCAGCTTTCAATATCATCTCAAATGCATTGGTTCGCCTAATGGAGATTTTCGGGTAACCCAAAACAGGAGACTATTTCCAGTTTCTTTATCTGCAAGGTACTTGATAAGAAGCGGCGCTCTGCATGGAGAGATTATTTAGGGTTTTCCAAGAAATCATCGATGCTCGGTTGACCAAAAGATTGTCTCAGACAGATACAAACCTTGAAGAGGCTTCGAGTATCGATATGTTAGACTCCCTTCTGGATCTTGCACAGAAAAACGAAACTGAGTTCACCATGTATGATATCAAACAAAAACATTGCTAATACCATCATATTCGCTGTATGCATCATCAGAATCAGATACAAATTTGGCAGTCTCATCACACAGAAACTTCGACAATATGATTTAACTGTTGTTTGTAGCTTCCCAAATGACAGTACCACCACAAATAAAAAATCTTACCTTAATCTTTTGGCCAACCGAGCATAATCTAGATTGTGGACGAAATAATAGTGTCCTAATGATCATTTAAACTAGCATTAATGGATGCAAGTTTACGGGAGATCTCTAGCATTGTGCAATTAGAATCGTTCGCCGTGATTTCACGCAATAAAAGATAGAAGGTGTCCATCATGAGCATGGAGCAAGAAGTGCCGTCTGTCGTGGATCTAATAGGGTCGGATAAAATTGTCCGTGGTAGAATCGTTTTTGTAACAGTTCTCATAATTTGTAATAAATAATAAATCTAAAAGAGAAAAAAAAACTAGCTTGATCAAACATGTCATATAATATATACTAGTTGATGGCCCGCACCGTGTGCGGACATGAGAATTTTCAGAAGAATAAGTTAACATTAGTATTTAATATTCAATTTTATTATTTATAAAAATTAAATACGTATGATTGCTAGTTTTTAAATTTATATGCATGTAAAAATGAATATGGGTTGGATAATATTTTTAATATTTCGAGTGTCATCTTGAAAATTAAGGGTTTTCGTTTTGTAATTTTAATATTTGTGTTGAAATAAAACGCAAATGATAGGAAAGAAATTAATTCACATACTATTGTTACCTATCCAAAAAAAAAAACTAATTAATTAATGTTGATTCATAAAAATCGATATTAGTTTCCATAGTCTAAACTTTTATGAATTAGATGCAGATGAACCTTCTGAAAAAGAAATAGATCATATTCGCTAATATTTCCTTAGATCCTGCGCGGAGATAAATTTTTTGAAATTAAAACATAAATCAGTACAATAAGTAAATCCAAATCATATTCGTATACATCTATTAGTGTAAAATTACAGTATAAATGTCTCACGTAACTTATAAATATGAATTATTTTGAATAACACGTCTAATAGTCAAATTCGAGTAAATAAAAATATAACTCTTACGTAGGGCACAATTTATCATACTAATAAAGTAAATCAAAAGTCACAAAGGATTAAACCAAGGGAACCACTTTAAATGATAATAAGATAGTCATTTAATTAATTATATATATATATATATATATCCATAATATAAAAAGTATAAATCAATTATCGAATATATCTATATATATATAATTATGGATATATATATATATATATCCATAATATAAAAAGTATGTAACTTATAAATATGAATTATTTTGAATAACACGTCTAATAGTCAAATTCGAGTAAACAAAAATATAACTCTTACGTAGGACACAATTTATCATACTAATAAATTAAATCAAAACTCACAAATGATTAAACCAAGGGAACCACTTTAAATGATAATAAGATAGTCATTTAATTATATATATATATATATCCATAATATAAAAAGTATAAATCAATTATCGAATATATCTATATATATATATATCCATAATATAAAAAGTATAAATTAATTATCGAATATATCCAAAAAAATATAAAGAATTTAAAGACAACATTAAAATACGATGTAATAAAAACTCAACTTTCATTCTGGTGCATAGTTACCTCTCTAATAATATAATATATATATATATATATATATAATATACACATATATATTGTTATATACGATATCTTCACCTTTTGTAGTTAATAATTATGTATCATGGAAATAAAACTCATTTGAGAAATTTTCTTAAGAAATTGAAAATGTCCCCTTTTGTATGTCAGCAAAAAAACCAATATTTTCTATTAGTATAAGAAACGTTTATTAAAAGAACTCATTAATCTAATAATTTAAGGGATACATGAATGACTTAAGAACCGGAACAATCCGAACCTTATGAGAAACATAGCTAAAAGAAACACAAACAGCAAAAAGAAAAAGAAACCAATAACAGCAACAAGATGAGGAGGAATAGGTACAGCAATTCACCTATTAGATACTCGCAGATTGAAAGGGAGAGAGTAGGTAGAGACATAGATCAAATCCCAGACCAACACAACGTCAAAGCCTCACCTTGTTTTGAACCAATATTGCGGAGTGCAATCGATTTGTTCCTAACCACATTTAGAATTTTCCTCCGAATAGATTGATGTGGAGAAGAGATACCTTGGTGGAAACGACGATTGTGTTCCTTCCAAATTTCATATAGAGCCGCTTGCCAACCTTGGAACAAGGATAGAGTAAGGGACCTTGTAGGAGCTGCTATTGGGTGTTAGATTTTAGAGAGAAAGAGTAACCGAGAGAGAGAAAGAATGTTTAGAGAAGAAGGAGAAGTATGTTTTTCTTATTGGAATGAATGGAGGGATTACATTGTTTATATAGACAAGAGATTATATAAAGAATACATAAATTATGTAGATTGGTGGAGTGATATGTGGAGTGATTTGTGGATGATATTGACTTTAATATCAACACCTTCTAGAACTCCATCTTAGTTTAACACTCCCCCTCAAGCTTAACCGTAGAGATAAGCTTGGAACCGATAAGACTCACCTCATTAAAACCTTAGTGTGAAAAACCACTTGGGATAAAAACACACTTAAGGAAAAAGAGTATGAATCTCACGGCTACTTGATCTCTACGAGTCCGAGCTTGGAGTGTATAAACTCGCATACCTTCAAGATTGCGGCCTTGGTGAAAATGTCCGCGAGTTGATCTGAACTCCTTGTGTAACATGGTAAGATGAGTCCCTTTTCAACGGCTTGGCGCACCTTATGACAATCCACTTCAATATGTTTGGTGCGTTCGTGGAACACCGAATTGGAGGCAATGTGTATGGCCGCTTGATTGTCGCAATGCATGGTTATGGGACCTTGAGTGTTGATATCCAAATCTTTGAGTATCGCCTTAATCCATGTGAGCTCGTTTGTTAGCTTCTTCATAGCTCGATATTCGGCCTCGGCACTTGAACAAGCAACCACCTTTTGCTTCTTTGTCTTCCAAGTGACCAAATTCCCTCCTATGAAAGTACAATAGCCGGTTGTGGATCGTCTATCTCTTCTATCACCAGCCCAATCGGCATCACAATATCCTACTATCTCCGAGCTTTCATTGTGACCCATCCAAATGCCATAAGCCGCGGTTCCTTTGATGTATCTTAGAATGCGGTCTACCATGTTCCAATGGTATATCTTCGGGGCTTGCATATGTTGGCTTACTTGGTTCACGGCAAAGCACAAGTCGGGTCTCGTGATGGTCAAGTAGATTAGCTTGCCCACCATCTTCCGATATTGCCTTACATCTTCAAATAGACTATCTTCTATCTCCCCCTCTCGTTCTACCTTGTAGTTTTCTTCGAGAGGTGTCTTGGCCGGTTTTGCATCAAGCTTTCCGGCCTCACTCAAGAGATCGTGAATGTATTTCCGTTGCGAGATGAAAAGGCCCTCCTTGGATCGACAAACTTCAATTCCCAAGAAGTATTTGAGCTCGCCAAGGTCTTTGATCTCAAATACGGATTTGAGATAATCCTTGATACTTTGAATGCCCTTCTTGTTGTTTCCGGTGATGATAATGTCATCAACGTAGATGAGAATCACTACTAAGCCTTCTTGTATTTTCGAGGTAAAGAGTGTATGATCCGATTCCGATCTTTTGAACCCTCTATCTCTTAATGTCATGCTAAGCTTGTGGTACCACGCCCTTGGAGATTGTTTCAATCCGTAGATAGCCTTCCTTAGCCTTAGAACCTTCCCCGATGTAATCGAGTCTTCAAGACCCGGTGGAGGAGTCATGTATACCTCGTCTTCTAGTTCTCCTTGAAGGAAAGCATTCTTGACATCCATTTGCCATAAATCCCAATCTAGGTTTGTGGCAAGTGACAAGACAATCCTTACGGTGTGTAGCTTGGCGACGGGAGCAAATGTGTCATTGTAGTCTTCTCCATACGTTTGTGTGAATCCTCTTGCCACAAGTCTCGCCTTGTGCCTTTCAATATCTCCACTACAAAGGTATTTGATTGTGAATACCCATTTGGAGCTCACGGTCTTCTTTCCTTCCGGCAAGTCGGCTTCATCCCAAGTGTGATTTTGTACCATAGCTTTGCACTCTTCTCCTATCGCCTCTTTCCACACCTTGTGTTCCTTTGCTTCTTCGTAACTTGTTGGAATGTATTCTTGGTCAAGTTTTCCGAGGAATGCAATGTGCTTTTGAGGAATGTATGCTAGAGTGCACACGGCTTGGGTTGGATGGGCTACCGCATTGCAATTGTAGTACTTCCATGTTGATGGCGAGGACCTCTTTCTTGTGATTCTTCTTAGTGTGACCGGTTGTTGTTGCACAATGGGGCTTGGTTTGTTTGATTGTTGATCATGGGCGACCGGTTGTTGTTGCACAATGGGGCTTGGTTCGGTTGATTGTTGATCATGGGCTTCGGGCATGGCTTCGCTTGACTCGCCTTGGTCATGAACATCGGAGTGTATCTCGGTTTGGTTGCCCCCCTCATGGCCAAGGGGAGGAGACCCCTCATTAGACGTAGCGCCCTCGGCCGGTTGTGTAGGAGGGTTTGTATCGGCTGCATTCATTTGGCGTGTCCCGGCTCCGAATGTACTTGAGATCCCAAGCGTCTCTAGGATTCTTCTAAGGTTGGTGGCTCGGTCCGAGGAGGTATGGGAGAGATCTTGCAAGTCTTCCCAATCCCTTTGATCGTAGTACCCTTTTCTTTCCATAAACTTGACGTCCCGCGATACTAGGACCTTCCTTGTGTCTGGATCGTAACATTTGTATCCTCTTTGGGTGGTAGAGTATCCAATGAACATAGCCTTTGTGCTCTTGGCATCAAGCTTGTTCCGAAGCTCCCCGGGAACTAATACAAAACACACACAACCAAATACACGTAAGTGATTAAGGGAAGGTTTGGTTTTGTTGAGTACCTCAAATGGGGAGTTGTCATGAAGAATTTTGGTGGGTGTCCGATTGATGAGGTAACATGCCGAGACCAAGGCGTCACTCCAAAATTTCTTCGGGACATTGTTGTGAAACATCATGGATCGCGCGACTTCCATCAAGTGTCTATTCTTTCGTTCGGCCACACCATTTTGTTGGGGCGTATATGGACAACTTGTTTGATGGATGATGCCATGCTTTGCTAGGACTTGTTTAAAGGCATTGCTTGTATATTCCCCACCATTGTCACTTCTAAAAATTTTAATCTTAGCATTGTAATGGTTAGAGATATAAGTTTGAAAGTTAGTAAATGCCTCAAGTACTCTATCCTTAGATGGCAATAATGTTACCCAAGTATACTTCGATTTTTCATCTATAAATGTGACAAAATACTTATGATTTTCGCGTGATGTACAAGGTGAAGTCCACACGTCGGAATGGATTAAATCAAAGCAATTTTCATAGATAGTTGAAGACTTAGGAAACACCGATTTACAATGTTTACCAAGTATACAAGCTTCACATTCATCATTTTTAAACGAGATACTAGGGAACATAAGTCCTAATGCACGCGAGTGGGGATGACCTAGTCTAGCATGCCAAATTTCACTATTAATATCCGAAGAAGAAGTTGAACTAAACGAGCAAGATAATGAGGGAATGAATGATTCGTCTCTAAGCAAATATAAATCATCCTTGACACCTCCTTTTCCGAGCACCTTATGCGTCTTAATATCCTGAAATGTTACATCGTTAGGACTAAAGATAGCAAGGCAATTCAAATCGGTAGTAGCTCGTTTTACCGATAATAAGTTGGAAGTAAATGTAGGCATGTAGAATGCTTTAGACTTCTTTTCAAACAATTTAAGATTTCCTATTCCCTTAATTGGAATTTTTGTTCCGTTAGCAATCACTACATTTCCTATGGCCGATTCAACGTTATCAAGTAATTTAGCATTGCTAATCATATGATGGGATGCTCCCGAATCAATAACTATTGAATCTTTAGGATTATAGGAATAGAAAGTGGTACCGGATTCATTTAGGTTGCCTTGATGGATGGCTTTGATGAGTGCATCCAAGTCGGCTTTCCTCACGAATTCACCGAATTGTTGAGAAGTCATGTTAGCCATGACACCGTCGGCCGAGGATGTTCCGGCTTGTGATTGCTCCACCATCGGTTTTCTAGACAAGTTAGCCCTTTGTTCTTTGAATTTATTAGGCTTGAGATGTGGATGTAGAATCCAACACTTATCCTTCGAATGACCTTTCCTTTTGCAATGATCACATACCAACGTCCTTCGGTCTTCGGGCATGTACACTCCTTTGTTGGCGGTGAGAAGCTCCTTCTTTCCACCAAAGAGTCCTTGAGAGCCTTCCTCCTTTTGAATTTGAGCACACACCTCTTCAAGACTTGGAAGTTTGTTTGCTCGTAACATATGCTTGATGAGATCCGAGTAGGTAGGGTTGAGAGTCATAAGTAGTCCGAAGACTTTGTCTTGCTCGCGCCTCTCAAGTAGCACCTCCGGATCGGTTGAGCTTGGCCTAAGCATCTCTAACTCGGCCCAAAGGGATCTAAACTTCCCGAAATGTTGAGTAAACTCCATATCTTCTTGGTTGTGATCGTTGATAGCCTTCTTGATTTCAAAGACTCGGCTTAGGTTGGAGATGTTTCCGAACACCTTTTGTAAAGTGTCCCAAAGTTCCTTGGCATTCTCGCAATACGAGTAGGCTTCAAGGAGAGAGACTTCAAGCGAGTTTTGAATGATTGAGAGCACCATTTGATCCTCTTGGAACCATTGGCCTTTGTTACCATCAACAACCGTTTCCTTGCCATCTTTTTCGACCGTTGTCTTTGGTACTTCACTTGTCATAACGTGAGTCCAAAGTCCACGGCTACATAGGGCTGTCTTGGTTGTTCTTGACCATAGTAGGTAGTTGATTCCCTTGAGAACCACCGGAACAACCACAGGCCGAGAGTTGTTTGAACCTTCCATGCTTAATATAAGCTTTTATCCAATGGATAAAGAGAGATTTCTTCGAATAGATTTGAGAAAGTGGAGATAAGAATGAAGAGAGTAGCGGAAGTGATTGAGAATGAGGTTATCTAGGAGCGTAAAAGCTCTGATACCATGTTAGATTTTAGAGAGAAAGAGTAACCGAGAGAGAGAAAGAGTAACCGAGAGAGAGAGAATGTTTAGAGAAGAAGGAGAAGTATGTTTTTCTTATTGGAATGAATGGAGGGATTACATTATTTATATAGACAAGAGATTATATAAAGAATACATAAATTATGTAGATTGGTGGAGTGATATGTGGAGTGATTTGTGGATGATATTGACTTTAATATCAACACCTTCTAGAACTCCATCTTAGTTTAACATTGGGAGCCACAGAAAGATTTGATCCCATGAGGTAGGTGCATTGAAGATTAAAAGAACCTGCAGCAGAGAATGCCATATAGAATAGGAGAACGAGCATTCAAAGAATAAATGGTTTCTGGATTCATTAGCAAATGAAATTTCTTTATCGAGTAATGAATCTCCTTGATTTCATAAAATACCATTTACCTTTTCTAATAAAGAGCACGAAAATTATCTAACCACTCTCATTTGTCCAGTCGAAATGGTGCCACAATTTAAATCCATTTGAAAATTTATTGAATAGGTTACTCGACCCTAGAGAGATTAGTCGGGTGGTAAAACCCCGGATCACCTCTTGATTTTCAAAAACAAAATAAGAGCAGGAAAATATCATTATTATTCATAGTGATCTTATCATCACATTTCTCCTCGAAGACTACATCATCTTTCTATATCTATTAATAATAACAATCCTAGAAAATGAATTATAGGGTTGTGTCCTTTCGTATTCTAAGATCACGTCTTTTCGATATAAAGGGTTGTGTCCTTTCGTAAATAACCATTTTATAGTTAACAGTATATTCTAGGGTTGCGTCTTTTCGATAAAAAACTTTTTTTATGGTTATTTCCAAGGGTCGTCTTTTTCGCTTATGGTTGTGTCTTTTCGTATTCTAGTGTCGCGTCTTTTAGATATAACCGTTTTATGGTTATTTCCAATGGTTGCGTCTATGAATAATAACAATCCTAGAAAATAAATCCTAGGGTTGTGTCCTTTCTTAAATAACCGTTTTATAGTTAACAGTAAATTCTAGGGTTGCATATTTTCGATAAAACCTTTTCATGGTTATTTCCAAGGGTCGTGTTTTTTTCTTAGGGTTGTGTCCTTTCGTATTCTAAGGTCGCGTCTTTTCGATATAAAGGTTGTGTCATTTCGTAAATAACCATTTTATAGTTAATAGTATATTCTAGGGTTGCGTCTATTCGTTAAAACCTTTTATGGTTATTTCCAAGGGTCGGGTTTGTTCGCTTAGGGTTGTATCCTTTCGTATTCTAGGGTCGCGTCTTTTTGATATAACCGCTTTATGGTTATTTCAAATGGTTGCGTCTATTAATAATAACAATCCTAGAAAATGAATCCTAGGATTGTGTCCTTTCGTAAATAACTGTTTTATAGTTAACAGTATATTCAAGGGTTGCGTCTTTTCGATAAAAGCTTTTTATGGTTATTTCCAAGGGTCGTGTTTTTTCACTTAGGGTTGTGTCCTTTAGTATTCTAGGGTCGCGTCTTTTCGATATAACCGTTTTATGGTTATTTCTAATGGTTGCGTCTAATAATAATAACAATCCTAGAAAATGAATCATAGGGTTGTGTCATTTCGCAAATAATTGTTTTATAGTTATCAGTAAATTCTAGGGTTGCGTCTTTTCGATAAAATATTTTTATGGTTATTTCCAAGAGTCGTCTTTTTCGCTTAGGATTGTGTTCTTTCATATTCTAAGGTCGCGTCTTTTCGATATAACCGCTTTATGGTTATTTTCAATGGTTGCGTCTATTAATAATAAGAATCCTAGAAAATGAATCCTAGGGTTATGTCCTTTCGTAAATAACCGTTTTATAGCTAACAATATATTCTAGGGTCGCGTCTTTTCGATATAACCTTTTTATGGTTATTTCCAATGGTTGCATCTTTTTGAAAGAAATTATTGGGTTGCGTCTTCTCGGAAAAAAATCGCTCTTATTTATTTAATGTTGCATTTTCTAGCTTTTTTGTTTTTAACTCTACATATTTCTTTCGTTCACCATTTTGTTCATTTATGGCTACTAATTTTAAAATTCACTCATAGCAAAATGATAATAGAAAACGTCATTATATTATTTTAAACTTTTTTATAGTTATTAATGCATCTAAGGGTTGCTTCTTCTTGGAAAATTTTGTTTTATGGTTATTAATGCATCATAAAGTTGCATCTTAAAAAAAAACTATTTTATGGTTATTAAGGCATCCTAGAGCCGCGTTTTTTCACAAAATACATCATAGGGTTGTGTCTTTTCGATGTCATCGATTTGCTTTTCGGTTCCATCTTATTTCAAACATGACATTATAACTAGCTAGATCTCTTCATTGTCAGGTACTTGAATTTCTTTCTTTTTCATGTATAAGGTCTCTTCTGGAGAGCATTAAGTCTCTTCTAGAGATCCTTTGTTCTCTACTAGAGATCGTTCAAGAATCTTTCTTTCCTTGATATGGTCATTCTCAATTTCTGCTCTTTTTCTTTTCCGAGGATTCTTATATCTGGAACCAAATAGGTCTATCATGCTTCATGCAATCTTTAGACTCAATAGCAGTTTGATATTTTCGTTCTGGGACATCAATTCTTATTGGAGCATATGCAGCTATAGGTGGCTTCATCACTCTATTTGGGTCAGCAAATGCCTCTGGCAATTAATACGCTAAGTTCTATAATTGAATTATCTTTTGGACTTCTAATATATATTTTTTAGTCCGAGGATCATTGATAATTCATTCTTACTTATCTCTTTCTCCAGCTGTTTACTTTCTCCTGTAATATTGGAAAACTGACACACTAAAATGAGAGTCTGCAAATTGAGCCTTAAATAAATATTTCTTGGATTGCACTAGATACTTAGTTATCATTTATATCCAACATATATTCTTATCCTCCTTTGAGGTCTCATCTTAAAGCACTGTGGTGGAGCAATTTGCACATTTAAAGATTTTCATATGAGTAATATTTGGTTTCTGATCCTAAACCAATAATGATGTGGAGAACTGAGGTTAGTCGTTGGCATGATACGACTTCATACTGCTAAACCACTTTGTGTATGAACATAAGCTTCAGGATGTTCAACACATGTCTCAATGGATATTCAATAATCATCAAAGACTTTAGGCATGAATTCATCAGCATTATCAAATCGAATTCTTTAAATGAAATCTGGATCAAATAACCTCGCAAACTTCAGGTTGCGGTTTGATGACAAGGATAAATGTGAATATCTAGTCGATGCGTCCATCGACTTTATGCGTCCATTGAATCGATGCGTCTATTATAACCATAAGGTATCTAAATTTTCACATAGTGGGTGATCAGCCCACAACCATCTTCTTGTATATATTTCATAAAATTGACATAGTCCAAATTATTTTTACTGGTGAAAGCCATATTATCAGATTGCCTTATTAGCAAGCAACATCTAATAAATCATTAGGAATAATCTTTTGGTTTTTCACTGAATATTCACATGATTTTTCTTTATTTTTGCATCATCATTAAACCAGTATGACCAATCGGTTAAGCCAAACATTTAAATTCTCAGTAAACTTCTGATTTACTTTTCATTGCTAATCACTTACTCCCTTCAAGAGATATCATAATCAAAATTACTTTCTTTAGTCCATGATAATCAAGCATGGGTTTTGATAATGAAGCATGGGTTTTGATAATGAAGCATGTGTCGATAAAGTAATAAACGAGATGATAATAGAAATTTTAAAATCTAGTATGGAAAATCTTAGAGATTAATTTGACTAAAAACATATAAACATGGTATGAGATCAAGAGCTTAGAAATTGAGCGTACCCGGAAAATCCGAAGTCAACGATGGGAATTGTCGGAGAACAGAGATCGAGGCGATCACTTTAGTAGCCACTTCCTCGGCGAATTTTATTTTTATAGTCTTTTTCTTTTATATGTAAGATATCATATTCACTTCAGGGAATTGACCAAAACTAGCCAGACATGAGTAATGATTTCTCATCAATAGCTCATTATTTTTTTCTCAGCCTTAAGAAGACACGATATATAAGTTCAGAACACTCCTAAAATTCTCGTTCACGATATTGTGTCTACTGGACAACATTACTTGCGTGAAAGTTTAAGTATGCATGTTTTACCATCTTTGCATTAGCAATATTCTCTCAATATAATATCAATTTACAAGTAGTTCTTAACATAGATGAGTTATATTCACTTACAAACTTCAAATCTTGTAGTCTTAGATATGACCAATCATCACTAGTTTAGGTGATATCACATTCTGGTGATCACACATTTCCTTTAAGAATTACTTCAAAAAACTTGTAGATCTTTTATGCTCAAACAATGAACATAATCTTCTGGATGTGTCACTTATTGTCTATGTGGATTATTTAATTCTTCCCCTCGAGATGATGAAACTTCAAGTTTATCCATCTCGAATTGAATCTCACGATGAATAAATATATTATTTAAAATAACTAAATTAAAATACTAAAAACTTAAATTTAAAATTTGGAATAATATTTTTCAAAATAAATATGATATATTAAAAAAAGAACTAAAAGCAATTTATAATATATAAAAATAACTTAATATATGTAAAAAATATATATGTTTTTAATATATTTAATGTGACCGGATATCCGGACCTTGAAATTTTACTATCCGGGTCCGTTTTTCACGGATCCCAGATTTTACTATCCTTATCTGGATGGATATCCTAATTTTCGGAGCGGATCCCGGATCGAATATCGGATTATAATTCCACCCTTACTCTAAGGACACGTGTCACAATCTAAATCAATAGTTACACATGTCGCGATCTGGTGAGTTATAATTTTACATACATGTCGTATTCACGTCGAAAGCATTCAGCTTTATATAATAAGATATCATTAGCATTAAAAAATAGTTAAAAAATAATAAAACATAATTAGTAAAGAAATAAAAATATATTAACAAAAATATATGGAAAATTATATTAAAATATGGACAATTCTCAAAAATATCACAAAATAATTTTTGTTCCAAACATACCATCATTAACTTTTTTTCCAAAAGTTTTCTTTTTCGAAAAATACCACAAAATTAAAACTAAACTTTAAACCCACAAAACTAAACAATAAACTAAACCCTAAACCCTAAAAACTAAAACCTAAACCCAAACCCAAAAATTTAAATTATAAATTCTTAAAAATTATTTTTAGTGTTTGTGGTATTTTTGGAAAAACAAAAATTTTAGTGGTATTTTTGGGAAAAAAACTCAATGATGGTATGTTTGGAACAAAAACATATTTTAGTGGTATTTTAAAGAATTCCTCTTAAAATTTTGTCATTTGTCGTAATCTCATTAATATTAAGTTTGTCATATATTACACTAATAATTTTATAAATTGAAAATAATATGTCATATTTTCTTTTTTATAGTTTTTTGAATTATTATTTCTTTTTAATTGTCTAATAATATGTATTATTACTAATACTTTTATAATTGGAAAGTAATATGCCATGTTTTTCTTTTTTAATTCTTTTGATTTACTATTTTCTTTTAATTGTTTAATAATATCTTATTTTTCATTTTCTTTTACGTTATTATTATTTTTTAATTACATACAATTTGATCAAAGAAATAAATAATGTACATAAAGAATATTTACATTTTTTATATTATGTAAATTAACGACATGTGGCGCAATCTGATGAGTTACAATTTTGTCTACGTGTCGTGCTCACGTTGAGCGCATCTTACTTTATATAATAAGATAGTACACAAGATAGTGAAATTACAATATCAGAGAACCATGTTACCCTAAAAGTAAGCCAAGAAATGATTAGTAAGATACATCAAGAAGCACACATTATTTGGATCCCCTAGCTAGCGAGGCTGATGAAAGAAACAGAACTACGATTGTGACCCTTTAGAACAATTCTTCTTGGGAAATGTCGTGCTAGTTGGGGACACAACATATCGGTTCCTGATGCAGAAGTGCTAGACAAATGCTTGGAGAAATGTGGACATAGGAATCTTAAGTTTGCGTCTTGAGGAATATCATTTTTACAATCTTATTTTCTCTGAATTTCTCAAAAGTTTCATCTTACAAAGAAAGACCAACAACATACAGTCAAAAAACAATCAAGAGCACTGGTACAGTTTAATCACTCGGTAACTACTAAATGGATGGAGGTACTATAGACAATAATGATCACCAAGAATATATCTCAGAAAATCATATCAGATCTCTCATGACCCATATAGTGTCTAATCCCAACAAGGCAAAAGAATGCTCATCAACTTCCTCAATTGAAAAAGATTATTGGGAGCAGAACAAGCGATGCACAAAGTGGTCCCCAAGCTAAAATTGAGTAACAAGTAATCCTCCTTTGAGAAATGTAAATTTGTGTCCCTTGGCATATGTCTACTTTAACCAATCGAATAGTACATACGGCGATACTTGGGAGTAATAATGAAGAAGCAGATAACGATTATTGAGCTAATTACTTTTTTAACATCCAGACAAAAAACATCATACTTAGGTAAATAAGAAAGTCATATTCATATGATGATTATTAAGCTTAGTTTAACATCCAGACAATTAACATAAAAAAAAACCAATATGTTAAAATAAAGGTTAAGTTAAAAACACCAGAGAGAGAGAGAGCTTCTTCTTCTTCTTCTTTACTTGCCCTCCTTAGCATCCTTAGCCATCTTAGCCTCCTTAGCTTTCTGAATATAATACGCTAAAACAAACAAGGAATTAATGAGAGGGTTTTACTCTCTTTTTTTTTGGTTACCAAGAATCGAGAATCAAGAGCAAGCTTATGTACCTGGGACACTATAGCCACACTGCTGATGCTTGAGACATTCTTTTGTGAACGGCGGCATAACCTTATCAACTACAATCTTACATCCTTTCACATCACATTCACATCTACCATTAAGCTTCTTCGCCTTCTTAAATGCGCCTTCTTCACGAATGTAAACCAGAGATACACTGTAAAAATCAACCAAACACAAGTCTTTAGTAATTAGCATTTAATAACTCGAGATAAGTTGGCGAAAAATGGAGGAAGAAGCCACAGACTTGCTGATTTCACCGGTTTGATGGTCTTGGGGAACCCTAACTTTAGCGATCTCTCCACATGAAGAGAAATGCTTAATCAGCGCGCGCTCGATATTTTCTATAGGAAGCGAAGTGTCATATCCCATAGCAAACAACCTATATAATAATTTGATTGCAAAAGATAATATTATCAAACATGAGAAGAACACATCTTACAGATACAAAAAGAGAAGAAAATCAATTTACGGGATTTGATGAATGGCTGCACCAATAGATTCACTACCCTCTGGTTTCAGCAATTTCATCCCCTAAGGTACGAAAGATCTAATCAGAGATTCTACTACTTCGGATTCTTTTCTTCTTGTGAAGAAACCATTAATAGAGAAACATAAACAAAGGTTAAAGAGTGAGACACAAGAAAGACATAAGGAGAAGAAGATTACTTTCATGGCGAATTTCTCCATGGCGAATTTGAGATAAGAACGACGATCGCTAGGTTTTCGAGAGGCAATAGTAACCTTGAAGGTGTTTTCCAGTTTTAGGGATTTAGGTTAGAAGAAGGTTTGTATATATTTGGGTCTTCGATCTATTTTCTAGTGCTTGCTCAGATTATACTTTCCGTCCAAAATAAAATTCCAAATCTAATTACACCCGAATTAAAACTTTAAAATTTAATTACACATAAATATTGGTTTTATTGGTTTATGACCTAAAATACCTAACCATTTAAAACCAAATTAAATCAATGCCAAACCACTTACATTAAACCAAATTTAAAACACTAAACCGTGTTTGATTCCTAAATCTATAGCCGAGGAATGAAACGCTGCTTCATTCCTCTTGAAATCAAAATCATCATCGTCTGCTTGAGGAATAGATTTGGGAAAGACAATTTTTTTATTTTTATTACCGGATCTTTCGTTTTCAGATTCCAGAATACAAATTTTATTTTTCTTTTCTTTCGCCGCCATGAGTTCCTTGATGCAGATCGTTAATGAGAAGCAAGTTGAAATTTTTATTTGATTTTGACGAACCCAGAAACCCGACGATCCCGACAAACCCAGAAACCCAACAATTCCAAGCCAATAATCTTCTTCCTCATATCCGTCGACAATCGTAGCCAGATCTGATAATATGATCCTCATCTCAACTTCTGTACAACCTTTCGCCGTCGTTGGAAGCTCGAATCGACAGAGCGGACAAGAGGAACAATGTAATTGGAGTGATATATATATGCTACACGGCAATTGGACTCTGCTCCGACACCGAAAACGAGAACCCACCCGACCCGAATCCGAATTTATCACTGAAAAATTTTGAAATGGGTAGAGCAATTTCCTCCTCTTCCCGTCCTCTTCTTCTTCTTCTTCTCTTCTCTGTTCTTATGGGTTTCACAACAAACCCATAAAAACAAAAATAAAAAAGGAAGAATTTTTTTGTTGTACAACTTCTCTCTTCTAAAACGAAAAAATATAATTTTCTCTTTTTATCCAGAACAAAATGATGATGATTATTGACAAAAAACAAAGATTTCACAGTTGGACTAATATCCATTAGGGATTGGGTTCATCTACAACCTACTTATCACAGGTACGCTTAACAATTCAATTTCGATTTCAGCAAGAGATGTCGATTTGGGAAAAAAAATTCTACGGTTCTTGGTTTGGGAATTTTTGATTTTGGGTTTATTAAAGATAGGTTTTGGTATTTCGGATCTTAATCGGGTCGTATTTCGGTTTTAATCCGGTTTAGTGTCAATTCAATTGGTTAAGATTTAATTCAAATCAGTAAACCATCATTAACCGATATATGTGGGTTCTGGGGTTTCGAACTTTCATATAGTGGATATATAGGTTTCGAACTTTATTTCCAGAGACATATAGATAGAGAGTATAGTTTGAACGACATATATGATGATATCATATTTTTCGTGGGGAAATAAATCGTCGATCCTATATATTTAACATCAAACGATTGGGCCATGAATTTAGTTCGGGCCTCGACTGAGCCCATATTTATAAAAAATTTAATGATAAGTTTAAAAAATATTTATAAGGGATAAGTTTAAAAAATATTTATAAGTGAGTTGAATTCAATAGTCAATCAAAAGAAAACAATTATGCAGATAAATTAAGATTTAATTATTTTTGCCATGTAATCATAACACATAAGCAAATTTACTGATATTGTGTAAAAAATGCCATGTCACATTTGACATTACCATTACACGTTATAATTTTCGGCCAGTAAAATTAAAACAAGCGACTTTTCAATAAATAGTATAGATTATATAATTTGATTTAATCCAATTAAGATTATCCTAAATATATATAATTCTCCATTTCTTGATAATAAAGCTAAAATTTTCTCTTTTCTGGATAAATCCAAACACAAGATATGATATAGTGAATTTTAATTTACTTTCAAATTTAAACCAAAAAAACAAATTTTCGTATTTTTATATAAACTACTCAAACAACGAAAATAACTCTAGAAACAAAAATCATATCTCTCTAACTTACATAATAGACCAATTCACAGGTCAAATACTTTTTGATGGAAAAAATATATATGTTAAGTGTTGGCGGTTTATGGTTAGTAATTTAATTACTTGAGTTATTATTTTATAGAATTAATTTTGATTAATATTTATATATTATATATTTTAATTATATCTAATTAAAAGAAATTCAATTATGACCTTCCATAGTTATTATCATTTTGCATTTTACTGTTATGGTTTAATCACACACTAACACAACTTTCACCTGTTTAAAATTGAACTAAACAAAAAGTGTAAACATTCCTAAACTTACACGAACTATATAATTTGCATAACTAAAATAAATGGCCAAATTATTATAATCATTACGTCCTCACAAAACAAAATAGCAACTATAATACATAAAAACATATTTACCGTATGGAAAAATCGTCTAATTCTATATAAGAATTCTCCTGTACGATGAGCCCTGCTCGACACCAGCCCCTAGGCGCCACAAAGGAATCCCAGGCCGACTCATGCTCCCACGACAGGACCCATTGGTAACTAGACAAATCAGGACCCTGACAACCGTGTGTTGGAGGCCACACGCGTGCAGATCCGAGATATAGCCATCGAGCGCGACTGGGAGATCGAAGGTATGGAGACATGTCTCCGGCACATGAGCTTCAGGGTCCACCGAGCCATAAGCTCGATGACAGAGATATACCGGTTGCTCGAGGAGACACAATGGACTCCGTTCACGGCCCGTATAGCTAATACTCCAGTCCGGCACGTCGGAAACTCAAAATTCCGATGTACAAAGGAAACTCGGATCCAAGACATCATATAACCGCATTCACAATAGCGATGGGTCGAGCCCAGTTCCCTACAGAAGAGCGCGATGCCGGGCAATGTCAGCTGTTCATAGAGCATCAGCGGTGTCGCGCTAAACTGGTTCTCAAGACTGGGCGCTGATTCAATCGACAACTTTCAGCAGCTATCCACGGCATTTTAAAATCATTATTCAATGTTTATGCAGAAAGGAGCCTCAAATGCCGACCTCTGGACGCCCAAGGGCCAAAGGAGTCACTGCGGATATTCATGAGCAGGTTCAAGACGATTGTTTTCGGGATAACAGTAGCATATTCAGAAGCATTAGCGGCATTAACAAACACTCTGTGGTACGAGTCCAAATTCCGCGAAGACCTAAAGATTAACGAGGCCCAAACTCTTGAAAATGCAATGCATTGAGCCACTAAGTTCATTGAGCTAGAAGAGGACATGGTGGTCATGGCCAAGTGGCATTCGTCCATGAAATCCTCGACCCCAAAAGAGAAATCCCAAGACGAACACGAGCCCCGTCAGCATTATTACAGAGAATACCGTATGGAAGATCGAAGAAAGAAAGCCGTTGTGTACAGTATGAGCAACGCGCAGCCATCGTTAACCAAAAAATTCTGTAATAAATACCACCGGGGTGACGAACCGAAAGAAGAGCAGAAAACGTATGCGATTACCACAAAAGGATATAGACAAGCTTAGATGATGCATATGCCTCGTGAATTAGCTGGATTGACGTGATTACATTTTGAGATGTATGTGGTTGTTATTACAATTTATAAATTTATAAACGTGCTTGTATATAATGTTGAATGTATACCTTTTATGTCTATTTTATGCATTGTCCATTTAAAAACATATATATGCTTTGTCTGTGCAAATGTGGGAGAACGGCTTATTCATACATCAATTATTGGCCACGCTTACAGGACGAACATGAACTGCATACCTGTGCGAATTTATACATCAACTCATACAATTTGGCTAAAACATACATTGACAAGTCAACAGTGCTGAGTCAGTTGCCACGTTACTGAGTCATCAATAGCCAGCTGACGTGGCAGCTGAATCATCAGCCACGTCATCAAAATATTTTAGTCATAAAAAAATTAAAACTACACTTAATTTAAAAATATTTTTAATCATAAAAACATAAAAATTACAATTAATTTATTCTATATGTAGTTATTTTTCTTGATTTAAATAGAAATTTACTTTGCACTAGAAAGAAAATGCCAGGGTTGAAAGAGAACGAGAATGCTAAAAGTGAAAAATGTACATGTCGTGTGTCGTATCACTAGTTTGCCATTGAGAAATTTCAAAAATCTATTATCTTTTACAAAAATGTCAAATTTACATTCTCTTTCAACCCTTTCTCGAATCTCATAAGATTTGAGGGACGAAAAATCTTCGAAATGCATATATCCGATATTTCGAGTGACTTTAACGGATATTTTCTGGTGCACGTATATCTAGTCTCAAGAAGCCGATGCCCATAGAATACTTTTGGAAAAGTAAATTTCTATTTAAATCAAGAAAAATAAATACATATAAAATAAATTAATTATAATTTTTATGTTTTTATGATTAAAAATATTTTTAAATTAAGTGTAATTTTAATTTTTTTATGACTAGAAATATTTTGATGACGTGGCTGATGATTCACGACATGTACATTTTTCACTTTTAGCATTCTCGTTCTCTTTCAACCCTGACATTTTTTTTCTGGTGCAAAATAAATTTCTATTTAAATCAAAAAAAATAACTACATATAAAATAAATTAATTGTAATTTTTATGTTTTTATGATTAAATTTTTTTTAAAATTAATTGTAATTTTAATTTTTTATGACTAAAAATATTTTGATGACTATTGATGACTCAGTGACGTGACAGCTGACTCAGCACTGTTGACTTGTCAATGTATGTTTTAGCTAAATTGTATGAGTTGAGGTATGAATTAATTGTAATTAATAAAAATTACAATTAATTTATTCTATATGTAGTTATTTTTCTTGATTTAAATAGAAATTTACTTTGCACTAGAAAGAAAATGCCAGGGTTGAAAGAGAACGAGAATGCTAAAAGTGAAAAATGTACATGTCGTGTGTCGTATCACTAGTTTGCCATTGAGAAATTTCAAAAATCTATTATCTTTTACAAAAATGTCAAATTTACATTCTCTTTCAACCCTTTCTCGAATCTCATAAGATTTGAGGGACGAAAAATCTTCGAAATGCATATATCCGATATTTCGAGTGACTTTAACGGATATTTTCTGGTGCACGTATATCTAGTCTCAAGAAGCCGATGCCCATAGAATACTTTTGGAAAAGTAAATTTCTATTTAAATCAAGAAAAATAACTACATATAAAATAAATTAATTGTAATTTTTATGTTTTTATGATTAAAAATATTTTTAAATTAAGTGTAATTTTAATTTTTTTATGACTAGAAATATTTTGATGACGTGGCTGATGATTCACGACATGTACATTTTTCACTTTTAGCATTCTCGTTCTCTTTCAACCCTGACATTTTTTTTCTGGTGCAAAATAAATTTCTATTTAAATCAAGAAAAATAACTACATATAAAATAAATTAATTGTAATTTTTATGTTTTTATGATTAAATTTTTTTTTTAAATTAATTGTAATTTTAATTTTTTATGACTAAAAATATTTTGATGACTATTGATGACTCAGTGACGTGACAGCTGACTCAGCACTGTTGACTTGTCAATGTATGTTTTAGCTAAATTGTATGAGTTGAGGTATGAATTAATTGTAATTAATAAAAATTAAAATTAATTTATTCTATATGTAGTTATTTTTCTTGATTTAAATAGAAATTTACTTTGCACTAGAAAGAAAATGCCAGGGTTGAAAGAGAACGAGAATGCTAAAAGTGAAAAATGTACATGTCGTGTGTCGTATCACTAGTTTGCCATTGAGAAATTTCAAAAATCTATTATCTTTTACAAAAATGTCAAATTTACATTCTCTTTCAACCCTTTCTCGAATCTCATAAGATTTGAGGGACGAAAAATCTTCGAAATGCATATATCCGATATTTCGAGTGACTTTAACGGATATTTTCTGGTGCACGTATATCTAGTCTCAAGAAGCCGATGCCCATAGAATACTTTTGGAAAAGTAATTTCTATTTAAATCAAGAAAAATAACTACATATAAAATAAATTAATTGTAATTTTTATGTTTTTATGATTAAAAATATTTTTAAATTAAGTGTAATTTTAATTTTTTTATGACTAGAAATATTTTGATGACGTGGCTGATGATTCACGACATGTACATTTTTCACTTTTAGCATTCTCGTTCTCTTTCAACCCTGACATTTTTTTTTCTGGTGCAAAATAAATTTCTATTTAAATCAAGAAAAATAACTACATATAAAATAAATTAATTGTAATTTTTATGTTTTTATGATTAAATTTTTTTTTTAAATTAATTGTAATTTTAATTTTTTATGACTAAAAATATTTTGATGACTATTGATGACTCAGTGACGTGACAGCTGACTCAGCACTGTTGACTTGTCAATGTATGTTTTAGCTAAATTGTATGAGTTGAGGTATGAATTAATTGTAATTAATAAAAATTACAATTAATTTATTCTATATGTAGTTATTTTTCTTGATTTAAATAGAAATTTACTTTGCACTAGAAAGAAAATGCCAGGGTTGAAAGAGAACGAGAATGCTAAAAGTGAAAAATGTACATGTCGTGTGTCGTATCACTAGTTTGCCATTGAGAAATTTCAAAAATCTATTATCTTTTACAAAAATGTCAAATTTACATTCTCTTTCAACCCTTTCTCGAATCTCATAAGATTTGAGGGACGAAAAATCTTCGAAATGCATATATCCGATATTTCGAGTGACTTTAACGGATATTTTCTGGTGCACGTATATCTAGTCTCAAGAAGCCGATGCCCATAGAATACTTTTGGAAAAGTAAATTTCTATTTAAATCAAGAAAAATAACTACATATAAAATAAATTAATTGTAATTTTTATGTTTTTATGATTAAAATATATTTAAATTAAGTGTAATTTTAATTTTTTTATGACTAGAAATATTTTGATGACGTGGCTGATGATTCACGACATGTACATTTTTCACTTTTAGCATTCTCGTTCTCTTTCAACCCTGACATTTTTTTTCTGGTGCAAAATAAATTTCTATTTAAATCAAAAAAAATAACTACATATAAAATAAATTAATTGTAATTTTTATGTTTTTATGATTAAATTTTTTTTTAAAATTAATTGTAATTTTAATTTTTTATGACTAAAAATATTTTGATGACTATTGATGACTCAGTGACGTGACAGCTGACTCAGCACTGTTGACTTGTCAATGTATGTTTTAGCTAAATTGTATGAGTTGAGGTATGAATTAATTGTAATTAATAAAAATTAAAATTAATTTATTCTATATGTAGTTATTTTTCTTGATTTAAATAGAAATTTACTTTGCACTAGAAAGAAAATGCCAGGGTTGAAAGAGAACGAGAATGCTAAAAGTGAAAAATGTACATGTCGTGTGTCGTATCACTAGTTTGCCATTGAGAAATTTCAAAAATCTATTATCTTTTACAAAAATGTCAAATTTACATTCTCTTTCAACCCTTTCTCGAATCTCATAAGATTTGAGGGACGAAAAATCTTCGAAATGCATATATCCGATATTTCGAGTGACTTTAACGGATATTTTCTGGTGCACGTATATCTAGTCTCAAGAAGCCGATGCCCATAGAATACTTTTGGAAAAGTAAATTTCTATTTAAATCAAGAAAAATAACTACATATAAAATAAATTAATTGTAATTTTTATGTTTTTATGATTAAAAATATTTTTAAATTAAGTGTAATTTTAATTTTTTTATGACTAGAAATATTTTGATGACGTGGCTGATGATTCACGACATGTACATTTTTCACTTTTAGCATTCTCGTTCTCTTTCAACCCTGACATTTTTTTTCTGGTGCAAAATAAATTTCTATTTAAATCAAGAAAAATAACTACATATAAAATAAATTAATTGTAATTTTTATGTTTTTATGATTAAATTTTTTTTTTAAATTAATTGTAATTTTAATTTTTTATGACTAAAAATATTTTGATGACTATTGATGACTCAGTGACGTGACAGCTGACTCAGCACTGTTGACTTGTCAATGTATGTTTTAGCTAAATTGTATGAGTTGAGGTATGAATTAATTGTAATTAATAAAAATTACAATTAATTTATTCTATATGTAGTTATTTTTCTTGATTTAAATAGAAATTTACTTTGCACTAGAAAGAAAATGCCAGGGTTGAAAGAGAACGAGAATGTTAAAAGTGAAAAATGTACATGTCGTGTGTCGTATCACTAGTTTGCCATTGAGAAATTTCAAAAATCTATTATCTTTTACAAAAATGTCAAATTTACATTCTCTTTCAACCCTTTCTCGAATCTCATAAGATTTGAGGGACGAAAAATCTTCGAAATGCATATATCCGATATTTCGAGTGACTTTAACGGATATTTTCTGGTGCACGTATATCTAGTCTCAAGAAGCCGATGCCCATAGAATACTTTTGGAAAAGTAAATTTCTATTTAAATCAAGAAAAATAACTACATATAAAATAAATTAATTGTAATTTTTATGTTTTTATGATTAAAAATATTTTTAAATTAAGTGTAATTTTAATTTTTTTATGACTAGAAATATTTTGATGACGTGGCTGATGATTCACGACATGTACATTTTTCACATTTAGCATTCTCGTTCTCTTTCAACCCTGACATTTTTTTTCTGGTGCAAAATAAATTTCTATTTAAATCAAGAAAAATAACTACATATAAAATAAATTAATTGTAATTTTTATGTTTTTATGATTAAATTTTTTTTTAAAATTAATTGTAATTTTAAGTTTTTATGACTAAAAATATTTTGATGACTATTGATGACTCAGTGACGTGACAGCTGACTCAGCACTGTTGACTTGTCAATGTATGTTTTAGCTAAATTGTATGAGTTGAGGTATGAATTAATTTATTCTATATGTAGTTATTTTTCTTGATTTAAATAGAAATTTACTTTGCACTAGAAAGAAAATGCCAGGGTTGAAAGAGAACGAGAATGCTAAAAGTAAAAAATGTACATGTCGTGTGTCGTATCACTAGTTTGCCATTGAGAAATTTCAAAAATCTATTATCTTTTACAAAAATGTCAAATTTACATTCTCTTTCAACCCTTTCTCGAATCTCATAAGATTTGAGGGACGAAAAATCTTCGAAATGCATATATCCGATATTTCGAGTGACTTTAACGGATATTTTCTGGTGCACGTATATCTAGTCTCAAGAAGCCGATGCCCATAGAATACTTTTGGAAAAGTAAATTTCTATTTAAATCAAGAAAAATAACTACATATAAAATAAATTAATTGTAATTTTTATGTTTTTATGATTAAAAATATTTTTAAATTAAGTGTAATTTTAATTTTTTTATGACTAGAAATATTTTGATGACGTGGCTGATGATTCACGACATGTACATTTTTCACTTTTAGCATTCTCGTTCTCTTTCAACCCTGACATTTTTTTTCTGGTGCAAAATAAATTTCTATTTAAATCAAAAAAAATAACTACATATAAAATAAATTAATTGTAATTTTTATGTTTTTATGATTAAATTTTTTTTTTAAAATTAATTGTAATTTTAATTTTTTATGACTAAAAATATTTTGATGACTATTGATGACTCAGTGACGTGACAGCTGACTCAGCACGGTTGACTTGTCAATGTATGTTTTAGCTAAATTGTATGAGTTGAGGTATGAATTCGCACAGATATACCGTTCATGTCCGTCCTGTAACCGTGACCAATAATTTGTTATATGAATAAGCCGTTCTCCCGTGAAAATGTATTTTGATGATGTGGCAGCTGATGTGGCTGATGATTCAGCTGTCTCGTCAGCTGGCTATTGATGACTCAGTGACGTGGCAGCTGACTCAGCACTGTTGACTTGTTAATGTATGTTTTAGCTAAATTGTATGAGTTAATATATGAATTCGCATAGATATACTGTTCATATTAATCCTGTAACCGTGATCAATTAATTGGTGTATGAATAAACTGTTATCCCGTGGAAATGTAGGTGTGAATATTCGAAGGGACTATTGCTTTAGCGGGTGGACATTTGATAACGACGAATGATGTATTGAAGTAAATATATTAATAGCTGCCGATGAATGATGTATTGAAGTAAAAAAAATATTAAACGACAAAAAGAAAAATAAGTAAAAATATTATTTTCTTCGAAGCAAATGAAATAACTCCTTAATTAAAATTTGTTGATATAATATTAGCGAGTACATTAAAAAAACATAGTAAACCCCAAAATTGAGGACGGCAGAGGAAACAAAAATTTATATCAATTCCACAATTAATAAAAATATCTATATATCAATTCCAGACCAAAATTTTCGAATGTGTAGATTTAGGTATGGTTTTGTATTTTATTTTAAATGATAAATTTTCTTCATATTATTGTTAGTTGTAACAATGTATGATCTGGATCACAGTAATTATTTAATATATAGTTTACGTATGTTCTTGATAGATATGGATAACTTTTATTAAATTATGAATCTAATATACTGATTTAGCACAAATTTTTTTTAATTAATATCATTTGTAGTCGAGATTATTCGCTGGGTCATTTGGAGTTTGCAGTTCCGGAAAGTCTTGCGAGTTTAGCTGATGATCACGCTTCTCTATCATTCCAAGTTTTCCTAACATTTGTTCGTTAATTTGGTTCGAGTGCAAATCCAAAAATTTTATTTTCAAATGCAAGTTTCAAAACCACAAACGAAAGAAATTGAAAATCATAACAATTTATTTTTACGTATTTGATTATCTATTCTCTACACTAATAGTTAAAAAAATAAAACCAAATCAAAACAAAATCGGACCACTGATCAGACAACTAATTAACAATATCTTATATATTTGTGAACTTATATTAGAATACTAACCTCTTTTCTCTTCATGTGGTTGTGAAATCTACAACGTGTAAGATTTATATTAAAATGAGCAATTTGCATTAGCTTGCTGTTTCCTAATTAAGAAATTGTTGATCACTTGAAAAGTGATATACTTTCTTCTAAAACTATTTATAGCACATTTGTACACTAACCCTAATTAAATGTCCTTTTCTTATCTTTGTATAAAGTTAATTTCTTATAACAGAGGGAATTTAAGACAAATTAATGCTAATCGTATAACTAGTCTATTTGCATTAGCAAGCGAAAGGAGTTTGAGAAAAATGAAATGTTTTATATAAAAATTGATCCATGAATCTGGTTCTATTGAACTAATCAGATACAAAATCTGAACAGATCTTCCAAGGTGTGATAGATCTAATCTAATCCTTCCGCACAAAAATAAATAAAATAAAAATTAGATCGGATCATATTATAAATCACGGCCGTATACAGACATAAAATGACTTTTCAAAGAAAAACATTACTAATATAATATATCAGCAAAATGAAATTTGTTATATAGTACTATTATAATTAAATGTTCCATTATACAGTTGCTTGATAAATAAGATATAAATATATTTTCTTAGCCGTGTTTTAGAGTTGCCATGGGAATGTTCAAACTACAAAAAATAAATTAATTACTCTAACACAAAACAAAATAAAATATAGAAACAAAAGAAGAATAATAATTAATAAAAGGCAGAAGGGCATGGGAATCGCATTTGCATTTATATTCTCCTCTATATATATAAATAGTAACACAATTCCAAAGTGTGGTCTCATTCATCATAATAATCATAAAACTTCCCTTTTAAGCTCTGGAGAGAGAGAGAGAGAGAGAGAGAGATGGAAGAGACAAAATCGAGATTCAAGAGGATCTGTGTCTTCTGTGGAAGCAGTTCCGGTAGAAAACCTTCTTACCAAGAAGCTGCTATTCAATTGGGTAACGAGTTGGTACGTTCTCTCTTCTCAAATCTCTCTCTCTCTCTCTCTCTCTCTACACACATATATATAGTTTTATACAAACATATATACATTCATATTCACAAGTATACATTCTTTAACATCTTGTTGTGTCATTTGTAAGTACAGAGCTTTTGAGAATTGGTTTTTTTTTACTATTTGTTTGGTAAAAGGTTGATTGATTGAAAAAGTAAGATAAACTCGAAAATGAAGATTTGATTTTGAGATACGAACTCAGATTCTTCTTTGAAACATTGGGTTATTATGGGCTTTGATTGTGTGTTGCAACGAACAATGATGAATCTACCAAACGTGTGGATGCTGATTTTTTTTTTTTTTTTTGTGAAATCAAATTTTGTGTTAAGGTTTTTATTGTTATTGGCATGAAAGAGAGATGAGAAAATAGTAACTTCTACTATGCTTAGCTGTAACCCGCCTGTCACTCGAGCAGCACTCTTGCATGATCTCTTTTATTTATTTATTTTAAATTTTATTTTTCAGTAATTTACATTATTACACACACACACACAAATATCTTGTTTTTCCATAACTCTGAGGTTTCCTATTATTTTTCTTAAACCTAAACTTAAGTTTCCAAGTAAAACCAATGATTTTCTTTACGGGAAAGATAAATAATAATGACAGTTTTTTAGTGCCTCGAGGGGGCAAAAAAACCAAAAAATGTTCGTTGGAAGAATAATGACTCTATGTACAAAGCGTGTGTTGTGGGGTGTACTACTTCTTCAACAACACAAAAAAAATATATATATATATATATATAGATATTAATAATTAGAACCCCCTTGTACTAAATATTTGATTGATCTGTAGGTAATAATAATAGTATTAATAGGATGGTGACAATTGGAATTAGGATTGATGATGATGAGCTTTTTTCTTTTTCTTTTTTCTTAATTGAGATTTGATATTTGATGTGGTAGCTTCTTTTTGGGGTCGATTGTGGATTTGGGTTTGCGACACGTGTTCATTTTCATCATGAAAACTCTGTTATCATAAATAAATGCAATATAATATTATTATAATCAATTAAAGAAATCGATGGTGGGAATGTGGTTGAAGGTGGAGAGAAGGATTGATTTGGTATACGGAGGTGGCAGCGTGGGGCTTATGGGTCTCGTCTCTCAAGCTGTTCATCATGGTGGTCGCCATGTTCTAGGGTTTGCTCTCTCTCTCTCTCTCTCTCTCTCTCTCTCTCTCCTCTCCTCTCTTTACATTCACACATCTCTATGTATGTACATATCTACTCTATTCATATGATATGATGCATTTGCTAGTTCCAAGTACCCCATTACTCATCATTGTGTTTCTAAACATTTAACTGTTAATGATGACTATCTACATGATGCCTAGTAGTTGCTAAATGAACCTATTATTTGTTGCAATATGGAATTTGATCATCGATTAATCTTGGTTTACAAGAAGAGAATACTTGAATCTAATAAGAAAGGTAAACATAACAACGACAAAAAAGGATATGTGCATGTTTCCTTGGTCCAAAAATGTCTCTTTGCTTTTTAAATCATTTACTATCAACTAGTGTATGTGGTATGTTCTGATGAGAGAATCCCGTTTCAATTATCTATAACCAAAATTGTCGACTTTCTTACTTTTTTTTCTTCTAACTAATTCTAGATTTAAATCTAAACCGGTTGGGTTTTTTTTTATATTGAGAAGTACATCATTACTAACCGGTGTCTTATCTAATCTCTTGTAGGGTCATTCCAAAAACCTTGATGCCAAGAGAGGTATGCACCAAATAAAGCTCTATTGAATGAAACCTTTTATTTTTGTTGGAGTTGGTATTAAATTAGTATTATTGAGATAGAAATTGCCTTGTAATGATCTACATAAATTAGTGGTAGGACCAAAAAGAGGAATGATTGAGACTTGGAGCGTTTTTTGGTTTCCTTCACGATACATCTCCTTGACCAACTAATATATTTATATATGTAAAAACCACAATAAAAAGACCATATAATATAATATATAAAATATTTTGCGGTGTTCACATTTTAGAGGCAATAATAAAGAGAAACATTTTAAAAAATGGTATTTAATAATTTGCAGATAACCGGTGAGACCATCGGAGAAGTGAAGGCCGTCGCTGATATGCATCAAAGGAAAGCCGAAATGGCTCGTCAAGCCGATGCCTTCATTGCCCTTCCTGGTTTGTAATCCATTGTTTTTCCTATATAGTTAAACTCAATTCCATTAGAGAAATTTGTAATAAATCTAAAATATATCGAATCAAATTTTTGGTAAATTGTTAGGTGGGTATGGTACGTTGGAAGAATTGCTGGAAGTCATTACATGGGCTCAACTCGGAATCCACCGTAAGCCGGTACGTAATCAGGGAAATAAATTTCTCGGTTTCGGATTATATAACTAATTTTTAGAAGATACAAATTTATATATGATATGAGCATGCATTATTGTTATGAGTTACGACCGGAATATGCGTGTTGAACATTTTTTCTCTTATTTAAACCTTCAGTGTTTTATTAATTTAGTATAATGTTTGGTTTTAATTTGACTGAATGAAGATACAAATGGTTGCATATGGTACGTCGTAATAATCACATGGAACAAGATTCTTTTTGGGATTCTTTATTCCGCCATAACTTTTTCTGTACTATTCCAATTTATAATTTTAATCTAATTGTGTACACATTCTAAGAGCATGTAACTTTATATAATCATTTTGGCATGAATTTAAAAAACGATGTGTTGTCACGACGTACGACTACATAACCCTGATTGTGAGACCGGAAGCTTCCCATGTCGTAATCTTTTATATTACTATATAAGATGTTTGGTTTCTAAACATTATTTTCGGTCAATAATTTTTGACAGGTGGGTCTTCTTAACGTGGATGGTTACTACAACTCGCTGTTAACATTTATCGACAAGGCCGTAGACGAAGGATTTATATCTCCAATGGCTCGTAGAATCATTGTCTCTGCACCAAACGCTAAAGAGTTAGTTCGACAACTCGAGGTATAATGAGTTTATTACATTTATAACCGCAAGACCTCGGACCGAAACCTAGTTAATTCATCAATACATAAATGGTTTATTGATTGTACTCGAAAATGTTGTTGTAGGAATATGAACCGGAGTTTGATGAGATAACATCGAAATTGGTTTGGGATGAAGTGGATCGGCTTAGTTATGTACCGGGTTCGGAGGTTGCTACGTAAGGATTTAAGGATCAAATGTGTTTTGGGGGAAGTTTTTTGTTGGGGGGTAAAAGCAGTGTACAGCGGTATTGAAGTTTTTTTTAACATCAGAAGGAAAGGTCGGAAAGGAGACAAAAAAAGTATTGGGGTCGTTTTGATAACATTATTTTGTAGGGGGGTTTAATGTGAAAAGTGGCTAAACCACGTGGGTAACTGCTAACCGCGTGTATGCCAAACCCCACCAATTCCCACTTGTCTTTGTACATTTTGATTAATGGTTAAGAACAAAAAAAAGGATAGGGATATTTAAAGAAATGACAAAACGATCCTTTTCTTTTGTATATTTTATAATTTTATATATATCATCTTCTAATTTTTCTGGTGTCCAAGTACATTTACTTCAAAAAAAACTCAATTATTTATTTCATCAAAAAAATAATATCGATTGATTGCTTTATTCAGGATCAATATTAGAGAATATTCCGAGTATGCGTATACGTATATACAACATAAAATAGTTGTCGGCTAAAAATGGAGATTAGCTTTATAAGCACTTAGATTAAACAAATTGATAGCAAAATCATCTAAATCCATAGACCTGATCTCACATGATGTTTTTCTAATTAATTATTATTGTATGGTCAAATACTCTACACAACTGAAAAACTTAAAACATAGGGAAACATACACATTCCTTTATTTTATTCAATTTCAGTAGAATCACATAGCAGAGACAGAAGAAATGAGGACAGATCAGTAAAAATAAGATTTTTAAACAAATGTTTTTTGGCAAAAAATAACAAATAAAGCTCCAACATAAGAAAAGATTAAAAATGCCTCTGCTTTTTCACCAAGCATATGTCATATGTTCTATTTAGCCTCTAAATAGCTGAATTTTTTATAAATTTGCTCAGTTTGGGGTCAGGTTTCATTGATTTCTCCCTGGTCTTCAATCTCGCGGGACAAACCTCGTCCGGGTTTTCTTGAACATACTGTAATGCCAACAAAACAATTCGCAATTAAAAAAAACACATCATGCATCCAAACCCTAAATTCGAAAGAATGTCTCTCTCTCTCTCACAATGAAGTTTTTGAGTGAGTTTTGTTCTTTATTTACTTGGAGGGTTCTCATTGTCTCATCAACGCTTCGGCCAATACCGAGGTTGTTGATGGTGGAATGCTGAATGACTCATTCCTTGTCGGTGATGAAAAGCCCTCTCAATGCGTGAACTACATGAACATGAAATGAAACTTTGCATTGTCTCAGAGATACTTGAATAAAGAAATGAAACCTCATGTGTTCTTGAGAAACCAACTAATCTGTGGAACAAACAAAAGTGACTACCAATGGGTAGAAAAAGAGAATCACATACTTTTTCCTAATGTACTCAGAGAGCTTCACCTGAAAACCATAATACGTCATTACCTATTTACCTTAGCTTATGACACTAACTAGCTAGAAGCGGCAGTTATGGTCCAACACTATAAAAGAAGGTTATATGGATCAAAAACTGCCTCTGCCTCAAAATCATTCTGAAATACGCATTGATCATCATAAAGTCGTTAACTTTTGCCACACACACATCAAATATGCTCTAAGTGGTCTTATATTTTTCTCGCAATTTCACTAAGCGAGACTGAAAGGGACTTCTTGTTTCAGCCAAATGCGAATTTATTTTTACAAAATCACAACGTTCGAAATCATTTTTCCCATCTTTGATTCAACCCGCAATCGCATAACTAGGAAGAAGAGAAGTTCGATGAACCAACATGTTTAAAATGTATATGCACACATATTTTTTGTTGTTAATTGGTTGATATATTGCATTTGGATCATACTTTTATAATTGAATCAAAACATTTTTTAAATTACATTGGTTGTATATTATAAATTACTGATAAAGTCTAGGATAAGAATGATTCTTTTGGTTGGTTGGATACGAATATATTTCATCTAAGCTTCATATCCACATCTTTGATATATAATGTCTATGTATACCTTTTAGTTTATAAAATTATGCAATTGTTGGTTTTTAATACTATTTGGGTGGTAACTTACACAGTGAAGAAACTCACAACAATAATAATAGAAAATAGAAAAAGATAGTAGAAAATTTCTTCTATTTTGTAATTTGTCTATCTTCCAACAAAAATAATTCAGAAAAAATTAAAAATAAAGTAAACGTCTCATTATTATTATTCACAAAGATAGTGACAAATGTCCATATTATAGAGATCAATAATTGGTCCTCCATATTTACACATAACCCACAAATTTTCGCAGAAAACAACAAAAACAAGAGACTATGGAGATTCCGCCGTCACAATCTCCGACGACGCCGCTCCGCCGTAGAAATTCCATAGCCACGACGACGGCTTTGATCACTTCGGATATCCCTTTCGCGATCGATTCGTCGTCTCCGTCGTCGTTCGATTTCGAGCTCATCACTCTGAAACCATCTTCCTTCGTAGCTTACACATCTCTCAGAGATATCCTCTCGTCTCCGAATAGCTCGTCCGTCAACTTACCGGCGATCAACGGTAGCAGCTCTCCCGTCTTATCCACCGTCGGAGATATCTCGATTCGTAATCGTCTCGTTAAGCAAGCCGCTCGGTCTTATCTCCAGCCAACGGCGTTAACTTCATCGGAAGGCTCGCCTGGATCTCAATTCCTCCGCCGCGTATGGCTCCACTTCTCCGCCGGAATACAGTTCCTGAGACGCATGTTTGATTGGATTTTCCAGTCAATTCGTATTCCTCTGATTGTCAAATAGCTTCTGTAAATTTCCGTTTTGGAGATAAATTTCTCGGAGAGAAAATTGCAGATTTTTCAGGAGTTGAATGAACAAAACTGTTTGTATACAATAAAGTGTTGCGAAAAATCAAAAGGGTATTCAAAGGAAACAGATTTCGATTTCTAAATTCTTCAAAAATCTGTTTTTTTTCTTCTTCTGAGCTTTAGTGATTGTCTGTGTGCAACTCCGGTCCGGTCTGGCTCCGATTCCGGTGAACCGGTTGGTTAAATTCGGTTATTGTGTGATTGTGGTTCGAGTGGCTGCACCTTGTTGCAATTGGTACTGTCCTAACGGAGGAACATGAACCAAGTTCTTGTTTGTTGTCTATCTTTAGACTTTGATCTGTCATTTTTCTGCAGAAGAACAAGTGAAAATGGATTTGGTACAGTAAAGCTTCTTGATTTCATGAAATGGGAGTGAGATTTGTTGTATCTGTTTGTTTCTATACCTTATCGATAGCAAATCGTTGTTGCAGATGCCTAAAGATTTGGAGAGTCCAGTGATAGCCACATTGCAATAGTTGAACAATTACAAAATGTCCTCTAATCTTTAAAACCGAAATCCCCTGATCCATGTCCAATTGATGCTTTGACATGTACGGACAAAGTAGCTTCTCGTAGACATAGCTAATTCCCTGTCAAAAACCAAGTGAAGAGGATTGGTTTTGTGAATGGATGAATGAAAATGTTCATGAGATTTTCTTGGATTGTAGTACCTGTGATTTAGGGTACCATAAATAGATAAGAAAAGCTATTTTGATCTCTCCGTAAAGTGGTAACCTACAAGAATATGAATCAGAAAAGTTTGGAAACAAAGAACCAATTTGATGGAGAATTTTAAAGTTACTGCTAACCATGATACAATGATGTCTCCTATCCTTTCGAAAACTGTAAGAAGACCCACCAAGATCCTGAAAATAAGATGGTTATGAGAATAAGATTCCTTATCTAAAAAAAGGAATCTTCTTTATTTTAACAAGTGGTAAACTTTTACCAATACTTGCACCAGTATCTGAGTTCTTGAATATCAGGCTTTTTCATTTCCACGCTTTTGTAGCATCCATATGCTGGGTATGCGTAACCCACAAGCAATCTGCAAAATTTCCGAAAAAATCTTAAGAGAGAAGACGAAAATGCCAAAAAAATATTACCAGATGAAGAAGGAAGAGAGGGTCTCTCACATAATGATTCTTGTGATGAAATCTCCCAGCATCTTCGATCGAACTCACACTTGATCAAATTCCAAAACCCGAATAAACCGGTTCGTTCCAGAGAACAATCTGAAGAAGTAACCAAAATTTGGTTTCTGGGTTTTACGAAAACAGCAAAAATGGGAGAGAAGAGAGGTTGAGATTTAATGAAGAAACACAGTGAGGAGAGTGGAGTTGGAATTGAAATGATTAAAGAAAAGAGAAGAAGAGAAGCAAAGTAAAGTTTTGAGATTGCTTGAGAAAGACGCTTCCTTGTTTTTTTTTTTTTTTTTTTTTTTTTTTTTTTAAAGAGTAGAAAAAAGTCTGAAGAAACGTTTCATTTCTTGGGATGTCGAATTTTATTTCCTGCCAAACCGGTGTAAGTTGTAACCGTTTCGGATTAAATTTAACCCGAATTATTAATTTGTTAATCTATACATTAGTGATTCATTCCAAATACGATAGTTATCTTCCACTAAATCATCAGGCCCGGCCCAAACAATAATCCTATTTGTTGCTTGTGACGTTAGGGCCCAATTTGTATTTTTGGGTCCTCTAGCAAAAAATAAAATAAAATAAAAATTCAGACGATTTTTTCCTTCAAAATTTTTGATTTAGTTATGGGCCCAGGGGATGGACACCTCGGTCATATCCAATCGGGCCGGGCCTTATATTCATATATTTAATTTTGTCTTCTCTTTTTTGCAATAAAATCTTCCATTTATATTATTTTGTTTTTGAAAAATAACATATGCTTTGATTTTCAAAAGTAGCTCTATTTATTTATTTAACAAGATTCATTTATCATTATTTTGTTTCCATTCTTTTACTTCTGTCGAAATTGGTACAACGCTTTAAATTCATTAGAAAATTTTTTTTTTTTAAAATACCACTAAAATATGTTTTTGTTCTAAATATATTATCATTGAATTTTTTTTCAAAAATACCACTAAAAGTTTTGTTTTTCCAAAAATACCACAAACACTAAAAATGAGTTTTAAAGGTTTTATAATTTAAATTTTTGGGTTTGGGTTTAATATTTTGGGTTTAGAGTTTAGTTTTTAGGATATAGGGTTTAGGTTTTAGTTTTGAGAATTTAAAGTTTAGTTTTAATTTTGTGGTATTTTTAGAATATGAAAACTTTTAGTGGTATTTTTGGAAAAAAAAATTAGTGATGATATATGTAGAACAAAAACTTATTTTTGTGGTATTTTTGAGAATTGCCTTTAAAAAAATCGGTGAACGGATTACTCGATGGTTATACTTACCTGTAAAATTAATTGGGTTCTAATCTAAATTATCCCTTATTATTAGAAGAAAAAAAAAACTTCAAAGACGTAACATTACTTATGAAGCAAGTATTTGACATATTTATGTTTTATTTGTAAAATTCATCTTTAAAACAGTTTACAAAGGTGGGTTTTTTACGTAAATAGGACAACATGTCATGACATTATATTTTCTTAGCTTAGATCTACATATCAAAGGTTTTGAGCATTCTCCACCTCTCTCTTCCCTCTTTTTATGTATTTGCTTAAAAGCGATAACTCTCACAGGATCATTGGATCACTCTCCAATGGTATCTTTGTAGGGGAAAACAAAAGGTTAAAGAAATATAATTCATTTTAAAGAGAAAAAAAAACATTCTAACTTGATTTCTTTTCTTTTTTTTGGTCAAGACTAACTTGATTACTTAATATCATGAATGTCGATGTTTTTTGTTTTTTTCAAGAAGCGTCTTCCTTCTATATTGAAATAAATAGTTTCTTTACAGAGACATTTTAGATCTCTTTTACAAAAAACAGAGCATTTAAGCAGTAGAACAAACGGAGGAACAAAAGGAGAGGACTATATTAAACGATTTTTAATGATTTTTTTCTGTATTAGTGTAATGATTTTTTATTTTTTTATTCGGTTAATATTTACATTGCCTTTTTCAACCAAAAAAAAAAAGTACATTGTGGTATTTTTTTTTTCGTAACAAAAAGTTTTAGGTTTTACGGTTCATAATCTATTCGAGCCGAAAACGAAACATGTTAATCTAGTAATTTTTCTGCAGTGTATAAGATTTTTTTTCTTTTTTTGATAATTTCAAAATTTGATGCCGAAATTGGGTTGGTGATAATACCAAAACACGGCGTAAATTATCCCTTTCAAAGGAGGTTGAACCCGGAGCACAAAGAACGAATTCCTTGTATTAATCATTAAGCCACCACACATTTGGTACAACGTGTGAGATTAATTGTCCTTTAGAATCTATATATTTATATTAATCATTTTATTCGTTTTCATGATTGATGATAAATTGATAATACAATAAATTAACAACAATAATTCAAGTTTAATTTTCTGACAGTATTGCTCCCCGTATATCAATTAAATTGATATGAAAGATGGCAGTGAGACTTAAGAAGAAAAAAATAAGAAGATACAATGAAAACTATTGAAGCTTAAATGTGTACTGCACTCACAATAAAGAATATCATCATAAGATTTCAACCACTCAAGTTTAAATGCATTTATAGAAGCAAAAACTAAATAATTAAGTAGAAAAAAACAAAATATAAAAATTAAAATTATGACATACCCTCTTTAAAGCTTGGTCAAATCTGTTATCATCTTAAATAACAATACTTGAAAGCTAAAGCATAGAACATCTCCAATCCAACACCAAATTCTATATTAAATTTCATTTTTGTGTAAAATCATCTCCAATTCAACACCATTTCCAACACCAAAATGGTGTAAATCCATTTTTACACTAAATATGGTGCAATCTCATTTCTTATACCATTTTGGTATTGAACTTTTTATTTATGAAAAGGACTTTCAAATTTTAAATAATTTTAAAATTTATTATTATAAAAAAATAAAGATAAATTTATAGATAAATTTTAGATGTATAAAATGTATGTATAAATTATGTGAATATTTACACTCATTTTATTTATTTCAAAATTTTATATAAATAAATTTTTTTTATGTAAGTAAGATGTAGAACGTGCGTTCGGAGTTCTCCAATCTTGTCGAGGATGATAATATCCGGTTCTAAAATTTTTTTGCTCAATTTAGAAAAATCAAAGATAAAGACGCTCATTTTTCACTTCAAAATGCGTTAATTGATCATTTATGGTATACAAATGGTGATGATCAAACTAAAATATAATATGTTTTGTTATTTTATATGATGTAGTGTATTTTTTTTTATTATAAATGTTAAATTTAATAATATCATAATTTATGGAATTTTAAAATAAATAAAAACAGTTGGGATCAATTCGTAAATTTTTAAAATAATTTTTTTATTAGTAATTAATAATGATATTGAAAAAAGAGAATATACTTAGAATATTCTTTTGTGTAAAAAATGGGGTAATATATTAGATAAAAATCCAACACCATTTTTGTGTAAAAAATGGTGTAATATATTGGAGATACTCTTAATTAGGCATCGGCAACATCCGGAAAATTCAATATAGTATAAAATGCATATAGCTTCGGCATGATTTACCACTAAATGTGATTATAAACTATTTGAATTATATGTTTAAAATTGTAGATAAGTAGATCCGGATTACACCTAATTTCTCTCTTAGATATACGACTGTGACTATTCCTAATATGTCAAGATCGTGGAGACCGAAATTGTGTGGGCTAAGACTTTCGTACGTGGAGTACTACTACTGACCGTCGAGATACATATCTAAATAATACATATGTAATTAATTAGATTCTTTAGATAGTCAGAGAGACTAATTAACCTAAGTATGGACATTTATCCTTCAAGAAAAGTGATCACAAGACATGTTTGTCAAATTCAAAAGTAGGGATTGGATTTTGCATGCTTTCTTCGTATTTGTGGACGTGCAATTGCATGCGAGAATAAGTATGTTTCTAAGAGTTTTGCTTTGTGTATTTGTTGATCAAATATACCTATTGGTCCTCAAATATCTTTGGTGGGCCTCTTATTTGCGAATGGGCCCACACCAAATCTACTACTCCTCTCTGTCTCTCTCCCTCCAAACGCCAATCTATGTACTCGTCTTTTCATCACTCACATGTCTCCTCGTCATCATGAAATTCACATACACACATCTCTAATATCCGACATGAATATGATTAGATGAGCCATTAGGCTAGAGTAGTAGTTTTAACAAGAACCGTTCACAAAACAATTCTCTAACTCTTAAGTTAAACCGTTATCTAGCCTATAGTTTTTTCGGACTGAAAATAGGAACGGGTTAATTCTTTTACATATAGTCTCTTCACTAGCGTTAGAGCGCTCTCTAATAATTCTCTTTACAAACGTTACACGTAAAGAAACAAAGAAAAATGTTTACACTTGGTTTTTGGTTGATGTCAATTCAAATAACCTAAATGATGTCAATACCATCTAACTAGTTTGGTTCGATGTGGGGTTATAAATTTATAAACTCTATGAAGGTAGAATGTTAATCAAAGAATCGGTGATAATTGAGAGAAAAGGAGAGGTAGGAAGTAGGAATTGAATAAGGGAACATGGAGCTTTGAAAGATGAGATTGCTAAAATTGGAAAGCGGCAACAGAAAGGTGGCATTTAGTGAATGATAAGAAGAGAAATGGAGTTCTTTTAAAGACATGGCAAGTAGTGTAATGAAGAAAAAGAAAAAATAATAATAATAATAAGATGTGAGAAAGAAAAAAAAATTCGTATAGCATCATCATGATCATGATAATAATAATAATTATTTCTTTCTTTCTTTGAAGAGGTGAGCCGAGAAGAGAGCAATGAAGGTGGAATTAAATTCGTATTTATAATCTGACGTAACGCTCATTACAATTCTCAACTGTCTCAATTACTATTGCATTTATATTTTGGTTTTAATGATCTCTAAATCTTAACATTTTGAACAGCTGTTATAAAAAAAAAAAAAAAAAATGAAGCACCTTCGTCTGTTTTTTATTTATTTTTATTTAAATGCTCTGAACTACTTTCCTCTTCGATTTTAACCACTTTTTTTTCATCTTTTCACTCTTTCTTGTACTTCTTCGTCGGCAGTTTTTTTTTTTTTTTACAAGCTTACAATTTTTCATGTTTAGAAGCACTTCATCTAACTATATAAATGTTTATCTATTACAAAAAAAAAGGATTAGATCTTTAACACTTTTTTCTGTGATTTGTTTTTGCCATTTGTAATAAACCCATGTTCTAGAATTGTCTGCTTTTGTCTTTAATCAACCATGCAAATTGCTCAGGACAAAATCTTGTCATGGATTCTTTTGCAGGAAAGGAAAAATTCAGTCTTTTTGGCCTATGATTAGCTACAAAGTCTGAAGGACTTTTTGAACGAACAGAGATCTATCTCGAGTTAACATAAAAATATATATATTAAAAAAAAAACAGGGGAATTTGGGGTTTGTGTGTATGAGTTTGTGGGGTCAAAGTAACCATGTGGGACCAATTAGATGTTCTTGTCTGATCTCTAACCATTTGATTTTATTTTTTTACCTATTCTTTCTCTCTTTTAAACTGCTTTTTCAACAAGTACAAGGAATCTATATAGTTTTCTTCTCTTCAGCCTTTTCTGGGGATCTACTACACATCTTTCACAAGTCAATTTTGATCTTCCTTTTCGTGATGTGTAAGCAATCTCTCTGCTACGCTAAGAATGTCTACTTTTGTTAAAGTTTTACTCACAAAACGTATACATCCGAGAAACAGAGTGTTAACACAGAGATGCTTACTTTGAGACAAATCCAAGAAACAGAGTATCTCAAAAGATTTGAAATCTAAGTTAGAATAATCGATTCGGTTATAAGGGTTACCAGAAATTCGATAGATAAGATGATATATAAAGACAATGACACATGTTTTCATATAAATTCTTCTTCCATTAGAGAACCCAAATGGTAGAAAAATGTTATGAAAGAAGAGAAAAGAAAAGAAAAGTTAGTGCTATTCGCGCTCCACCCTTTTGTTTAGAAATTTTGAGCAGTGAAACCCTAATTTCATCTCCTACCTTCTGCTTTCGGGTTTTAAAGTGGAGCGTGATTAGCACTACTCTCATAAACAACAGCTACATTCTCAACCAAAAAAAAGGGAAAAATAAATAAATAAAACTTAACATAAAAAAAAAGACAGGATTTTTGAAGGTTTTTTTTGGGGGTTTACTGGTCTTTTCATTTCAGTTCCTCCGAGTCTTGCGACCAGAGGAAGCAGCGGGTGGAGCGTTTGCGTTGGCGTTTGAAGCGTTTTCATGGAGAAAATCAAGAAGAACAGTGCTTTTGCATTTAGGACATTTAGGGTCATCTTCTGAGAGCATAACGTACATGAGACAACGAGGACATCCGACAAGAACCATCGAGGTTGTCTCTGGACTTGTCGAGTATCTCACAGATGGCTCGTCCTGGTTCATCTCCGACGAAACGCACGAGCTTGGCGGCGAGGTTGGTGAAGTCGTCGCAGAGCGGCTTGGAGATCGAACCATCCTCCTCTGACTTGTCGTAGGCGGCGAAAGATTCAGCTTCAGCTCGAGCTTTGGACTTCTTCGACTCATCTTCTGTGTTGAAATTGGTTTTTTCAGACAAGAAGAGATTTAAGTGAAAGTGAGTTTGGTCGGAGAAAAAAATACCTTAAAACCTGCGGATTGAGAAGGAGGGTTTTCCGTGATCTTCAAAGACTTTCTTACTTCAATTCACACAAAGAGTCTCTCTTATTATTACTGGTGGTTGGATTGCTTCAGCTTAGGTCTTTATATACAAGAAAGAACACAGAGGAAATTAAAGAGAGATAGATAGATTTTTCATTAAGGCTTAATTCAATTATGAGTGAGAAAGGAGTGAGTGAGAGAGAGAAAGAGAATCATAAAGATTGAATTGAAGTATACTAGTAGATGATATCTCAGATGGTTAATTGCTTTAATTTTTGCCTCAAGAGTATCGAATTTTAATTAACTTTTCAACTTCAAACCAGTAATTATTAAAAAAAACATTTAATAAATACACAAGAAAATCTGTAGATATTTGCAGGAATCCAATTCATTGCTTATTAAATAGAGGAGGAAAAGAACAAGAGAGGTGTTTAATGGCTAATACACAGAAATCAAATTAAATACTCAACAGAACAAGCCATTATTTATTTTATTTTTTCTTCATAGGAGTTAATATATGGAACCAAGAAATTAAATGGCAACCAACTTGAATTAGATGTTTATGATAAAAATCGAAATAAAGAAGAAGAAAAATTCATAATTTCGAAGTAAAAAATGTACAGTCAAAGAAATTTAATTGAAATTAAAGAAACAAAAACAAAATTAAATGGCAACACACCAGAATTGGTACAGAGAACCCAAATACAAGGCAAAATATATAAAAGTGAACCACCTCCTGGCCTTAGTTTTATTAAAAGTTTTATGAGAGGGGGGACAAAAGAATAAATTTTTCAATTCCAAAACTACCCATAAGTATTTTCTTAAATCTCAAAATTGCTTTTTCTATTATATTTTTTGGCTTGTTGAAATTTTGGGGACAAGGAAGAAATTGAGGATGATATTAGAGTTGAGTGGAAGTGATAAACCCCAGGAAGTATTTCAAGTGGGTCCAACGTTTGGTAGTCTGATTTTGTAGTTGCTTATGAGTAACCAGATATGTGGGTGGATCTTAAGCTCTCAATTATGTATATTTGTTAGATATCAAATCATTTGATTGATTATAGGAGTTTCAGTACTATTTAACTATACAATCTAAACCAATAGTTTGGAGAAATTCTAGAGTTTTGAATGAATTTGTTCGTAAAGTGTGTTGTGCTACTATTCTCGGTCTTTAGATGATAGATGACGATTTTTTTAGGTTGTTAGTTAATATAATATTAGATGATTTTCCTCGTTAGAGGAAAGTATTACCATAATATATTTTTCATGTTTTGTCTATATTTTCACAACACTAAAACTTATTTTGAGTAGGCCATTCATTCTAAAACCTTTTTATCTCAAATCATTTGTATAAAAAATCAGAATATATGTTTTCTGTTAAACAAGAAAAAAATCAGAAAATTACATGCATAAAAATAGATTGAATTGTGATTTGTTGATGAGATAAAATAAGTATTAAAATTGCTCCGTCCCGGATCCATCATCCATGGTAAAAAAACTGATATCGTTTTTAGATAAATTCAACACATCAGAATAGACGAATTAAAAAATGTTAATAAAAGTACTAAACTATAAATGGAAATTTGCATGATTCAAACAAATCTAGGGTCTATTTAGATTACTTTGGCTGGAAAAAATAGTATTTTGGAAGATGGCTAATCAAGGCTACTTAAAGAGGTTTAATCATGACGGAAAAACGCAGTGAAATGGGCATAAACTCCTCGGTTACTTTTTCTAATTTTGTCCATACACACATAAAAATCATTTTCTAATAGATCAACATCCTAAAATTACCATGGTTAAGCACGTTAAATGAGGAACTATATCAAAATGTGTTTAAAAAATCAAATTCCGTAGCCAAATCAAAAATTTAAAGATATTTTTACATGCATAACTGTATTTTAAAAAACCCAATATATTTCAAAGGCTACAACCATTTTCAAATGTTTATTTGAGTTTACGGTTTTACCATGTATTTTTCATCTATTGACATTTGACACTTTGACAAGAAGCAAAGCGACTACATAGCAATTATTCAAAGTCATCAAAAGATCGTGTATTATTTATATTTCCTAGACTTATATACATGCAGAGCCGATCCTGAGTTTAAGAAAACCGTAAGTTAGAAAAAGAAAATTGACCATTTTGCAAATTTTTATTAAAAAATTGGTTATTTTGTATATAGAATTAGTCTTAATTTTTTTAAGATCGCAAACCCATATTTAGGCTGAGGGCAATCCTGTGTACATGCATAGGTGTCTTAAGAAAGACGATTGGATTAAATGGGTATTAATGGTAATCACATGATTACAAAATTACAAAATAAAAATAAAAATAGCGATGTCAAGGTTAGTAATGCCTATACAAAACTACTTAGCTTCACTCCGAAAATACTAATATTTGCAGTGTGACTTAATTTCCCATGTGATGTTATTTAATGAAATTTGGAAGAACGTTTATTATTTTACCCTTTTTAAATAGTAGTATAAATTAGGATCTATTTTTTCACAATTTTAAAACAACATATTTATAATCGTAATAATACGGAAATATATCTCCAACTGCTAGTATTATGAAAGTTGACAACATTACAATTAATTACATTTAAATAAATTTAATACCATGTTTGGCTGGATTTACAATTAATGTTAGGCCCTATGTATGAATACTTTAAATTAACAAGAACAAGATATATTAGAACCTTCGTTAATTTGACTCGTATAAAAAAAACCATTGGAATGCATGATGCGATTGACTTTTAAAAAAGAAATTTGTTCTCATTTTCAAGTACTCTGATTTCCCATTAATAGGACAGCTAAAAAGAAACTATAAATTTTACTTTCATGAGTTACAAATGGAGATATTTCTATAAGGAATCCATAAACTCAATGTAAAATTAGAAGGTGATTTTAATTCAACTAGTTTATCAGGATTCGATGGTCCAATACTATATAGAGTATTTTGATAGAAAATACTATATAAGAATATATATTTTGGATCCATTACAAAAAAATGCGATATAGGAATCTCGAGTGAGTTTAGGATTTGGGTGGGACCAATCAATTTTTTGTAGTCCTAGCTTACCTTCTTCCTCGTAAATCTATTCCTCTTTTCTCTGGTCCCATTTTATTATTTTTCTACTTTCCCCCGAAATAATCTGACTTTAAGTAAATGAAAAGAAGCTTCGAATTCGTTTCTTACTTATGATTAAAAAAAAAAAAAAACCCAAATGGCTATGTCTACAACCACAAATTATTGTAGATTTTAGACGAGTAAAACGGCAAGTCTTAAACTGCGAGATAGGGCATGGATGTATTAGATTACAAATAGAATTGTCGGGTGTGTAAACTGTGAAATCGAATTGGAAGGTATAGATTTAATTTTTTACTCAACTCTTTATTTTGCATAATTTTCATTTTTTTTAATCTACAGCTTACAAATATTTGCGAATTCGAATCCATGTTTTGACTTTTACACGGTTGGAATAGCACAAACCACTAAACTACAAGCTCAAACTTTTTTCGGATTTTGTTATTTTTTTAAATAATAGAAATGAGTTTGCAAAGTACTATTAAAAAAAATAAGCAAAGCGAGCACTAACAATTCGGCTCCTTTCAATAAATTGGGTGCCCTTAATTGCGCCAATCAATGTGCAACTTCATATCACATGCATCAAAGATCATACTATCATTGTGTAGATCGTATCTTTCAACACAATGACAACAACAAAAAATCTTCTTAACAAAATATACGTGAACGGGGCAAATGGTTGTACAATTAAAAATATAAAAGTGAGATAAATCAAACATTCCTCAAATTTTTTCACTGTTTATGCTTCAAAATATAAAAAATAGTTTCACTCATTCCACTAAAAAACTGAAAAAATATACATTTAAAAAAAATATATATATCTTTCTAATTATTTTCTAGAAAATGAGTGGACTGTAATTATTCTTCTATTTTCTTTACTTTTTTCAACCATTTTTCGTTTATGTTTATTCTATTAATTCTTATAATGGTTACTAATTAGTCCAACATATTTTTGGAGGACAAATGAAAATTTAAACTTACCTTAAAAATTTGATGAGTTTTATGATATTTTGCATTTTGAGTCAAATTTGAATATGCATTTTCTGATTAACTAAACATGGGTACAAGTTTATAATGAAATCAATGAGGCGGTGGTTTAGTGGGTCTACAATGCAAAAATATGAAATATTGGCTTATGATATCAAATTGTCTGGAAAAGCCAAAAGGCATATTTTTATTAGATTTCATTTAGTCAAACTCAAGTAATAGACTTAAACAACTTTATGATAATTATAATAAACAAAACATGGATCTACATGATAAAAATTATAGGTTTCTAATGGTTAATTAATTAACTAAAAATATATAGAAACACTTATTAATTGTTAAAAAATTAGAGTAAAGTAAACATAGAATTAGTTTGTTACATAAAAAATTGAGTGACTTGACTATCTTATTTTTGTTATATCAAATGAAAATTTGAAAACTTTAATTAAAAAACTTTGATTTTGAAAATTTGACTGACAATTTTGTTGAACAAAAGAAAATAAAATTATGTTTTATAACTAATATTTTGTTCGCTAGTTTTTAGTTCTATATTTGTTTTATTTTTCTATATATGATGGTATTTATTATCATAGATATTTTTTTTAATGGACTGAGGCATTTTTTTTCTAATGTTTATGGCATGTGCCAATATTGTCACGGTTCTGCTTAGTAATAATACAAGGGTTTGGTTCTCTTGTGCCCCAGGTTCAATCTCCAATTGGGATGGAAAATTATTCTTTAAATCGAATATATAAAATCTGACTCCGAATACCAGAGAGATTATAGGTCAAAGGTCCAGAACTCCCGTGATTTATAAAAAAAAAAAAAGTTTATAAATTTCGAAGATATGAATATTCGGACATCCTTGTGGTGTCCCGCGTAAATAAATATTAGCCTAATATGCAAGTAAATGCTATTGGCAGGGAAAATCGACGAGATTTAAGTGTCCAAACCAAACAATTTTATCTGGAAAATAGTAACACTTCAATGGTCATTATCAGTTTGCGCCACATTTATTTCATTTTTCATCGATTCATTCTTACGTCGTATGGTCGATTCCTACCATAAGATTTGACGATTGATATTGTCGATCACCGTAATTGTTTTTTTTTTTTTTTTTTGCCATTATTTACATGTGTACTATAATCACTTTTCTGCAAATGATTCATCATAAAGGTTTTTGAATTTAAACACATGTTGGAATTTCGAGTGCTTACAAATTATGCTTCTTAATATTGTTTTAATCTTTTTGTATATGCGTTACTATATTAACTTAGAGATAGCTAGATATTCTTCTTACAATTTTTTTTGTTAATAACCTGTTTATAAATGGAAAAATATATAGTTTGATTTTAACAAAAAGAGATTTTTTTTACAGTCATTAAAAGATCATTTTGTACAAACATTCTATTTTTTTTTTTTAAATAGTCACTAAGAAGACTTTGTGGCATTTATTTATTTGTTGTATTTTATTTTAGTTTTAGGTGTTCTCTCTAATTTTTTTTTTTTTTACAATGTATCAGGATTCTTTTAATAAAACTTAAGTGGCTCAAGATATATATATATATATATATATATATTTTAAAACAAACAAACTTAAGTTGCTCAACTGGTTGACCCATTGTTACTGAATTTTTAGTATGTTTACTTAATTGTCTATCACATATTGAGATCTCCATCATTAGATATATAGATAAAATATTTAGTGGACTTGTAGAATTAATAGCATTTCGTGTAAACGACGTGGGCACACTAACGAACACTAATGCTGACTTCTTTCGATAAAGAGTACTTACAAATGCTGACTTTAGAGTTTAGGTATTTAGTTAATCCTCGCGTCACACAAGAAGAAAAAAAGAAAGAAAAAAAACCCCAAACGTGATCTCACCAAAACAACCAAAATATAAAAGTTCTTATTCGAACCGAATTCCGATTTAGTTTTGTAAGCAACTTTTATGTAGTTTTGGTTGAAAAAAAAATAACAAAACTGAATCCATAACCAAGTTTAATCCATAACATAGAGAAGTGAATCGACCGCATAGAATCTCACATATTTAAATGCTAGTTTTTGTAATTTTTTTTATTAACGAAAAAATATATAAAAAGACACAATTTTTTTGATTTTGCGCACATCATCCAAAAATATTGGACCGACATTGTCCATAACCAAGACCTGGTTGAGTTTTGTTCATTTCCATATATGGTTTTAGAAATATTTTAATATAGTAAACACTTTTGGAGTATACGTTCATATGTATAATATATATCCTCAAATAAAAACATTGATTAGGCCCTAACTAATATTGGCGGGTTGAAAAACAAAAAAAATAAAAATAAAAAATAAATATTGGCAGGTTGATGGATTCACCCCTCCAAACTCTTTTTTATCGGTCTATAATTCATACACATATTTTTCTAATTTGAAATCTGATTATAATACACTAACACAAACCCCATGCTTCAAGTTTTGATCAATATTTTTGTTAAACGTTCATTTTTGTTGCCATAATTAAGAGCAACGAACGATATAAATATGAGTTATGCTTTATCTTTATATTGAACCATATCATGACAATTCATGCATATGTAAGTATATAAATAACGATGCGTGGAAAATGGGTCAGCGAGGCTCATAAAGATAGAAACGATAACAACGGATCTAATTCATGTGGAGTAAAACACCAAAACTCTTAAATTATTCGAAAGTCAAAAAGATGTGACGAAGATTGAATAAGTAATTTACATAGTACAATGATTATATTATCTACTTTAGAAACTAACATTTTGAGTTTTTGGGAGGAACTACCTACGCCATCAGAATGGTATTTTTGAGTCACTATTTTCGATTTGAATAGTTATATCCATCTCAGATTTGGATGTATATAGCATTCATGTAAAAAAAAAAAAACCAAGATAGGTTTTTTATAAGAAAAAAATATTTGAGAACTTATATCACCCAAGTATACATATTCCTAGATCTTTATTATCATAAATCAAATAGTTAAGCATGTTTAACCAAAGAGATTAGAATAAATGATCTACTAAAATCTAAATATCAAATCTTAAAACTTTAAAACTAAACACTGAGACTCAACCTTAAACCCTAAACTCTAATTTCTAAAATCTAAATTCTTAATCTTAAAACCTAAACAAAATGATATATTTCTTTAGTTTTAAACGATCCAACCTAGTTTTTCTAAAAAAATTTCCATGTCCTCTATATATTAATTGACAAGAACAAGTTGAAACAACCTTTAATTTGTAAATAATTACATCTCATGCCATTGCCATTTATTAGTAAATATCTACATATCTTCTATATATTAATTTATATTAATTATTTTAACTATTACACCAATATTAATTCCAGAAATTGAAGATACATACGTACAATAATATTTTCACTGATGTAAATATTCCTCTATACGAAATTTTAAATATTATAATTTAAATGATTTGTATCCATGCGCTTCATATTCGCATGGAGTTCAAGAACAGCCTTTAATTTAGAAAAATTACTAACTTTAATTTGTGATAATTTGCCTACGTTTGCTTCCCTTGCTTGCCCGCTATGTTTGTCATTGAATTAACAACAATGCAATTGAATTTCTTAAACACTTTACAAAAAAACATATTACTACAATCTATCACAAATTCGAATATAAGTGTACAATGGAAAGTGTTTACAAGGATTTACATGGGGACTACAGATACTGAAATCAGGATTTGGTTTTGAGCACAAAATACTCAGTAAGTAAAATTTCATGAGTTTAGCTTCTTATTTCTTTTTTTGTGTGTCCTATTTTTGCAGACTCTGGTCTTCCCATAAATGTCCAAGTTATTGAGTCCACCCATTAGTCCCACACTTTCAGTGAAATGATAAAAAAAAATCAAAATCAAAAGAGAGAGAGAGAGAGTAGAATTACATCAAAGATTCCAAGAGCATTCATCTCAATGTCATGCCTTAGCTATACATACTCAATGTACCTCTAAAAGGACCGCTCTTCTTTGATTTCTCCTTCAAAGTACATAAATTTTCAAGTGTAGTGGATTTAGATTGATAAGAAGCCTATGGTATTAGATTGATAAAGAATCTGGATTTACGCTCGAAGCCTATGGAGGGTTAGAGAGGAAAAAAAGCTTCAATCTGCACACACACCAAAATGTGATTCAGTACGAGTGAAAATTGCGCAGAAACAATAAGACATTTCATGTAGTGAAAGCTATAGAGGTTCCACAGTCAAAAACAGATGTGCTCCTACGCAAGTTTCAGAAGGATATTGCAACTAATAGTTGCCAATATCTATAGAGAGATATTCAAAGCGAGACACTAGATAAACGGGTTCTCGAAGAAATACTTGTGTCCCGATTACTTCTGGGACCAACGAGAGAGCTGGTTAGATATCCACAGAAATTATACATGAATGCTTACAAAGAGCAATTATTCATACTTTTCTTCATTATATCTCTTACCAGCCTATAAAAATTCTCAACTACCTCTAAACTTTGTTCTGGATTCTGGAAAGAAGCCACATTTTCTCCCATGTCCAAATCTATCGAAATCACTAAGGTAAAAGGTCGAGACAGCGAACAATGATGCATTTAGCTGATCAAATAACAATGCCAATTCATTTTAATAAGCATGGCCCAGATAATAATTTAGAAAGCATGCGCCATATTCTGTCTTAATCATATCCAATAAAACCAATACCTCTCCCTAGTGCATCAAATTAGTTGGCACTTAATTCTTGCCATCCATATCTAAAGCCTAAATAAATAGGTAATTCCAAGATTTCATATATAGAAAGAGTTAAATCAATTAATGCTTTCAATCAAAGCATCATTTCAAAGAAGTTTCAATAGTAAAGAAATCAACCACATGTGTAACATGTGCTTCGGGAAAACAATGTTACCTGTAAAAATAGACTAAACACCTCTTAACGGCAGCTGATCAAGCTCGGTCACTAACTCCGTCAACTCAACCTGATTTTCATTTCGACATTGCATCAACTGCCTCCTTAGATCTCGTACCAGCTCATTAAGCTTCTGAATATTCTTTTCTTGAGAGAGAATTTTCTGCCACAAATCGATAGTCATATGAAGCATATCCTTTGGCAATTACATATGGGTTAGTAAAGTAAACTAAAAGTGTGAGTTCTCAGATAACTATGCTTAACGTGCTATTCTTTCTGCGAAAACGAGGACTCAAGATTGGGATCTGCTCAGAGGGATGATCCCTCAGCTAGCCTTTATTGCTTTCCCAAGACTATACAAACAATGATAAAGGAGAAAGAAGTTCTTGACGATAAAGAAACTAAGCAATACACTGAAACCGAATGTGTCACAGACTCACAGAGAAAGCATTGGACAAGTTAAGTATCAGTTTAGGAACCCATCTCCTTCCTTAAGATCATCATACACACAAGAGTTTAACATAATTTTAATCCCCATCAAAGAGTAAGAAAACAAACCTTTTCTTGCACAGATTCTTTGCCTTGTGGTATATGTTGCTCTCTATCTGAAAGAATCAGAGGACTACTAGTCTCAATTTCATCACTCTCAAGTTGTTCCTTCCACTCGAATTGAGAAGTTAACACAATGAACATAAGAACAAACAAAAGCACCCATGATCTCGTCATCTTGCAGATAATAATGGTCCTTACTTGATCCTTTTATTGTCTTTGTTTAAGCCTGTGCTACATAACAAACACCAAACACCATAACTCAAAATGACAAACTAAGAACTTTAGAAAAAGATTTAAACTTTCTCATTCCAAAATCTCTAAATTCACATCAAGAACATTCCTGGTGATTTTTAACTTCCATGGTTCCGAATCAAAACAAAATCCACATCCAATAGAGGAAGAATAACAAATCACTGCTAGTTTAGTAAAGTTTCTCGGCGACAAAGTCAAAACAGACCAAAAAAAAAAATCAGACCAGAACTGTAGATTCGATAGAGAGCAAGAAAAACTCAAGAACAAAGACGAATTGCAATAAAGTTTTAAACTGATTAGACTCACCAATCGAAATCCCAAAGCATGAATCTTTTTAGTAGCTTCTTATAAATTTCTTCTCTTTTTGTTCTTTTTTTCAACGAACACATCTCCACAACTCACAAAGTCAACTTTATAATTTACTTCGCTGCTTCGAGAATCGAGATGGATCTGTTTTCGCCAGATTAGAATTGATGGGGTAAATTAAGAATATTTAGAATTTATAGGGGGTGAAATTGTAAATTCGAAGAAGCCAAAGATCAAACAAATAATAGAAGAACAGAGTCGAAACCTGCCGGAAAAGAGGAGAGAGAGAGAGAGAGAAAAACCGGCGAAAATGGGAAATTCGAATTCGTCTTCTGTAAATCATCGCTTCACTTCTGCTTCAAGGTCTCTTCATCGGAACAAATCTCACTTGAATCTCTCTCTTTCTCAATTGGAAATCGAATCTTATCACAATTGTGTGTATGTTTTTGTTGCAGAGCTTTTACTCAGAAGAAGCTCGAAGATCTCAAATCTCTCTTCGCTTCCCTCGCTTCTCAATCTCAGAGCAATGACCAATACGTATCGTACCCCGTTTTCCAGGTTTGACGATTTCTGTGTCCTTCTTCTCATCGGGTTTCTATGGTCGGATAATTTGAATGTCTCTCACGATGTTGGTGTTGGATTTCGATTTCACAGGCGTATTTTGGTCTGAGTGGTTCTTTAGGAGAAAGGATGTTCGAAATGGTTACTCAACACAGGAAAGATGGTAAAATGACTTATGAAGATCTTGTAATTGCTAAGGTACTTATCTAAATCGTGTTAATGGTTGGTTTCTTCTTGTGAGTTTCAACTCCGATTGGATTATGATTTTCTGGGTTTTGATTTAGGATTTTAAAAGTCTCTGCTTTTCTGAACATAACTCGTGTTGCTTTTCCAGGCAACATACGAAAAAGGAACCGATGATGAGATTGCTGAGTTTATTTACCAGACCTTGGATGTGAATAGCAATGGGGTCTTGACGAGGTATCGATCGAGGCTCTCTAACATATTTTCTTGTGGATACAGTACTGGGTCTCTTGATAACTCATCGGATAGAAATTGGACCGAAATTCTCAGATTAGATGGTTATTCTGCTGTATCTGACATTCTAGGTATGTCTTCAGGTCGGATTTAGAGCCCGTCCTGGTGGTGGTTTTCAAGAGTGTGTTCTCCACTGAGAGCTCTGATGCGGAATCAAGTGATTACAAGGAGATGGTGGATGCGCTCCTCAATGCCGCTACTTTCTCAAAATCCGATGATGGTTCTGAAAAAGGAATGTCTTTTGAGGATTTCAGAAGCTGGTGCTCACTCGTTCCAACTATCAGAAAGTTCCTCGGAAGCTTGCTTATGCCCCCGAGTCCAGGTTTGTTCTTTATCTTCTCTCGTCTTATCACATTTCTTGTTGACAAAATTTGTAACATTTCTTGATTTATTACTTTGTATAGCAAGACCGGGGTATCAAGTCCCGAATCTGCTTTATCAGGATAGTGTCGATTCAAACATGCTATTGTTAAAGAAGGAATACGCTTGGCATATCGGAGGAGCTCTTCCTCACCATGAGCTTGAAGAGTGGAAACTGCTGTATCACAGTTCCTTGCACGGTCAAAGCTTTAACACATTCCTCGGACACACATCGTGAGTGTTTCGCAACTCTACCATAAAATCATTTACCTTGCAAGATTGATTTGTTTTGGGTCCTAATGTAATTATCTTGCAGAAACACTGGTATGTCTGCGTCGGTGTTAATCATCAAAGACAAAGAAGGCTGTGTGTATGGAGGATACGCTTCTCAACCTTGGGAGAGACACAGTGATTTCTATGGAGACATGAAGTCTTTTCTTTTCCAGCTAAACCCTAAAGCATCCATTTTCCGACCAACCGGAGCGAACACCAACATTCAATGGGTACGCCTCTATAGACACTCTGTTACTGCTATATGTGAGAACGTGATTATAACATATGTAAACATGGGCAGTGTGCTACTAATTTCACATCGGAGAACATTCCAAACGGCATAGGATTTGGAGGAAAGATCAACCACTATGGTCTGTTTATATCCGCAAACTTCGATCAAGGCCAGACATTTTCCTGCACGACATTTGGTAGCCCGGGTCTCTCCAAGACGAGCAGAATGCAACCAGAAGTAATAGAATGCTGGGGAATCGTTCAGGCCTCGAACGAACTAGACACGCAAAACAACGCCATGAAAGGTACTATTCTAGAGAGGTTTAAGGAGGATCGCAACATGCTCCAACTAGTCGGCATGGCAGGCAATTCAAATGAGTAAAAAAACAAAAACAACGGATTTTGGTTCTGAGATTCAATCTTAGATATACATTGAATGATCTTTTACAACGTGTGTGCGCCCAAATACATTATGTATCCTAAAGAGTGTTGTATAATTCACATATCAAAATCAATTTCATGACAAATATGAAGAAGAATGAGCCAATATGTTCAACGAATCAGGGCTTAATCTACCAATTTCGGATGTAATAACCTAAATCCCATTTGGGTTCTCTAACGAAGCATCAAGAACAATATATAAGAAATCCGACAATTGCAAAATCGGGTAGCAAAATTTATCCAGAAAATAAGTGACATTAAAGCTTATCGAGCACTGAAGTTTAGCTTAAAACGATTCAACAAAAACAAAAATTTGCAGATAAAAGAGCCTAAGAAACCACACATCTGAGAGACGGAGATCGATTCTCTAGTACCTCCTTCCACGGCCAAATCCAAAGGCAGCAACCGGAGCTGCGGCGGCGGGATCGGCTTTAACGACACCTGTCATCTCGGACATTCCCAAGGAAGCAAGCATGTCGAGCGTCTCTTTATCGACCTCGATGTGATCGGTTTTAATGGCGGATTCGTCGGGGACATAGTCCATGCGACGCTCACGCTCTTCCTCCTGAAGCTTGAGTGAGATTCCACGGACAGGTCCTTTCTGGATCCTCTTCATGAGATGAGTGGAGAATCCGGCGATCTTGTTTCGGAGCCTCTTCGAAGGGATTATTGCTACTTCTTCGAGGATCTTCTTGTTGGTGTGGAAATCAAGCGTCATGCGCGAGTAATACTTCTCGATCACCTGACGAGAGGATTTCTTCACCGTCTTCGTGCGGACGCGACCCATCTTCGCCTGTGATTTAGGGTTACGAAGCTTCCCTGAGTTTCTCTACTTCTGCTTCTGAAACCGGCCGAGATTAGGGTTAGGGTTTTACTCTTGAGGATCAAAAACTATTTAAATGTGGAAATGGTAGTGGAAGGGCAAAACGTAATAATAGCCTACGACTTAGAAGCAATAATTTGTAATAAAGCCCAATCCAAAGGGAAGAGCCCGTTAAGTGTTTTAAGATTCTGGGAAGGGCCCATTAAGTGTGAAGATTCTTCGAAGGGCCCATTAAGAATGTGAAGATTCTGAAGTCAGAGTCGTATCTTTTACATGTTCGAGAAAACGGTATCTAGAGAGAACCCAATTTTTGGTTTTATTTTTATTAAAAAAAAATTTGGACCATTTTTTCCATTTGTACGTGTCATTTTTACGCATATACCATGCTAATCTTTTCTCTATCGTTTTAATTTTATCGGATGTGAAAATTAGTATTATTTACTTACTGTTTTCTAGAGGATGAAGTATAAAAAAGATTCAAGATATATATGGAAATTTTTGGATGGTTCAAATCGACTCAAAATATATTTGTTAATTGTGATTTTTATATTACATATAAAAAATAATTTCTATCAACAAATAAAATGTCTTTTGACGGTTATAATATGGTCCACGTTTTGTAGCTAACTTCGAAAGGTATCATAAATTATTCTAACACACCAGATTAATCATCAGTTCAGCAATATCTATATTGAATTTTCGCTAAAGATGTTTATAAGGAATGACCATTTTCATTGTTTATATTGCTCGAAACACAACTTTTGAAACTGATATCCTCACAATTAAAAGAGGGTTTAAAAACTCACGAATGAATACAAAAATGTAATATGCAATTGACAATATATAATCATATCTTCCACCTATTATTTACTTTTGAACGTAGGTATATATATAGAAAAGTGAAAACTTGATCTTGAATACAAAAAATTAGACTAATCAAATTAGTTAGGTGATCGGACATGATAATATGATTCAGCCTTATTTATTTATAGCCAAAATTATATATAATTCTCCACTCTTGTCCCTTTATTTCAAATTCAAAACCAAAAAATCAATTTGCGAGAAAAAGAAGAAGACAGTAATATTTGTATTTATCAAATTGCATAAGATTAGAAGGTCAGTACGTACAAGAGCGCCCAACATCCTCTCTACTATTATTAGAGAGGAAATAACCATAACGTGTGCAATATTACGTACTATAATGAAAATTTAAAAGAATGTTTTTTTTTTAACGGGGAATACCATGCCAAAATCCAGACTAATATTCTAAAGTCATAGAAATTTGGGTTTTATTGGAAGGCGTCTATGGAATCTCATGCTGAAACTCATACTAATCTTCCAAGGTCCATAGAAATTTAGATTTTCTTGTTATCGAAAGCGTTTACTGGTGGTTAAAGATGATTGAAATCGCAGTGGAAAAATTCGAAGTGTGCCAAAAAATGGCATCTAGAGTGAATCCTTACCATTTGGTAAAATAATCTAAAATTTACTTATAGAAAAAGACATAAATGAAATAGCAAATCGAATTGAATCGACGCCAAAAAAAAAAAAAAAAACCTCGAAAATCAACCTGGAAATTGTAAGAAATCTTAAAGCAAGCTTATTTATGTTCTATAAGAGCTTAATCAAAGAGATAAAAGAGATTGATAACATAAATAGCTCATAGAGCTTTATTCAAAGACAAGAACAAAAGAGAAAGGGAAGAGATTTAGATTGTCACCAAGACTAAAATGCTTTAAGATTGATGTTCATAAAATGTTGAAGGAGGCTGCTCAAAACGCAGCCTTGGTTACAAACATGAGAACTAAAACATTGATATATATATCTGAAAATACTTGTAAGAAACCCTAAACACATGGGTCTTCCTTTGGCTCTTAAGCTTGTTGGATCAACATTGGGTTTGGGCTAGACTTGTCTTTACAGAAATGATGTCTTAGCTATGAAAAAAATTTGGAAACCCTTTTGCCTGCTTAAATATAATCCAAGGAGGTGAATCAGAACACCAAAATAACATTCCGTTCCCGAGTTTTGGGACATCGATTGGACCTGCAGGCATACCGGACATTCCCAAAGGAGTCAAGCATTTCAAGCGTCTCCGGATCGATAAAGATGTGATTGGTTTTAATGGCGGACTCGTCGGGGACAAAGTCCATGTGACGCTCACACTCTTCCTCTTGAGTGAGACTCCACGGACAGGTCCTTTCTTGATCCTATTCATGAGATGTGTGGAGTAACCAGCGATCTTGTTTCGGAGCCTCTTCGAAGGGATGATTGCAACTTCTTCAATAATCTTCTTGTTGGTGTGGAAATCAAGTGTCATGCGTGAGTAGTACTTCTATATTACTTGACGAGAGGATTTCTTCACCGTCTTCGTGCGGACGCGACCCGTCTTCGCCTGTGATTTAGGGTTACGAAGCTTCCCAAAGTTATCTCTACTTTAAGCTTCTGAAACCGGCCGAGATTAGGGTTAGGGTTTTATTTTTGAGGATCAGAAACTATTTAAATGTTGGAAGTGGTAGTGGAAGGGCAAAAACGTAATAATAGCCTACGACTTGGAAACAATCATCCTTTTATTGATTTATCATTATTGGTGCATCCTTGCTACTTGAATTTTAGATTTAAATAAAATCATTCGCAATTTAAATTATTTGGTAACAAAACAAGACTTATGCTGATGAAAAACTTGAAGTATATAAAAAAAAAAAAAATAGCATGTGCAACGCACAGGCCATAACACTAGTTTGTAATAAAGCGCAATCCCAAAGGGAAGAGTGTGACACCCTAACCCCGTAAATCCTATCCGAGGTTAAGATACCAGCAAACACATGCCAATGATCGTACTACGTTTAGTAAAAATTTCGGCCATTAATAAAATAATTCATTCAATTACAACTTAGCGGAAGTCTAACAACCTAAGCGGGCTCGTAAACATGCATAGGAAGAAACCTTAACGTTTAACATGAAAGAAATCAAAGACTTTATTCCAACTCAAACGTGGTTCAATAAGCAATAGTGGTTCAATAACTAACACCTTAACAAACGAGATTCATGTTCCAAACTTAAGCAATAATAAACCCACCAAACGTATGCAATCCAGTCAATCAATAACAAACAAATACTTAAAAACATAACATGACCCCGTCCTAATCCATCCCCTCCTTTCCAGCCTTGTCTCGCGTGCTCCTTAGCCACTTCCATTACCTGCCACCATGAAAGGGGGCATAAACAAACGAATTTGCTTAGTGAGATCGGTCATCCCGTCTCACCAGCTAACATCCAACATTATCCAAACGACAAACATAAAGCCAATATTGCATTCGAATATCAAGCCAACTTTTAACAAACTCAAACTAGCATATTATCCAATCATGCTCAAACGTTAACAAACCAATTCCTCAAACAACAAACATCAAACCGTACGCGAACGTACCAAACCGTGTTGATCAAACACCAAACATGACCTACGTGTGCACACTATCATCACCATACACCGTATACTTAAGTATACCTTTACACCGAAGTGTAGCACCATACACCGAAGTGTATCACCTCAAACACAAACAACAAACATAGACTCCATGAGCCATTCAAATAACCCTAGACATTAGCTACGGTCACGAACTCACCTTAGCAAACGGTTGGTCGATGGAAAACCTTGGTACGATTGCTATCCTTAGAAATCCGTACACACACCTAATCCATACGATCCAAACACACCACAAACCACAAACAAACGTCTTAAAAGATCAAACCAAACACAAACGTTCGATAGCTTTTAAGGTTAAATCGAACTTTACCCAAGCCACCCCCAAACACGCCCTGGTACGTACGGCTGACCCACCTGGTACGTACGGACGACCCACCTGGTACATACGGACAACCCACCTGGTACGTACGGACGACCCACCTGGTACGTACGGACGACCCTGGTACGTACTGCTGACCCACCTGGTACGTACGGACGACCCGCCTGGTACGTACGGACGACCCTGGTACGTACTGCTGACCCACCTAGTACGTACGGACGACCCGCCTGGTACGTACGGACGCCCTTGGGACGTACGGCAGATGACCCGACAGTCCACCCGACACACGTGTATCGACCCAAACGTGACCCGACACACCCTGATCAACCCAAACTGCCTTCCAACGGATCAAACGTCAAAAATCAGAACCAAACCATACCATAGATCGAAGAAAACAAACGGGTTTAATGATCCATACCTAGATCTCAACACACCACGACGAGATCTTGCAAACCCTAGCTCTTGAACACACCACAACGAGATCAATCCCCATGGCCAATCACCAACTCCTCATTCGACGAACCAAACAACACGGATCAGAGCTGGATCAAGGCTAAACAATTGACAACACCCACGGGTTTATGGATCTCACCACGATCCACTCGCCTACACCACGCGGATGATCCACACGTGAAACGAATCACTTCCTTCCCTTTGACGAATCATGATCATCAAAAATCAGAGCCAACACACACGAATCTTATGGAGGTAAACACAAGAGATTCACGATCCTTACCTAACACTTGATCACGCTAACCACACGAATGAACTCGTCCACTTTAGCTCTCGATATCTCTAGCGTATGAAGGATCACCACGAAGAACTCACACCTTTGGCTTCTCGTTTAACTCCCACGGCCAAGAAGAAGAAGAAGCTCTCAAACGGCTGCCAAAATCTCTAACACCCACGTGAAAACCCTAACTTGGGTATATATATCACCACTCAAACCAAACCGAACCAAACCAGTCCAAACCGCCATCCTTTTAATGAAATCTCGGCCCAAAGGTGGCTGTTTCGTGACCCAAGGCCCATTAATCAACATTTGCTAAAACTCGGCCCAAAAGTGGAAATTCATGACCCAAGGCCCAAAGGCCCAGTAGCAACTCCTCAAACTCACAGCCCATTAGTACCAATCTTGCTGAAACCCGACCCAAGGTGCTAAAAACGTGACCCATGGGTCAAACTGCCGTAACTTTCCATGCCTTAGGCAAAATTCCTAGCTTTTCCACGCCATACCCGAACCAATCTCGATCATCACTCGTACCAAAAGTATAGACACAGATCACGGGTGTTACAAAGAGCCCGTTAAAAATTTTGAAGATTCTGGAAAGGGCCCATTAAGTGTGAAGATTCTGCGAAGGGCCCATTAAGAGTTTGAAGATTCGACTTCTTCGAGGATCTTCAAGTTCCATGTTCTTGTTCGAGAAAACGGTATCTAGAGAACCCAATTTTTTGGTTACTGTAACGTAAATTTAAATTTTGAATGTCAACCTTTAACAACATAGCTTAATTATAATCTTTTAAATATTACACAAAGTAAATAAATATTATTTGAAGCTTTATTTCGTAATCGACGTGGAATAGTAATCAAGTATAATGTTTTTTTAACAAAAGATATGTACCATTTGGGTGTCTTGGATCCTTAAACACTACATCAATTACCTATCACAAGTCGGTGTGCCTAGTTTAAGTGGCTGGTTAAACGTTATTAGTGGTCTAAACATCCGATTATGGAGTGTTGAATTTGCAATTATCTCACGTGTGATGACCTGTTCGTTTGCTCTTCGAAAAATAGCAAACATAACCTCACATTTCTTTTCTTATATAAGAAAAAAAAAATTTTATCTACTTAATATTTTTTCTGTTATATATTGTTTTACTATTAATTAGATGAGTAATATGATCTGTTTCCAGATATTGGAATTTAATGCCATCTTAAGTTAACGAAATTAAAATATGAATTTGAAAATTAATATTGTTGGGTCTAAGTCTAAGATATCGGCTGCATAAAACTTCAGTGTGTGGAACAGTGCAGATTAAGTTTTTATTTTATATTAGAAAAGGGAAAATGTGTGGTCCCATCCCTCCTTCAGGCCATCTAGTTTTGCTTAGGATTTAGAAAATACAGTAAGAGCTTTGGTCCCCTACTTAGGAGATATCAATATGCTATTTGCCTATTTTTAATATAAAAAAATTAACCATAAGTTTTATGTCTCTGACCCATAATCTCTTATAACAAAAAAAAACATGTTAAATTAGTTTTTTAGAATGGTAACTAATAAAGCTGTTGAGCTATCGATATCAGATATATCAATATGATTTTATTTTATTTTGTAATCTGGTAATTCAAACCAGAATCCGACTAATTCGAAGGTGGTAAAATTCGTTGGATATAAACACACCATGTTAAACATTTGAACTGAAATTATACATATATTGTTGGGTACAAGTTTGTTTTATACAAATACACCGTATCATAGTATATATCGTATCAAGATGTCTACTAAACATTCTCTTGTGAATGTTTTCATGCAATTTTTTGGTAAGTAAATCTAGCACGTAATTCAACTAAAAATAATCGTTACATCAGATAATTTAGCAATGCATGTTCCCATATTTCCATCCTTATTCCAATATATCTTTATGTTCCAGGCATCCAGCACATCTACTATATGTTATTTTCTCTAACTATAGCCAAAATTCACACTTGCGAACTTCGTCAAAACCTAAGAAAATAGAATCTTAAGATATCTGACTAATTACCTCGATTCCTGTCGACGTACCTAGCTATAACCTATTTGTATAATGCAAGGTATACACTATTGGTTTCAACTTGAATGAGGTTAGTTAACAAGCTAATCCGCTATTAATAGTATTATATTACTGCAAAGTACTCACTCATTACAAAACACGAACGACTAAAGGGGAACAATTTTGAATATAGAGAGAGGGTGCTACTTTACTAGGGAATTGAGAAAATGTCATAAATAGGAATAATATGAATAGAAAATAGCAACTTACCCGAAGCTCAGTGAAGCTTCTCGCACCACTTTCCAAAAATAACAAAGGAAGGTTGTCGTTTAGGGACATTTAAATAAATTAGAAACTTGCAGATTATAGAGACCCTCCACCTCCACGATTTACAACGCAGATTCCCCCTCTTTCACTTCGAGGGATCATTATATATTACATTATATGTGTGTGTGTATGACAATTTGCTCATATAGTAACAGACGTATACAGGTGTGTGTGTGTAACAATTTGCTCATATAATAATAATGCGACTACAATTCACGTACCACCAAGAAACTTTATTGCTTGGAAACTCTATGTGGGGGTGTAAAGCTACTTCTCCCATTGTACATAGCCGTAATTATGTATATTATGCATATTTAAATAGGCTTTATCGCAAGAGCACTAAGATTATCCAAAATGAAACTTGTGAATTTCAAGAGTTTATTTAGAGAATTATCATTATCATTAACTATGAAGATCTATTTAGAGAATTGCCATGTAAGAGCAAAACTAAGTAGTTTGCCAAAAAAGAGTAAATGAAATTAGACTAATCAAATTATGATAACATGATTTACCCTTATTTATTTAATTATGGTCAAATTATATGTAATTTATATATACTCTCCAATCTTGTCCCCTCATTTCAAATTCATAACCGATAAAAACATTTTACGAAAGAAAAGAAAAAGAAAATAATATTGTTGTTTATAAAATTGCATATAGGATTGAAAGGCCAGAAAATATTAAATCATGCTCTATAACCATATAGCAAAAGACAAAATAAAGCCAACGTACATAAAAGAGCTCAACAACCTCTACTAGCTACTAGTCCTCCGCAAAAAATCCGGAACCAAAAAATCGAACCAAACCCTATCGAAATTATCCGAACCAATTCCGAACCAATTTTCTAAAATATCTGAATAGGTCTTCAACACGTACTATCAAAAATTCGAACCAAATTCGGAATCGAGAACTAAACAGGTAACTGAAGTACCCGAAACATGAATTTTTACAGTTTTTGTTATTTTTAGGGTATTTTCGGATAAGTCGGATAAAAAATAAAAAAAAATTCCGGTAATTATGAGTATTTCGGGTGATTTTTGAGTATTTCGGATAAAAAAACCAAAAAACCCGAATACAACAAAAATTCGGGTATTCGCGGGTTTCAAGTATCTACTCGAATCCGATCCGAATCCAAGAAGAACCGAACCGAACCCGATCCGAATTTCATAAATATCTGAACGGTTCTTATATCTTTATATCCAAAAATTCGAAAACTCAAAAGACCCGAACCAAACCCGAACGCCCGCAAATATCTACTACCATTGGAGATGAAATGACCCTAACATGTCCAATATTACGTACTATGATTAAAATTTCAAAGAACTCCTTACATAAATTAATATTTAAAACTACTAATAGAAGAAGGACATAAATTAAATAACAAAATTGAATTTATTTGACGCAGACGTACATGCAAAATAGGTGCCTAGAAATCGACCTGGAAATGATGTCATGTCGCCTTTGTCCATTACTAAAATTTTCTCGCAAAACACTAAATCAATCATTATTTGCTGAAGAGGACATGTCTTAGCTATGAAACAAATTCCGAAACTCTGTTACATGCATAATTACAACCCCGGAGATAAAATACCAAAATAATCATCCCTACATGATTTTTGGGATTTGGACTAGAGCGGCACATCAAAATATATAGGTAAAAAACTGGTTTGGTATTTTAATTACAAACTCTATGTGTTTATTTTATTTAGCCAAATGTTTCAAAAAATGTCTTGAAATTTTGAATATTTTAAGACCTTATAACTTATACCAAACTTATTTTGGCACAGATATCATATATATGCGTACTTGATTGAAAAAGTTATCTCCCAAAATTTCAGATTATTTAAAAAAATATATATATATATATATATATATTTATTTATTCGTTTTTTCTACGTTAATCTCAAATTTCAAAATTTTAGGCTTATAAGTTGCATAAGAATTCTAAAAATTAAACTTTGAAAGCTTCATCAGACTAATAAAAAAAAATCCAAAAATACATCTTAAAAACAAAATTTTGATTGAATCACTAACTATTATATTTTTTTCTATTTTTTTATCCAGAATTTTGAACTGTCCACTCCATATAATACACTAGTGTCACTTTTTATTTCTATGAATTTTTTTTAATAAAAATACAGTATTAAGATATATAGTTTTTGTATGCCATATATTTTAACTTCGAGTTGTATATTTATATAGTATTAAACACTTATTCATTAATAAAAAATAAAAGGAAAAAGGTTAATATATAATATATAGTCTGTTAGCAGATCAAATACGATAAAAATAGAAATTGTGTATTATAAACGGGAAAAAGAAAAATTTAGGTATTATTCTAAAAATCCAAAAAAACTATGTATATTTATTGAAATAGTTAGAAATTATAATAACGACGGAAATCTGAGTGTGAGGAGAGGATTGAAACAAGAAAAGAGGAGGAAAAAGATCCAATGGGACAAATCTTATCGCATATTTGTTGTTTTCTTCTTATAATTAATTATAATGGGAAAAAACCCAAACTTTCTATTTAAATTTTATTATTTGCTATTTTTTTGAGTTTATATATACAATGATTGTATTACAATCTATCTAGATGGTCCTCTTTACTTGAAGTGCCGCTAGTCCACTGTGAGCAATAAATTTTCATTTATTCTTTGTATATGATAAAAAGAATCATATACAAATAACACACACATGAATGTAGTATTCTTTCTTGTTTAAAGGGTTTCCAAATTAAAGAGGATTACAAAAGCTATGACTCTGTTAAGTCATACAGTGTTTTACAAACGTTTAAGAAAGACTAAACATACATTTAAAAAAAAAAATTATGGGAAAACATCAGTTAAAACTTAAAAGAGATATTATAGTTACGTTTTTTTTTTTTTTTTTTTTTTGAAACTTTGTAGTTCTGTTTTTGCTAAAACTCCAAAGGCAAACGGATAAAATGTGTGTCATCAAATGTCTGTCTATATTTTTTTGGAAGTCATACTCATATCTTAATAATCTAATGTTGAAATTAATAAAAATATAAAGTCTAAACACCAATAATGGTGTCCACCAAGCACGTGACAGATTTCATATAATTTGTTTTACAAATGAAAAGATTTTACTACAAAAGAAAAACATTTGTAAAATAAAGTCGTCAATAAAACCAGAATAAAACAGACGAGGACCACGTAGGTGCCCATTTGCACGACTTTTGGATTTTTCAGGTAGCCGCCCCTCATGGTTAAGAGCTGGGTCCAAATCTATAGTAGTGGTTTATTTTCAGTATGAGACATAAATTTATTTTTTATTGATGTAAATTTTAGGATTTTGTAAAAAAAAAAAAACTTTTCAAATGATTTATTTTTAACTTGTCAAAAATGCAGATCAAATCTACGATTTCGCATTTAATCCGCAATATAATATTTGCATATATCGATGATATGACAACGAAAAACGCAATTTACATACACACAACAAATAAAACAATTCGTGAATTTGATATGTAATTTTGTAAGTTAAGTGTAAATTTGTGAAGAAAAAAAAAATTATTTGTCAGTAATATTGCGGTTTGAATATGATTTCATAAGTTCGATATGTATTTTTTGCAAATTAATTGTTGCAAAAAAAAAAAAAAATCATTTTTTTTCTTCAAAAAATCCTAAATTTTATATGATTAAATTATCCACAATATAAGTTTTTCTCTTTCTCTGTATAGTAATATCAAAATATCTACATTTCGTATATAAGAGTGCATAATGCATATCATGAAAATTTTATTTTTGAAATTGTATCCTACTTCTAACTTTAATGCATTCGCGTGTTTTTTTCTGCGGCAGTGTAGTGTCTTCGTTTATCTTAGTTTTTTTTTTTCTTCTTCTTTTATTATTTGATTGAATGTGATTGTAAAATGTATTTCTAGTAGAATCATTTTTTCTTCTTATTATCTTAATTAAAAGTATAAATACAAGATTCCGCTATAGGCAAAACATTCGCGTACTATGTATGTGACAATTCAAACAAAATAATCTTAAGCTATATAGCTAGAGCAAGCAACTGAATCCTATAATTTTTTTTTGGCAACAGACCAGAAAAGTTTAATACTTAGCTTGTTCTATCAATGTGATTTTTTTATTATTAAAATATCGCTGATATTATTTTAATTAAAATTACTGAAAATAATTGCAGTAAATCTAAAAGAGTAGTAAAATCAAACTGTTTTGAGTAATCAAATTAAAAAGGCGCCAGTAGTTTAGTTAATTAAAGATCGAATTGACGTTTAAAGGTAGCTGTTGTTGGTCGTGTTTATAAAATCAGTTAGATAAGTTTTCACACCATTTATAACGTTTTAAACAACAAAATTCATACTTTTCAAAGTTTGATCATTGATATAGCAGGTCGATTGTCGAAGGAATATTTTATTTCACAATTTTATCTTTACTATTAAAATAATTTTTATATATTTCTTACAATATTTTTAAAAACGATCGAATACGTTTACACAACACATTTCTTAAGTTCTTATATTTAATAATTTTCAAAATGTTTATAGTTATAAAATATATCTATACTTATAAACTATTATAAATATTAATTTTTGATAATATTCATTTTGGTTTGAAAAAATATATGTAGTATCAATTTTGGTAACTATTGTATCCATTGTCAATTATATATATATATTTTTTTTTTAGTCATCAAATTAACCCTAAATTCAATTGCTTCCAGTTGCTATACCAACTGTTGTTCAATACTATTTATAACTGCAACAACTCGTTTTTGTAAATTTCAACAATCGCAGGCGCACTTACTACTCTAAAACCAGTTAAACTCATAAAAAAAAATTGTTTTGTTAGAACTGTAAGATCTAAATTTGGATTCTCTTTTGAAAGATAATTTTTTGTGTGTGAAAAAAAAATTATATGGTAACCTCTCTAACTCTATGCAAAAATTATAATAGTTTATGAATTTTTTTTAATGTGACTCTTAAACATAAATCTAAAGTAGTCTCAGGGGTTTAAAAAGAAAATGTAAAAATAGGAAGAAAATGAGATTAAAAAATTGAAGATGCATGGAATGGTGTGTGGGAAAGGCAAAGCACATGACTCCACAAGTTGCGTGAGGGAAAAGTATCTCCCTATCTTTACTTTTGGGTGAAAAACCATTACGCTCTCTCAGCCGTTGGATCTCTTTCTACCTTCATCATTCTTGCGTCATCCATCTTTGGTCCCACCCTCACGCTATCTTTATAGTATACTAGTATTCAATTACTAATTTTTTATTTTCAACTATTATATTACTTATAGATTTGCTTCCAATTTTTTTTTGTTTCTTTTTAACAATTTGCTTCCTAAAATATCTTTGAATCGTTTTTCAAAATCAAGTAACTCAGAGTTTTAATTTTTTTTTTTAAAGAACAAAAACGCATTAGATTGGGCATATACCTACGGTATCAGTGTGTCAATCATGACAAAACAAGAAGCATTATATAGTTATATATACATAAACTACATTAGTTTTTTTTTTTTAAAGTTATATGCTTCATATTTTTTGTTTCACTTTTTCGAGAATGAATGGAGATTGGTCTTGTTTTCTTCCAAAACTATATATGTCAGGCTGAATATATTTTTAATCAGTATTATTAATAAATGCTTGGAGTCTTTGTTTTATTTTATTTAATAATTTGTTTTGTGCAGGGGGTTAGGTTAGATAGATGGTATAAAACTATAAATATACGTAGAAACATAAATATATGAATATATACATATTTGAAGTATCGTTTCTTTCTCAGAGGAGCTCAAGATCAAACATGCTCGTCCTAATTCAGTAGTTTTTTATAATCTTTTCCTGCAGGCTGCAGCTATACTGCTAGTCTTTTACTCCTATGTACCTATTAGACCTCCCAGTAGTTTCTCATTTTTTATTTGCCTAAAATAGACCCAATAAACAAACATAGTATACGCAACGTTAAAAAAACAAAACAAATATACTATACATTTGAGATAGAAGAAAAAAGTATATTACCATCACCAAAGATTTTTTAGAACTTGTGTTATAAAAAGATCTTGTAGAACTTGAATCCATGACGTTATTTATTTATTTTTATTTTACCTTAGATGGTAAAGGTTTTTTTATTTTTTTTTACCTTAGATGGTAAAGGTGTGGGGTTTAAATCAAAAGTCTTCGTGGATTTAAGTCCTTGTGAAGTAATATGAGTAGGAATAGTCAATGTTATTGAAATATATATAACCTACTCGATCAAAGATTATTGATTTTGAAACTAGCTACTATGCCCACATATTTTATGATAATATATAATAGTATTCTAAATTTAAAATATGGTGGTATTACGTGAAAATATGCTATATACAAAAACAATAAGCAAAATGAATTTTTACTTATTTTACGATTTTGCCACCTCGTTACTTTTGCAACTAAATGCCAAAATTAGATTATATAGTACATATAATCTACATATAATTGTTTTTGCTTAGGCTAATCATATTTTATGTTTTCTTATAAATTTTTTAAAAAAAATACTTTGAGCTCTTTTTGTTATTGAACTCTAAATCGTCATACTTTCTACTTTTATATAAACCGTATTGTTGTTTATGCAAAATTGTGAAAGTATAGAAGTTGTCCATATATTTATAAACGATCAATTGATAACAATGTATTTTATATTTATTTTCGATGTAAAATTCTTAACTATATTGGCAACATTAGAAATTGATCCCCCAAATACTAGTGTAATGCCAATGCTTTCGTAAACGCCGAAAATAGATAGAACTGATTTATAAAAAGCATTTAAAACCCCTATAATAAAACCTTTTAAAAACCTGAAACTGAAACTAACACTGATGACGAATGCTAACGTTAGTGCATCGAATATCGAACACGGCCAAAATATACGTTTCATTTATCACAATTGACTGTGAATTACGTCTAACTTTTACTGATAAAATGCGTATTTATATGCTGTCTATTAATTGCGCGAAATTACAAGGACCATATCTTTGTTTTCTTCTTTTGGTAACATTTCGAGAAGCACGCAAAGAATATATATATATATATATATACATATTTTTTTCAGGATGTTATTTATCAATAAGTGACATCATAGAATTTTTATCATTTTTCTTTGTTTTCCAATAATTGCATTTTCTTTTCAAATGGTCAGATCCTTCTAACTCTAAATGGGTTGATTCTTTGGGTTTTCGTGTAGCCTAGCTTTTTGTTTTTGTTTTTTAAATAAACTTTTTTCTTCTTTCTTGTCTAGAACTTCCTCCTAATCACCTACCTCACCTGAGGATTACTTTTCATATCCCCTCAAAAATTATAGTACATAATTAACATATCTTATTAATAAAAAAATATTCAAAATATTTGCCTATAAAAACCACCGATAATATACTTCATCTCGTGGAATCCAGTGTGTTTAAGATAAATTCCCGAACGTAAAAAACGTATATTATACGACATAGATATTATGATATACTTATATTGTACTTTATATAAAAATATATATGTTATGATGTATATGTGTGTGTATATATAGACAAATAGAATAAAAAAAGGAAATAGTAAATCCATAAAAATACGGACTGCAAGAAGTAGAAAAAAAGTAATAATGATGGAAAAAGATAAAACATCACGCAAAACCTTAAAAGAAAGTCTTCTGGTTGTCGTGTGTTACTCTGTCCTCAAATAGTCTTTGCCAAAGTTTTCACGTCAATTTTTAACCCTCAAAATTTCATCTCTCTCTCTATACACCCTCTCTCCTTCGTATCATACTATATTAGTACTACGAGTACCCACCTCTCTCTTTCACCTAACCCTCTCTCTAAACTCTCTCTCTCTCTCTCTCTCTCTCTCTCTCTCTCTCTCTCTCTCTCTCTCTCTCTCTCTCTCTTTCGCTTTCTATCTCCAAAAAAATGTCAGTCAACCATTACTCCACAGACCACCACCACACTCTCTTGTGGCAGCACCACCACACCACCGACACACATCCTCCGGAGACAACCGCTACCACCGCTGCCACGTGGCTCAACGACGACCAGAAAGAGTCTCTCTTCGAGAAATCTCTGACACCAAGCGACGTCGGAAAACTCAACCGTCTCGTCATACCAAAACAGCACGCAGAGAAATACTTCCCTCTCAACTCCATCATCTCCAATGCCGACACGTCATCGTCGTCGTCGGAGAAAGGTATGCTTCTAAGCTTCGAAGACGAATCAGGCAAGTGTTGGAGATTCAGATATTCTTACTGGAACAGCAGTCAAAGCTATGTGTTGACTAAAGGATGGAGCAGATTCGTTAAAGACAAACAGCTTGACCCAGGCGACGTCGTTTTCTTCCAACGACAACGTTCTGATTCCCGGAGACTCTTCATTGGCTGGCGCAGACGCGGCCAAGGCGGCTCCTCCTCCTCCGCCGCCGTGAATACGACGTCGTATTCTAGCTCTATGGCTCCTCCTTATCGTCAAATCCACGCCTCTAGTAATAATTACTCTAATCCTCCTCACTCAGAGTATTCACACTACGGTATGTTATATTGTTTCTCCTTTTTTTATACCAAATTATAATTTCCTCATTTTTAAAAATCTATAAATAAATATCATTTTAAACAATTTTTTTTCTCATTTTTAGTTTGTCTTTGAATTAGCGACTATCTAATAATGCTGCCGGAGGGATTAAAACATTAAACACCCATATATATTAGTATTTATTTTGTAATAGTGTTTGATCGTTATTTTAGTTCTATATATAATGCTTATTACGTGCGTATTAACTAACAACCTGAGATAAGTAACATTCTACTATTATACAGCTATGATTTTTTTTTTTTTTCTAATAAAAGAGAGAGACCCCGACAATTTCTAATTCTATTACTTATTTCTCCAAGTTGTAATTAAGATAGCTATACACGCGCGTATTATAGCGCGTGACTAAGACCGTCCAATCCCCTGGGACAAACGTGTTTTTTGTTCAGTTGTGTACTTTTGTGTTTTTCTTCTGTTTTTTATGTTTCCTTCAATTAATTAAAGACGCGCACGTGTCGTGATTACAGGCGCCGCCGTAGCAACAGCGGTGGAAACACACTCCATACCGTCGCCATCGGCCGTCGTCGGAGGCTCTAGGACGGTGAGGCTTTTCGGTGTGAATTTGGAATGTCAAATGGAAGAAGACGACGGAGATGATTCCGTTGCTGCAGCCACCGCCGCCGTCGAGTCACCTCCCGACGGTTACTACGGCCAAAACATGTACTATTATTACTCTCCTCATCCTCATAACATGGTAATTTTACGATTTTACCCTTTCAAAAGTTGTACTATATCTGATTCAAATTTGGGTACGTACATTACATTACATCATCATCATATTATATGATTTTAAAGATAACATAATTATAAAACAGATGGATGACGCTGTTTCTCGAGACGAGACAGTTGAAATTATAATTAAATAATTGAGATTGATTAGGAGAGATTTTTTTTGTTAATTAATAATACAATGAAGAGGAATCAGGAATCTGTTAAGAGACTATAGACTTTTGAGCAGTCGCACATGGCCACTTTGTTAGTGACTATACCCTGCTTTGATTTGTTTTTCTTTCTTTTTTGTCTGAGCCCAATTCATTAATTAAATATTAACAATTAATTAGTCTACTAATTATAAAGTATATATGTTGGTCTCCGTAATCACTGTTGCATTGTTTTTTACTGCCGCCGCAAAGTTATTCTAACAATGCTAAGGAAATGTTACCAGTTTGTGTATTAATATTATGTATATGTTACACAGTGTCTTGTTCTACGAATAATGATGATAATATTTTTTTTGGAAAAACTATAAAAACAGAATATAGCTTTCACGGGGGATACGATGCAACAGCTGGGAGAAAGACGAGGATGAGATCCAAAGAAGTGACTAAGTTTTTTTTTTCTTTCTGAAATGACTTAAAGCTTTTATGGGCCCAGACTTTGTGCATTTCTCTATAGAGGCCAAATTTCTGGAAATTGTATGCAATTTTAATAAATATATCATTAGTTTCCGTACTGTTTGTATAACTAATTTGGAAAAAACAAATTGGAAAAGAGAGAGAAAAAAAAAATCGCTAAATTTGAGGAAAAGTCTTTTTCTCTGCTTCCAAAGTCAGAGAAGAGCAAAATGGAACATCAAAATACATCTCATGATGATGAATGATGATAATGATGATGCATGTACACACACATGCATCATGTATAGTTGTACTTGTCTGACGATGATCGATCTCTTTTTACTTTTGGTGAAAGATGAAATGGGAAATTGTTGAGATTATTATAGAAACAAAAAGTGGGACCAACCAAATGATGTTTTATGGTTGTGGAGTATACTATAGTTATGCTTTTTTACCTTTTTACTATCTTCTTGATAGTTTCTCACTTTTTATCAACAATGGCATTGCAAAACAACTACAAATTTTGGGAGATAAACCAAAAATGTAAGGCTTGGTTCAATTAAAATATGTTAACCAAAGATCAGATCAATCAAATCACATGTATATAATGTATTTTATATCTGAGGACTGAGAGTCTACAAGTTTTTTGACAAAAAGTGAAAAAAAAAAGACTTATGAGAGAGTCCTACAAGAAGCTGTTTTTTCATGTACTAAGGTCAGATAAACAGTGAATCATCTGTTGAAAGCGATTGTCTATTCATGTACTGCTTCTTTTAGTGCTCTTCAACATTTATCTCTCATGTATATATGAAAAATCAATCATTGGATCAGTTATCCACCTCCATGTGCTTCCAAAAAGAGATTGTGGTATGATCCAATGATATCTTTAACACATACATTGTTTCTTCATCATTTTATATCTCACTAAACCATTAAACATGGGTTTGCTGAATCCTCTACTGACTCTAATCGTCGACTCAAGTTAACTTTCTTATCAGCTGGTAGTTATGCGGACGTGGTGATATGCATTGGCGTTACTCTTTTTATGTCTTAGAGTTATCTATTTCCTCTACAGAAAAGAGATTTTAGTCAGATCAGGGTCTCTAAGCCTAATCACAAGGCTGCTTTTGGTTAAGAGGACCCGTTGCTCAAAAACTATAGATAGTGAGGTAGCTATAGTTTGGTTATGACTTATGAGTAATAGAAAAGCAAATTGCCATTTCAACAATCCTTTAAGTGGATGCCTTGTCAAAAAGAAGCTGTCGAAAACTATCTGCGTATGGCACCAAAAGGAGTAAAGCTAAATCCTGATTAGACAGAAAGTTCCCAAAACAGAGATGGAAACAATACAACCTTATCATGACCACTCACTACTTACAAATGCTCGGGTTGTATGCGCACATGTTCCAAGTTTGAGTGCAGTAACAAGTGCTAATCTTTAAGGCAGACGCATTTGTTGACTTGACAGCATAGGTTGATAATCAACAGGCAATGCAAAATCTGTTTTTAAGCTACTTTCGTTTCGATCTTACTTAGCCAATAGCCACAGGTGAATTCTCTAAGGGCCCATGAAGATTCAGGAAAAGATACTTGCTTGCTGACTTGAAGGCTAATTGTTCTCCGCCCAATGGTTTAGTGGCTCTTGCAAGTGGGAGAGGGACCCTCAGCCATGTGCCATTATCACTAGTCTTTGAAGCTTTTGGCTATAGTTAAGAAGCTCAGTGGCCTCCTCCTGCAATAAGGCTTCGTCCTGCAAATAAAGTTTTGATCATAACAAGACTTAAAGTACAGTTTTGAAACGACCGCTCAACTTTTCCCCTGAAAATCTATCTGATATCTATGCTTTTTAACAACTTCTATGGGCCAGCCAACTTTTTCTGTAACAGCATTATGGGAGACTATTACAGATAGCATGGATTTAAATCCACTAACAATGCATTGGTTAAGGTCAACAATGCTTTTAACATGGGAAGACAAAAATGTGTATAGGGAATAATCTTTCTTACTATAACTAAGAGTTGCTTACTGTTGTTTCAGCAGGTTCACACAAATACCTGAGTCCCTCACAGATCAAAGGTATATCGGCAATGAGTCAGCTTGTGCTCAACAAAAGTCCTGGAGAAATGAAATCTGAATAAGCTGTAAAAGAATCAATCCCTGCTGCAGTTTCACATGGAAGAGGCTGTGAAAAGTGGAATTTAGGCCTATGAAGAACTTGCGTCAGGCTAAATTTTGTTTTCTAAAAGTTGCTTCACAAATAGGCTACATTGTGTGTGAAAGACTCCGTCGTTGATAGAAATCTCTGGATTATTGTGGTACAATCAAAGAACCAAAGATCTAGCTAAGTACACACTCGCATTCACATAATGAGTCCTGAACTAAAGGTCAGGTAGTCTTTTTAGAGTTGTCAGCTTCATCTGCAGGGACTTCAGACTCTTCTTTCTTCTGCATAACTTGCTGAAGACCCTCGTGGTAACCTTGTATAAAGCTTGTAAGAGCATCTTTATATTGAGAAGCTCGTGTCATGTACAAACGATGTAAAGCAGGCCTTAAAGTCTCCATGCCGCCTCTTGCAGCTACCGCTGTATAAAATTGTAACAGAAAAGGAACCAAAAACAAGCGACGATCAAAAAAAGGATAGACAATAGATAATACATGAAGTCAATAAACTAATGAATGACACCAAAGGTGAAGTATTCCACTCTTGTACAATAGCATTAACATATTGTTTCACTGGAGAAAAAAGCTACACAACTTGTAATATGCTTTGTTAACAGTTAGAATAAGATGTGCTCGCCGGATTACAATTTGGAATGACCGCCATCACCAACTTGGATAACTCTCATTTGAATATAAGTCAGATACAATTAAAACACCAGTTCTTACCAAGATCTTCCAAAACAGAGGGCTCTTTCTCTGTCTCTTGAGCTTTCTTTTTAGGTTCATCATCGCCGTGCTTCTTGTAATCATTTGGACGAAGCTCAGGACCTATATCTCGCACCCAGCTTGCAGCATAAAGCCTTGAAGCTTCCTTCAACACCTAAATTACAAGCAATGAAAATGATTCACCCAGCACTAGATTAATTTCATCTACAGGAGAAAACAACAATCACTCTGAAAATAGTGAGAAGTGTTCATCTCGGAATCACACACGCACAATAATCAAAGCATCTTATATCAGAAAAAGGAAGAACCTTTTTTGCTCAAAACAAGAGAAATCTCACATTCATATTCCAGATTTTCGACAATATACATAACGAAATCAAAACTCGGGGCAATTCAACAGACCCAATTGAAGGATTCATTCAGTACGAAATCAGACACAAAACCAAACGAGTTCGAGAAGATTAAGCACGGCGAAATGCTAAACCTGTTCATCCTTGGAAGAAGAGTAAAATCTATAAAGTTTGAAGAAAACTGTGAATTCCCAATACCCAAAAAAATAGAGAATTACAAGAAAAAAAAAGAGGAACGAGAGTGAGGGAATCTCACGAGAAATCGTTCGTGCCAAGTCAATTTGCGGCGTTTAACGACGTGAGGAGGATCGGGAAGTGATGAAGGTAAGACGATTTCTTTGAGATCGTAACGGATGTAATCGGAGACTTTACGATACACAACCTTCAGCTTCATCTTTTCACTTTCTTCCCGGAGAAGAGAAGCCGTTTACAGTCGCCGATCGGAGCTTCAGTACTCAGCTACTTGAGTTTCACCGTCGCGAGTTTCTCTAATTGAGATTGGATTGAATGTGTTTGGTTTCGGTTACGGTTCCGGTTCCGGTTCCGGTTCAGTCTAGTATTGATTTATTATTCCGGTTTAGCCGATGTATTATCTTCTATACATCGAATTCTCCCAAATTACATGAAATAATCTTTCTTTTCTTCAAGGATACAAGACCAACTTTAGCTAAAGCGTCGGCTACACCATTTGCCGAACGCAGGATAAAAGTAAAGACGATAAAAGTGAAATCTACACTTAGACAACGAATATCACATAATAGAGATTTCAGCTAATTGAACACACCATTCGAATTGAGTAGTGTGACAAAAGAAAAAAATCCGAAAAGCAATTAAGATTTCGAAAACCTGCAAATTGAGCTGAGATTAAAGCAGTTTTTAGAGCCATAGCTTCCGCCACCAAGACAGAGGCAACCTCTCCATTCATTGATAAAAAAAAATTATTTTCTTTTAAGCGAAGAAAAGATTTTTTTTAATTGAGTTATTATTTCAAAGTAAAACTAGATAGTAATTAAATCTATAACTATAGACTTCAACGACCATTAGTTTTAAATATGATTATATTTTCTTCGAATCATTGTCTCTACCAAATGAATGAGTACCAAACTAATAGTATATTTGTAGCCCATTATGATTCTATAACGTAACACACTTAGAACAATAGACTTCATTGAACAACACGTGTTGAAAACGTGTCACATAATATTTCAGATGAAAGGAAACAATAGACTCCATTGAATAAAACGGTTGTCGAGTGTATTTTTCTAGTTGACATGCATGAAAAAAAATGACACATTTGTCCAAAAGTAGCCAAGCCCATTTGGCCACTACCAAAAACAATTCGTCGTCGTTTGTTCATCGAATTTTACAACCGGGTCGACACGACTTAGACAAACTTATGTAATATTTGTAACGTCCCGACCGTCATCGTTCGTGGCCCTACGCCAACTCTCGGCCCGTGGGCCCCACCTTTGTCCAATGGCTGGTGCGTTAGTCCGGAAGACTCGAAAGATTTGTTTACTGATCCTGCAAATCACCACGTGATCTTTCCCCGTGTTTTGTCCATACTCAGATGGTACTGGTAATGACTTCCTAGTAGGTCACATATCCTGAAATTTCTCCAGTTCAAGCACGCTTAATCCTGGAATTTTCTCAGGACCAGTGACCGAAAAGATAAGTGCACTTTGGTGACATAGATAGTCAAATCAATTCTTTTAAACCTCTCCACATGCAACACATATTTCCAAAAATCGGGGTATTACAACATTCCTATAAATACTCTTGCACTCCATCAAACCTTGCCATATATATCAAGATTTTTCATAAGCCCGTCCAATGTCTTATGAATTTGTCATAAAATATGCTAAAATACTGTTAATTTTTAACTAAATATTTTACAAGTCTTCTAGATATCATAAGCATGTTTAAACATGTCATGGACATTTTTCGTTAGTCTTAAAAGCTTTTGATGGTATTTTCATAATGTATTTTTTTGAAGTTTTTATTTATAATTTTAGAGGAAAATATCTTACAAACTATTTTTGACTATTTTCAATATTTTATAGGCTATTTAAACAACTTTTATTTTTTGTAATTACTTAGATATGTTTAGTGATTTATGACTAATTTAGGTCATTCGACATAGATGAATATAATTGTACTCCCTATATATTGATATTACTCTATTAAAAATTATGAATTATAAAGAAAACAATTTCATCACTAACCAACCATCATGATAAATTTATCTAAAAGAAATCTCAAATCTATTTTCTGCTCAATGTTCACTATGTGCATAGTTGTGATATCTTTGATTTGTTGTAAAGCTCTTCAACAAGATGGAATCATTCCAGTGATGTGTCCTCGCGTAAAGATCACAATTCAAAACGATAACGACTATCTTTTTGGGGTACATTGTAAATCTAGAGATGATGATATTGGTTTTCACATTCTTGCTAAAGGTGAATCAATTGGCTGGAAGTTTCGCGTGAATTTTCATAATACAACACTTTTTTTCTGTGGATTTAGCCAAGGACAAGTAAACAAAGGAGTGTTCGATATTTACAATGCGGATAGAGATTTCTGGAGATGTAGAATTTGTACATGGAAAGCAGAAAATGATGGTCTTCATGGATATAGCGAGATGCTTAAACGGGGTTCCATATTTTATAAGTGGTTAAACTAGTATAAAATTGAGAAATTTAAGAAGAAACTAAGATGTAATGCGATTGATCATAATCTATATATAATAGGAAACCTCTTTTTTGCTTTTGATTACGTCACACTTTTTTTATAGGAAAAAAAAATCGCATCTAACGGTTGATATCATTTTTTAGATTTATTGGATGGTCCAGATCGATTAAGAGAAAAAGTTGCGAAAAGGTATCTGGTTCACTTTGAAGAGATTCCAATGAAGAACCTTTCAGATCTACAAATCGTTTCAATGAAGCGTTGTGATTTTTCGTTTTTATTTATTGAAGAAATTCTAAAGTCGTTTCTCAAAAAACAATTACTGGGTATTGATCATCTTGGATTTCCTTGTCGCTCCTGTAGTTTCCGCAATTTCCAGAATTTCAGAATCAATATCATTCACTCCGGTAGGTCCCGTTTCTATTAATCATTCTCCCTCACATAGTCGCGATTCAGATTCTTCAAGTTTGGTAGAAATAATCTTGTTTTAGTGATTTTGATTACGATGATGACATGTAATCTGTTTCATTTAAGGGGTGTAAGATTTTCAGGTTTGAGCGTTGATAAGAGCGAAACAAGTAGTTTAAACTTTTTACGAAATTTTCCAGTGTTGATCTGTTTGCCGAGTCCTTTATTCCTAGAGCAATCTAGATCTGTGCAAAGTACTTTGTTAGTGGTCCAATTCATTTTCAATCTGTTCATATTCATTTGTAGTATTTAGTCTTCTAACTTGTCTTTTCTTCTTGCAATTTAAGCAAATTGAGTCAAAAGAAACAGATGCTTCGCTTGCCTTTGCATCCTTTCATCTTATTTACTTACAAGTGGACCAGTGTGATTCACCAAAGTAAATAAACATTCTATTGAAGAATCGTAGAACCAAAATGGTGAAGCTCTCTACTTCAATAATCTCCCACTTTTATTTCTCTTTGGTTTGCCTTCTATCTGCTTCTTGTTCATCTCTGCAATTTCAGTATCTCAAAAAAGCATTGGTTTTGGGGACCCCAGAGAGCTTCAAATTAGAGTAAATTTTCAACTTTTTGAACAAAACACTGATAAAGTTTGTTAGATTAGATATGTTTCTGGTCATTTGTTTCAACAAGTTTCTTTAGGAGTTTGGGAATTTAGAAGCAAAAGTAGCAGTATGGAGGATGAATGTTTTGGTGTATGCAAAGGATATATGTTTGCAGTAGACGTAACCAAAGAACTCGAAGATTGGCCAGAACTATAGAATCGCTAGAGGAAATGGGTAAAACTCAAAACTCAAATGTGTAACAATTAACATAAGGAAGTATAATGTTGAAATTTTTTAACTTTGCGATGACTCGAAAATGTTCAGTTGAATGTTAAAGAAGCATTGGAGCTGTGTCGATATGAGTGGCTGCAGAGAGGACTTGAAGATTTTTTTAGAGTAATTGAAAAGCTGCTTCTACTTATGTAAAGCAAATGATCAGACACCTTCTGAATATTTGATATAATATATATTTCTTAATTTTGATATCTTTCTCTGTTTTATGTGATAAAGATAGAATTGTCTTTACGTGCAATTTGGACACCAAATGCAAGACACAAAAGAGAAATTAAATCACACAGATTAATGCTTTAGGATCGACTTAAAAGGTTAAAGGTTAAAATCAACTGAAATACCTTTAAAATCCATATCCCTAAGCATATATCACATGTCATATTATATGACTCATATATCCCTAAACCTGATTTTAAATATTACTGACTTCAACTTTTTTTTATAGGAAAAAAATTCTCTTCCAGCGAGTTAGATTGTTTTGTTTTATAAATCTAACAGCTGAGATTTAGTTTTAATTAAACGGATCTCAAATCATCATTCGAAGAAAGATCGCGTCCTTTCTTTCCCAAATCAACGCATCTCTAGAACCACAACTCTTTCAGTCGCAGCTTTTCATCGATTTATATTCATGTTCAGATTTTTTGTTCTCTTCAATTTTTATTCTCAAAACCCAAAAACGTGTTCCATGTTCTCCAATTATCTCTTTATGCCTTTGTTATTTCTCCTCTGTCTGTTTTCTTCATGATTTAGTTAACTTGCTCATAAGAAATCGTCGAAATTTTTCTGTCTTTTTCTGCATCATGATAAATTTTGTCCATTATTTATCGACTTGAGGACGAACATGTGTTTTCCTCAAAGAATCTGTCATTTTAGAACTATTTCTTTTGACATCACTTATCTACTTTGTTTATTCATTTGCAAACGAGGTGAGAGAAGAATGGATATCTTATGCCTTTATACAATATAATTATTTTTCTCCTATATAGTTGACTTGACCATTCTTTAGATCTTTGTTCTCTATGTTCATGAGTTTTAGCCGGTTTTAGGATTTCATAATCGACCAAATCATGATATATCAAATGTTCAGTATTATATGCTTTTCTAATCTGCGTGAAAGAATTTTAGTGTGTTTTTGTGATCTTCGATTTTTAGGCAACATATAGAGTATGCTGTTATTTTTTAAAGGAAAAATGATTGTCAGCTACACGAACTATAGTTCAGCACATGGTTACACATCTACACTAAATTAATGTATCAAAACCTACACTAAAAATTGAATTTACATGGTGACATACACAAACAAACATAGGTTATGTGACTGACACCATAACCATCATTTTCGTTATTGTTTCGGATAACTGAACCCGACACGAATTATCCAAACCGAACCCGAAACCAATTCTCTCAACTACATGAATGGATCCTCAACATCTAGTACCGAAAAATCCGAACTGAACCCGGAATCGAACCGAAAACCGAACGGGTACCCAGAATACCTGAAACATAAATTAACCTAAAGATATTTAGATTTAAGGTAGGGTATGTTCATATAATTTAGGTAATTTTTATAGTTTTGTCTTTGATTTTTCGATCAATTTGGGTATATATTGTGGATATATTCAGGTAAAAATAACCAATTTATGTATATTATTTGAATTTTTACAATTTTGTTTTTGTTATTTTTCGAAAAATTCGAGTAAAAAATAATTAAATCGAACCAAATCCAAAAAAATTCGGGTGATTATGAGTATTTTGGGTAATTTTTGAATATTTAGGCTAATTTTTAAGTATTTTGGGTAAAAATTCCAAAATACCCGAATCCGAACACATTTCGGGTATTAGCGGATTTCAAACCTAGACCCGAACCCGACAAAACCCGAACCGAACCTGATCCAAATTTTTTAATACCCGAATGGGTCGACTTATATCCCTAAATCCAAAAATCCGAAAACTCAAATTACCCGACCCGAACCCGAACGGATACCCGAATGCCCGACTCATCATTAACTTCTTTTCCTACTAAATATGTCCCGCAAAATCGAAGAGAAATGATGCAGCGTTAACGGTTTGAAACCGACGAGATTGAATTGAATGGTGTTTCTCTTTGCCAAACGAGTTTCTTTGTAAGGATGCATCGATTTCCTTTGGTTTGGTGGCTTTTTATTACGCCTTATAGATGCAGTTATATCATTAAAATTTCTGTATTAATGTTTCCTTAATCACTCATGAATATTAATTTCTATATGCGGACTTTTTTTACTTTTCTTCGATTCTCTGGCGACAGATTCCTCATTACTCCTAGTCCTATCTGTTTACATAATTTCAAAAGTTCTGAGAAGAGCGGATTCACTTTTTCAATAACAGAGTTATCATCTTCTTTCTATTACTTGGTAAGTGTTTAACTATTTCGTAACCATTGCATATTTTTTTAATATTGACTTGCGTTAGTGAACATTTATGTCTCTTTGAACTTTTTATGTAACTAACTGGAAATAGTAATAGTTGTTTGCTTACATAGATCTCAAGTTACAGTAACATATCAATAAGCTATCACTTATGATGTGTCAAGGTTATGACGATTATGTTTTTATATTTTGTGTATAAGTATTTAAGTAGCAATGCCATTAAACATCATGAAATGGCAATTAATAGTTGTGCTTTCAATGCTCTTTTTTAGTTTTGCTATTTGAACTTTGAAGCATTTGTTATTATTCGTTTTTGTTTGCTTGCTTCAAATATTAATCAAATTTATAATATGTTTTAATTAGAAATATTTTCAAATGAAGTCGGATGTGCAGCAAACACAGTTTCTATGGTGCATTCATGAAAATTCGATAGTTAGCCAGGTTTGATCTTATATATTTCTATGAACTCTTGACTTATCATGTTTCAATAAACCTAATTATGGGTATCTGAATTAGGAGAACAAAGGAAGAAAAGAACAGAGGATTTTCATCGGAAAAGGGTCATAATTGGTCATGAGGTATCAATTCAAAATTATATTGTCATCTTTTTGGAATTATCTGGAGCTGGATTGGAAGGGTGTCTTCAATTGAGATTACTAAAGTATTTGGAGATTTTGTAGTTCGGTTAATACTTAATACATAACATAGTTTCTTTATAGCTTTAGAGATATAATTTGGTACGAAGGACATAGTAAGATGGTGATAGAATGTGGAAGGGTTACGTACGCAAAAAGAAGGCTCAAAGTGGATATTATGATGTTAAGTTGGCAGTGAAAAAACAGCTTAAAAAGTAAGACGAAAAAAGGGGTGACACATGAAAGAAGAGAGATTAGTATAAAGGGAATAAGGAGTTGTAAGAGAATGATCAGATATGTACAGAAGATTTGTGAGGAAAAGAGAGCATATTCTCTAGTTTAGAGCAATAGAGTCTCGTGACTCTGTTGAGAACGATAAGAAAGGAGGAACGAATCTCTGATCTTATCAACTGATTTTGGAGGTGATGGGATCCTCGTGAGGAACATAGTATGGAGTTTTATCTCGTATCTCCGAGATTTGGCAAGAGAGATACGGTTATGGCGAATCATGATCGATGAGTTACGGTTCGATGAAAGATTATTCAGTGTAATCGAGGTCACACAACTCTTATATATGGATTATTTATCAATGTTTAATGCTAGATATATCTGAAAAATTTCTCTTATGATTTAAAAACTCAGTTAATTTTTATTTAATTTTGTCAAGCATTTACTTAGCTTTTGGTTAATTGTTTTTTAGTATTGCTAGCATAAAGAAACAAATGTTGAGGGTAGAACATCACTATCCCATGACAAAATTGTTCATATGTTTTTAGTTGATAAAAAATAATTAGTGTTTAGATTAATTTTGAATTGAATTGACTAAATTTTTTTTTGTTTCTAGAAGATGAAAGTAATTAAAAAAAAAATTCATGTGCATTGCTAATAAAAAGATTAACAATACTAATTTCATGAATTTCATTTTTCCGTGCGGTAACGCGCGGATTTGTTTCCTAGTATAAATAAAAGTAATCCTAAAAAGATAATTTTGTTTTCTAAGTGATAAGTTTTGTTATATCCACTCGCTTATGTTTATGAAGTCTAATTTTGTAGTTGTCTAAGAGCTAGAAAATCACTATGCAATATTAGATACTTTATGCAATAATCCTCTCTTCCACTGCTTCTCTGCCCTTAGGGCACCCATTCCTGCTTAACCCTCGTCATTAGTAGTTCAACCAACAAAGCAGATAAATCTTTAAGAAAAAAGGTAAAAAAAAATTTGAATTTAAACTTTGGCGACGGAAAAAGACTAATATTAACGTGTTGTTGTCCTTAGTTCGAGCAGATTATGGTCCCATATTTAAATTTCTTGTTTTAAAACATAAATTGTTTGAATAGTCCTTAAGTTTTGTGTATGTGTGGCAATCGGTGTCCTTTTCAGTTTTGTGAAATGGCTTTGTATATGAACGTGTTGAAAACGTGTCACCAAGATTTAAGTGCGAGTAGAATTGAATATTATGTGATCTTTCCACTTTTTGTTTGAATTTATCCTCCCTTATTACGCCCCAATTACTCTTCTTCTTCACTATATTTCTGCTCCTCCACAATCATTTGTCTCAACAACACCAATCATTATATCCATGCTTCTAACTCTGTTTGATCAATTTTCTTACTCCACTACAAGAAAACAGCTGGTTTCTGATAGCCAAATCCGTTGGAATTTCGTCGAAAATGGCCTTTTTCGACTGATTTCCGACAGAATTTGTCCGTCGTTTGTAAAGCGTCGGAAATCTAGGATTCGTCAAAATTTCGTCGGAAATTTCTGACAACTACAATCCGTCGGAAATCTCCAACGAATTTATAACGGTTATATTTATATTTATATATATAAAAATTAATCAGTTTTTAAAAGAATTTTTTTTTCCGACGGACTACGTATAAATTATAAAAGAAAAAGAAAATTTCAAACGAGATCTATTAAATAAAACTACACATCTAAAACACTAATTGCAAATAATGTTACACTTTTAAAAACATTAAAATAAATATATTAATACTAATTTAAATTGAAAAACAATTTGGACAATTAATTTTAAGTATATCTAATATCATTTGATTAATTTCTTCGTCGGGGTGAAGATCACAAGCGTAAAAATGAAGTTTGTTTAAATCGAATTGATGTTGAATCTTTTCCACTTTTTTTATTTCTTGAACTTCATTCACCTCTTTTTTTTCTTGAACATTTTCCAATTTTTTTGATTCTTTTTTTATTTTCCTCTTTAAAACATGAAATAAATAAAAAAAACAATATCATTATAAAAAATAAACTACATAATAAATCTAACGAACCACCTAAATTTATACAACATACATTATAAACCTAACTAACCACCTAAATCTAAATTAAATACAATACTAAATCTAATATACTAATTATAAACTATTAAATTTACTAAAATTTTTTAAAAAATTAACCTTATTTTGTGTGGATAAAGAGAGAATCGAATTTAGAGAGATAATGAATTTTGGAGTTGTGAAAAAATGAGAAGAAGTGGTTTTATTTATAGAAAAAAATTATGATGGAAGTTTCCGTCAAAATTCCGTCAGAAACGATATATTCGTGGGAATTCAAAATATTTTGTGAGTTTTGGCGGTGAAATTTTTCCAATTCGTCGGAAATTTCCGACGGATATATGACGGATTTTTTAAATAGTTTTAAAATTCCCGTCTCATCCCGCCAATTGGGTTTTTGGCGGTGAAATTTTTTCAATCCATAGGAAATCCGTCGAATTCTTTTTATAATTTTTTTTAAAATTTCCGCCTAGTCCCGCCAACTAGATTTTTGGCGGTGAAATTTTGGATCCAAATTCCGACGGATTTCCGACGGATAATCAAAAATATTTTTAGAAAAAGATGTATCGGAAATCCGTCAGAAAGTTCCGACGGAATTCCGATAAATTGTTTATGTCGGAAATTTTCAACGGATTTTTGACGAAATGAAAAATTATTGGAAATTTATCGGAAAACGGTCATAAAATTTCTGACGGATCTTTTCCGTCACAAAATCCGTCGGAAATTAACATGTTTTCTTGTAGTGCTCTCCACACCAAACAGCTAACATCAATAAATTAAAGCCCAAACAAATCCACACTGATCTCGCTTCTCTTCTCCATTTTGTCCCATATTCATACTACTAAAGTTGGCCGAACATGGTAGATTTATGTGATTGTTGATGGTTTTTAACTGCTTTTAAATTTTTCTTTAAAACCATTTTGAAAGAAAAACCGTTATTAAATTTTCTTTTTAATAAAATGTTTTTAATTGAGTTTAAAAACTTTTTAAAATTAATTTTCCTCAAAATCATTATTTCTAATATTTAGGTGACAAAGAAAATAAATAAATAGTTTTTTTTAATAACTTGTTGTTAAAAAAAAAAAGTTTGTTCAAGAGTAATATAAAGGAAACGTTTTAAAAATTTTTTTAAAAAATTTGGTGGGTTATTTTAGATTTTCTAAATATTTTTTTAAGTTATCATAGAAAATCTCACTTCTTTTTAATAGTTAAATTCGAACTTAGTTGAATTTATGTTTATAATTAATTAGTGTTTGAATATGTGTTAGTCCTCTAGATGATGACGTGGTGTTTTTAGAAGAAAGTTAGACAACTTTCATATTTATGATTTTGGATTATTTTTGAGCAAATTTTCTTTTTTCAATTCATGATTCTTATGAGAGTTACGATTCAAAATAAAAATATTTTTAATTATTAGTTTTTATTTACTTTTGAAATCATTAAAATAAAAATTAAAATTTTGTTAATGAAAATATTATTTAAACATAATAATAACTCACAATATGTTTATACATAGTACAATTTTTTTTAATAGATATGGATTTTTTTTTTTCATTTCTGGAAGTATCTGTGGTTTTATTTATAGCAAAAAGATATGTAGATAAGAAATAATTATCAGTTATTTTTTAAAACAAACAAAAAAGTTTGGTTGGATGAAAATAATTATGACTTTTTTTGGTAGGGAAACAACATTATTATGAACTCTAAATGGTAACTGATTAATTTGAAGAATATGAAGAATAAAAAATTTGTGTTACCATTTGATGAATTTGAAGAATGTGATGAATTTTTATTAAAAGACAAAAGCTGAGGAAAAATTTCTTTCTTCTTTAATAAATGTCATATTATTAAGACAAAGATAAAAATGTTATGTGTTTAATTAATAAATTACTATGATAATATATATTTAAGAATATGAAGTCACACAGATAATATTTTTTAAATTTTTGATATGTTTTTAATTTTTTTTTGTATGTTACATATGTGTAATATTATAAATTAATTTTTTATTACATTTTCTAAGTTTACATGATAATTCTTAAAAAAACGTTGTTACTCTAGATAAATTTGTAATATTTTTTTAAAAAACGAGTTTAGTAAAAAATAATTTTAATTTTAGTAGCAAAATATTATATCATAAATTATGTATATTAATTTATTTTATCAATCTATTAATTAACTAGTTATATGTATCTAAAATTCAATTAATTAATTCGAAAAAAACTCAACTAGATAATATTTTAGGAAATAAAGATCAATCTATAAGGAATATAATGAGTATTTATTAAAAATGTCACTTAATATTTTCATAAATTTATTTAATTAATTACTTTTTCAAAAATTCAGCAGATTCAGCAATATTCAGCAGTTACCATTTAAGTTTGATGTTATTCCGCCGGATTCCGCAAGGAATCACTAAAAATTCAGTTAGATTTTACAATTCAGCAAAATTCAGCAAAATTCAGTCGATACCATTTAAACTCATCGTCTTTGAATTTTCATTGAAATCTAGAGAAAACCTCCAAAAACTAGAAACTAGTTTTTTTAGGAAAATCTTTTTTTCTAAAACCACGAATGGGTAAAAATTTAGATTTTTCAAAATCTAAAACCAAAAACTCAATTTAGATTTCTCTGTTATCTCTCTGTGTTGGAATTCGAAACCCTAACGCCATGGAAAGGCTTCTAGAACCATCGTCGGATATTGAGGATTTCCAAGTTTTGTTCTCCTCGCACCTCAATTCCCTGCAACAATTTTCACTGCATAAACCTTAGGATCTAATTAGATTAACAATTCCTTGAATGAGTCTCCTACTTCGTCTCCCGATTCAGAAGAATCGAAACCTAATCCCACGGCTTCTGAGCAGCAAAGGTACAAATCTTTGTTTCACCTTCTCTGTAAAAAACTCACCATGCTTGCGTTGGGCTCTTAACTATCATTTTCTTACCTACATCAACTCTATCATCCCAAAAAGCTCACTATACACGTAGCTTATATCCGGTGGAAAACACCTCTACCCCTTGAAACTTGTGAAACCAAAGCATTGTTACTGATCTGTGAATTGATTTCTTTAGACCTTAGTTTCCTCCCTATAATCACAGCTTTGTCAATCTCTTTCGCATAAAGAGACAACTTTATCAACAAATCAAACACGGATGGTACAGACCCACATCGGTTGTAAGTCTTGACCAACGAACGAAATACTTTCGAGACACGTTGGATTTCGGTTTCTTTCTTGGTGAGGCGGAGAGCGAGATGCATGACATCACGAGCGTGGCTCTTGAGGCGAGACCGAGCGAGGATTTGGCTCTTAGCCAACTCCAAAATTAGGCTAAGCGAGTGGATATAATAAAACTTATCACTTAGAAAACAAAATTATATTTTTAAGATATACTTTTATTTATATTATGATCAATTGGATTACATCTTAGTTCCTTTTAAATTTCTCAATTTCATACTAGTTTAACCACTTATAAAACAAGGAACCTCGCTTAAGAAATTCGGTATATCCATAAATACCATCATTTTCTGCTTTCCATGTACAATTTCTACATCTCCAGAAATCTCTCTTCGAACTATAAATATCGAACACGCCTTTGTTTACTTGTCCTTGACTAAATCCACAAAAAAAAGTGTTGTATTAATATAATTCACGCGAAACTTCCAGCCAATTGATTCACCTTTAGCAAGAATGTGAAAACCAATATCATCATCTCTTGATTTACAATGTACCCCAAGAAAATAATCGTTTTCGTTTTGAATTGCGATCCTTATGCGAGGACATATCACTAGACCACGTTCATCTTGTTGAAGAGTTTCACAACAAATCAAATATTTCACAACTATGTAGATAGTGAATATTGAGTAGAAAATAGATTTGAGATTTCTTTTAAATAAATTTATCATGATAGTTGGCTAGTAATGATATTGTTGTTTTGTGATTCATAATTTTTCATAGAGTAATATCAATATATAGAAAATATATAATTATATTAATTTATGTGAATGACCTAAATTAGTCATAATATCACCAGACATAGACATATCTGAGTAATTACAAGAAATAAAAGTTGTTTAAATAACCCATAAAATATAGAAATAGCCAAAATAGTTTCTAAGATATTTTTCTCCAAAATTATAAATAAAAACTTCAAAAAATATACTATGAAAATACCATCAAAAGCTTTAAAAAATCTACTTTTAGTTACGAAAATGTCCGCGGCATGTTTATACACGCTTACGATATCTAGAAGACTTGTGAAGTATTTAGTTTAAAATTAACATTATTTTGGCATATTTAATTAGAGATTTGACAAATTCATTAGAGATTTGACGGATTAAAGACAAATCTTGGTATATATGCCAAGGTTTGATGGAGTGGAAGAGTATTTATAGAACCGTTACATGGATTTGTCTGAGTCGTGTCGACCTGGTCGTAAACTTTGGATCTGAACAACCGACGATGAATTGTTTTTGACAGTGGCCAAATGGGTTTGGCTGCTTTGGAAAAATATGTCATCCTTTTATCATGCATGTTAACTAAGAAAACACATTCGACAACTATTTTATTCTATGAATTCTATTGTTTTCTTTTCATCTGAAATAATTCATTCAGATATTTGGATTTCACATGTCTCAAATGCGAGTAAAATTGAATATTATATTATCTTTTTTTTTTGTGTGTGTCAACGAATATTATATTATCTCTCTTGATCAATTTCCACATTTTATTTGGATTTATCCTCCCTTACCCCCATTAATCCTCTTCTTCACTTTAATTCAGCTCCTCCACAATCGGCTACTACATATTCCTCATTTATCTTCTTCTGTCTCAACAACACCGATCATTGTATCCATGCTTCTAACTCTTTATCTCATCAACTTCCTTCCTATCCACACCAAACAGCTAACATCAATAAGCCCAAACAAATCCTATATCTCCACACTGATCTCGCTTCTCCTCTCCCTTTTGTCACATATTCATACTATTAAAGTTGGCCGAACATGGTAGACTCTTTAATGGTTTTTAAAAGCTTTTAAATTTTTTCTTTAAAATCTTTTTGAAAGAAAAATTGTTATAAAATGTTCTTTACGTTTTATTTTCTTTTTAATAAAACATTTTTTTAAATTGAGTTTAAAAACATTTCAATTAATTTTTCTTAAATCATTATTTCTAATATTTAGGTGACAAAAAAATAAAAAAATAGTTTCTCAACATTTTTTTAGAATAATTTGGTGCAATAACAAAACAAAAAATCATAATTTAAAAACTAAACAAAACTTTTTATGTGGTAAATTTCTATTCACTAGTTTTAAGATTTTTGGTTAGTTTTTAGGTTTTTGTTTTTTTTTTATTACCAACCAAATTAACCTTTTTTTTTTTGAAGGATATTAGCAGAAATACTGTGCAGTCTGTGTATTGTGTATATATGGACGAAAATGGCCTTAAGGAAACACACTCCCCTTTCTGTTCCCACGTGTGGAGGATAGCATGGACCACTCATCTATTTGATTGGTTGACCACTCAATTTTTTTTATTACATGGCTAGATACCTAATTATAATTCTGAAGTTGGTTATCAGCCTAATTAACCATTTTTAATCTTTAAAAAAATTGGTGGGTTATTTATAGCTTTTCTAAATATTTTTTGTAAAGATATCGTAGCAAATCTAACATATTTTTAATAGTTAAATTCGAACTTAGTTGAATTTATGTTTATAATTAATTAGTATTTGAACACGCGTTAGTCCTCTAGATGATGACGTGATATTTTTAGAAGAAAGTTAGATAACTTTCGTATTTATGATTTTGGGTTATTTTTGAGCAAATTTTCTTTTTCTATAATCACTCAAATAAGTCTTGTGATTTTTGACTAATTTTTTTTGTGTGTCAATGACTAATTTAGGTAATTTGAAATAAATGACTATAAATTATATTTCTAAAAAAATTATTGTACTATATATAAATTATGAATTATTGGAAAGATAATATCATCACTAACAAATCATCATGACAAAATTATCGAAAAATAATTTCTTATCCATTTTTTGCTGGATGTTTACTATTTTCATATTGGTAATATTTTTGATATGTTCTGAAACTTTTCAGCAAGATGGAAAACTATTTTTAATTCGTGGTCCTCTTATGAGGGTAACGATTCAAAATAAAATGGATTATCTTCTTGGAGTACATTGTAAATCTGGAGATGATGATCTCGGTTTTCATATTCTTAAAAAGGATGAATTATATGGTTGGAAGTTTCACGCGAATATTCTGGAGTCAACACTTTATTTTTGTGGATTTAGCGAGGGACAGACAAATAAAGGTGTGTTCGACGTTTATAGATGGGGTAGAGATCACGAGAGATGTAGAAACTGTACATGAATTGCAGAAAAAGATGTCATCATGGATATAGCAAGCGTTATAAGTCACCTTCCTGGTTTTTTAAGTGGTTAAATTAATATAAAAATAAATTATTTTAGAAAATGTAAACAATTGGTTAATATGTTAAAATTGGTTAATAGCTTATTTACTTTCATAATGTTATGCAAGTAGGGGAATGAAAAAACAGAGTCTTCATCTCGACCCAAACTAAACTACGAGTCCTTCCTTGTACCGCAGGTAGCGGCTTCGAACGGAAGAGACTTTGTTGCGAATCTGTTTGTCTATTTGTTGAGATGAGAGTTTCTCCATGTTTTCTACGATTTCTTTCACGCCAAATTGAATAAACCGCGGTTTGGAAGGCGTATCGAATTGGAAACAAGTAAATAAAATCTTAGGAATTGTTGGTGAGGAGGTGGATGATCTCGTCCCATTGTGCCGTGTAGTTGGAGTGTAATAGGTTCCGGGAAAGGACTGTCCATATCTCCTCCGTGATGCTACACCTGAAAAATAGATGGTTTCTTGTTTCCAAGGGATCCTGACAGAAAATGCATGGAACATGTGCTCCAACATTCCAGCTCATCATTCGATCACCCGTAGATAGTCGGTTGTTGATAGCCAGCCATGTCATGAAAGAGTATTTGGGTGTGGTTTGTGAAAACCAAATGCCTTTATACCACTCACAAGTTGGCTTTGTCACTCGTATTTGGTCCCACGTCCTTTTTGTGTTGAATATCGGTTTGAAACTATCCTCTTTTTGCCTCCACAATACGACATCATCATCAAGTGTATGCGCTTCATTTTTTTGTTTTTAATTGCCCCTTCTATGTTGTTGAGAAGTTGTGTTCTGTAACGTCTTCGTCGTGGTACCCTCAAATATTTCAGACCATATAACTTCACTCTTCTAACTATTTTTTTCTTCCTCGTTTTTCTGTTATCTCTCTGTGTTGGATTTCGAAACCCTAACGCCATGTAAAGGCTTCTACAACCATTGTCGGAGTTTGAGGATTTCCAGGTTTTTTTCTCCTCGCACCTCAATTCCCTGCAACAATTTTCACTGCATAAGCCTTAGGATCTAATTAGAGTAACAATTCCTTGAATGAGTCTCCTACTTCGTCTCCCGATTCAGAAGAATCGAAACCTAATCCCACGGCTTCTGAGCAGCAAAGGTACTAAATTTTACGCTTTGATCAGCGGAAATCACGAGGCTATGGATTTACGGTCTATGTGTGTTTACATGGATCCTTCCTAAATGATTTAGTTTCCTGATAGAACTCCCAGAAGAACTCCAAGAAGAAACGATAGAAGAGACGGCTCCGAGCCCAGTATGGAAGCTCCACGCAGATGGATCATCGTCAAAGCAAGGATCCAGAATAAGAATAAAGTTAACCTCTCCAATAGGCGAAATCCTCGAACAGTCATTCCGCTTGGGTTTTCGCACATCCAATAACGAAGCGGAGTACGAAGCTTTGATTGCTGGAATAAGACTTGCTCTTGGACTTAAAATTTCGCACATCCAGGCCTACTGTGATTCACAGCTGGTGGTCAACCAAGTCAGCGGCGAGTATACGGCCAGAGACGACCGAATGGAAGTTTATCTGAAGATCGTCAAAGAAATGGCCGCACAGTTCGAAGATTTCATATTAACACGAATACCACGCGGGGAAAACACTTCGGCAGGCGCACTAGTAGCACTCGCATCGACCTCCGATCCGGATTTAAAGAGGATAATCCCAGTAGAATTGATCAAAAACCCAAGTATCAACCTTTCTGACACCGTGAACGCAGTCACTCACTCCCAAAAAGCCCCACGTGCCGAAGGTATATCCGGGAAAAATCTCACAGAAAAAGGCAGCTCCAACACCACCGCTCTAGATGACCAGAACACGACACCAACAGTGGAAGACGAGGCAATTGAAATGGAGGAAGAGCCTAAAATAGATCCTCCGGCCGAAGGTGAAGCAGTGGAGATGGAGGAAGACCCACAACAAACAGAAACGGACTATGGATGTGACAAAGAGTGGTTGGGAGCAATCCGAGTATATATCATGGACGGTGAGGCACCATCAGATAAGTGTGCTGCCAGGAAACTCAGAGCTTAAGCTGCTCGATATGTTCTCTTAGATGGAAACATCTTCAAGTGGAGATTCTTAGGTCCACTAATGGCCTGTGTTGAAGGCACCGAAGCTAGAGAAATCATGGCAGAAGTTCACAGCGGTTCGTGTGGCAACCACTCCGGCGGAAGAGCTTTGGCAATCAAGATCAAGCGTCATGGTTATTACTGGCCGACTATGGTGAAGAACTGCGAGAAGTTCTCGGCTAGGTGCGAAAAATGCCAACGACATGCCCCAATGATTCACCAATCCACAGAATTGTTGTCCTCAATCTCAGCACCCTACCCCTTCATGCGCTGGTCAATGGATATAGTCGGACCCCTACATAAATCCAAGCAAAAGAGATTTCTGTTAGTTTTGACGGATTACTTCTCCAAATGGGTCGAGACAGACTCTTACGCCAACATAAAGGACGCCCAGGTCGAGCACTTCGTTTGGAAAAACATCTTATGCCGACATGGGGTTCCATACGAAATTGTCACAGACAATGGCTCACAGTTTATCTCTACAAGGTTTGAAGGCTTCTGTGACAAATGGAAGATACGACTCAGCAAGTCTACGCCACGCTATCCACAAGAGAATGGACAAGCTGAAGAAGTGAACAAGACTATCTTGGACGGTCTGAAAAAATGTCTTGATGCAAAGAAGGGACGCTGGACAGATGAACTCGAAGGAGTATTATGGTCACACCGAACCACCCCACGGCGAGCCACCAGTGAAACACCTTTCGCCCTTGTCTACGGTACAGAATGTGTCATTCCAGCCGAAGTCCAATTTCCTAGAGTCCACCGCAGACTTCTTTCAGGGCAGGAGGGACTGAATCACCTTATGTTGCTCGACGAGTTAGACTTGATTAACGATCGGAGAGATCAAGCGCTGGTTCAGATTCAAAATTACCAACAGGCGGTAGCTAAATATTACAACACCAACGTCAGAAGTCGCAAGTTCAAAGAAGGTGATTTAGTTCTCCGCAAAGTTTTTCAGAACACAGCCGAAACGAACGCTGGTAAACTAGGAGCAAACTGAGAAGGACCCTACAAAATAACCAAGACAGTTCGACCAGGAGTATCCGAGCTCTCAAACATGTCTGATGTTGAGATACCAAGATCTTGGAACGCAATGCACCTAAAGAGGTATCACCACTAAGTCACTTCGCATGAACTACGGGATGACTTGATCCCTGAAAAGGGTACATAGGCAGCTCGTCTTCGGACGGGTTCAGTTGTCCCCCTCCTTAAAAAGGGGGGGGGTACATATACATGTATACTCCCACATGTCGCATCACTCTTTAAAGGTAGTAACTTCAAACTTCTTCAGACAGAACTTTACATCCTCCATGGATAATCTGTCACCTCGTTTGTTGCTGGCCACAACAGACGAACAACTACATCATTTACGAACTTTTAACCACTATCTCTATACGAGATAGGGTTCTCAACACCCTCTTACGGGTATAAAAGTGCGCTATACAAATTCTGATTAGGTATATCCTGGTCTAATATCCGAAAGGTATACTCTAGATGATATTCTTACAAGTTTACGTTTGAGAGGGACCCGCAAGTCTTAAAACTCGGAGTAAACTCTTAAACCTAGTAAATACCTCTTGGTACATTGGTCTTAAACATCTCCGAAACATAATCCTAACCCACCAGTTAGTATGAGATTTTAAACATGTTTCATTGTAAAAAGAACGGAAATGTAAGTCGGATCACCGTGAACCCTAAACTGACAACAAAGCACTCAATACAAAGACAACCATACTTTTACTGAACAAAGATGGGTCGCAATATCACATCAGAGCACAAGTGAAAGATTACTTAAGCAAAATATAAGTAGAAAATCCAAACAAAAAAGGAGTTACGCCTACTGTGGGAGTCGAAACTCGCACAACCAAAAACTTGTAGAGAGATTTAGGGATTCGACAAACTTCTATGTAAAGAAACCAAGAACGGAGATCCAAAGATGGAGATTTTATTCAAACTGTTTTGAAAGCTCTTTGTATAGCAATAAGTATTTTGCTAGGTCAAATTTTGGATCCCCTTTTTTTAGAGGTACATTGTCTATTTATCTGTGAAAATAGTCGGCTAGGCCTTTTCCTAAAGGATAAAGGGGAACTTCCTTATTCTTCGGAGTTTCCTTTCTCTGATTCAGATGCGGGCTTCTTTCTTTGCCCCGTTGCCTCAGCCCACCAATATCTTATGGCTCGTTGCCTCGGCCCAACAAGGTATCGAGCTGGTTACTTTGCTGGATCATCGATGCGCTGGCTCGTCGTTTGTCTCGCCTACTTATCCCAATTCCGAGCTAGGTATTTGGCTCGTCGCATGACTTCCCTTGATGCCGAGCCAGGAAATTGGTATGCCAACATGTTGGCTCGTCACCGTTCGTTGGTTTGCCAACATGTTGGCTCGTCACCGTTCGTTGGTTTGCCAACATGTTGGCTGGTCACTGTTCGTTGGTTTACCAACATGTTGCCGAGCCAGGTTTGGCTCGTCTCCTGCTTCTTCCACCGCCTAGCCAAGATGTTGGCTCGTCACTCTTTTCTCCTTGCTGCCTAGCCAAGATGTTGGCTTGTCATCGTTTCTTCATGCTGTCGAGCCAAGATGTTGGTTCGTCACTCCTTTCTCTTTCCTGCCTAGCCAAGATGTTGGCTTGTCATCGTTTCTTGATGCTGCCGAGCCAAGAAGTTGGCTCGTCGCTCCTTTCTCCTAGCCAAGATGTTGGCTCGTCATCGTTTCTTCATGCTGCCGAGCCAAGATGTTGGCTCGTCACTCCTTTCTCCTAGCCAAGATGTTGGCTCCTCTCCTGCTTCTTCCACTGCCTAGCCAAGATGTTGGCTCGTCACTCCTTCTTCCTGCTGCCAAGCCAACAGGGGTGTTGGATCGTCACTCTTTCTTCCTGCTACCGAGCCAACAGGAGTGTCGGCTCGTCGTCTAGGCTTTCTCCTCCATACTTAGTATTTTCAGCAGTTGATCTCGATGGGATGAAAACTGACCCCAACAGTTAGCCCCACAGCTCGGTAGTATTATTAATAATAGTGACGAGGTGAGAAGTCAAGATCGAGATCAACCATCTTTGGGCTACCGAGCCAGATTTGTGGTGAAGCTATCATCCGGGCATTGACACATGCCGAGCCAAACTGATAGTGTTACCGTGGTGTTTTATTTCCGAGCCAACACTGGAGTATCTTATCGCCGAACCAACCCCTTGTCGTGCTGCTTATTTGTCTTCAATTGCGTTGCCGAGCCACTTTGGCCTGTGATATATTTGTTTTCTGCTGAACCGACACCTTTGTCATGCTGCCGAGCCCGCTTATTATTCGTACGACCGAGCCACTTTGGCTCATCATCTTTTCGTATCGCTTAGACTGCCGTTCTGCCGAGCCATATTCTTCTGATATACTGCCGAACCATCCCAATAAATGATTCGTTTTTTGGCTCGGCAGTAATGTTTACTTGAAGTATCTCCATTCATGATTACAACTTTATTGGGAACTGCAAATATTTTTGCGTGTTTCCGAGGCCGCGTGGCGTCACGCGCTTTACTTTTATGCGTCTTTATATTCAGATTCTTGTTTCACTCCTCACAACTCACTTCTCTTTATTTCTATGAATTCTATTGTTTTCTTTTCATCTGAAATAATTCATTCAGATATTTGGATTTCACATGTCTCAAATGCGAGTAAAATTGAATATTATATTATCTTTTTTTTTTTGTGTGTCAACGAATATTATATTATCTCTCTTGATCAATTTCCACATTTTATTTGGATTTATCCTCCCTTACCCCCATTAATCCTCTTCTTCACTTTAATTCAGCTCCTCCACAATCGGCTACTACATATTCCTCATTTATCTTCTTCTGTCTCAACAACACCGATCATTGTATCCATGCTTCTAACTCTTTATCTCATCAACTTCCTTCCTATCCACACCAAACAGCTAACATCAATAAGCCCAAACAAATCCTATATCTCCACACTGATCTCGCTTCTCCTCTCCCTTTTGTCACATATTCATACTATTAAAGTTGGCCGAACATGGTAGACTCTTTAATGGTTTTTAAAAGCTTTTAAATTTTTTCTTTAAAATCTTTTTGAAAGAAAAATTGTTATAAAATGTTCTTTACGTTTTATTTTCTTTTTAATAAAACATTTTTTTAAATTGAGTTTAAAAACATTTCAATTAATTTTTCTTAAATCATTATTTCTAATATTTAGGTGACAAAAAAATAAAAAAATAGTTTCTCAACATTTTTTTAGAATAATTTGGTGCAATAACAAAACAAAAAATCATAATTTAAAAACTAAACAAAACTTTTTATGTGGTAAATTTCTATTCACTAGTTTTAAGATTTTTGGTTAGTTTTTAGGTTTTTGTTTTTTTTTTATTACCAACCAAATTAACCTTTTTTTTTTTGAAGGATATTAGCAGAAATACTGTGCAGTCTGTGTATTGTGTATATATGGACGAAAATGGCCTAAAGGAAACACACTCCCCTTTCTGTTCCCACGTGTGGAGGATAGCATGGACCACTCATCTATTTGATTGGTTGACCACTCAATTTTTTTTATTACATGCTAGATACCTAATTATAATTCTGAAGTTGGTTATCAGCCTAATTAACCATTTTTAATCTTTAAAAAAATTGGTGGGTTATTTATAGCTTTTCTAAATATTTTTTGTAAAGATATCGTAGCAAATCTAACATATTTTTAATAGTTAAATTCGAACTTAGTTGAATTTATGTTTATAATTAATTAGTATTTGAACACGCGTTAGTCCTCTAGATGATGACGTGATATTTTTAGAAGAAAGTTAGATAACTTTCGTATTTATGATTTTGGGTTATTTTTGAGCAAATTTTCTTTTTCTATAATCACTCAAATAAGTCTTGTGATTTTTGACTAATTTTTTTTGTGTGTCAATGACTAATTTAGGTAATTTGAAATAAATGACTATAAATTATATTTCTAAAAAAATTATTGTACTATATATAAATTATGAATTATTGGAAAGATAATATCATCACTAACAAATCATCATGACAAAATTATCGAAAAATAATTTCTTATCCATTTTTTGCTGGATGTTTACTATTTTCATATTGGTAATATTTTTGATATGTTCTGAAACTTTTCAGCAAGATGGAAAACTATTTTTAATTCGTGGTCCTCTTATGAGGGTAACGATTCAAAATAAAATGGATTATCTTCTTGGAGTACATTGTAAATCTGGAGATGATGATCTCGGTTTTCATATTCTTAAAAAGGATGAATTATATGGTTGGAAGTTTCACGCGAATATTCTGGAGTCAACACTTTATTTTTGTGGATTTAGCGAGGGACAGACAAATAAAGGTGTGTTCGACGTTTATAGATGGGGTAGAGATCACGAGAGATGTAGAAACTGTACATGAATTGCAGAAAAAGATGTCATCATGAATATAGCAAGCGTTATAAGTCACCTTCCTGGTTTTTTAAGTGGTTAAATTAATATAAAAATAAATTATTTTAGAAAATGTAAACAATTGGTTAATATGTTAAAATTGGTTAATAGCTTATTTACTTTCATAATGTTATGCAAGTAGGGGAATGAAAAAACAGAGTCTTCATCTCGACCCAAACTAAACTACGAGTCCTTCCTTGTACCGCAGGTAGCGGCTTCGAACGGAAGAGACTTTGTTGCGAATCTGTTTGTCTATTTGTTGAGATGAGAGTTTCTCCATGTTTTCTACGATTTCTTTCACGCCAAATTGAATAAACCGCGGTTTGGAAGGCGTATCGAATTAGAAACAAGTAAATAAAATCTTAGGAATTGTTGGTGAGGAGGTGGATGATCTCGTCCCATTGTGCCGTGTAGTTGGAGTGTAATAGGTTCCGGGAAAGGACTGTCCATATCTCCTCCGTGATGCTACACCTGAAAAATAGATGGTTTCTTGTTTCCAAGGGATCCTGACAGAAAATGCATGGAACATGTGCTCCAACATTCCAGCTCATCATTCGATCACCCGTAGATAGTCGGTTGTTGATAGCCAGCCATGTCATGAAAGAGTATTTGGGTGTGGTTTGTGAAAACCAAATGCCTTTATACCACTCACAAGTTGGCTTTGTCACTCGTATTTGGTCCCACGTCCTTTTTGTGTTGAATATCGGTTTGAAACTATCCTCTTTTTGCCTCCACAATACGACATCATCATCAAGTGTATGCGCTTCATTTTTTTGTTTTTAATTGCCCCTTCTATGTTGTTGAGAAGTTGTGTTCTGTAACGTCTTCGTCGTGGTACCCTCAAATATTTCAGACCATCTAACTTCACTCTTCTAACTATTTTTTTCTTCCTCGTTTTTCTGTTATCTCTCTGTGTTGGATTTCGAAACCCTAACGCCATGGAAAGGCTTCTACAACCATTGTCGGAGTTTGAGGATTTCCAGGTTTTTTTCTCCTCGCACCTCAATTCCCTGCAACAATTTTCACTGCATAAGCCTTAGGATCTAATTAGAGTAACAATTCCTTGAATGAGTCTCCTACTTCGTCTCCCGATTCAGAAGAATCGAAACCTAATCCCACGGCTTCTGAGCAGCAAAGGTACTAAATTTTACGCTTTGATCAGCGGAAATCACGAGGCTATGGATTTACGGTCTATGTGTGTTTACATGGATCCTTCCTAAATGATTTAGTTCCCTGATAGAACTCCCAGAAGAACTCCAAGAAGAAACGATAGAAGAGACGGCTCCGAGCCCAGTATGGAAGCTCCACGCAGATGGATCATCGTCAAAGCAAGGATCCAGAATAAGAATAAAGTTAACCTCTCCAATAGGCGAAATCCTCGAACAGTCATTCCGCTTGGGTTTTCGCACATCCAATAACGAAGCGGAGTACGAAGCTTTGATTGCTGGAATGAGACTTGCTCTTGGACTTAAAATTTCGCACATCCAGGCCTACTGTGATTCACAGCTGGTGGTCAACCAAGTCAGCGGCGAGTATACGGCCAGAGACGACCGAATGGAAGCTTATCTGAAGGTCGTCAAAGAAATGGCCGCACAGTTCGAAGATTTCACATTAACACGAATACCACGCGGGGAAAACACTTCGGCAGGCGCACTAGTAGCACTCGCATCGACCTCCGATCCGGATTTAAAGAGGATAATCCCAGTAGAATTGATCAAAAACCCAAGTATCAACCTTTCTGACACCGTGAACGCAGTCACTCACTCCCAAAAAGCCCCACGTGCCGAAGGTATATCCGGGAAAAATCTCACAGAAAAAGGCAGCTCCAACACCACCGCTCTAGATGACCAGAACACGACACCAACAGTGGAAGACGAGGCAATTGAAATGGAGGAAGAGCCTAAAATAGATCCTCCGGCCGAAGGTGAAGCAGTGGAGATGGAGGAAGACCCACAACAAACAGAAACGGACTATGGATGTGACAAAGAGTGGTTGGGAGCAATCCGAGTATATATCATGGACGGTGAGGCACCATCAGATAAGTGTGCTGCCAGGAAACTCAGAGCTTAAGCTGCTCGATATGTTCTCTTAGATGGAAACATCTTCAAGTGGAGATTCTTAGGTCCACTAATGGCCTGTGTTGAAGGCACCGAAGCTAGAGAAATCATGGCAGAAGTTCACAGCGGTTCGTGTGGCAACCACTCCGGCGGAAGAGCTTTGGCAATCAAGATCAAGCGTCATGGTTATTACTGGCCGACTATGGTGAAGAACTGCGAGAAGTTCTCGGCTAGGTGCGAAAAATGCCAACGACATGCCCCAATGATTCACCAATCTACAGAATTGTTGTCCTCAATCTCAGCACCCTACCCCTTCATGCGCTGGTCAATGGATATAGTCGGACCCCTACATAAATCCAAGCAAAAGAGATTTCTGTTAATTTTGACGGATTACTTCTCCAAATGGGTCGAGACAGACTCTTACGCCAACATAAAGGACGCCCAGGTCGAGCACTTCGTTTGGAAAAACATCTTATGCCGACATGGGGTTCCATACGAAATTGTCACAGACAATGGCTCACAGTTTATCTCTACAAGGTTTGAAGGCTTCTGTGACAAATGGAAGATACGACTCAGCAAGTCTACGCCACGCTATCCACAAGAGAATGGACAAGCTGAAGAAGTGAACAAGACTATCTTGGACGGTCTGAAAAAATGTCTTGATGCAAAGAAGGGATGCTGGACAGATGAACTCGAAGGAGTATTATGGTCACACCGAACCACCCCACGGCGAGCCACCAGTGAAACACCTTTCGCCCTTGTCTACGGTACAGAATGTGTCATTCCAGCCGAAGTCCAATTTCCTAGAGTCCACCGCAGACTTCTTTCAGGGCAGGAGGGACTGAATCACCTTATGTTGCTCGACGAGTTAGACTTGATTAACGATCGGAGAGATCAAGCGCTGGTTCAGATTCAAAATTACCAACAGGCGGTAGCTAAATATTACAACACCAACGTCAGAAGTCGCAAGTTCAAAGAAGGTGATTTAGTTCTCCGCAAAGTTTTTCAGAACACAGCCGAAACGAACGCTGGTAAACTAGGAGCAAACTGAGAAGGACCCTACAAAATAACCAAGACAGTTCGACCAGGAGTATCCGAGCTCTCAAACATGTCTGATGTTGAGATACCAAGATCTTGGAACGCAATGCACCTAAAGAGGTATCACCACTAAGTCACTTCGCATGAACTACGGGATGACTTGATCCCTGAAAAGGGTACATAGGCAGCTCGTCTTCGGACGGGTTCAGTTGTCCCCCTCCTTAAAAAGGGGGGGGGGGTACATATACATGTATACTCCCACATGTCGCATCACTCTTTAAAGGTAGTAACTTCAAACTTCTTCAGACAGAACTTTACATCCTCCATGGATAATCTGTCACCTCGTTTGTTGCTGGCCACAACAGACGAACAACTACATCATTTACGAACTTTTAACCACTATCTCTATACGAGATAGGGTTCTCAACACCCTCTTACGGGTATAAAAGTGCGCTATACAAATTCTGATTAGGTATATCCTGGTCTAATATCCGAAAGGTATACTCTAGATGATATTCTTACAAGTTTACGTTTGAGAGGGACCCGCAAGTCTTAAAACTCGGAGTAAACTCTTAAACCTAGTAAATACCTCTTGGTACATTGGTCTTAAACATCTCCGAAACATAATCCTAACCCACCAGTTAGTATGAGATTTTAAACATGTTTCATTGTAAAAAGAACGGAAATGTAAGTCGGATCACCGTGAACCCTAAACTGACAACAAAGCACTCAATACAAAGACAACCATACTTTTACTGAACAAAGATGGGTCGCAATATCACATCAGAGCACAAGTGAAAGATTACTTAAGCAAAATATAAGTAGAAAATCCAAACAAAAAAGGAGTTACGCCTACTGTGGGAGTCGAAACTCGCACAACCAAAAACTTGTAGAGAGATTTAGGGATTCGACAAACTTCTATGTAAAGAAACCAAGAACGGAGATCCAAAGATGGAGATTTTATTCAAACTGTTTTGAAAGCTCTTTGTATAGCAATAAGTGTTTTGCTAGGTCAAATTTTGGATCCCCTTTTTTTAGAGGTACATTGTCTATTTATCTGTGAAAATAGTCGGCTAGGCCTTTTCCTAAAGGATAAAGGAGAACTTCCTTATTCTTCGGAGTTTCCTTTCTCTGATTCAGATGCGGGCTTCTTTCTTTGCCCCGTTGCCTCAGCCCACCAATATCTTATGGCTCGTTGCCTCGGCCCAACAAGGTATCGAGCTGGTTACTTTGCTGGATCATCGATGCGCTGGCTCGTCGTTTGTCTCGCCTACTTATCCCAATTCCGAGCTAGGTATTTGGCTCGTCGCATGACTTCCCTTGATGCCGAGCCAGGAAATTGGTATGCCAACATGTTGGCTCGTCACCGTTCGTTGGTTTGCCAACATGTTGGCTCGTCACCGTTCGTTGGTTTGCCAACATGTTGGCTTGTCACTGTTCGTTGGTTTACCAACATGTTGCCGAGCCAGGTTTGGCTCGTCTCCTGCTTCTTCCACCGCCTAGCCAAGATGTTGGCTCGTCACTCTTTTCTCCTTGCTGCCTAGCCAAGATGTTGGCTTGTCATCGTTTCTTCATGCTGTCGAGCCAAGATGTTGGTTCGTCACTCCTTTCTCTTTCCTGCCTAGCCAAGATGTTGGCTTGTCATCGTTTCTTGATGCTGCCGAGCCAAGAAGTTGGCTCGTCGCTCCTTTCTCCTAGCCAAGATGTTGGCTCGTCATCGTTTCTTCATGCTGCCGAGCCAAGATGTTGGCTCGTCACTCCTTTCTCCTAGCCAAGATGTTGGCTCCTCTCCTGCTTCTTCCACTGCCTAGCCAAGATGTTGGCTCGTCACTCCTTCTTCCTGCTGCCAAGCCAACAGGGGTGTTGGATCGTCACTCTTTCTTCCTGCTACCGAGCCAACAGGAGTGTCGGCTCGTCGTCTAGGCTTTCTCCTCCATACTTAGTATTTTCAGCAGTTGATCTCGATGGGATGAAAACTGACCCCAACAGTTAGCCCCACAGCTCGGTAGTATTATTAATAATAGTGACGAGGTGAGAAGTCAAGATCGAGATCAACCATCTTTGGGCTACCGAGCCAGATTTGTGGTGAAGCTATCATCCGGGCATTGACACATGCCGAGCCAAACTGATAGTGTTACCGTGGTGTTTTATTTCCGAGCCAACACTGGAGTATCTTATCGCCGAACCAACCCCTTGTCGTGCTGCTTATTTGTCTTCAATTGCGTTGCCGAGCCACTTTGGCCTGTGATATATTTGTTTTCTGCTGAACCGACACCTTTGTCATGCTGCCGAGCCCGCTTATTATTCGTACGACCGAGCCACTTTGGCTCATCATCTTTTCGTATCGCTTAGACTGCCGTTCTGCCGAGCCATATTCTTCTGATATACTGCCGAACCATCCCAATAAATGATTCGTTTTTTGGCTCGGCAGTAATGTTTACTTGAAGTATCTCCATTCATGATTACAACTTTATTGGGAACTGCAAATATTTTTGCGTGTTTCCGAGGCCGCGTGGCGTCACGCGCTTTACTTTTATGCGTCTTTATATTCAGATTCTTGTTTCACTCCTCACAACTCACTTCTCTTTATTTCCGAAAAATCAGGTATCTCTCTTCTCTCTCTTCTTCTCTCTCTATTCGTTTAAGTTGTTGGCTAGGTTTTTTTTAAAATTCCTTCCTTCCGCCGTCAAACTTGAGTTTTCCGACCTATCTTCATACGCGGCTCGGCGGTTCTATGCGTTTTCCGATCCATCTTCATCCATCTCCGGTGAACGTATGAATTTCCCGATCCATCACCATCCAGACTGCGTCGTTACCTTGATCTTTTGTCGCCGAACCGGAATTCTTCACACCAAGGGTATTTTCCGAGCCGAGATTGCTCCAATTTCTGCTAAGTACCAATTCGACTCCGAGCCAGAAACATCAATGTCTCATATCGCCGAGCTGGAAGACTCTGTGGGTTCGGCAAATTCTGCCTCGTTGCTTGGACGCAAGATGGTGTTGTCTCCACAAAGTTCCGAGCCGGATGGACTCAATTCTCCGCCAGGCCAGCTGCAAATCGTCGCCCAACCTATATTTGATGAGGCTTTTGATGCCGAGGCAGATGCCGAGGCGATGCTAATACAGAAAGCTCTCGAAGAATTCAAAGCCGAGCCGACGGAGTATGTTATCGACGAGGCAGAAAAGATAAGGCTAGAGAGATTATTTGCGAGCCATCAAGCCAGTACATCGACGAGGCGAAAACCCAAAAGGAAAATGCCCAAGAGACAACCTGACCCACCTGGTTCGTCTTTGTGCACCGCTGAATCCTTGGTGGCACTGAGGCATCAATTTCATATTTCAGAAGGTGTCGAACTGGTTGTCCCTGCTCCAACTGACCGAGCTGAATCTCCGCCGCCTGGATATTTCACTCTCTACGAGAGTTTCTTCTACGGTTGTCTGCTCTGGTTTCCGATCCCTAGCTTGATCGTTCGCTTTCTATACAAGCATGGGTTAGCGCCGAGCCAAATTACACCTCGTGGGATGTGTCACCTAGTTGGGATTCTGGTTCGGAGCTACGAGTGTGACGTAACTGTTCGCATTTCCCACCTTCGGCAGTTTCTTGAGTTCCGAAAGATTAAGAACTCCCGAGCCTATTACATTTCCAACAAGAAGCAAAGGAAGATTATCGAAGGCTTCCGAAGCAAAGATGGAGATTGGGGGAACTACTTTTTCTTTGTTCCTATCAACGATGCTACGGTCGAAGCCGAGAGCCTCCATTATGTAAAAACGGAGTGGGGAACCATTGGTGGGCGAGCCGTAGATTTTTCAGGAGATTTGCTAATGTTTTTCTTTGTAGTGAACTGACCACTGATCCCTCTTCTTTGCAGATTCTCCCACGTTACCCAGAAGACACGCTCATGCTTCGGAGCACACTTGCTGAGAGAATGTGCCATTGGGAAAAACATTTTTCCCTGAAAAGAGTCGAAAAAGCCCAAGCCACTTTCGCCGGTATCGAAGTTTCTGACAGCTCGGAATCTGAGTCTCCAGAGCGAAGTCCTTCAAGAAGAAGAAGTATGGGAAAGAGATTGACCATCCGTGATAAACAGGCTCTGAAGGAGATGAAGGAAAAAGAGGCGGCTGCCCGAGCTGATGAAACAGCTAAACCAGCTGAACAAGATGCCGAACCGGTTGCCAAGGTGCCTGGCCGAACCGTGCCTGAAATGTAGGCACGTCTTCCCTCCGAACCGCCAGCCTTGGACGCTGAAGCAAGGGATGCGGTTTCCACTATTGTTCCTGTCGCTAGGCCTTCTGGCTCGGCGTTCGTCCAACACAAAGGTGATGGGAAGAAACGAGCTGCCTCTGAGCCAGATCAAGAAAAAACCAAGGAAAAATAGAAGAGAAAGCGCCAAAGGCATACCGATCCAACTCCTGCCGAGCCAAGGCCGGTGTCTCTTGGACAAGAAGGATCTGCGCCGATCTGTAACGATGCCGAGGCTTCAGCGACTCTCTTCTCGCAGGTTCGCTGCTCGGGAGACAGACTACCGCCTGTCGATGTCCTTTCTCATGGCGATTTGTACACGGACATGTCGCTCCGAGGCACCAAGGTATTTTGCAGATTCAATGTTTTACCAAGAAAAAGAACAAAACCTTAAGCGTTGATTGTTTATTCTTATGGCCAGTTCGTTGCTTCCATAAACAAGATCGTCGCCGCCTTTGAGCAAGACGTGTGAAAGGACAGGCGCCAAATCGAGGATGGTCAAAAGGACGTGTCTTTCCTCCGAAGTAGAGTTGCCGAGCTGGAAGGCAAAAATGCGGACGAGCTGGCGACTGCCGCAGCTCGGATCGAAGCTCTTGAGAAGGATAAGGCGTTCCTTAAGGAAGAGTGGAACAAAGCCGGTGATTTGGCTATGAGAATAGATCGCTCCAAGCAGAAAAAGCTGCTGAAATCGAGTCCCTGAAGAGACAGCTCACGGCCGTCAATGCTTCGCACGAGGCGAACGTAAAAAAGGCCCCAAAAGCAGTGAGGCGAGAGATGTCGGGGAGGTTTCAGGAGCGGCTTGTTAAGATCGAGAAAAGCATTGACGAGCTGAAAGCGGCAAAGGAGAAAGAGCTTGATTTGGCCCAAGTTGACAGCAATCTTCAGCTGCTTGAGATTCTGCAGAAAGAGGATGCACCTGCTCTCGACTCCGAGGTGTCGAAGCTGACAGGATGGAGAGCTGACTTGGCCGATGCGGCGGATGAGTTCGAGAAGATTGAGGCCGAGCTGAAGAAAGACCTGATGCTTTCACCCATTTCCTCAGACTCCACAGGCACTCTCCTGGGAACCGAGCCAATAGAGAATACGGCGGCAACAGCCGGAGTTGTAGATTTTGTAGGTTCGAATGTTGGCAAGCCGGGGATTGCCGATCTTGCCGCTGAGAAGCCTTTCGAACCAGATCCTCTTGAATGATCCTTCTCCTTGTTGTGTTTTTTTTTTAACTCGAGAACTCTCTTTTGCTTTGGCATATTTTTGTTTAAGACAAGCGCCTGGACGGCTTTATCCAACTCTTTTATGTGTCAATTGCTAAGTCTTGTAACGTTTGCCATTCGTTGGCATGAACTCTCTTATCCCTTGCTGGAAGTATCTATCTAAGTTCTCGTCCGTCTTTTTGATGTGATATTGCGAACCATCTTTGTTTAGTAAAGAATATGGTTTAGTCTTTTTGGTGTCAGTTTAGGGTTTGCGGTGTTCCGGCTTACATTCCCGTTCTTTCGTCTGTGAAACATGTTTAAAATCTCATACTAACTTTTTAGGTCTAGTATTATGTTTCTGAGATGTTTATGACCAGTGTACCAAGAGGTGTTTACTGGATTTTTAGAGTTTAGTTTGAGTGTTAAGATTTGCGAGTTTTCGACTTACGGGTTCCTCTCAAAGATAAACTTGTAAGAATATCGTCCGGGATATACCCTTCGGATATTAGATTAGGATATATCCAACCGAAATTTGTATAGCGCGCTTTCATACCCGTAAGAGGGTGTTGAGAACCTTTAATCCCGTATAGAGATAATGGTTAAAATCCATAAAGGATGTGGTTGTTCGTCTGTTGTGGCCAGCAACGGACGAGGTGAAGAATATCCATGAAGGATGTAAAGATGTAACTTGTGTAGACTAAGTGACACTAGTTGTGTTAGAAAAACTTGAAGTTATTACCTTTAAAGAATGATGCGGGGTGTGGACGTATACATGTATACGTACCCACTCCCCCCCTTTTTTGAGGAGGGGGACAACTGAACCCATCCGAAGACGAGCTGCCTACGTACCCTTTTCAGGGATCAAGTCATCCTGTAGTTCATGTTAAGTGATTTAGTGGTAATACCTCTTTAGGTGCATTGCGTTCCAAGATCTTGGTATCGGAACATCAAACATGTTTGAAAGCTCGTATACTCCTGGTCGCACTGCCTTGGTGATCTTGTAGGGTCCTTCCCAGTTTGCTCCTAGTTTGCCAGCGTTTGTTTCGGCTGTGTTCTGAAAAACTTTGCGGAGAACCAGATCACCTTCTTTGAACTTGCGACTTCTGACGTTAGTGTTGTAATACTTAGCTGCTGCCTGTTGATAATTTTGAATCCGAACCAGTGCCTGATCCCTTCGTTCGTTAACCAAATCCAACTCACCGAGTAGCATGAGGGGATTCAGTCCTTCCTGCCCCAAAAGAAGTCTGCGGCGGACTCCAGGTAATTGGACCTCGGCTAGGATGACACATTCGGTACCATGGACAAGAGCAAAGGGTGTTTCTCCAGTGGCACGTTGCGGAGTGGTTCGGTGCGACCATAATACTCCTTCGAGTTCATCTGCCCAGCGTCCCTTCTCTGCTTATCCATTCCCTTGTGGGTAGCGTGGCGTAGACTTGCTGAGTCGTATCTTCCATTTTTCGCAGAAGGCTTCAAACCTTGTAGAGATAAATTGCGAGCCGTTGTCCGTAACAATTTCATAGGGAACTCCATGTCGGCATAAGATATTTTTCCAGACGAAATTTTCGACTTGGGCATCCTTTATGTTGGCGTAAGAATCTGCTTCTACCCATTTTGAGAAGTAATCTGTCAAAACCAGCAAGAACCTCTTTTGTTTGGACCTATGCAGAGGCCCGACGATGTCCATTGACCAGCGCATGAAAGGGTAGGGCGCTGAGATTGATGATAGCAGCTCCGTAGGTTGATGAATCATCGGGGCATGTCATTGGCATTTTTCGCACCTGGCAGAGAACTTTTCACAGTCCTTCACCATCGTTGGCCAATAGTATCTATGACGCTTGATCTTGATCGCCAAGGCTCTTCCGCCGGAGTGATTACCACACGAGCCACTATGGACCTCTTCCATGATGTTTCTCGCTTCGGCGCCTTCGACGCAAGCCATCAGTGGTCCTGAGAATCTCCACTTGAAGACGTTTCCATCTAAGAGAACATATCGAGCAGCTTGAGCTCTAAGTTTTCTAGCAGCCCACTTATCTGATGGTGTCTCGCCGTCCATGATGTATACGCGAATTGCTCCCATCCATTCTTTGTCGCATCCGTAGTCCGTTTCTGTTTGTTGTGGGTCTTTCTCCATGTCCGCTACTTCACCTTCGGCCGGAGGCTCCATTTCAGGTTCTTCCCCTATTTCAATTTCCTTGTCTTCCAATGGTGGCGTCACGTTCTGGTCATCCGGATTGGCGGTATCGGTGCTGCCCTTTTCTGCAAGGCTTGGCCTAGATATTCCTTCGGCTCGAACAGTTGTTTGAGAGCGAGTGACTGTGTTCACGGTGTCAGAGAGGCTGATACTTGGATTTTTGATGAATTCCACTGGGATTATTCTTTTCAAGTCCGGATCAGAGGTGGATGCGAGTGCTGCTAGCGCGTCTGCCGAAGTATTTTCCCCGCATGGTATCCTTGTTAATGTGAATTCTTCGAACTGTGCAGCCAGTCTTTTGACAATCTTTAGATAAGCTTCCATTCGGTCGTCTCTGGCTGTGTACTCGCCGCTAACTTGGTTGACCACCAGCTGTGAATCGCAATAGGCTTGGATGTGCGAAACCTTGAGTCCAAGAGCAAGTCTCATTCCAGCTATCAAAGCTTCATATTCTGCCTCGTTATTAGATGCACGAAAACCCAGGCGGATTGACTGCTCGAGGATTTCACCTGTTGGAGAGGTTAACCGTATTCCCACTCCGGATCCTTGTTTTGATGATGATCCATCCGCGTGAAGCCTCCATATTGTGCTCGGAGCCGGCTCTTCTATCACTTCCTCTGGGAGTTCTATCAAAAACTCGGCTAGGACTTGAGATTTTGCGCAGGTTCTGCTTCGATACTCGATGTCATATTCGCTCAGGTCTATTGCCCACTTTGCCAATCTCCCAGACTGGCTAGGGCTATGCAAGACGGATCGCAGTGGGAAGGTAGTCAAAACTACAATCGAATGTGACTGGAAGTATGGTCTCAGTTTTCGAGCGGACATTACCACAGACAATGCCAGCTTTTCCATCTGTGGATACCGTGTTTCAGCGTCGGTGAGAGTTTGACTAACATAGAAAATTGGCTTCTGCTCGCTGCGCTCTTCCCTGATGAGTACACCACTTACCGCCGTGGCCGAAACGGCCGTGTATAGAAACAGTGGCTCGCCTTCCACCGGTTTCGTAAGTACTGGAGGGCTGGCTAGGTACTCTTTCAACTGCTGAAACGCCTGTTCGCATTTTTCTGTCCATTCAAACTTCTTGTTCCCACATAGCGTATCGTAGAAAGGCAAATATTTATCAGTTGACCGAGAGACGAAACAATTCAGCGCGGCGACCCGTCCCGTCAGCCTCTGGACTTCGCGCTTTGTCTTCGGTGACACCATCTGTATGAGTGCATCAATCTGCTTCGGATTGGCCTCAATTCCACGGTGGGTGACCAGATATCCAAGGAATTCTCCAGACGTGACCGCGAATCTGCACTTGGTTGGGTTCAGTTTCATGTTATGCAGATTCAGTTGCTTGAAACATTCTTCTAGGTGAGCTACGTGATCCTCCTCCTCTAAAGACTTCACCAGCATGTCGTCTATGTATACTTCCATTGTCTTCCCCAGTTGGCCAGCAAACATTCGGTTTACTAATCGCTGGTAGGTGGCTCCAGCATTTTTGAGACCGAACGGCATGACTTTATAGCAGTATATCCCGCGGTCTGCGATGAATGCCGTCTTCTCTTGATCGTCAGGGTTCATTAGGATTTGGTTGTATCCGGAGAAAGCGTCCATAAATGAAAGGAGTTTGTTGCCTGCTGTCGCTTCCACCAATCGATCAATATGTGGTAGTGGAAAGCTGTCTTTGGGGCAGGCTTTCTTCAGGTCGGTGAAGTCCACACATACACGCCATTTTCCATTTTTCTTCTTAACCACCACAGGGTTAGCGAGCCAGTCTGGATACTTTGCTTCGACTATTGATCCCACACGTAGTAATCGTTCCACCTCGTCATTCACTGCTTGTGCTCTGTCCGGACCAAGTTTTTGCCTTTTCTGTTTGACGGGTTTAAAGGTTGGGTCCACATGCAGCTCGTGGCACGTTACGTTGATGCTGATGCCGGGCATATCTTCAGCTTTCCATGCGAAGGTGTGTAGGTTCTTTTTAAGGAAAGAAATTAGCTCTCCCCTTATCGGATCTTTCAGCTCTGCCCCTATTTCGACACAGCGTTCTGGGTGATTGCCATCTATGTTCACCGAGACGATGGGGTCGCAAGTTGGTTTGCTTTCCCTCTCGCGATCCTCCGTGATCTGTAATTGCTATAAGAGTTTTGCCAACTCCTTCTCGGGTTCCCTGTCAGTCTTCATCTTCTTTCTCCTGGTGGTGGTTTCTGTGACGGGGTTCCTAAGTTTATGTTCGGCTAGGAAACAAATGCGGGATTCCTTTTGGTTTCCCCAAATTGTTTTGATTCCCCCAGGGGTCGGAAATTTGATGCAGAGGTGATAGGTCGATGGTACAGCTCGCATCGAGTTTATCCAGGGTGTGCCCATGATCACATTGTAGATTGCAGGATGATCTGCAACCGAAAACTCCACTATCTTGGTTACCTGTTCAGCTTGGACAGGGAGCTTTATTGTTCCAAGGGTCATGGTCGTCTCTCCTGAGAATCCAGTTAAAGGCTTCGGCGTGGCTGTGATTTTGTCCAGGTCTATGTTCATCCTTTTGAGAGTCTCCCAGAAGATCACATCTACGGAGCTTCCTGTGTCTATCAGAACTCGGGCGACGTCGCAATCATCAACGATCAATTCTATCACGAGGGAGTCATTATGTGGTCGGTCGATGCCGGTGGTTTCCCTTTCTTCGAACGAGATAACATCGTTGGGAAGTTTGGAGGGTGCTGACCAGTTTACACTCGCATCGCCTCGCCGCTGGAAAGCTTTGATTGAAGACACCGTGTCTGAACAGTATTGTGATCCACCCATTATCATATTTATTCTTCTTCGAGAACCTGACTGCGTTGCCTCGTCATCTCGTCTTCCTCGCTTGGGTGTATCATCATTCTGACTTATCTGGTTCGGCTGATCTTTTTTGCCTTCTTGCTCGAAGTCCTTTAAGCTGACTGCGCTACCGAGTTCTCCGGCTACCAATTTTGCCGCAAGCTTCATTCCCAAGGTTCGACAGTTGGCAGTTGAATGACCGTGCATGTGATGAAATTCGCAGTAAGCTTTTTCGTCGTACGAACTTTGACTCCGTGTCCAGGTGTTCCAGGGTGTTTTGCCTCGGCTCGTTCCCACCTGGTAGTTGTGGGCTCCTCCAAAATTAGGTTTCTCATGGTGTACGTACCCATTTCCTTGAATACTCTTCTTATGAGGAGGTTGGCTCGGGATTTGGAAAGAACGGTTCGTCGCTTTGGCGGCTCTATATTTCTGAGACAAAACCTTCATCTCTTCTTCGTTGACTATGAAATCTGAGGCTCGGTGCAGTGCGTCCTGGATTGATAGTGGTGTGTTCAGAGCAATCTCTTTTCGGAATTCGGATTCGTACCATAGAGCCCTTTTTAAAGAAAGTACAACGGCCTTGTCACTTACGTCTTCAACTTTTGACATCACTACTTTGAATCTCCCTATGAAGCTTCGTAATGTCTCCATAGGCCCTTGAGTCAATGTCCATAGGTCGGCATCTGAGGCTCCTCGATCCATAAACATGGAGTAGTGCTTCAAGAAGGCGGCAGACAGCTGCTGGAAATCATCAATGGAGTTCCGCTCTAATCTCGAAAACCTTTGGAGGGCTGCACCCTTCAGATGCTCCACAAATATGAGGCAGAAACCGGCATCTCTATCCTTTTCTCTGAAATTGGCTGGGCCCATTGCTATGATAAACGCCGTTATGTGTTCTTTTGGGTCGGTTGTCCCTTCGTAGACTGGGACTTTGATCTTTCCTGGGTCGGAGATCCTTGCCTTGGTAATTCGGGCTGTAAACGGTGTATTGTGCGCTTCCTCCAGTACGCGGTCAATCTCCGGGACTTTACGGGTTGCCTTGTGCACCTGGGATCAGACGGCTTTCATCTCGGCAATGGCTCGAATCAAGGAGGCTCGGATTTCGTCCAATTCTTCCCTCTGGGCTCGGCTCGTCGTTCTTGGTTCGTCAGCATATTGCGCTCGTTGGACCCAGAGGAGATTTTCCTCTTCCTCTGCCAAATTCCTGGCTCGGTTTAGGTTAATATCGCCTTCGCTGGCTCGGGCTCCTGTTATTGCTGGTGCGAATCCCTCGTCAGCAAGATTTTCTGCGTTGTGGTCTCCTTCTTCGTCAAGGACAATTGCTGCAGCCGATCCAAGGTCTGTGCGTAGGTCATATCCATCACTGGTTCCTCTTGCTCCTCGGATCATCCGAGGTGGCTCGGTGACATTCGATCTTGTCACCGCGGGTGTTTGCTCGTTGGTCGGATGTGGCGGTGGTAATCCTCCCAAAGTCCTCAGTGCGTCGCGTGGTGTTGAAAAATCCAGGGTCGTCGGGTTTATGCCAAGTCGTCTGGTTATTCCGCTAACAGGTGGGTTCATAGTCGAGCCAATTCCTCCGGATCGTATATTTTTGGCTCGGCTCTCGGTTGCTAGTGACTCAATTTTCTCTGTCAGCGAGCTGTTCAGCTTGTCTTGCTCCTCAGCCTTCTTCAGCAACGCGGTCATCATGTTCTTCAATTCTGTTAATGTTTCTGAGGTGCCTTCCGCGTTCGCCGGAGGCAGATTGATTCCTATTCCAAGAAGATCGACGCCAGTGTTGCTTGCATCGTCACCACTTCGATCTCCGTCGGTAGTCATCGTTTCAGATCTCGTATTCGGTGGTTCTTTGGTGTCAGAAAGTTTAGAAATCCCCTCAGATGGCGCCAAATTGTGGGAGTCGAAACTCGCACAACCAAAAACTTGTAGAGAGATTTAGGGATTCGACAAACTTCTATGTAAAGAAACCAAGAACGGAGATCCAAAGATGGAGATTTTATTCAAGCTGTTTTGAAAGCTCTTTGTAAAGCAATAAGTGTTTTGCTAGGTAAAATTTCGGATCCCCCTTTTTTAGAGGTACATTGTCTATTTATCTGTGAAAATAGTCGGCTAGGCCTTTTCCTAAAGGATAAAGGAGAACTTCCTTATTCTTCAGAGTTTCCTTTCTTTGATTCAGATGCAGGCTTCTTTCTTTGCCCCGTTGCCTCAGCCCACCAATATCTTATGGCTCGTTGCCTCGGCCCAACAAGGTATCGAGCTGGTTACTTTGCTGGGTCATCGATGGGCTGGCTCGTCGTTTGTCTCGCCTGCTTATCCCAATTCCGAGCCAGGTAGTTGGCTCGTCGCATGACTTCCCTTGATGCCGAGCCAGAAAATTGGTATGCCAACATGTTGGCTCATCACCGTTCGTTGGTTTGCCAACATGTTTGCTCGTCACCGTTCGTTAGTTTGCCAACATGTTGGCTCGTCACCGTTCGTTGGTTTGCCAACATGTTGCCGAGCCAGGTTTGGCTCGTCTCCTGCTTCTTCCACCGCCTAACCAAGATGTTGGCTCATCACTCCTTTCTCCTTGCTGCCTAGCAAAGATGTTGGCTCGTCATCGTTTCTTCATGCTGCCGAGCCAAGATGTTGGCTCGTCACTCCTTTCTCTTTCATGCCTAGCCAAATTATTGGCTCGTCATCGTTTCTTGATGCTGCCGAGCCAAGATGTTGGCTCGTCACTCCTTTCTCCTAGCCAAGATGTTGGCTCCTCTCCTGCTTCTTCCACTGCCTAGCCAAGATGTTGGCTCGTCACTCCTTCTTCCTGCTGCCAAGCCAACAGGGGTGTTGGATCGTCACTCCTTCTTCCTGCTACCGAGCCAACATGAGTGTCGGTTCGTCGCCTAGGCTTTCTCCTCCATACTTAGTATTTTCAGCAGTTGATCTCGATGGGGTGAAAACTGACCCCAATACCTACAAACGGCAGTCATTACAAAAAGGGGTGGATAAAGCCATCCAGGCACTTGTTCTCAACGATTCCGAACAAAAGAAGTTCTCAAGTTAAAGAAAATAAAGAGAAGGATCATTTAGGAAGGTTTCTCAGCGGCAAGATCAGCAATCCCCGGTGTGCCAACATTCGAGCCGGCAAAATCTACAACTCCGGCTGTTGCCGCCGCATTCTCCGTTGGTTCGGTTCCCAGGAGAGTGCCTGTAGAATCTGAGGAAACGGGTGAGAGCATCAGATCTTTCTTCAGCTCAGCCTCAATCTTCTCGAATTCATCAGCCACGTCGGCCAGATCAGCCCTCCACCCTGTCAGCTTCGCCACCTCGGAGTCAAGAGCAGGTGCATCCTCTTTTTGTAGAATCTCAAGCAACTGAAGGTTGCTGTCAACCTGGGCTAGATAAAGCTCCGCCTCCTTCGCTGCCTTCAGCTCGTCGATGCTTCTCTCGATCTTGGTAAGCCGCTCCTGAAATTTCATAGACAACTCTCGCCTCACTGCCTTCTGGGCCTTTTTAATGTTGTTTTCGTGCAAGGCCTTAACGGCGTTGAGCTGTCTTTTCAAGGATTCGATTTCAGCAGCTTTCTTCTGCTTAGATCTATCTAGCCTCATAGCCAAATCACCGGCTTTGTTCCACTCATCCTTAAGGAACGCCTTTTCCTTCTCGAGAACTTCAATCCGAGCTGCAGCAGTCGCCAGCTCGTCAGCATGCTTGCCTTCCAGCTCGGCAACTCTGCTTCGGAGGAAAGATGCGTCCTTTTGAGCATCCTCGATTCGGCGCCTGTCCTTTCGCACATCTTGCTCGAAGGCGGCGACAATTTTGTTTATGGACGCGACGAACTGACCATAAGAAGAAACAATCAGCGTTTAAGGCTTTTTTTACTTAGTAAAACATTCAATCTGCAAATGTATCTTGATGCCTCGAAGCGACATATCAGTGTAGAAGTCACCGTGAGACAGAATGTCGACGGGTGGTAGTCTATCCCCGGAGCAGCGAACCTGCGAGAAGAGAGTCGCTGAAGCTTCCCCGTCATTATAGATTGGCTCAGATCCCTCGTGTCCAAATAACACTAGCTTTGGCTCGGCAGGAGTTGGGTCAGCAGGTTTTTGGCGCTTCCTTTTTGGCTTCTCTTTGTTTTTTTCCCCGTCAGGTTCGACGGCAGTACGTTTTTTTTGCCATCTTTGTGTTGGGACATAACCGAGCTAGAAGGCCTCATAGCTAGAACAAGAGTCGAAGCTACTTCCCTATCTTTGGTTTCGAGAGTTGGAGGCTCGGGAAGAGTTTGACGTTCTGTTCCAGCCTCGATCTCACCAACATTTTCAGAATTTGGCTCGGCAACCTGTTCAGCCTCGTCAGCAGCTCGGCCAGCTGCCTCTTGTTCCTTTTTCTCTTTCAGAGCCTGCTTGTCGCGGATGGTTAGCCTTTTCCCATGCTTCTTCTTGGAGAACTTCGCGGTGGAGATTCGGATTCTAAGCTGTCAGATACTTCAACGCCGGCAAAGATGGCTCGGGCTTTTTCAATTCTCTTCAGGGAAAAATGGTTTTTCTAGTGGCACTTCCCTGCAGCAAGTGTGTCCCGAAGCGTGAGCGTATCTACTGGGAAATGTGGAAGAATCTGCCGCACTGAAAAAAATAATAGCAAAGAAAGTGGTCAGCTCGCTTCAGAATTAAAAAAAAAACTAAAACTATAAGTTTCCTGAAAATCCACGGCTCGCCCACCAATAGTTCCCCATTCAGTTTTAGCATGGCAGACGCATTTGGCTTCTACGGTAGCGTCGTTAAGGGGAACAAAGAAAAAGTAGCTCCCCCAGTCGCTATCTTTGCTTCGGAAGCCTTCGATGATTTTTCTCTGCTTCTTGTTAGAGATATAGTAGGCTCGGGAGTTTTTGATCTTCCGGAATTCAAGAAACTGCCGAAGATGGGAGACGCGAACAATCATGTCACACTCATAACTCCGAACCAGAATCCCAACTAAATGACACATTCCCCGAGGAGTAATTTGGCTCGGCGCTAACCCATGTTTGGACAAGAAACGGATGATCAATCCAGGAATTGGAAACCAAAGCAGGCTTTGGTAGAAGAAACTCTCATAAAGGGCAAAACATCCAGACGGCGGAGTTTCAGCTCGGTCTGCGGAAGTATGAACAATCAAATCGACATCCTCCGAAATATTGAATCGATGCCTCAATGCTTCCAGGGATTCAGCTGTGCACAGAGACAAACCAGACGGGTCAGGTCGAAATAGAAATACTGTGCAATCTGTGTATTGTGTATATATGGACGAAAATGGCCTTAAGGAAACACACTCTCCTTTTATCACAACTATCACATGCTCTTTCTGTTCCCACGTGTGGAGGATAGCATCGACCACTCATCTATTTGATTGGTTGACCACTCAATTTTTTTATTACATGGCTAGATACCTAATTATAATTTTGAAGTTGGTTATCAGCCTAATTAACCATTTTTAATCTTTAAAAAAATTGGTGGGTTATTTATAGCTTTTCTAAATATATTTTTAAAAGATATCGTAGCAAATCTCACTTATTTTTAATAGTTAAATTCGAACTTAGTTGAATTTATGTTTATAATTAATTAGTATTCGAACACGTGTTAGCCCTCTAGATGATTGATGACGTGATGTTTTTAGAAGAAAGTTAAGACAACTTTCGTATTTATGATTTTGGGTTAGTTTTGAGCAAATTTTCTTTTTCTATAATCACTCAAATAAGTCTTGTGATTTTTGACTAATTTTTTTTTTTGTCAATGACTAATTTAGGTAATTTGAAGTAAATGACTATAAATTATATTTCTAAAAAAATTATTATACTATATATAAATTATGAATTATTGAAAAGATAATATCATCACTAACAAATCATCATGACAAAATCATCTAATTTTTTTTTCATATCCATCTTTTGCTCGATGTTTACTATTTTCATATTAGTAATATTTTTGATATGTTCTGAAACTTTTCAGCAAGATGGAAAACTATTTTCAATTCATGGTTCTTTTACGAGGGTGACGATTCAAAATAAAATGGATTGTCTTCTTGGAGTACATTGTAAATCTGGAGATGATGATCTCGGTTTTCATATTCTTAAAAAAGATGAATTATATGGTTGGATGTTTCACGTGAATATTCTGGAGTCAACGCTTTATTTTTGTGGATTTAGCGAGGGACAAACAAATAAAGGTGTGTTCGACATTTATAGATGGGATAGAGATCACAAGAGATGTAGAAATTGTACATGGATTGCAGAAAAAAATGGTCTTCATGGATATAGCGATCGTTATAAGTCACCTTCCTGGTTTTTTAAGTGGTTAAATTAATATAAAAATAAATTATTTTTAAAAATGTAAACAATTGGTTAATATGTTAATATATATATATATATATATATATATATAAAAAAGTATGTTCTAAAAAAATGTTTTAAAACTTTAATTATGCAGTTGTCATCAAAAAATCAATAGATCTGATGTGTTTAAAACCTAGGCATCGGAATAGTAATTATAATATCTATATTTTTATAAATAAAATTTATTTGTGTGCTAGACATATTTAAAATATGAAAATAGTACAATTGGTTATTTATACTTTGAGACACATTTTTCGTGTGTTTATTGTCTAAACTAATCCCTCGCTTAGACTTAACCAACCATTTACCCGCAAATATTTCTTTTTTTTTAAAGAGAATGTTAAATTAATTCAACAAAAAACGTTTTTACAATGGATATTTCGTTTTTTGAGTTTTTGGAAATTTAAATCATAATGTTATGCAAGTAGAGGAATGAAAAAATAGAGTCTTCATCTCGACCCAAACCAAACTACGAATCCTTCCTTGTACCGCGGGTAGCGGCTTCGAACGGAAGAGACTTTGTTGCGAATCTGTTTGTCTATTTGTTGAATGAGTCGAGTTGTTGAGATGGGAGTTTCTCCATGTTTTCTACGATTTCTTTCACGCCAAATTAAATAAACCGCGGTTTGGAAGGCGTATCAAAGTAGAAACAAGTGAATAAAATCTTGGGAATTGTTGGTGAGGAGGTGGATGATCTCGTCCCATTGTGCCGTGTAGTTGGAGTGTAATAGGTTCCGAGAAAGGGCAGTCCATATCTCCTCCGTGATGCTACACCTGAAAAATAGATGGTTTCTTGTTTCCAAGGGATCCTGACAGAAAACGCATGGAACATGTGCTCCAACATTCCAGCTCATCATTCGATCACCCGTAAATAGTCGGTTGTTGATAGCCAGCCATGTCATGAAGGGGTATTTGGATGTGGTTTGTGAAAACCAAATGCCTTTATACCACTCACAAGTTGGCTTTGTCACTCGTATTTGGTCCCACGTCCTTTTTGTGTTGAATATCGGTTTGAAACTATCCTCTTTTTGCCTCCACAATACGACATCATCATCAAGTGTATGCGCTTCATTTTTTTGTTTTTTAATTGCCTCTTCTATGTTGTTGAGAAGTTGTGTTCTGTAACGTCTTCGTCGTGGTAAGGGCAGAGCGGCAGTGGAAGAGATGATGATTGTTGCATAAAGTATCTATATTGCATAGTGATTTTCTAGCTCTTAGCCAACTGCAAAATTAGGCTAAGCGAGTGGATATAATAAAACTTATCACTTAGAAAACAAAATTATTTTTTTAAGATATACTTTTATTTATAATATGATCAATTGGATTACATCTTAGTTTCCTTTTAAATTTCTCAATTTTATACTAGTTTAACCACTTATAAAACAGGGAACCCCGTTTAAAAAACTCGGTATATCCATAAAGACCATCATTTTCTGCTTTCCATGTACAATTTCTACATCTCCAGAAATCTCTCTCCGCACTTGGTTTTGAGTAAATCCACAAAAATAAAGTGTTGTATTATAATAATTCACGCGAAATTTCCAGCCAATTGATTCACCTTTAGCAAGAATGTGAAAACTAATATCATCATCTCTGGATTTACAATGTACCCCAAGAAGATAATCGTTTTCGTTTTGAATTGCGATCCTTATGCGAGGACATATCACTAGACCACGTTCATCTTGTTGAAGACTTTCACAACAAATCAAATATTTCACAACTATGCAGATAGTGAACATTGAGTAGAAAATGGATTTGAGATTTCTTTTGGATAAATTTATCATGATGGTTGGCTAGTGATGATATTGTTGTTTTATGATTCGTAATTTTTCATAGAGTAATATCAATATATAGAGAATATACAATTATATTAATTTATGTGAATGACCTAAATTAGTCATAAAATCACAAGACATAGAAATAGCCAAAATAGATTCTAAGATATTTTTTTCCAAAATTATAAATAAAAACTTCAAAAAATATACTATGAAAATACCATCTAAATCTTTAAAAACTTTACTTTTAGTTACGAAAATGTCCGTGACATGTTTAAACACGCTTACATATCTAGAAGACTTGTGAAGTATTTAGTTTAAAATTAACATTATTTTGGCATATTTAATTAGATTTGACAAATTCATTAGAGATTTGACGGATTAAAGACAAATCTTGGTATATATGCCAAGGTTTGATGGAGTGGAAGAGTATTTATAGAACCGTTACATGGATTTGTCTGAGTCGTGTCGACCTGGTCGTAAACTTCGGATCTGAACAACCGACGATGAATTGTTTTTGACAGTGGCCAAATGGGTTTGGCTGCGTTGGACAAATACGTCATCCTTTTATCATGCATGTTGTTAACTAAGAAAACACATTCGACAACTATTTTATTCTATGAATTCTATTATTTTCCTTTCATCTGAAATAATTCATTCAGATATTTAGATTTCATATGTCTCAAATGCGAGTAAAATTGAATATTATATTATCCTTTTTTTTTGTGTGTCAACGAATATTATATTATCTTTCTTGATCAATTTCCACATTTTATTTGGATTTATCCTCCCTTACCCCCATTAATCCTCTTCTTCACTTTAATTCAGCTCCTCCGGCTACTACATATTCCTCATTTATCTTCTTCTGTCTCAACAACACCGATCATTGTATCCATGCTTCTAACTCTTTATCTCATCAACTTCCTTCCTATCCACACCAAACAACTAACATCAATAAGCCCAAACAAATCCTATATCTCCACACTGATCTCGCTTCTCCTCTCCCTTTTGTCACACATGGTAGACTCTTTGATGGTTTTTAAAAGCTTTTAAATTTGTTCTTTAAAATCTTTTTGAAAGAAAAATCGTTATAAAATGTTCTTTACGTTTTATTTTCTTTTTAATAAAACATTTTTTTAAATTGAGTTTAAAAATATTTCAATTAATTTTTCTTAAATCATTATTTCTAATATTTAGGTGACAAAAAAAATAAAAAAAATAGTTTCTCAACATTTTTTTAGAATAATTTGGTGCAATAACAAAACAAAAAATCATAATTTAAAAACTAACCAAAACTTTTTATGTGGTAAATTTCTATTCACTAGTTTTAAGGTTTTTGGTTAGTTTTTAGGTTTTTGTTTTTTTTTTCTTACCAACCAAATTAACCCTTTTTTTTTAAGAATATTAGCAGAAATACTGTGCAGTCTGTGTATTGTGTGTATATGGACGAAAATGGCCTTAAGGAAACACACTCCCCTTTCTGTTCCCATGTGTGGAGGATAGCATCGACCACTCCTCTATTTGATTGGTTATTTGATTGGTTGACCACTCAATTTTTTTAATTACATGGCTAGATACCTAATTATAATTCTGAAGTTGGTTATCAGCCTAATTAACCATTTTTAATCTTTAAAAAAATTGGTGGGTTATTTATAGTTTTTCTAAATATTTATTTTTAAAGATATCGTAGCAAATCTCATTTATTTTTAATAGTTAAATTCGAATTTAGTTGAATTTATGTTTATAATTAAGGGTTAATTAGCTGAATATTACTTTTGAGAGAGATAATTGGGAAACTTGCAGTTTTATTTTCGAAATTAGGTAAATAGCAGAGAAAAACCAAACTGGACGAAATTACCCATGTAACTATCTAAAAACATAGTTAACTATTTTTATAAAATAGTTACCAATTTAAAAATATAGTTAGCTATTTTCAGAGCATAGTTATCTAATTTCATGACATAGTTGACTACATAAAAATATTGTTGTAATAGTTACTTATTTAAACAAATATAGTTAACTACGTTCAAAACGTAGTTACCTATTATAGTTTGCATAATGGAAAAATAACATACATAGTTAACTATTATTAGAAATATAGTTACCTATTAATTTCTGAACATTGTTAACTATATCGATTTTCAAACATAGTTAACTACGTTTATGAGTCTTTGTTATTTTTCATTAAGGGTAAAATCGGAATTTTATGTGGGCTAAATGCTAGTTACTATATTATGTTTTATATGATGTTAGATAGTTAATTATAGGTGCAAAAACTAATATAGAGTGCAATTTCCCTATAATTAATTAGTATTCGAACACGTGTTAGTCCTCTAGATGATGACGTGATGTTTTTAGAAGAAAATTAGACAACTTTCGTATTTATGATTTTGGGTTATTTTTGAGCAAATTTTCTTTTTCTATAATCACTCAAATAAGTCTTGTGATTTTTGACTAATTTATATTTTTTTGTCAATGACTAATTTAGGTCATTTGAAATAAATGACTATAAATTATATTTTTAAAAAAATTATTGTACTATATATAAATTATGAATTATTGGAAAGATAATATCATCACTAACAAATCATCATGACAAAATCATCTAAAAAGAAATTTCATATCCATCTTTTGCTGGATGTTTACTATTTTCATATTGGTAATATTTTTGATATGTTCTGAAACTTTTCAGCAAGATGGAAAACTATTTTCAATTCGTGGTCCTCTTATGAGGGTAACGCTTCAAAATAAAATGGATTATCTTCTTAGAGTACATTGTAAATCTGGAGATGATGATCTCGGTTTTCATATTCTTAGAAAGGATGAATTATATGGTTGGAAGTTTCACGCGAATATTCTGGAGTCAACACTTTATTTTTGTGGATTTAGCGAGGGACAAACAAATAAAGGTGTGTTCGACGTTTATAGATGGGGTAGAGATCACAAGAGATGTAGAAATTGTACATGGATTGCAGAAAAATATGGTCTTCATGGATATAGCGAGCGTTATAAGTCACTTTCCTGGTTTTTTAAGTGGTTAAAGTAATATAAAAATAAATTATTTTAGAAAATGTAAACAATTGGTTAATATGTTAATAAAAGTATATATATAAATAAAAGTATGTTCTAAAAAATTGTTTTAAAACTTTAATTATGCAGTTGTCTAAGCACCAAAAAAATCAATAGATCTGATGTGTTTAAAACCTAGGCATCGGAATAGTAATTATAATATCTATATTTTTATAAATAAAATTCATTTGTGTGCTAGACATATTTAAAATATGAAAATAGTACAATTGGTTATTTATACTTTGAGACACATTTTTCGTGTGTTTATTGTCTAAACTAATCCCTCGCTTAGACAAAACCAACCATTTACCCTCAAATATTTCACACCATCTAACTTCACTCTTCTAACTAAATGTTTTCTTCCTCGTTTTTCTGTTATCTCTCTGTGTTGGATTTCGAAACCCTAACGCCATGGAAAGGCTTCTAGAACCATCGTCGGAGTTTGAGGATTTCCAGGTTTTTTTCTCCTCGCACCTCAATTCCCTGCAACAATTTTCACTGCATAAGCCTTAGGATCTAATTAGATTAACAATTCCTTGAATGAGTCTCCTACTTCGTCTACCGAATCAGAAGAATCGAAACCTAATCCAACGGATCGTGACCACGGCTTCTGAGCAGCGAATTTTACACTATGATTCAGCTCCCTTGGGTTGAGTTTGAGATTTGGGGTTTAAGGAATCTATCGGAGTTTGATATCGTGTCTGTTATTCTCTTGATTGTTTGTCTAGGGATTCTGGGGAGGATTACCAGAGAATTGAGACACTATTATATTCTGGGGAGGATTACCAGAGATTGATGTACAAGGAGAGTGATGCGACGTAGTTTCATGGTGTTATTGATTTGTTCTTGGGAAGAGGTCTCAAAGAGAGTAGAGTTTTGTTTATCTTGCCTTTGTATCTTAAGAGGAAGTTTAGACCAAACTCAAGTCTCACAACATAAACTTTTTTTTTGTCACAGTCTCAGAACATATCTAGAATTCAAAGATTGAGTTTACTCAAGAACACAATAACAAAGAATGCCTCTCTTTATTATCTTTAGGAAAATCACTCAAAACCTAAAGTTCTTAATCTCTAAAAAATTCATAAGCTATACCTCACATTGGTATCTCCTTATATAGATTAGGAACACAACTAATTTCCTTTTCTCTTTAGGAAAACTTACATATTTAGATAACTCCTAAATATAGATCTTTTCCTAATCTCTTTTGTGATAGCTTATGTCTCAAGCTATCTTCAAGCTTACTCCAACATTCTCCCTCTTAAGCTTGAACTCATCTTTCTCCAAGTCTTGAACTCCAATGAAATCTCTCATTTCCTTGAACTTGATTTTACCAAGAGCTTTTGTTAAAATATCCGCCTTTTGCTCATTCCCTGGAACATGTTCAACTTCGACTAATCCTTTCTCAACGCATTCTCTTATGAAGTGATACCTTCTGTGTATGTGCTTACTCCGACCATGAAACACCGGATTCTTAGTAAGAGCAATTGCCGATTGATTGTCAATCCGAATGACCACTTTTTCACACGGCAATCCCGTAACTTCATTAAGCAAATCTTGGAGCCAAATTGCTTGTCTTGCAGCTTCTGTTCCCGCCATAAATTCAGCCTCACAAAAAGACAATGCTACAATGTCTTGTTTTTGTGAACACGAAGAGATTGGACTATCACCATGATAAAATATATGACCGGATGTGCTCTTACCATCATCTTTATCAACATTATGACTACTATCACTGTAACCAATTAGTCTTGGTACTCTCTCAACCGAACGATCAATCTTTAAACCGAGAGTAGTAGTACCTTTCAAATACCTCAAGCATTGTTTCATTGCAGCTCCATGAGATAGTTTAGGATCTTGCATATAGCGACTTAGTACTCCTACACAATAACTCAAATCCGGTCTTGTGTGTAGCAAGTAACGAAGACATCCAACATTCTTTCTAAACATCGTAGCATCAATGCTTTCTTCCTCTTTCGATTTCGATAATTTGAGTCCTGAATCCATTGGTGTGTGTACCAAATTACACTTAGACATCCCAGCTTCCTCCAAGATTTTTAATGCATAACGTTTTTGGTTTAATGTTATTCCTCCTTCATGTTGACATACTTCAATCCCAAGATAGTATGTCAATTTTCCTAGATCACTCATGTCGAATTTTGAAGCCATCTCCATCTTGAACTCTTCAATAATATTTTTATTTGTTCCCGTAACAAACAAGTCATCCACATACACTGCTACAAGAAGAAAACTTGTGCTTATCATCTTCCGATAAACCGATGGCTCCTTTGAACACTTCTTAAAGTTAAGCTCCATAAGAATTTGGTTTAGCTTATCATTCCATGTTCTAGGTGCTTGTCTTAAGCCATACAACGCTTTATGTAGCTTATAGACTTTCTCTTCACTTCCCTTCTCTTCAAAACCCTCAGGTTGCATGACATATACCGTTTCCTTCAACTCTCCATGTAGAAACGCCGTCTTAACATCAATATGATGAATTTCCCATCCATTTGTGGCCGCAAGATTGATAAGAAGTCGTATTGTCTCAAGCCGAGCTACGGGAGCAAACACCTCGTCAAAATCAATTCCATAGCGTTGAACATATCCTTTTGCTACTATTCGAGCTTTGTGTTTATTAATACTCCCATCCGAATTCCGCTTTAGCTTAAACACCCACTTTAACCCAATTGGTTTTGCTCCATAAGGAAGATCTACAAGACTCCAAATATTATTCTTCTTAATAGAATTGATTTCATCTTCACAAGCAATCATCCATTCTTTTGATCCTTTAGCTTCATAAAAATCTCTTGGCTCATCATTTAAACATAGTAGCAGCCTTTCTCCTTCTTCTTCTGCAAGCAAAATATAGTGTTCAACAAGATATTTTGGTTTCACGCTTTCTCTTTGAGTTCTTCTTAGCACCGCTTGTGGCTCATCATGTACCTCTGCATTCTCATCCTCTTCATTAGTATCAATATCTCCTCCATCACCTTCTTCTGAAACCTCAACTTCTGAAACCTCAACATTGTCATGAACCGGTTCTTCTTCAACACTCTCATTGATTTCTTGGATTCCACGGTTACCAAACTCTCCTAAAGTTAAATGGAAACTTCCATCGTATTCTTGCTTTGAGTTCTTATGATTCCAGTTCCATCCCTTTGTCTCATCAAAAACAACATCTCGACTTACCACTATCCTCCTATTCTTTGGATCAAGAAGCCGATACGCATTTGAACCCGGTTCTGTACCTAGATGAACAAGCATACGTGACCGATCATCTAGCTTCTTTAGTTGTTGTTTCTCTGTCCTTGCATACCCAATACAACCGAAGATCCGAAGGTGATCGATGTTTGGTTTCTTGGAACGAAAAGCTTCATAAGGATTTCTATCTTTGAGTGCCCTTGTGGCTATCCGATTTAAGAGATATGTTGAATGCCTAATTGCCTCTCCCCATAGGTAGTTCGGTACATGCATATGTTTCATGATACTCCTTGTCATCTCCAATAGAGTTCTATTGCGTCTTTCAACGACACCATTTTGTTGAGGGGTGTACGGAGCTGTGAGGTGCCGTTTGATTCCAGAATTCTCACAAAACGAATTAAACTCTTGGGATAAGAACTCGCCTCCTCTATCCGTCCTAAAGGTTTGTATACTTGCACCCGACTCTTGTTCCACCAAGTATTTAAACTTCTTGAATTTATCAAACGCATCACTCTTTTCCTTCAACAAAATTGTCCACATATATCTAGAATAGTCATCAATGAGCACAAAGACATACCTATTCATTGCGAGTGTGCTAGGAGATATATGACCGCATAGATCACCATGTATGAGTTCGAGTGTCTTCGTTTCTCGATATGATGTTGCATGAGGAAATACTTGTCTAGTTTGCTTCCCAAGTAGACAAGAACCACATAGCTTCTTTTCGATATCAACACTTGGAATTCCTTGAACAAGTTCTCTTTGTATCATTGATCTCATTGTCTCATAGTTGACATGCCCCAACCTCGCATGCCATCTACTCGATTCACTCATTGTTATTAAGTGAAGACACGCGGTGTCTCTTATCCCCATACGAACTTTGTATAATCGGTTTCTAGATCTATTTGTCTTAACAAGCAATTTTCCCTCATGATCATGCATTGTTAAACACTCTCCTTTCATCCTTATATCACAACCAGATTCTGTAGCTTGACCGAGACTAATGATATTACTCTTTAAGTCTGGGATAAAGTATACCTCGTTCATCGTCCTTGGTTCACCATTCATGTCAATGAATGATATCGAGCCTTTTCCTTTGATGTCTATGCGAGAATCATCGCCAAATCTTACCTTCCCGGTAACGGAATCATCAATCTTCGAAAAATATCTTCGATCTCCACTCATGTGGTTGCTAGCTCCATTGTCCAAGTACCACATGTTCTCTTCTCCCGTGTTTGTTTCGTACTTGCTTGGTATACAATTTTTCTCATTAAGGTATACCACTTCATGCATCATCAACTCGTCCACTTCTTGTGTATCACTATTGGTGTTCTCTTGAGCTTCTTGTAATTTCAGTAAACGATCCGGACAACTAGAAGCAAAGTGACCGAATTTGTCACATCTATAGCAAACAACCTTCAATAAGTCTCTTCCTCCATTAAATCGACCGCGACCTCTACCTCTATAATAGGAGCGTCCTCCACGACCTCTGCCCCTATAATCACTATTATAGTTATGGTTTGAATGACTAGTTTGAGGTTCCATGTTTGCATACATCAGCTTGCTAGGATCATCCTTTTCTTCTTCTTCTTCTTCAAAGATACGTTCCTCATAGGCTTTTAGACGTCCTATGATATCCTCAAAACTAGTGGTATTAAGATCTAATACTTGCTCAAGAGATGCCACAATATGTATGTACTTCTTCCGAGGAAGGCTCTTAAGAAACTTTTTAACAAGTTTCGGCTCTTCAATATTGACTCCTAAGGCAGCCGACTTTGATGATAACTCCGACAACTTTCCTCCAAAATCATCAATGGTCTCCGTATCCTTCATCTTAAGACGATCGAACTCCGCCATTAACGTTTGCAATCTTGCTTCCTTGACTCTTTCAGCTCCTACATGTCTCGCCTTAATAGCTTCCCACACTTTCTTCGCCGTATCAAGTTCTCCAACTTGTAAGATTAATGTCTCGGGTATGGATTGGAACAATAGGGCTATTGCCATATTGTTCTTGTCACCATCGGTTGCTTCTGTCTCTACTATATCCCAAACCTTATGAACCTTGAGCATAATCTTCATCCTCATTGCCCACACGGTATAGTTGGTTGGATTTAGCATCGGACATTGAACAAACAAAGGTCCTGGTACTTCCTTCGGTTTCGCAACAACAATGTCACTCATGTCTCACGATCTCACAAAGCTCTGATACCAATTCTAGAATTCAAAGATTGAGTTTACTCAAGAACACAATAACAAAGAATGCCTCTCTTTATTATCTTTAGGAAAATCACTCAAAACCTAAAGTTCTTAATCTCTAAAAAACTCATAAGCTATACCTCACATTGGTATCTCCTTATATAGATTAGGAACACAACTAATTTCCTTTTCTCTTTAGGAAAACTTACATATTTAGATAACTCCTAAATATAGATCTTTTCCTAATCTCTTTTGTGATAGCTTATGTCTCAAGCTATCTTCAAGCTTACTCCAACAACATAATCATAAAATCAATCTTGGAATTCGAGAATACTCACACTCTAGATACGGTGAACAAAAGTTTTCTCTTTTACGCCTACAAAACTTGTGAAATATAGAAGCAACTTTATAATACTTTGGAACAATAAGTTCAATCTCTTTGATCCCATCTGCAGAGGAGATTCAGAAAGTTTTGTTCAAACTAAACCCTAATAAAAGTTCTGGTCCAGATGGGTTTACCTCTGGTTTCTATAAAGGTGCCTGGTCAATTGTGGGGATTGAAGTTGTTGCTGCAATTGAGAAATTCTTCACCACTTCCCATTTGCCCAATGCCACCAACTCTACAATCCTTACCTTGGTTCCAAAGTTCCCCGGAGCTTCAATTATAAAGAATTATAGGCCCATCTCCTGCTTCAATTCTCTCTACAAAGTTATCTCAAAGTTTCTGGTGGCAAAAATCAAACCTCTGCTCCCAGAAATTGTCCTTCCCAACCAATCTACTTTTATCAAGAACTGATTACTGCTTGAAAACTGTTTATTGGCCTCTGAAATCGTAAGTGGAGATCACAAAAATAAAGGATCGAAGAGGCTTACCCTCAAGGTAGACATTGCAAAGGCGTTTGACTCTCTAAAATGGGATTTTATCATAGGCTGTCTCATTGCTCTTAACCTTCCTCACCAATATATTGTCTGGGTCAAGGAGTGCATCTCTTCAACCTCTTATTCTGTCGGCATCAATGGATCTCTTCATGGTTTCTTCAGAGGTACGAGGGGAATTCGCCAGGGAGATCCCCTAAGCCCCTATCTGTTTGGCCTGGCCATGAACATTCTCTCTCAAAAGCTAAATGAAGCAGCTGTAACAGGAAAAACTGGTTATCACCCGCGTTGCAGAGAGTCAAAGCTCACCCATATATGTTTTGCTGATGATCTTCTAATATTTTCAGATGGTTCTCTAGTCTCTTTGCAAGGAATCATCACAGTCCTCTCTGAGTTTCAAATCCTCTCCGGTTTGGCAATTAGTGTAGAGAAATCTTGTTTGTTCCCTGCTGGCCTCTCTACTGCTGAGATCAACTCTTTGGTCTCTTCATCTGGTATCCCCCAAGGTTACCTCCCAATGAAGTACTTAGGCCTCCCTCTCTCCACCAAGAAGCTTTTCCTACTCAATTGTGAACCTCTCCTGGAAAGAATCAAGTCAAAGATCAATGTCTGGACAGCTAAATATCTGTCCTTCGCAGGAAGATTACAGCTCCTAAGCTCAGTTATCTCAGGAATAACAAACTTTTGGTGTGGCGCTTTCATTCTTCCTAAAGAATGCATCAAACGAATAAACTCTATGTCTAGTGCTTACTTATGGAAAGGTTTTCTTGAAGGAAAACATGTAGCTCGCATTGCCTGGGATACAGCTGCTTCACCAAAAGAGGAAGGAGGACTAAGCATAAAAAAACCTGGACAGTTGGAATCGTGCCTGCACTATCAAACTCCTCTGGGTGTTGTTCTTCAGGACAGAATCTGTTTGGGTGGTATGGATTCATCAAAATGTCATAAAAGATGGTAATGTTTGGGAAATGAAGCCGAAACAGTCTCATACCTGGTTATTTAAACAGATTCTTGAACTGAGACATACAACAACTAGATGGCTATCAATTTGCCCTGGTAATGGAACCACCTGCAAGTTTTGGACTTCACCTTGGTCTCCATTTGGACCGTTAATCACCTATATAGGCCCCCGTGGGCCTCAGCAAACAGGCATCCCCTTATCAGCTTCACTCTCCTCCATTTGGTCTGGTTCTTCTTGGTCAATTGCCCCTGCGCGAGATCAGACAAGATTGTGCATATTAGTATTCATCTAACAACCATCAACTTATCAGATGCAGAAGATAAGCCAGTATGGAACCAATTGGGAAATACTAGCAACAACAATCGTTTCATTGCCAGCCACACTTACAGTCAGATCAGAGAAGCAAAACCGCTAGTTCGATGGCATAAGGTTATTTGGTTCAAGAGTGGTATCCCTAAATACAAGACTCTTACTTGGATGTTTCTGCTAAATCGTTGTCCTACCCGTGATAGACTCTTATCGTGGGGATTTCAACTAGATCCTTCTTGTCTTCTCTGTAACCAAGCTCCGGAATCTAGAGACCACCTCTTCTTCAACTGCTCCTACACTCAGGCGATCTGGAGGAGATTATGTACTAAGCTACGACTCTCGGTCCCCTCTTACTCTTGGACTGACTCGCTAGAAGCACTGATCTCTTTCTCAGGAGACAAACATCATCGCTTCCTCATCCTAATGGCCTGGCAAGCTGTGATCTATGAAACATGGCTAGAGAGGAACAATAGACTCCACCGCAACACACACAAGAGCTCTGACTCTATACTCTCCCGGATCGATCAAACTATCAGAAATAGAATATCTTCTTTCCGACATCATAATCCGGCAACAGCGACAACTACGATGCAGCTCTGGTTTTCTTCGGATAATCTCGTAATCACTAAGCCTTCGAAGTCTCTCCCTTCACCGCTTCATCTACTCAGTTGGGCCTGTTCTTGGGTTTCCTATCATTTGTTCATTTAGATTCTTGGGCCTGTGGGTTTGTAACTAGAGTAAACACTTGGATTGCCACGTTTAATTTTAATGCATCAAAATTTCAAAAAAAAAAAAAATAAGTTCTGGTTTTACAATAATTATAGTTTCCTATAATTTCAAATACAATAAAAATATAAGAAGATATTAAACTAATAAAACGTGCGGGTATATCCCTAGTATATACAATACCAACATACTAATAAAAATAAACAAAATAAAGCAATTGCAATAAAATAAATAAAAAACAGACATACTCCCGAAAGCCCCTTATACTCGAAATCGCCGTCAACATTTGCCGCTACTTTATTGCAGATTTCACATATCCTGAAATAAGGAAAAAAAAAAATTCACATTTAAATTTTAAATGAATTACACATTTATTCAACATTTAAAAAATATTTTAAATTTATATACTTACTTGGTATTTTTTATCGTGAACCATCTTTTTGCGCAATCTTCATGTGCAAGGGTTAATTCACCCTTACACGCACACCCCAAATGAATAAGCTGTCCGTCGTCGAAACAGATCCTACAACGTGGTGGACTATGAATGTCCACCACGGTCTCCTCTAAATCTTCGGATTCGATTTCTTCAATCGAATCCATAGTCCTATTTTTTTTGTTTTCAAAAAGTTAAAAAAATTTATAATATTAGCGGATATTTTTATATATATTAAGCTGCTTTTATATTAAAATTGATTTTAGTTAAGTTTCTAATATGTTAGATTTATTTTGAAAAAAAATGTTACTCAAATATTTTTTATAAGTTTTTAGTACGTATTGAATTCGTAACAAAAGTTGTATCATATGGGCCCAAACCCAATTTTAAAATGGGGCTTTAATCTTGTTTGACCAAACCCAGAAAGAGTTGGTTTTCTTTTTCTTCACGGAAACATTGAAAAGCCTATCTACAGAAACAAAAGAGTAGCGTGGGAATCTGTTTATAAAACTCTTTCTGAAGGAGGATTAGGCATTAAGGAGTCAGTGTGTTGGAATAAAAGGTGTGCCTTCCATTTGTTGCGTGGGTGAGACACAATTCAAAGCCAAAAGTTTTAGCAAGCTTCAATGAGGGTTCCATTAAGGACACACTTATCTCCAACGACGCAACTTTTGAAAAAACATGTTTTGTACTCGTGATCGACTTCTTAACTCAACTTTGGTTCCATAATCCATTCCAGATTAACCATGATTCTATTTGGTTTCATAATCCCTAGTGATGCTCTGATTTCTAACTTAAACGCTGTCTTATTTAATCAAACAATGTGAGATGAGAGTTGAAAAAAGGAATTTATCTGACCTTGTTTCCTCAAGAGCATTCCATTGTTCGTCTTCATCGAGAAGTTGGTCTTCTCTTTCATCAGACGAAGACTTGCTCTCATCATAAGCAGAACAAGTCTTGATTCCAGAGCTAGCCCCAGCTTCTTCCACGATGTCCATCATTTCAGACTTCAATCTGGAATTGTCTTCTTCTTCCTGCTCTTTGATTTCATTTGTTTCACCGAGCTGCTTCTCCATAGACTCCATGGATGCATTTCGACGATCCTTCTCATAACGGTCTTGAGAGGACGGAACAACCGTGTCCTGCCCTGAGCTGCTTGACATATTGTTGGTTTCAAACTCGCTGGCTTGAGTCCTCTCTGTCTCTCCTGCACTTGGTGTACTGTTTGGAGCAATGTTCGCTGAATCAAACAAGTAACAAACAAGTTTAATAACACAGAGAGATCATGTTGAGCTTATACAAAGCAAAGACTAAACTGAGGAAGCAGAGCTAACATTTTATTAAAGCAATCAGAAGCAGAGCAAGATTCAGAATCAAAAAGCTTATGTTTTTATGAAAGCAAAATCGAAATGGAAAGTTGCAGATTTGAAATGAATAATGACCTTGAAGAATGTAATTATGAGTTATGTGCGTTTTTACTTCTATCCAGATATACAAAAATTGGTTTCTAGTGTAACACACGTTTAAGACTATGGTTGTCTTTTTTATCAGCTTCGACTGGATCATACATAAAACATAAAAAGAAGTTGGTACATGAGTAAGAATTAATCTACTTTATTCAAATTTGGTCTGGTTTAGATAATTTGAATAAAATCCTATATTGAATTAAAATCTCTTTGATTAAGTATGGTTAATCGATCAATTTTAACTGTATAATTAGGTAGGTTTAACATTTTGTAATTCTTTTCTCTAGTTAAAATATTTCTATTATGTTGTTGCTTTTTCTTATTTTTTTGACAAAATTGTTATAGGTTGTTGCTTTTCTTAATTTTTGGTGTTCTTAGTCATGCACTTATGGGACACTTTAGAAATCTGTGTACTTTCTAAAAATATACAAAAGTGGTTTCTAGTGGCTCACAAGTTTAATCTTTGGTAATCCGATTCTAGTGGCTAAGTGAGACGTCGACACTGATCACTCCGATCATTACTGAACTCGTAAAACTCCGGTGTGCTCTGTTTTGGTTTTCACTTTTCTCCTTTGTCTCTTATTTCTATCTCTTATTTTTGATTTTATCCTGGTATTTTTTTTCCTCTCTTCCCATTATTTGAAATCCTTTTTATCTAAATTAATCTTATTCTCTACGAAGCAAAAGCTGATATTGATGTAAATAGTGACTATTTTCTCTATTTTTTTTTATAACCGACTTATAGTATGCTTTTCCTTTCATTCTTCAACTGTCCACACGAGTCAAATTTATCCAATTTTGGTCTACCTTTGGTTTGTTTCGTAGTACTCGAATCTTTCTAACTTTTGGTCTAATTTTGGTGATTATTGATTAGCATAATAATCGTACGCAAAAATAGTTTTATTAATCACAGTCATTTTCCAATCCCGCAATGGATTATGCAAGCGATCTATTTTGTGCCAATGTCCCAAGAAAACTAAGAAAAGTGTGTTTAGACCAAAGAGAAACTTAGAGTCATTAGTATGTGGTCTTATTAGGGCTTTTGACAAAGTAATTAACATTCACGGTTCTTATAATTTTCTCAGGGTTCACAAAAAAAAACTGTTAAACCAAAAATCATCATTTGAATTGAATAGATGAACATGTTATAAGCGTAATATAAAGGAAAAATTTGATTCAAAAAAATATAAAGGAAAAATGAAAGTAAATAGAAAAGGTTAAGAAACCCAACTATTTCTTTTTTTTTATTTAACCATATTCGTCTTGGACTAACGACCAAGGAAATAAGTATCACTGAATCGACAAGGTTGAGATCCTATATATATATCAGCTTATCACTTTCAACAAGATTTTATTGATCATAATGATACTATAATTACTAATATTCATATCAACCATTGTCACCGTTCACTCTAACATCTCCATGTCGAAATCGAACTGGTGGTAAATAGATTCATAATTCTCCAAATACATTTCATTTAAACTTGTTTTTCCAGTGGGTTCCACTCCTAGCATTGTTATTCCATTGAAGTCTCCGTTTTGACCCTAAATCCAAAAAGTGGATGAAGAGTCCAAAATATCAACTAGTGCAAATACCTCCATAATTTTATTAGTTAGACATAATCGTTAGACATAAATATAATCATTCAATATCGATTTAATTAGTATGTCATATATAATCATTTAAATTTTAAAAAGTAACTCTATAGATGATAATATTATTTTAACAATTGTTCCATTTATTTTTTATTTTATCTACTTAATAAATATTTTCTCTATTTCTAGTCATTTATAAATATATATTTGCAAATTAACTCTTTGTGACGATAAACTATCTAGCTTTTTTATATATGATTTTTCCATCATTTCTAATTTTTATGCATCCAACCATAGTTTTTATTAATTTCGTTTAAAAAAGTATTTAGATGCTTTTGTGAATTTTTTTTTCAATAAAAAATTATAATATAAAAGTGTGTGAATTAATTAAATCATTAAATATCATTTTAACCTTATTTATTTTTGATGATGTGGACTGTTGAGAAAACTCTGCTATTATGCATATAGTTTCGTTTCTAAACTCACTTAACACTCAAAATATAATAAATATTTTAGGGACCATTTTATTACTGAAAAATAGTGCTAATCTAGTGGTTAGGAGTGCAGAAGTTCAATTGAAGAGAAATGTGTGAGTTCGAATCCTGAAAGTCCAGACATGTCTTTTGTGTTTTTTATATAATGATTTTATGGGCTTTTTGTTTTTGGGTTTGAGACTTTCAGTATATGATAATCGGTGGGATTGTTTCATTTCTCTTATATATTTAACAATTTCAGTATATCTTGAAAGGAGCGAATTTGACAAACAAAAAACTTGATTGAGATCTATAAGTTTCTTCATACGATGTAAGTTATTTGGGAAAGTTATAGTCTAAGATTCAAAGTCATATGAATAATGCATATATATCTTTACAAGTGGAAGGAAACGAGCGAAGTTAACTAAAAGTTGAAGTTGACAAAAAGACCCGAATTGTTAGAAACCAAGAAACTTTTTAAATTTAATTTTCCTTTAAATCATTACTAGATTAATACCCATGCTAATACACGGATTTTATTGTAATCACTAAATTATTTTAATTGTAACAATTTTTTAAAATTTATTAAAATTTGAAATTAAATATCATAACCGATTTTATAGGTATAAAAAGAAAATAAATTAATCAAATATGCGAGATTTTCCATTATTACGAATGATTCAAAAAATAGATTAGAATATGATTACATAAACATTGCAAAGTTCAAATACCCATTAAAGTATGAAAAATTGATATGACTTCAAGTAGATGAATCACACCGGTGTAGAATAGTTTGCACCAAATGTACATCTGTATTAAAAAATATTTAAAAACATACAGAACGTTCGGATATAAAATTTGTAAAACAATAAACACATATATATAGAACAAATATTGAAAAACTGATGTAAAAGTTTCTCATGATTCTTCTATTATCCACCGGTTACCTCTTCAAAAAAAATATAATTTAAATGCTTGAGCGAAAATTGCAAAAAAACAAAAGTAATTAACGCGTAGTATAGTACATTAGATGAAGATAATCAATTGAAAAACTAAAAATTGAGATATTCATTAACAGTCAAATATTTATAGATAGAATGCGGTAAACTTTTGGATTAAACGTTTTTGGAAATTGTGTGCGAGGTTTATTTCTTTGTATTTTTAGGAATGAATAGTTAACAAAATTAGGGTTTGCAAAGAAATTTTAACAAATATTTCTAAAATATAAATATTTATTGCATATCACATTTATTAATATGAAAGATATGAAATAATTATTAATGAGAAATTATATTTATTAGTGTTTTAAATGTGCTTGATAATTAAAATTAAATTAAGAGAGTATTTGATAAATGAAATAGTAGATGATTAAATAATATAAAATTAATTAAATAAACAATACTGAGAAAAATTATGGTGATGACACCTAAGCAAAAATAACTTATAATATTTGCTTTTAATATATAGAAGATTTCTAATATTTAGGTGATAAAGAAAATAAATAATTAGTTTGTTCATGAGTAATATAAAAGAAAGATTTTTTAAAAATTCTGTAAAAATTTGGTGGGTTATTTTAGATTTTCTAAATATTTTTTAAAGTATTGTAGCAAAACTCACATATTTTTAATGGTTAAAATTCAAACTTAAATAAATTTATGTTTATAATTAATTAGTGTTAGAACCCATGTTAGCCCTCTAGATGATGACGTGGTGTTTTTAAAGAAAGACAACTTTCATATATATGATTTTGGGTTATTTTTGAGCAAATTTTCTTTTCCTATAATCACTCAAATATGTCTTGCGGTTTTTGACTAATTTTTCATTTTCAATGACTAATTTAAGTAATTTGAAGTAAATGACTATAAATTAAATTTCTAAAAAGTTATTGTACTATATATATATTGTGACTTCTTGAAAAGATAATATTATCACTAACAAATCATCATGATAAAATCATCTAAAAGAAATCTCATATCCATGTTTTTCTCAATGTTTACTATTTCCATAGTAGTAATATTTTTGATATGTTCTACTACTCTTCGGCAAGATCGGGAACTATTTTCACTTCGTAGTCCACTTATGAGAGTCACGATTCAAAATAAAAATGATTATTTCCTTGGAGTACATTGTAAATCTAGAGATGATGATCTCGGTTTTCATATTCTTAAAAAAGATGAATTATATGGTTGGAAGTTTGACGTGAATATTCCGGAGTCAACACTTTATTTTTGTGGATTTAGCGAGGGACAAACAAATAAAGGTGTGTTCGACATTTATAGATGGGATAGAGATCACAAGAGATGTAGAAATTGTACATGGATTGCAGAAAAAGATGGTCTTCATGGATATAGCGATCGTTATAAGCCACCTTCCTGATTTTTTAAGTGGTTAAATTAATATAAAAATAAATTATTTTAAAAAATGTAAACAATTGGTTAATATGTTAATATATATATATATACGTATAAGTATGTTCTAAAAAAATGTTTTAAAACTTTAATTATGCAGTTGTCTAAGCATCAAAAAAATCAATAGATCTGATGTGTTTAAAACCTAGGCATCGGAATAGTATTTATAATATCTATATTTTTATAAATAAAATTCATTTGTGTGCTAGACATATTTAAAATATGAAAATAGTACAATTGGTTATTTATACTTTGAGACACATTTTTCGTGTGTTTATTGTCTAAACTAATCCCTCGCTTAGACTTAACCAACCACTTACCCTCAAATATTTTTTTTTTTTTTAAAGAGAATGTTAAATTAATTCAAACAACAAAAAACGTTTTTACAATGGATGTTTCGTTTTTTGAGTTTTTGGAAATTTAAATCATAATGTTATGCAAGTAGAGGAATGAAAAAACAGAGTCTTCATCTCGACCCAAACCAAACTACGAGTCCTTCCTTGTACCGCGGGTAGCGGCTTCGAACGGAAGAGACTTGTTGCGAATCTGTTTGTCTATTTGTTGAATGAGTCGAGTTGTTGAGATGGGAGTTTCTCCATGTTTTCTACGATTTCTTTCACGCCAAATTGAATAAACCGCGGTTTGGAAGGCGTATCAAAGTAGAAACAAGTGAATAAAATCTTGGGAATTGTTGGTGAGGAGGTGGATGATCTCGTCCCATTGTGCCGTGTAGTTGGAGTGTAATAGGTTCCGGGAAAGGGCAGTCCATATCTCCTCCGTGATGCTACACCTGAAAAATAGATGGTTTCTTGTTTCCAAGGGATCCTGACAGAAAACGCATGGAACATGTGCTCCATCATTCGATCACCCGTAGATAGTCGGTTGTTGATAGCCAGCCATATCATGAAGGGGTATTTGGGTGTAGTTTGTGAAAACCAAATGCCTTTATACCACTCACAAGTTGGCTTTGTCACTCGTATTTGGTCCAACGTTCTTTTTGTGCTGAATATCGATTTGAAACTATCCTCTTTTTGCCTCCACAATACGACATCATCATCAAGTGTATGCGCTTCATTTTTTTGTTTTTTAATTGCCTCTTCTATGTTGTTGAGAAGTTGTGTTCTGTAACGTCTTCGTCGTGGTAAGGGCAGAGAGGCAGTGGAAGAGATGATGATTGTTGCATAAAGTATCTATATTGCATAGTGATTTTCTAGCTCTTAGCCAACTGCAAAATTAGGCTAAGCGAGTGGATATAATAAAACTTATCACTTAGAAAACAAAATTATTTTTTTAAGATATACTTTTATTTATAATATGATCAATTGGATTACATCTTAGTTTCCTTTTAAATTTCTCAATTTTATACTAGTTTAACCACTTATAAAACAGGGAACCCCGTTTAAAAAACTCGGTATATCCATAAAGACCATCATTTTCTGCTTTCCATGTACAATTTCTACATCTCCAGAAATCTCTCTCCGCACTGTAAATATCGAACACGCCTTTGTTTACTTGGTTTTGAGTAAATCCACAAAAATAAAGTGTTGTATTATAATAATTCACGCGAAATTTCCAGCCAATTGATTCACCTTTAGCAAGAATGTGAAAACCAATATCATCATCTCTGGATTTACAATGTACCCCAAGAAGATAATCATTTTCGTTTTGAATTGCGATCCTTATGCGAGGACATATCACTGGACCACGTTCATCTTGTTGAAGACTTTCACAACAAATCAAATATTTCACAACTATGCAGATAGTGAACATTGAGTAGAAAATGGATTTGAGATTTCTTTTGGATAAATTTATCATGATGGTTGGCTAGTGATGATATTGTTGTTTTATGATTCGTAATTTTTCATAGAGTAATATCAATATATAGAGAATATACATTTATATTAATTTATGTGAATGACCTAAATTAGTCATAAAATCACAAGACATAGACATATCTGAGTAATTATAAGAAATAAAGTTGTTTAAATAACCCATAAAATATAGAAATAGCCAAAATAGATTCTAAGATATTTTTTTCCAAAATTATAAATAAAAACTTCAAAAAATATACTATGAAAATACCATCAAAATATTTAAAAACTCTACTTTTAGTTACGAAAATGTCCGTGGCATGTTTAAACACGCTTATATATCTAGAAGACTTGTGAAGTATTTAGTTTAAAATTAACATTATTTGGCATATTTAATTAGAGATTTGACAAATTCATTAGAGATTTGACGGATTAAAGACAAATCTTGGTATATATGCCAAGGTTTGATGGAGTGGAAGAGTATTTATAGAACCGTTACATGGATTTGTCTGAGTCGTGTCGACCTGGTCGTAAACTTCGGATCTGAACAACCGGCGATGAATTGTTTTTGACAGTGGCCAAATGGGCTTGGCTGCGTTGGACAAATATGTCATCCTTTTATCATGCATGTTAACTAAGAAAACACATTCGACAACTATTTTATTCTATGAATTCTATTGTTTTCCTTTCATCTGAAATAATTCATTCAGATATTTAGATTTCACATGTCTCAAATGCGAGTAAAATTGAATATTATATTATCTTCTTCTTTTTTGTGTCAACGAATATTATATTATCTTTCTTGATCAATTTCCACATTTTATTTGGATTTATCCTCCCTTACCCTCATTAATCCTCTTCTTCACTTTAATTCAGCTCCTCCGGCTATACATATTCCTCATTTATCTTCTTCTGTCTCAACAACACCGATCATTGTATCCATGCTTCTAACTCTTTATCTCATCAACTTCCTTCCTATCCACACCAAACAGCTAACATCAATAAGCCCAAACAAATCCTATATCTTCACACTGATCTCGCTTCTCCTCTTCCTTTTATCACATATTCATACTATTAAAGTTGGCCGAACATGGTAGACTCTTTGATGGTTTTTAAAAGCTTTTAAATTTGTTCTTTAAAATCTTTTTGAAAGAAAAATCGTTATAAAATGTTCTTTACGTTTTATTTTCTTTTTAATAAAATATTTTTTTAAATTGAGTTTTAATACATTTCAATTAATTTTTCTTAAATCATTATTTCTAATATTTAGGTGACAAAAAAAATAAAAATAAAAGTTTCTCAACATTTTTTTAGAATAATTTGGTGCAATAACAAAACAAAAAAATCATAATTTAAAAACTAACCAAAACTTTTTATGTGGTAAATTTCTATTCACTAGTTTTAAGGTTTTTGATTAGTTTTTAGGTTTTTGTTTTTTTTTTATTACCAACCAAATTAACCTTTTTTTTTTTTAAGGATATTAGCAGAAATACTGTGCAGTGTATTGTGTATATATGGACGAAAATGGCCTTAAGGAAACACACTCCCCTTTCTGTTCCCACGTGTGGAGGATAGCATCGACCACTCATCTATTTGATTGGTTGACCACTCAATTTTTTTTATTACATGGCTAGATACCTAATTATAATTCTGAAGTTGGTTATCAGCCTCATTAACCATTTTTAATCTTTAAAAAAATTGGTGGGTTATTTATAGCTTTTCTAAATATATTTTTAAAAGATATCGTAGCAAATCTCACTTATTTTTAATAGTTAATTTCGAACTTAGTTGAATTTATGTTTATAATTAATTAGTATTCGAACACGTGTTAGCCCTCTAGATGATGACGTGATGTTTTTAGAAGAAAGTTAAGACAACTTTCACATTTATGATTTTGGGTTAGTTTTGAGCAAATTTTCTTTTTCTATAATCACTCAAATAAGTCTTGTGATTTTTGACTAATTTATATTTTTTTGTCAATGACTAATTTAGGTAATTTGAAGTAAATGACTATAAATTATATTTCTAAAAAAATTATAGTACTATATATAAATTATGAATTATTGGAAAGATAATATCATCACTAACAAATCATCATGACAAAATCATCTAAATTTTTTTTCATATCTATCTTTTGCTCGATGTTTACTATTTTCATATTAGTAATATTTTTGATATGTTCTGAAACTTTTCAGCAAGATGGAAAACTATTTTCAATTCGTGGTCGTTTTACGAGGGTGACGATTCAAAATAAAATGGATTGTCTTCTTGGAGTACATTGTAAATCTAGAGATGATGATCTCGGTTTTCATATTCTTAAAAAAGATGAATTATATGGTTGGAAGTTTCACGTGAATATTCTGGAGTCAACACTTTATTTTTGTGGATTTAGCGAGGGACAAACAAATAAAGGTGTGTTCGACGTTTATAGATGGGGTAGAGATCACAAGAGATGTAGAAATTGTACATGGATTGCAGAAAAAGATGGTCTTCATGGATATAGCGAGCGTTATAAGTCACCTTCCTGATTTTTTAAGTGGTTAAATTAATATAAAATTAAATTATTTTAAAAAATGTAAACAATTGGTTAATATGTTAATATATATATATTAAAAAAAGTATGTTCTAAAAAAATGTTTTAAAACTTTAATTATGCAGTTGTCTAAGCATCAAAAAATCAATAGATCTGATGTGTTTAAAACCTAGGCATCGGAATAGTAATTATAATATCTATATTTTTATAAATAAAATTCATTTGTGTGCTAGACATATTTAAAATATGAAAATAGTACAATTGGTTATTTATAGTTTGAGACACATTTTTCGTGTGTTTATTGTCTAAACTAATCCCTCGCTTATACTTAACCAACCATTTACCCTCAAATATATTTTTTTTTTTTAAGAGAATGTTAAATTAATTCAAACAAAAAAAACGTTTTTACAATGGATATTTCGTTTTTTGAGTTTTTGAAAATTTAAATCATAATGTTATGCAAGTAGGGGAATGAAAAAACAGAGTCTTTATCTCGACCCAAACCAAACTACGAGCCTTCCTTGTACCGCGGGTAGCGGCTTCGAACGGAAGAGACTTTGTTGCGAATCTGTTTGTCTATTTGTTGAATGAGTCGAGTTGTTGAGATGGGAGTTTCTCCATGTTTTCTACGATTTCTTTCACGCCAAATTGAATAAACCACGGTTTGGAAGGCGTATCAAAGTAGAAACAAGTGAATAAAATCTTGGGAATTGTTGGTGAGGAGGTGGATGATCTCGTCCCATTGTGCCGTGTAGTTGGAGTGTAATAGGTTCCGGAAAAGGGCTGTCCATATCTCCTCCGTGATGCTACACTTGAAAAATAGATGGTTTCTTGTTTCCAAAGGATTCTGACAGAAAACGCATGGAACATTCCAGCTCATCATTCGATCACCCGTAGATAGTCGGTTGTTGATAGCCAGCCATATCATGAAGGGGTATTTGGGTGTGGTTTGTGAAAACCAAATGCCTTTATACCACTCACAAGTTGGCTTTGTCACTCGTATTTGGTCCCACGTCCTTTTTGTGTTGAATATCGGTTTGAAACTATCCTCTTTTTGCCTCCACAATACGACATCATCATCAAGTGTATGCGCTTCATTTTTTTGTTTTTTAATTGCCCCTTCTATGTTGTTGAGAAGTTGTGTTCTGTAACGTCTTCGTCGTGGTACCCTCAAATATTTCAGACCATCTAACTTCACTCTTCTAACTAATTTTTTCCATTCCTGAGGGTTTGATTCTCTGTATGTAATTAGAAGACTCACTTTTTTTACTGTTTCTATATGATCAAGGAGGATGTAAGAGCAGAACACGATGGGGGAGAGTTACTCTTCCACTGAACCAGAGTTGGAGAATATTAGAAGCTTTAGTTGGGTTGGTGTGGCGAAGTGATGTCTATCTTGGAATATATTTGGGCGGAGGTTAGTCGAGAAGAGAGATGAAGACGTGCATTCCAACATGCCATAGGAAAGAGGTAGCGAGAGAGTTGATGGAACGTATTACACTCTTGGGAAGAAAGAAAGCTCCACACCAAAATCTAACGATACTAGAGATAATTGTGGAAATGAGGTGTAATCTTCCTGCAAAGCTTAGGAATTTTACTGTCCAAGATTGTAGTTACGGGTAATGAGCGGATCACAATCTTCCTTTGTGAGGAAAAAGTGTTTTATAGCTGATGTGACCTCATCCTATAGGAGTTCCCAATTGGGCTTGAAGAATTCATAGGTGAAACCGCCAATACCCGGAGTCTTGCTATTTGGCATAGTGAATAGCGATGATTTGATTGCTTCTGAGGAAAATGAAGATGACAAACACTGCTTTCATAGTGACAGGACATCTATCAAGTTTTTTGGCAATCGGGTTTTGGTGCTGCTTGTTTCACCAAGTGAAGACTGAACCTCGAAAACTTAAGTCAAACAAATCCAACGAGTGCAGACAGTCTAAAGAGACCATTCGCGGCGTAGAATGTACGACATTGGCATTGGAGGGTAATGTTATTTCATTGCCATGGTTTAGTTCCCTTTGTTATGATGATTCGGATATTATATAACAAACGTAAACGCAAAGAATCTCTTTCTGGTTTCTTTGTTGCATTTCGATAACTTTTATCAGATAATTTCTTGTCAATTTATTTGCAACTGGTTCACCACGCACTCATTCATGGAAAACGTTAGAATAAAGGAACTGAAACAAATACTAATCCCTTTCTTAAGAATTTAGATATATTAGACTTTGAGGGGGATAGACTCACTCTGCTGGCTTTGAATGATTCACAATACCAACTTTTATGATATTTCTATTGCTTATTATGCTGGAAATTGCCAAATTATTGAAAATTCCACAAACAAAAGTCTTATCTTCAATATTTATTGTCCAAAACGGTTACCAAAGTATACCTTTTAAATTATATAAGTTCTGGTTTTACAAACACAATAAAAATATATTAAACTAATAAAACGCGCCTATATATTCCTAGTTTATACAATACCAAAAAAAAAAACCTAAAATATACCCAATATATGATCAGGTTGCCAAAACAAATATAAAACGAAACAAAATAAAGCAATCGGAATAAAAAAAAATAAAAAATAGACATACTCCCGAAAGCCCCTTATACTCGAAATCGCCGTCAACATTTGCCGCTACTTTATTGCAGATTTCACATATCCTGAAATAAGAAAAAAAAAGATTCACATTTAAATTTTAAATGAATTACACATTTATTCAACATTTAAAAAATATTTTTTGCTGATGATCTTCTAATATTTTCATATGGTTCTCTAGTCTCTTTGCAAGGAATCATCACAGTCCTCTCTGAGTTTCAAATCCTCTCCGGTTTGGCAATTAGTGTAGAGAAATCTTGTTTGTTCCCTGCTGGCCTCTCTACTGCTGAGATCAACTCTTTGGTCTCTTCATCTGGTATCCCCCAAGGTTACCTCCAATGAAGTACTTAGGCCTCCCTCTCTCCACCAAGAAGCTTTTCCTACTCAATTGTGAACCTCTCCTGGAAAGAATCAAGTCAAAGATCAATGTCTGGACAGCTAAATATCTGTCCTTCGCAGGAAGATTACAGCTCCTAAGCTCAGTTATCTCAGGAATAACAAACTTTTGATGTGGCGCTTTCATTCTTCCTAAAGAATGCATCAAACGAATAAACTCTATGTCTAGTGCTTACTTATGGAAAGGTTTTCTTGAAGGAAAACATGTAGCTCGCATTGCCTGGGATACAGCTGCTTCACCAAAAGAGGAAGGAGGACTAAGCATAAAAAAAACCTGGACAGTTGGAATCGTGCCTGCACTATCAAACTCCTCTGGGTGTTGTTCTTCAGACAGAATCTGTTTGGGTGGTATGGATTCATCAAAATGTCATAAAAGATGGTAATGTTTGGGAAATGAAGCCGAAACAGTCTCATACCTGGTTATTTAAACAGATTCTTGAACTGAGACATACAACAACTAGATGGCTATCAATTTGCCCTGGTAATGGAACCACCTGCAAGTTTTGGACTTCACCTTGGTCTCCATTTGGACCGTTAATCACCTATATAGGCCCCCGTGGGCCTCAGCAAACAGGCATCCCCTTATCAGCTTCACTCTCCTCCATTTGGTCTGGTTCTTCTTGGTCAATTGCCCTGCGCGAGATCAGACAAGATTGTGCATATTAGTATTCATCTAACAACCATCAACTTATCAGATGCAGAAGATAAGCCAGTATGGAACCAATTGGGAAATACTAGCAACAACAATCGTTTCATTGCCAGCCACACTTACAGTCAGATCAGAGAAGCAAAACCGCTAGTTCGATGGCATAAGGTTATTTGGTTCAAGAGTGGTATCCCTAAATACAAGACTCTTACTTGGATGTTTCTGCTAAATCGTTGTCCTACCCGTGATAGACTCTTATCGTGGGGATTTCAACTAGATCCTTCTTGTCTTCTCTGTAACCAAGCTCCGGAATCTAGAGACCACCTCTTCTTCAACTGCTCCTACACTCAGGCGATCTGGAGGAGATTATGTACTAAGCTACGACTCTCGGTCCCCTCTTACTCTTGGACTGACTCGCTAGAAGCACTGATCTCTTTCTCAGGAGACAAACATCATCGCTTCCTCATCCTAATGGCCTGGCAAGCTGTGATCTATGAAACATGGCTAGAGAGGAACAATAGACTCCACCGCAACACACACAAGAGCTCTGACTCTATACTCTCCCGGATCGATCAAACTATCAGAAATAGAATATCTTCTTTCCGACATCATAATCCGGCAACAGCGACAACTACGATGCAGCTCTGGTTTTCTTCGGATAATCTCGTAATCACTAAGCCTTCGAAGTCTCTCCCTTCACCGCTTCATCTACTCAGTTGGGCCTGTTCTTGGGTTTCCTATCATTTGTTCATTTAGATTCTTGGGCCTGTGGGTTTGTAACTAGAGTAAACACTTGGATTGCCACGTTTAATTTTAATGCATCAAAATTTCAAAAAAAAAAAAAATAAGTTCTGGTTTTACAATAATTATAGTTTCCTATAATTTCAAATACAATAAAAATATAAGAAGATATTAAACTAATAAAACGTGCGGGTATATCCCTAGTATATACAATACCAACATACTAATAAAAATAAACAAAATAAAGCAATTGCAATAAAATAAATAAAAAACAGACATACTCCCGAAAGCCCCTTATACTCGAAATCGCCGTCAACATTTGCCGCTACTTTATTGCAGATTTCACATATCCTGAAATAAGGAAAAAAAAAAATTCACATTTAAATTTTAAATGAATTACACATTTATTCAACATTTAAAAAATATTTTAAATTTATATACTTACTTGGTATTTTTTATCGTGAACCATCTTTTTGCGCAATCTTCATGTGCAAGGGTTAATTCACCCTTACACGCACACCCAAATGAATAAGCTGTCCGTCGTCGAAACAGATCCTACAACGTGGTGGACTATGAATGTCCACCACGGTCTCCTCTAAATCTTCGGATTCGATTTCTTCAATCGAATCCATAGTCCTATTTTTTTTGTTTTCAAAAAGTTAAAAAAATTTATAATATTAGCGGATATTTTTATATATATTAAGCTGCTTTTATATTAAAATTGATTTTAGTTAAGTTTCTAATATGTTAGATTTATTTTGAAAAAAAATGTTACTCAAATATTTTTTATAAGTTTTTAGTACGTATTGAATTCGTAACAAAAGTTGTATCATATGGGCCCAAACCCAATTTTAAAATGGGGCTTTAATCTTGTTTGACCAAACCCAGAAAGAGTTGGTTTTCTTTTTCTTCACGGAAACATTGAAAAGCCTATCTACAGAAACAAAAGAGTAGCGTGGGAATCTGTTTATAAAACTCTTTCTGAAGGAGGATTAGGCATTAAGGAGTCAGTGTGTTGGAATAAAAGGTGTGCCTTCCATTTGTTGCGTGGGTGAGACACAATTCAAAGCCAAAAGTTTTAGCAAGCTTCAATGAGGGTTCCATTAAGGACACACTTATCTCCAACGACGCAACTTTTGAAAAAACATGTTTTGTACTCGTGATCGACTTCTTAACTCAACTTTGGTTCCATAATCCATTCCAGATTAACCATGATTCTATTTGGTTTCATAATCCCTAGTGATGCTCTGATTTCTAACTTAAACGCTGTCTTATTTAATCAAACAATGTGAGATGAGAGTTGAAAAAAGGAATTTATCTGACCTTGTTTCCTCAAGAGCATTCCATTGTTCGTCTTCATCGAGAAGTTGGTCTTCTCTTTCATCAGACGAAGACTTGCTCTCATCATAAGCAGAACAAGTCTTGATTCCAGAGCTAGCCCCAGCTTCTTCCACGATGTCCATCATTTCAGACTTCAATCTGGAATTGTCTTCTTCTTCCTGCTCTTTGATTTCATTTGTTTCACCGAGCTGCTTCTCCATAGACTCCATGGATGCATTTCGACGATCCTTCTCATAACGGTCTTGAGAGGACGGAACAACCGTGTCCTGCCCTGAGCTGCTTGACATATTGTTGGTTTCAAACTCGCTGGCTTGAGTCCTCTCTGTCTCTCCTGCACTTGGTGTACTGTTTGGAGCAATGTTCGCTGAATCAAACAAGTAACAAACAAGTTTAATAACACAGAGAGATCATGTTGAGCTTATACAAAGCAAAGACTAAACTGAGGAAGCAGAGCTAACATTTTATTAAAGCAATCAGAAGCAGAGCAAGATTCAGAATCAAAAAGCTTATGTTTTTATGAAAGCAAAATCGAAATGGAAAGTTGCAGATTTGAAATGAATAATGACCTTGAAGAATGTAATTATGAGTTATGTGCGTTTTTACTTCTATCCAGATATACAAAAATTGGTTTCTAGTGTAACACACGTTTAAGACTATGGTTGTCTTTTTTATCAGTTTCGACTGGATCATACATAAAACATAAAAAGAAGTTGGTACATGAGTAAGAATTAATCTACTTTATTCAAATTTGGTCTGGTTTAGATAATTTGAATAAAATCCTATATTGAATTAAAATCTCTTTGATTAAGTATGGTTAATCGATCAATTTTGAGTCATGTGGAATAAACAACTGTATAATTAGGTAGATTTAACATTTTGTAATTCTTTTCTCTAGTTAAAATATTTCTATTATGTTGTTGCTTTTTCTTATTTTTTTGACAAAATTGTTATAGGTTGTTGCTTTTCTTAATTTTTGGTGTTCTTAGTCATGCACTTATGGGACACTTTAGAAATCTGTGTACTTTCTAAAAATATACAAAAGTGGTTTTAGTGGCTCACAAGTTTAATCTTTGGTAATCCGATTCTAGTGGCTAAGTGAGACGTCGACACTGATCACTCCGATCATTACGAACTCGTAAAACTCCGGTGTGCTCTGTTTTGGTTTTCACTTTTCTCCTTTGTCTCTTATTTCTATCTCTTATCTTTGATTTTATCCTGGTATTTTTTTTCCTCTCTTCCCATTATTTGAAATCCTTTTTATCTAAATTAATCTTATTCTCTACGAAGCAAAAGCTGATATTGATGTAAATAGTGACTATTTTCTCTATTTTTTTTTATAACCGACTTATAGTATGTTTTTCCTTTCATTCTTCAACTGTCCACACGAGTCAAATTTATCCAATTTTGGTCTACTTTTGGTTTGTTTCGTAGTATTCGAATCTTTCTAACTTTTGGTCTATTTTGGTGATTATTGATTAGCATAATAATCGTACGCAAAAATAGTTTTATTAATCACAGTCATTTTCCAATCCCGCAATGGATTATGCAAGCGATCTATTTTGTGCCAATGTCCCAAGAAAACTAAGAAAAGTGTGTTTAGACCAAAGAGAAACTTAGAGTCATTAGTATGTAGGGTCTTATTATGACAAAGTAATTAACATTCACGGTTCTTATAATTTCTCAGGGTTCACAAAAAAAAACTGTTAAACCAAAAATCATCATTTGAATTGAATAGATGAACATGTTATAAGCGTAATATAAAGGAAAAATTTGATTCAAAAAAATATAAAGGAAAAATGAAAGTAAATAGAAAAGGTTAAGAAACCCAACTATTTCTTTTTTTTATTTAACCATATTCGTCTTAGACTAACGACCAAGGAAATAAGTATCCTGAATCGACAAGGTTGAGATCCTATATATATAACAGCTTATCACTTTCAACAAGATTTTATTGATCATAATGATACTATAATTACTAATATTCATATCAACCATTGTCACCGTTCACTCTAACATCTCCATGTCGAAATCGAACTGGTGGTAAATAGATTCATAATTCTCCAAATACATTTCATTTAAATTTTTTTTCCAGTGGGTTCCACTCCTAGCATTGTTATTCCATTGAAGTCTCCGTTTTGACCCTAAATCCAAAAAGTGGATGAAGAGTCCAAAATATCAACTAGTGCAAATACCTCCATAATTTTATTAGTTAGACATAATCGTTAGACATAAATATAATCATTCAATATCGATTTAATTAGTATGTCATATATAATCATTTAAATTTTAAAAAGTAACTCTATAGATGATAATATTATTTTAACAATTGTTCCATTTATTTTTTATTTTATCTACTTAATAAATATTTTCTCTATTTCTAGTCATTTATAAATATATATTTGCAAATTAACTCTTTGTGACGATAAACTATCTAGCTTTTTTATATATGATTTTTCCATCATTTCTAATTTTTATGCATCCAACCATAGTTTTTATTAATTTCGTTTAAAAAATATTTAGGTGCTTTTGTGAATTTTTTTTTCAATGAAAATTATAATATAAAAGTGTGTGAATTAATTAAATCATTAAATATCATTTTAACCTTATTTGTTTTTGATGATGTGGACTGTTGAGAAAACTCTGCTATTATGCATACAATTTCGTTTCTAAACTCACTTAACACTCAAAATATATAAATATTTTAGGGACCATTTTATTACTGAAAAACAGTGCTAATCTAGTGGTTAGGAGTGCAGAAGTTCAATTGAAGAGAAATGTGTGAGTTCGAATCCTGAAAGTCCAGACATGTCTTTTGTGTTTTTTATATAATGATTTTATGGGTTTTTTTTTTTGGGTTTGAGACTTTCAGTATATGATAATCGGTGGATTGTTTCATTTCTCTTATATATTTCACAATTTCAGTATATCTTGAAAGGAGCGAATTTGACAAACAAAAAACTTGATTGAGATCTATAAGTTTCTTCATACGATGTAAGTTATTTGGGAAAGTTATAGTCTAAGATTAAAAGTCATATGAATAATGCATATATATCTTTACAAGTGGAAGGAAACGAGCGAAGTTAACTAAAAGTTGAAGTTGACAAAAAGACCCGAGTTGTTAGAAACCAAGAAACTTTTTAAAATTAATTTTCCTTTAAATCATTACTAGATTAATACCCATGCTAATACACGGATTTTATTGTAATCACTAAATTATTTTAATTGTAACAATTTTTTTGAATTTATTAAAATTTAAAATTAAATATCATAACCAATTTTATAGGTATAAAAAGAAAATAAATTAATCAAATATGCGAGATTTTCCATTATTACGAATGATTCAAGAAATAGATTAGAATATGATTACATAAACATTGCAAAGTTCAAATACCCATTAAAGTATGAAAAATTGATATGACTTCAAGTAGATGAATCACATCGGTATAGAATAGTTTGCACCAAATGTACATCCGCATTAAAAAAAATGTAAAAACATACAGAACGTGTCAAAGTTTCTCATGATTCTTCTAGTTATCCACCGGTTACCTCTTCAAGAAAAATATAATTTAAATGCTTGAGCGAAAATTGCAAAGAAACAAAAGTAATTAACGCGTAGTATAGTACATTAGATGAAGATAATCAATTGAAAAACTAAAAATTGAGATATTCATTAACAGTCAAATATTTATAGATAGAATGAGGTAAACTTTTGGATTAAACGTTTTTTGGAAATTGTGTGCGAGGTTTTATTCTTTGTATTTTTAGGAATGAATAGTTAACAAAATTAGGGTTTGCAAAGAAATTTTAACAAATATTTATAAAATATAAATATTTATTGCATATCACATTTATTAATATGAAAGATATGAAATAATTATTAATGAGAATTAATATTATATTAGTGTTTTAAATGTGCTTGATAATTGAAATTAAATTAAGAGAGTATTTGATAAATGAAATAGTAGATGATTAAATAATATAAAATTAATTAAATAAAAAATACTGAAAAAATTCTGGTGATGACACCTAACAAAAATAACTTATAATATTTGCTTTTAATATAGAGGATTTCTAATATTTAGGTGATAAAGAAAATAAATAATTAGTTTGTTCATGAGTAATATAAAAGAAAGATTTTTTAAAAATTCTGTAAAAATTTGGTGGGTTATTTTAGATTTTCTAAATATTTTTTAAAGTATTGTAGCAAATTTCACATATTTTTAATGGTTAAAATTCGAACTTAAATAAATTTATGTTTATAATAATTAGTAGTTAGAACCCGTGTTAGCCCTCTCGATGATGACGTGGTATTTTTAAAGAAAGTTAGACAACTTTCATATCTATATGATTTTGGGTTATTTTTTGAAGCAAATTTTCTTTTCCTATAATCACTCAAATATGTCTTGCGGTTTTTGACTAATTTTTCATTTTCAATGACTAATTTAAGTAATTTAATTAAATGACTATAAATTAAATTTCTAAAAAGTTATTGTACTATATATAATATATTGTGACTTCTTGAAAAGATAATATTATCACTAACAAATCATCATGATAAAATCATCTAAAAGAAATCTCATATCCATGTTTTTCTCAATGTTTACTATTTCCATAGTGGTAATATTTTTGATATGTTCTAACTACTTCGGCAAGATCGGGAACTATTTTCACTCGTCATCCACTTATGCGAGTCACGATTCAAAATAAAAATGATTATTTCCTTGGAGTACATTGTAAATCTAGAGATGATGATCTCGGTTTTCATATTCTTAAAAATGATGAATTATATGCTTGGAAGTTTGACGTGAATATTCTGGAGTCAACACTTTATTTTTGTGGATTTAGCGAGGGACAAACAAATAAAGTGTGTTCGACATTTATAGATGGGATAGAGATCACAAGAGATGTAGAAATTGTACATGGATTGCAGAAAAAAATGGTCTTCATGGATATAGCGATCGTTATAGTCACCTTCCTGGTTTTTTAAGTGGTTAAATTAATATAAAAATAAATTATTTTAAAAAATGTAAACAATTGGTTAATATGTTATATATATATATACGTATAAGTATGTTCTAAAAAAAATGTTTTAAAACTTTAATTATGCAGTTGTCTAAGCATCAAAAAAATCAATAGATCTGATGTGTTTAAAACCTAGGCATCGGAATAGTATTTATAATATCTATATTTTTATAAATAAAATTCATTTGTGTGCTAGACATATTTAAATATGAAATAGTACAATTGGTTATTTATACTTTGAGACACATTTTTCGTGTGTTTATTGTCCTAAACTAATCCCTCGCTTAGACTTAACCAACCACTTACCCTCAAATATTTTTTTTTTTTAAAGAGAATGTTAAATTAATTCAAACAACAAAAAACGTTTTTACAATGGATGTTTCGTTTTTTGAGTTTTTGGAAATTTAAATCATAATGTTATGCAAGTAGAGGAATGAAAAAACAGAGTCTTCATCTCGACCCAAACCAAACTACGAGTCCTTCCTTGTACCGCGGGTAGCGGCTTCGAACGGAAGAGACTTGTTGCGAATCTGTTTGTCTATTTGTTGAATGAGTCGAGTTGTTGAGATGGGAGTTTCTCCATGTTTTCTACGATTTCTTTCACGCCAAATTGAATAAACCGCGGTTTGGAAGGCGTATCAAAGTAGAAACAAGTGAATAAAATCTTGGGAATTGTTGGTGAGGAGGTGGATGATCTCGTCCCATTGTGCCGTTAGTTGGAGTGTAATAGGTTCCGGGAAAGGGCAGTCCATATCTCCTCCGTGATGCTACACCTGAAAAATAGATGGTTTCTTGTTTTCCAAGGATCCTGACAGAAAACGCATGGAACATGTGCTCCATCATTCGATCACCCGTAGATAGTCGGTTGTTGATAGCCAGCCATATCATGAAGGGGTATTTGGGTGTAGTTTGTGAAAACCAAATGCCTTTATACCACTCACAAGTTGGCTTTGTCACTCGTATTTGGTCCAACGTTCTTTTTGTGCTGAATATCGATTTGAAACTATCCTCTTTTTGCCTCCACAATACGACATCATCATCAAGTGTATGCGCTTCATTTTTTTGTTTTTTTAATTGCCTCTTCTATGTTGTGAGAAGTTGTGTTCTGTAACGTCTTCGTCGTGGTAAGGGCAGAGAGGCAGTGGAAGAGATGATGATTGTTGCATAAAGTATCTATATTGCATAGTGATTTTCTAGCTCTTAGCCAACTGCAAAATTAGGCTAAGCGAGTGGATATAATAAAACTTATCACTTAGAAAACAAAATTATTTTTTTAAGATATACTTTTATTTATAATATGATCAATTGGATTACATCTTAGTTTCCTTTTAAATTTCTCAATTTTATACTAGTTTAACCACTTATAAAACAGGGAACCCCGTTTAAAAAACTCGGTATATCCATAAAGACCATCATTTTCTGCTTTCCATGTACAATTTCTACATCTCCAGAAATCTCTCTCCGCACTGTAAATATCGAACACGCCTTTGTTTACTTGGTTTTGAGTAAATCCACAAAAATAAAGTGTTGTATTATAATAATTCACGCGAAATTTCCAGCCAATTGATTCACCTTTAGCAAGAATGTGAAAACCAATATCATCATCTCTGGATTTACAATGTACCCCAAGAAGATAATCATTTTCGTTTTGAATTGCGATCCTTATGCGAGGACATATCACTGGACCACGTTCATCTTGTTGAAGACTTTCACAACAAATCAAATATTTCACAACTATGCAGATAGTGAACATTGAGTAGAAAATGGATTTGAGATTTCTTTTGGATAAATTTATCATGATGGTTGGCTAGTGATGATATTGTTGTTTTATGATTCGTAATTTTTCATAGAGTAATATCAATATATAGAGAATATACATTTATATTAATTTATGTGAATGACCTAAATTAGTCATAAAATCACAAGACATAGACATATCTGAGTAATTATAAGAAATAAAGTTGTTTAAATAACCCATAAAATATAGAAATAGCCAAAATAGATTCTAAGATATTTTTTCCAAAATTATAAATAAAAACTTCAAAAAATATACTATGAAAATACCATCAAAATATTTTAAAAACTCTACTTTTAGTTACGAAAATGTCCGTGGCATGTTTAAACACGCTTATATATCTAGAAGACTTGTGAAGTATTTAGTTTAAAATTAACATTATTTGGCATATTTAATTAGAGATTTGACAAATTCATTAGAGATTTGACGGATTAAAGACAAATCTTGGTATATATGCCAAGGTTTGATGGAGTGGAAGAGTATTTATAGAACCGTTACATGGATTTGTCTGAGTCGTGTCGACCTGGTCGTAAACTTCGGATCTGAACAACCGGCGATGAATTGTTTTTGACAGTGGCCAAATGGGCTTGGCTGCGTTGGACAAATATGTCATCCTTTTATCATGCATGTTAACTAAGAAAACACATTCGACAACTATTTTATTCTATGAATTCTATTGTTTTCCTTTCATCTGAAATAATTCATTCAGATATTTAGATTTCACATGTCTCAAATGCGAGTAAAATTGAATATTATATTATCTTCTTCTTTTTTGTGTCAACGAATATTATATTATCTTTCTTGATCAATTTCCACATTTTATTTGGATTTATCCTCCCTTACCCTCATTAATCCTCTTCTTCACTTTAATTCAGCTCCTCCGGCTATACATATTCCTCATTTATCTTCTTCTGTCTCAACAACACCGATCATTGTATCCATGCTTCTAACTCTTTATCTCATCAACTTCCTTCCTATCCACACCAAACAGCTAACATCAATAAGCCCAAACAAATCCTATATCTTCACACTGATCTCGCTTCTCCTCTTCCTTTTATCACATATTCATACTATTAAAGTTGGCCGAACATGGTAGACTCTTTGATGGTTTTTAAAAGCTTTTAAATTTGTTCTTTAAAATCTTTTTGAAAGAAAAATCGTTATAAAATGTTCTTTACGTTTTATTTTCTTTTTAATAAAATATTTTTTTAAATTGAGTTTTAATACATTTCAATTAATTTTTCTTAAATCATTATTTCTAATATTTAGGTGACAAAAAAAATAAAAATAAAAGTTTCTCAACATTTTTTTAGAATAATTTGGTGCAATAACAAAACAAAAAAATCATAATTTAAAAACTAACCAAAACTTTTTATGTGGTAAATTTCTATTCACTAGTTTTAAGGTTTTTGATTAGTTTTTAGGTTTTTGTTTTTTTTTTTATTACCAACCAAATTAACCTTTTTTTTTTTTAAGGATATTAGCAGAAATACTGTGCAGTGTATTGTGTATATATGGACGAAAATGGCCTTAAGGAAACACACTCCCCTTTCTGTTCCCACGTGTGGAGGATAGCATCGACCACTCATCTATTTGATTGGTTGACCACTCAATTTTTTTTATTACATGGCTAGATACCTAATTATAATTCTGAAGTTGGTTATCAGCCTCATTAACCATTTTTAATCTTTAAAAAAATTGGTGGGTTATTTATAGCTTTTCTAAATATATTTTTAAAAGATATCGTAGCAAATCTCACTTATTTTTAATAGTTAATTTCGAACTTAGTTGAATTTATGTTTATAATTAATTAGTATTCGAACACGTGTTAGCCCTCTAGATGATGACGTGATGTTTTTAGAAGAAAGTTAAGACAACTTTCACATTTATGATTTTGGGTTAGTTTTGAGCAAATTTTCTTTTTCTATAATCACTCAAATAAGTCTTGTGATTTTTGACTAATTTATATTTTTTTGTCAATGACTAATTTAGGTAATTTGAAGTAAATGACTATAAATTATATTTCTAAAAAATTATAGTACTATATATAAATTATGAATTATTGGAAAGATAATATCATCACTAACAAATCATCATGACAAAATCATCTAAATTTTTTTTCATATCTATCTTTTGCTCGATGTTTACTATTTTCATATTAGTAATATTTTTGATATGTTCTGAAACTTTTCAGCAAGATGGAAAACTATTTTCAATTCGTGGTCGTTTTACGAGGGTGACGATTCAAAATAAAATGGATTGTCTTCTTGGAGTACATTGTAAATCTAGAGATGATGATCTCGGTTTTCATATTCTTAAAAAAGATGAATTATATGGTTGGAAGTTTCACGTGAATATTCTGGAGTCAACACTTTATTTTTGTGGATTTAGCGAGGGACAAACAAATAAAGGTGTGTTCGACGTTTATAGATGGGGTAGAGATCACAAGAGATGTAGAAATTGTACATGGATTGCAGAAAAAGATGGTCTTCATGGATATAGCGAGCGTTATAAGTCACCTTCCTGATTTTTTAAGTGGTTAAATTAATATAAAATTAAATTATTTTAAAAAATGTAAACAATTGGTTAATATGTTAATATATATATATTAAAAAAAAGTATGTTCTAAAAAAATGTTTTAAAACTTTAATTATGCAGTTGTCTAAGCATCAAAAAATCAATAGATCTGATGTGTTTAAAACCTAGGCATCGGAATAGTAATTATAATATCTATATTTTTATAAATAAAATTCATTTGTGTGCTAGACATATTTAAAATATGAAAATAGTACAATTGGTTATTTATAGTTTGAGACACATTTTTCGTGTGTTTATTGTCTAAACTAATCCCTCGCTTATACTTAACCAACCATTTACCCTCAAATATATTTTTTTTTTTTAAGAGAATGTTAAATTAATTCAAACAAAAAAAACGTTTTTACAATGGATATTTCGTTTTTTGAGTTTTTGAAAATTTAAATCATAATGTTATGCAAGTAGGGGAATGAAAAAACAGAGTCTTTATCTCGACCCAAACCAAACTACGAGCCTTCCTTGTACCGCGGGTAGCGGCTTCGAACGGAAGAGACTTTGTTGCGAATCTGTTTGTCTATTTGTTGAATGAGTCGAGTTGTTGAGATGGGAGTTTCTCCATGTTTTCTACGATTTCTTTCACGCCAAATTGAATAAACCACGGTTTGGAAGGCGTATCAAAGTAGAAACAAGTGAATAAAATCTTGGGAATTGTTGGTGAGGAGGTGGATGATCTCGTCCCATTGTGCCGTGTAGTTGGAGTGTAATAGGTTCCGGAAAAGGGCTGTCCATATCTCCTCCGTGATGCTACACTTGAAAAATAGATGGTTTCTTGTTTCCAAAGGATTCTGACAGAAAACGCATGGAACATTCCAGCTCATCATTCGATCACCCGTAGATAGTCGGTTGTTGATAGCCAGCCATATCATGAAGGGGTATTTGGGTGTGGTTTGTGAAAACCAAATGCCTTTATACCACTCACAAGTTGGCTTTGTCACTCGTATTTGGTCCCACGTCCTTTTTGTGTTGAATATCGGTTTGAAACTATCCTCTTTTTGCCTCCACAATACGACATCATCATCAAGTGTATGCGCTTCATTTTTTTGTTTTTTAATTGCCCCTTCTATGTTGTTGAGAAGTTGTGTTCTGTAACGTCTTCGTCGTGGTACCCTCAAATATTTCAGACCATCTAACTTCACTCTTCTAACTAATTTTTTCCATTCCTGAGGGTTTGATTCTCTGTATGTAATTAGAAGACTCACTTTTTTTACTGTTTCTATATGATCAAGGAGGATGTAAGAGCAGAACACGATGGGGGAGAGTTACTCTTCCACTGAACCAGAGTTGGAGAATATTAGAAGCTTTAGTTGGGTTGGTGTGGCGAAGTGATGTCTATCTTGGAATATATTTGGGCGGAGGTTAGTCGAGAAGAGAGATGAAGACGTGCATTCCAACATGCCATAGGAAAGAGGTAGCGAGAGAGTTGATGGAACGTATTACACTCTTGGGAAGAAAGAAAGCTCCACACCAAAATCTAACGATACTAGAGATAATTGTGGAAATGAGGTGTAATCTTCCTGCAAAGCTTAGGAATTTTACTGTCCAAGATTGTAGTTACGGGTAATGAGCGGATCACAATCTTCCTTTGTGAGGAAAAAGTGTTTTATAGCTGATGTGACCTCATCCTATAGGAGTTCCCAATTGGGCTTGAAGAATTCATAGGTGAAACCGCCAATACCCGGAGTCTTGCTATTTGGCATAGTGAATAGCGATGATTTGATTGCTTCTGAGGAAAATGAAGATGACAAACACTGCTTTCATAGTGACAGGACATCTATCAAGTTTTTTGGCAATCGGGTTTTGGTGCTGCTTGTTTCACCAAGTGAAGACTGAACCTCGAAAACTTAAGTCAAACAAATCCAACGAGTGCAGACAGTCTAAAGAGACCATTCGCGGCGTAGAATGTACGACATTGGCATTGGAGGGTAATGTTATTTCATTGCCATGGTTTAGTTCCCTTTGTTATGATGATTCGGATATTATATAACAAACGTAAACGCAAAGAATCTCTTTCTGGTTTCTTTGTTGCATTTCGATAACTTTTATCAGATAATTTCTTGTCAATTTATTTGCAACTGGTTCACCACGCACTCATTCATGGAAAACGTTAGAATAAAGGAACTGAAACAAATACTAATCCCTTTCTTAAGAATTTAGATATATTAGACTTTGAGGGGGATAGACTCACTCTGCTGGCTTTGAATGATTCACAATACCAACTTTTATGATATTTCTATTGCTTATTATGCTGGAAATTGCCAAATTATTGAAAATTCCACAAACAAAAGTCTTATCTTCAATATTTATTGTCCAAAACGGTTACCAAAGTATACCTTTTAAATTATATAAGTTCTGGTTTTACAAACACAATAAAAATATATTAAACTAATAAAACGCGCCTATATATTCCTAGTTTATACAATACCAAAAAAAAAAACCTAAAATATACCCAATATATGATCAGGTTGCCAAAACAAATATAAAACGAAACAAAATAAAGCAATCGGAATAAAAAAAAATAAAAAATAGACATACTCCCGAAAGCCCCTTATACTCGAAATCGCCGTCAACATTTGCCGCTACTTTATTGCAGATTTCACATATCCTGAAATAAGAAAAAAAAAGATTCACATTTAAATTTTAAATGAATTACACATTTATTCAACATTTAAAAAATATTTTTTGCTGATGATCTTCTAATATTTTCATATGGTTCTCTAGTCTCTTTGCAAGGAATCATCACAGTCCTCTCTGAGTTTCAAATCCTCTCCGGTTTGGCAATTAGTGTAGAGAAATCTTGTTTGTTCCCTGCTGGCCTCTCTACTGCTGAGATCAACTCTTTGGTCTCTTCATCTGGTATCCCCCAAGGTTACCTCCCAATGAAGTACTTAGGCCTCCCTCTCTCCACCAAGAAGCTTTTCCTACTCAATTGTGAACCTCTCCTGGAAAGAATCAAGTCAAAGATCAATGTCTGGACAGCTAAATATCTGTCCTTCGCAGGAAGATTACAGCTCCTAAGCTCAGTTATCTCAGGAATAACAAACTTTTGATGTGGCGCTTTCATTCTTCCTAAAGAATGCATCAAACGAATAAACTCTATGTCTAGTGCTTACTTATGGAAAGGTTTTCTTGAAGGAAAACATGTAGCTCGCATTGCCTGGGATACAGCTGCTTCACCAAAAGAGGAAGGAGGACTAAGCATAAAAAAACCTGGACAGTTGGAATCGTGCCTGCACTATCAAACTCCTCTGGGTGTTGTTCTTCAGGACAGAATCTGTTTGGGTGGTATGGATTCATCAAAATGTCATAAAAGATGGTAATGTTTGGGAAATGAAGCCGAAACAGTCTCATACCTGGTTATTTAAACAGATTCTTGAACTGAGACATACAACAACTAGATGGCTATCAATTTGCCCTGGTAATGGAACCACCTGCAAGTTTTGGACTTCACCTTGGTCTCCATTTGGACCGTTAATCACCTATATAGGCCCCCGTGGGCCTCAGCAAACAGGCATCCCCTTATCAGCTTCACTCTCCTCCATTTGGTCTGGTTCTTCTTGGTCAATTGCCCCTGCGCGAGATCAGACAAGATTGTGCATATTAGTATTCATCTAACAACCATCAACTTATCAGATGCAGAAGATAAGCCAGTATGGAACCAATTGGGAAATACTAGCAACAACAATCGTTTCATTGCCAGCCACACTTACAGTCAGATCAGAGAAGCAAAACCGCTAGTTCGATGGCATAAGGTTATTTGGTTCAAGAGTGGTATCCCTAAATACAAGACTCTTACTTGGATGTTTCTGCTAAATCGTTGTCCTACCCGTGATAGACTCTTATCGTGGGGATTTCAACTAGATCCTTCTTGTCTTCTCTGTAACCAAGCTCCGGAATCTAGAGACCACCTCTTCTTCAACTGCTCCTACACTCAGGCGATCTGGAGGAGATTATGTACTAAGCTACGACTCTCGGTCCCCTCTTACTCTTGGACTGACTCGCTAGAAGCACTGATCTCTTTCTCAGGAGACAAACATCATCGCTTCCTCATCCTAATGGCCTGGCAAGCTGTGATCTATGAAACATGGCTAGAGAGGAACAATAGACTCCACCGCAACACACACAAGAGCTCTGACTCTATACTCTCCCGGATCGATCAAACTATCAGAAATAGAATATCTTCTTTCCGACATCATAATCCGGCAACAGCGACAACTACGATGCAGCTCTGGTTTTCTTCGGATAATCTCGTAATCACTAAGCCTTCGAAGTCTCTCCCTTCACCGCTTCATCTACTCAGTTGGGCCTGTTCTTGGGTTTCCTATCATTTGTTCATTTAGATTCTTGGGCCTGTGGGTTTGTAACTAGAGTAAACACTTGGATTGCCACGTTTAATTTTAATGCATCAAAATTTCAAAAAAAAAAAAAAATAAGTTCTGGTTTTACAATAATTATAGTTTCCTATAATTTCAAATACAATAAAAATATAAGAAGATATTAAACTAATAAAACGTGCGGGTATATCCCTAGTATATACAATACCAACATACTAATAAAAATAAACAAAATAAAGCAATTGCAATAAAATAAATAAAAAACAGACATACTCCCGAAAGCCCCTTATACTCGAAATCGCCGTCAACATTTGCCGCTACTTTATTGCAGATTTCACATATCCTGAAATAAGGAAAAAAAAAAATTCACATTTAAATTTTAAATGAATTACACATTTATTCAACATTTAAAAAATATTTTAAATTTATATACTTACTTGGTATTTTTTATCGTGAACCATCTTTTTGCGCAATCTTCATGTGCAAGGGTTAATTCACCCTTACACGCACACCCCAAATGAATAAGCTGTCCGTCGTCGAAACAGATCCTACAACGTGGTGGACTATGAATGTCCACCACGGTCTCCTCTAAATCTTCGGATTCGATTTCTTCAATCGAATCCATAGTCCTATTTTTTTTGTTTTCAAAAAGTTAAAAAAATTTATAATATTAGCGGATATTTTTATATATATTAAGCTGCTTTTATATTAAAATTGATTTTAGTTAAGTTTCTAATATGTTAGATTTATTTTGAAAAAAAATGTTACTCAAATATTTTTTATAAGTTTTTAGTACGTATTGAATTCGTAACAAAAGTTGTATCATATGGGCCCAAACCCAATTTTAAAATGGGGCTTTAATCTTGTTTGACCAAACCCAGAAAGAGTTGGTTTTCTTTTTCTTCACGGAAACATTGAAAAGCCTATCTACAGAAACAAAAGAGTAGCGTGGGAATCTGTTTATAAAACTCTTTCTGAAGGAGGATTAGGCATTAAGGAGTCAGTGTGTTGGAATAAAAGGTGTGCCTTCCATTTGTTGCGTGGGTGAGACACAATTCAAAGCCAAAAGTTTTAGCAAGCTTCAATGAGGGTTCCATTAAGGACACACTTATCTCCAACGACGCAACTTTTGAAAAAACATGTTTTGTACTCGTGATCGACTTCTTAACTCAACTTTGGTTCCATAATCCATTCCAGATTAACCATGATTCTATTTGGTTTCATAATCCCTAGTGATGCTCTGATTTCTAACTTAAACGCTGTCTTATTTAATCAAACAATGTGAGATGAGAGTTGAAAAAAGGAATTTATCTGACCTTGTTTCCTCAAGAGCATTCCATTGTTCGTCTTCATCGAGAAGTTGGTCTTCTCTTTCATCAGACGAAGACTTGCTCTCATCATAAGCAGAACAAGTCTTGATTCCAGAGCTAGCCCCAGCTTCTTCCACGATGTCCATCATTTCAGACTTCAATCTGGAATTGTCTTCTTCTTCCTGCTCTTTGATTTCATTTGTTTCACCGAGCTGCTTCTCCATAGACTCCATGGATGCATTTCGACGATCCTTCTCATAACGGTCTTGAGAGGACGGAACAACCGTGTCCTGCCCTGAGCTGCTTGACATATTGTTGGTTTCAAACTCGCTGGCTTGAGTCCTCTCTGTCTCTCCTGCACTTGGTGTACTGTTTGGAGCAATGTTCGCTGAATCAAACAAGTAACAAACAAGTTTAATAACACAGAGAGATCATGTTGAGCTTATACAAAGCAAAGACTAAACTGAGGAAGCAGAGCTAACATTTTATTAAAGCAATCAGAAGCAGAGCAAGATTCAGAATCAAAAAGCTTATGTTTTTATGAAAGCAAAATCGAAATGGAAAGTTGCAGATTTGAAATGAATAATGACCTTGAAGAATGTAATTATGAGTTATGTGCGTTTTTACTTCTATCCAGATATACAAAAATTGGTTTCTAGTGTAACACACGTTTAAGACTATGGTTGTCTTTTTTATCAGTTTCGACTGGATCATACATAAAACATAAAAAGAAGTTGGTACATGAGTAAGAATTAATCTACTTTATTCAAATTTGGTCTGGTTTAGATAATTTGAATAAAATCCTATATTGAATTAAAATCTCTTTGATTAAGTATGGTTAATCGATCAATTTTGAGTCATGTGGAATAAAAACAACTGTATAATTAGGTAGATTTAACATTTTGTAATTCTTTTCTCTAGTTAAAATATTTCTATTATGTTGTTGCTTTTTCTTATTTTTTTGACAAAATTGTTATAGGTTGTTGCTTTTCTTAATTTTTGGTGTTCTTAGTCATGCACTTATGGGACACTTTAGAAATCTGTGTACTTTCTAAAAATATACAAAAGTGGTTTTTAGTGGCTCACAAGTTTAATCTTTGGTAATCCGATTCTAGTGGCTAAGTGAGACGTCGACACTGATCACTCCGATCATTACCGAACTCGTAAAACTCCGGTGTGCTCTGTTTTGGTTTTCACTTTTCTCCTTTGTCTCTTATTTCTATCTCTTATCTTTGATTTTATCCTGGTATTTTTTTTCCTCTCTTCCCATTATTTGAAATCCTTTTTATCTAAATTAATCTTATTCTCTACGAAGCAAAAGCTGATATTGATGTAAATAGTGACTATTTTCTCTATTTTTTTTTATAACCGACTTATAGTATGTTTTTCCTTTCATTCTTCAACTGTCCACACGAGTCAAATTTATCCAATTTTGGTCTACTTTTGGTTTGTTTCGTAGTATTCGAATCTTTCTAACTTTTGGTCTAGTTTTGGTGATTATTGATTAGCATAATAATCGTACGCAAAAATAGTTTTATTAATCACAGTCATTTTCCAATCCCGCAATGGATTATGCAAGCGATCTATTTTGTGCCAATGTCCCAAGAAAACTAAGAAAAGTGTGTTTAGACCAAAGAGAAACTTAGAGTCATTAGTATGTGGTCTTATTAGGGCTTTTGACAAAGTAATTAACATTCACGGTTCTTATAATTTCTCAGGGTTCACAAAAAAAAACTGTTAAACCAAAAATCATCATTTGAATTGAATAGATGAACATGTTATAAGCGTAATATAAAGGAAAAATTTGATTCAAAAAAATATAAAGGAAAAATGAAAGTAAATAGAAAAGGTTAAGAAACCCAACTATTTCTTTTTTTTATTTAACCATATTCGTCTTAGACTAACGACCAAGGAAATAAGTATCCCTGAATCGACAAGGTTGAGATCCTATATATATAACAGCTTATCACTTTCAACAAGATTTTATTGATCATAATGATACTATAATTACTAATATTCATATCAACCATTGTCACCGTTCACTCTAACATCTCCATGTCGAAATCGAACTGGTGGTAAATAGATTCATAATTCTCCAAATACATTTCATTTAATCTTTTTTTTCCAGTGGGTTCCACTCCTAGCATTGTTATTCCATTGAAGTCTCCGTTTTGACCCTAAATCCAAAAAGTGGATGAAGAGTCCAAAATATCAACTAGTGCAAATACCTCCATAATTTTATTAGTTAGACATAATCGTTAGACATAAATATAATCATTCAATATCGATTTAATTAGTATGTCATATATAATCATTTAAATTTTAAAAAGTAACTCTATAGATGATAATATTATTTTAACAATTGTTCCATTTATTTTTTATTTTATCTACTTAATAAATATTTTCTCTATTTCTAGTCATTTATAAATATATATTTGCAAATTAACTCTTTGTGACGATAAACTATCTAGCTTTTTTATATATGATTTTTCCATCATTTCTAATTTTTATGCATCCAACCATAGTTTTTATTAATTTCGTTTAAAAAAATATTTAGGTGCTTTTGTGAATTTTTTTTTCAATGAAAAATTATAATATAAAAGTGTGTGAATTAATTAAATCATTAAATATCATTTTAACCTTATTTGTTTTTGATGATGTGGACTGTTGAGAAAACTCTGCTATTATGCATACAATTTCGTTTCTAAACTCACTTAACACTCAAAATATAATAAATATTTTAGGGACCATTTTATTACTGAAAAACAGTGCTAATCTAGTGGTTAGGAGTGCAGAAGTTCAATTGAAGAGAAATGTGTGAGTTCGAATCCTGAAAGTCCAGACATGTCTTTTGTGTTTTTTATATAATGATTTTATGGGCTTTTTTTTTTTTGGGTTTGAGACTTTCAGTATATGATAATCGGTGGATTGTTTCATTTCTCTTATATATTTCACAATTTCAGTATATCTTGAAAGGAGCGAATTTGACAAACAAAAAACTTGATTGAGATCTATAAGTTTCTTCATACGATGTAAGTTATTTGGGAAAGTTATAGTCTAAGATTAAAAGTCATATGAATAATGCATATATATCTTTACAAGTGGAAGGAAACGAGCGAAGTTAACTAAAAGTTGAAGTTGACAAAAAGACCCGAGTTGTTAGAAACCAAGAAACTTTTTAAAATTAATTTTCCTTTAAATCATTACTAGATTAATACCCATGCTAATACACGGATTTTATTGTAATCACTAAATTATTTTAATTGTAACAATTTTTTTGAATTTATTAAAATTTAAAATTAAATATCATAACCAATTTTATAGGTATAAAAAGAAAATAAATTAATCAAATATGCGAGATTTTCCATTATTACGAATGATTCAAGAAATAGATTAGAATATGATTACATAAACATTGCAAAGTTCAAATACCCATTAAAGTATGAAAAATTGATATGACTTCAAGTAGATGAATCACATCGGTATAGAATAGTTTGCACCAAATGTACATCCGCATTAAAAAAAATGTAAAAACATACAGAACGTGTCAAAGTTTCTCATGATTCTTCTAGTTATCCACCGGTTACCTCTTCAAGAAAAATATAATTTAAATGCTTGAGCGAAAATTGCAAAGAAACAAAAGTAATTAACGCGTAGTATAGTACATTAGATGAAGATAATCAATTGAAAAACTAAAAATTGAGATATTCATTAACAGTCAAATATTTATAGATAGAATGAGGTAAACTTTTGGATTAAACGTTTTTTGGAAATTGTGTGCGAGGTTTATTTCTTTGTATTTTTAGGAATGAATAGTTAACAAAATTAGGGTTTGCAAAGAAATTTTAACAAATATTTATAAAATATAAATATTTATTGCATATCACATTTATTAATATGAAAGATATGAAATAATTATTAATGAGAAATTATATTTATTAGTGTTTTAAATGTGCTTGATAATTGAAATTAAATTAAGAGAGTATTTGATAAATGAAATAGTAGATGATTAAATAATATAAAATTAATTAAATAAAAAATACTGAAAAAAATTCTGGTGATGACACCTAAACAAAAATAACTTATAATATTTGCTTTTAATATATAGAGGATTTCTAATATTTAGGTGATAAAGAAAATAAATAATTAGTTTGTTCATGAGTAATATAAAAGAAAGATTTTTTAAAAATTCTGTAAAAATTTGGTGGGTTATTTTAGATTTTCTAAATATTTTTTAAAGTATTGTAGCAAATTTCACATATTTTTAATGGTTAAAATTCGAACTTAAATAAATTTATGTTTATAATTAATTAGTGTTAGAACCCGTGTTAGCCCTCTCGATGATGACGTGGTATTTTTAAAGAAAGTTAGACAACTTTCATATCTATATGATTTTGGGTTATTTTTGAGCAAATTTTCTTTTCCTATAATCACTCAAATATGTCTTGCGGTTTTTGACTAATTTTTCATTTTCAATGACTAATTTAAGTAATTTGAATTAAATGACTATAAATTAAATTTCTAAAAAGTTATTGTACTATATAATATATTGTGACTTCTTGAAAAGATAATATTATCACTAACAAATCATCATGATAAAATCATCTAAAAGAAATCTCATATCCATGTTTTTCTCAATGTTTACTATTTCCATAGTGGTAATATTTTTGATATGTTCTACTACTCTTCGGCAAGATCGGGAACTATTTTCACTTCGTCATCCACTTATGCGAGTCACGATTCAAAATAAAAATGATTATTTCCTTGGAGTACATTGTAAATCTAGAGATGATGATCTCGGTTTTCATATTCTTAAAAATGATGAATTATATGCTTGGAAGTTTGACGTGAATATTCTGGAGTCAACACTTTATTTTTGTGGATTTAGCGAGGGACAAACAAATAAAAGTGTGTTCGACATTTATAGATGGGATAGAGATCACAAGAGATGTAGAAATTGTACATGGATTGCAGAAAAAAATGGTCTTCATGGATATAGCGATCGTTATAAGTCACCTTCCTGGTTTTTTAAGTGGTTAAATTAATATAAAAATAAATTATTTTAAAAAATGTAAACAATTGGTTAATATGTTAATATATATATATATAAGTATGTTCTAAAAAAATGTTTTAAAACTTTAATTATGCAGTTGTCTAAGCATCAAAAAGTCAATAGATCTATGTGTTTAAAACCTAGGCATCGGAATAGTATTTATAATATCTATATTTTTATAAATAAAATTCATTTGTGTGCTAGACATATTTAAAATATGAAAATAGTACAATTGGTTATTTATACTTTGAGACACATTTTTCGTGTGTTTATTGTCTAAACTAATCCCTCGCTTAGACTTAACCAACCATTTCCCTCAAATATTTCTTTTTTTTTAAAGAGAATGTTAAATTAATTCAAACAACAAAAAACGTTTTTACAATGGATGTTTCGTTTTTTGAGTTTTTGGAAATTTAAATCATAATGTTATGCAAGTAGAGGAATGAAAAAATAGAGTCTTCATCTCGACCCAAACCAAACTACGAGTCCTTCCTTGTACCGCGGGTAGCGGCTTCGAACGGAAGAGACTTTGTTGCGAATCTGTTTGTCTATTTGTTGAATGAGTCGAGTTGTTGAGATGGGAGTTTCTCCATGTTTTCTACGATTTCTTTCACGCCAAATTGAATAAACCGCGGTTTGGAAGGCGTATCAAAGTAGAAACAAGTGAATAAAATCTTGGGAATTGTTGGTGAGGAGGTGGATGATCTCGTCCCATTGTGCCGTGTAGTTGGAGTGTAATAGGTTCCGGGAAAGGACAGTCCATATCTCCTCTGTGATGCTACACCTGAAAAATAGATGGTTTCTTGTTTCCAAGGGATCCTGACAGAAAACGCATGGAACATGTGCTCCAACATTCCAGCTCATCATTCGATCACCCGTAGATAGTCGGTTCTTGATAGCCAGCCATGTCATGAAAGAGTATTTGGATGTGATTTGTGAAAACCAAATGCCTTTATACCACTCACAAGTTGGCTTTGTCACTCGTATTTGGTCCCACGTCCTTTTTGTGTTGAATATCGGTTTGAAACTATCCTCTTTTTGCCTCCACAATACGACATCATCATCAAGTGTATGCGCTTCATTTTTTTGTTTTTTAATTGCCTCTTCTTGTATGCGCTTCATTTTTTTGTTTTTTAATTGCCTCTTCTATGTTGTTGAGAAGTTGTGTTCTGTAACGTCTTCGTCGTGGTAAGGGCAGAGAGGCAGTGGAAGAGATGATGATTTTTGCATAAAGTATCTATATTGCATAGTGATTTTCTAGCTCTTAGCCAACTGCAAAATTAGGCTAAGCGAGTGGATATAATAAAACTTATCACTTAGAAAACAAAATTATTATTTTAAGATATACTTTTATTTTTAATATGATCAATTGGATTACATCTTAGTTTCCTTTTAAATTTCTCAATTTTATACTAGTTTAACCACTTATAAAACAGGGAACCCTGTTTAAAAAAACTCGGTATATCCATAAAGACCATCATTTTCTGCTTTCCATGTACAATTTCTACATCTCCAGAAATCTCTCTCCGCACTGTAAATATCGAACACGCCTTTGTTTACTTGGTTTTGAGTAAATCCACAAAAATAAAGTGTTGTATTATAATAATTCACGCGAAATTTCCAGCCAATTGATTCACCTTTAGCAAGAATGTGAAAACCAAAATCATCATCTCTGGATTTACAATGTACCCCAAGAAGATAATCGTTTTCGTTTGAATTGCGATCCTTATGCGAGGACATATCACTAGACCACGTTCATCTTGTTGAAGACTTTCATAACAAATCAAATATTTCACAACTATGCAGATAGTGAACATTGAGTAGAAAATGGATTTGAGATTTCTTTTGGATAAATTTATCATGATGGTTGGCTAGTGATGATATTGTTGTTTTATGATTCGTAATTTTTCATAGAGTAATATCAATATATAGAGAATATACAATTATATTAATTTATGTGAATGACTTAAATTAGTCATAAAATCACAAGACATAGACATATCTGAGTAATTACAAGAAATAAAAGTTGTTTAAATAACCCATAAAATATAGAAATAGCCAAAATAGATTCTAAGAAAATTTTTTCCAAAATTATAAATAAAAACTTCAAAAAATATACTATGAAAATACCATCAAAATCTTTAAAAACTCTACTTTTAGTTACGAAAATGTTTGTGGCATGTTTAAACACGCTTACATATCTAGAAGACTTGTGAAGTATTTAGTTTAAAATTAACATTATTTTGGCATATTTAATTAGAGATTTGACAAATTCATTAGAGATTTGACGGATTAAAGAAAAATCTTGGTATATATGCCAAGGTTTGATGGAGTGGAAAAGTATTTATAGAACCATTACATGGATTTTTCTGAGTCGTGTCGACCTGGTCGTAAACTTCGGATCTGAACAACCGATGATGAATTGTTTTTGACAGTGGCCAAATGGGCTTGGCTGCGTTGGACAAATATGTCATCCTTTTATCATGCATGTTAACTAAGAAAATACATTCGACAACTATTTTATTCTATGAATTCTATTGTTTTCCTTTCATCTGAAATAATTCATTCAGATATTTAGATTTCACATGTCTCAAATGCGAGTAAAATTGAATATTATATTATCTTTTTTTTTTTGTGTGTCAACGAATATTATATTATCTTTCTTGATCAATTTCCATATTTTATTTGGATTTATCCTCCCTTACCCCATTAATCCTCTTCTTCACTTTAATTCAGCTCCTCCGGCTACTACATATTCCTCATTTATCTTCTTTTGTCTCAACAACACCGATCATTGTATCCATGCTTCTAACTCTTTATCTTATCAACTTTCTTCCTATCCACACCAAACAGCTAACATCAATAAGCCCAAACAAATCCTATATCTCCACACTGATCTCGCTTCTCCTCTCCCTTTTGTCACATATTCATACTACTAGAGTTGGCCGAACATGGTAGACTCTTTGATGGTTTTTAAAAGTTTTTAAATTTGTTCTTTAAAATATTTTTGAAAGAAAAATCGTTATAAAATGTTCTTTACGTTTTTTTTTTTTTTTAATAAAACATTTTTTTAAATTGAGTTTAAAAACATTTCAATTAATTTTCCTTAAATCATTATTTCTAATATTTAGGTGACAAAAAAATAAAAAAATAGTTTCTTCAACGTTTTTCTAGAGTAATTTGGTGCAATAACCAAACAAAAATCATAATTTAAAAACTAACCAAAACCTTCTACGTGTTAAATTTCTATCCACTAATTTTAAGGTTTTTGGTTAGTTTTTAGGTTTTTGTTTTTTTTTTTTTACCAACCAAATTAACCCCTTTTTTAAGGATGTTAACAGAAATACTGGTCTGTGAGGAAACACACTCTCCTTTTATCACAACTATGACATGCTCTTTCTGTTCCCACGTGTGGAGGATAGCATCGACCACTCATCTATTTGATTGGTTGACCACTTAATATTTTTTATTACATGGCTAGATACCTAATTATAATTCTGAAGTTGGTTATCAGCCTAATTAACCATTTTTAATCTTTAAAAAAATTGGTGGGTTATTTATAGCTTTTCTAAATATTTTTTTTAAAGATATCGTAGCAAATCTCACTTATTTTTAATAGTTAAATTCGAACTTAGTTGAATTTATGTTTCTGATTAATTAGTATTCGAATACGTGTTAACCCTCTAGATGATGACGTGATGTTTTTAGAAGAAAGTTAAGACAACTTTCGTATTTATGATTTTGGGTTATTTTTGAGCAAATTTTCTTTTTCTATAATCACTCAAATAAGTCTTGTGATTTTTGACTAATTTATATTTTTTTGTCAATGACTAATTTAGGTAATTTGAAGTAAATGACTATAAATTATATTTCTAAAAAAATTATTGTACTATATATAAATTATGAATTATTGGAAAGATAATATCATCACTAACAAATCATCATGACAAAATCATCTAATTTTTTTTTCATATCCATCTTTTGCTCGATGTTTACTATTTTCATATTAATAATATTTTTTTTGATATGTTCTGAAACTTTTCAGCAAGATGGAAAACTATTTTCAATTCGTGGTCCTCTTATGAGGGTAACGATTCAAAATAAAATGGATTATCTTCTTGGAATACATTGTAAATCTAGAGATGATGATCTCGGTTTTCATATTCTTAAAAAGGATGAATTATATGGTTGGAAGTTTCACGTGAATATTCTAGAGTCAACACTTTATTTTTGTGGATTTAGCGAGGGACAAACAAATAAAAGTGTGTTCGACATTTATAGATGGGTAGAGATCACAAGAGATGTAGAAATTGTACATGGATTGCAGATAAAGATGGTCTTCATGGATATAGCGAGCGTTATAAGTCACTTCCTGGTTTTTTAAGTGGTTAAATTAATATAAAAATAAATTATTTTAAAAAATGTAAACAATTGGTTAATATGTTAATATGTATATATAAAAGTATGTTCTAAAAAAATGTTTTAAAACTTTAATTATGCAGTTGTCTAAGCATCAAAAAATCAATTGATCTGATGTGTTTAAAACCTAGGCATCGGAATAGTAATTATAATATCTATATTTTTATAAATAAAATTCATTTGTGTGCTAGACATATTTAAAATATGAAAATAGTACAATTGGTTATTTATACTTTGAGACACATTTTTCGTGTGTTTATTGTCTTTATTTGTTTGTAAAACAATAAACATATATATATAGAACAAATATTAAAAAACTGATGTAAAAGTTTTTCATGATTCTTCTAGTTATCCACCGGTTACCTCTTCAAGAAGAATATAATTTAAATGCTTGAGCGAAAATTGCAAAAAAAAAAAGTAATTAACGATAGTAGTATAGTACATTAGATGAAGATAATCAATTGAAAAACTAAAAATTGAGACATTCATTAACAGTCAAATATTTATAGATAGAATGAGGTAAACTTTTTGATTAAACGTTTTTTGGAAATTGTGTGCGAGGTTTATTTCTTTGTTTTTTTTAGAAATGAATAGTTAACAAAATTAGGGGTTGCAAAGAAATTTTAACAAATATTTCTAAAATATAAATATTTATTGCATATCACATTTATTAATATGAAAGATATGAAATAATTATTAATGAGAAATTATATTTATTAGTGTTTTAAATGTGCTTGATAATTGGAATTAAATTAAGAGAGTATTTGATAAATAAAATAGTAGATGATTAAATAATATAAAATTAATTAAATAAAAAATACTGAGAAAAATTCTGGTGATGACACCTAAACAAAAATAACTTATAATATTTTCTTTTAATATATAGAGGATTTCTAATATTTAGGTGATAAAGAAAATAAATAATTAGTTTGTTCATGAGTAATATAAAAGAAAGATTTTTTAAAAATTCTGTAAAAATTTGGTGGGTTATTTTAGATTTTCTAAATATTTTTTAAAATATTGTAGCAAATCTCACATATTTTTAATGGTTAAAATTCGAACTTAAATAAATTTATGTTTATAATTAATTAGTGTTAGAACCGTGTTAGCCCTCTAGATGATTACGTGGTGTTTTTAAAGAAAGTTAGACAACTTTCATATATATGATTTTGGGTTATTTTTGAGCAAATTTTCTTTTCCTATAATCACTCAAATATGTCTTGCGGTTTTTTGACTAATTTTTCATTTTCAATGACTAATATAAGTAATTTGAAGTAAATGACTATAAATTAAATTTCTAAAAATTTATTGTACTATATATATATTTTGACTTCTTGAAAAGATAATATTATCACTAACAAATCATCATGATAAAATCATCTAAAAAAATTCTCATATCCATGTTTTTCTCAATGTTTACTATTTCCATAGTGATAATATTTTTGATATGTTCTACTACTCTTCGGCAAGATCGGAAACTATTTTCACTTCGTGGTCCACTTATGAGAGTCACGATTCAAAATAAAAATGATTATTTCCTTGGAGTACATTGTAAATCTAGAGATGATGATCTCGGTTTTCATATTCTTAAAAAGGATGAATTATTTGGTTGGAAGTTTTACGTAAATATTCAAAATACAACACTTTATTTCTGTGGATTTAGTGAAGGACAAACAAATAAAGGCGTGTTCGACATTTATAGATCAGGTAGGGATTTTGAGAGATGTAGAAATTGTACATGGATTGCAGAAAAAGATGGTATTCATGGATATAGCGAACGTCGTAAGCCAGCTTCTTGGTTTTTTAAGTGGTTAAAATAATATGAAATTAATTTATTTAAGAAAAATGTAATACAATTGGTTAACATATAAATAAAAGTATATTCTAAAAACTTTTTTTGTTTTAAAATTTTAATTATGCAGTTGACTAACCACCAAAAAAGAAATCAATAGATCTGATGTGGTTAAAACGTAGGGTCTAATTTTTTGCAACAATTTTTCAAAATATGTCACTGCATAAACCTTAGGATCTACTTCGTCTCCCGAATCAGAAGTATCGAAACCTAACCCCGAATATATCCAACAGATCATGATTCATGACCACGACTTCCGAGCAGCGAAGGTACTAAATTTTACCACTTTGATCAGGAAATCACGAGTCTATGGATTTACGTCTATGTGTGTTTACAACGATCCTTCCTAAATGATTCATACTCATCCTTAAGTTAGGTAATCATGGTATTTGGAGATTTCGGATCTAGCTTAGGGTGTGCTCTATGCATTTTCTGTTTGCGATTTACGATTTGAGTTTTTTGGGAGCTGAGAGAAGAGATGGATTTTTACCATTCAAAATCATCTTTTTCCCCCGGTATCGCTGTTCGTGTAAACCATTTTTCCATGCGTCTTGGAGAATGCGGATATTTCTAACCTTGCGAAACATACGATAGTATATTTGTAACCCATTATGATTCTATATATAACGTAACACACTTAGAACAAAAGGATGGAGCATCTTGGTGACACGTTTTCAAACACGTTCGACATACAAAGCGATTTCAGAGAACTGAAAAGGACACCGGTTGCCATAATTACACAAAACTTAAGGACTATTCAAACAGTTTTTGTTTTAAAACAAGAAATTTAAGTATGGGAACCATAATCTCTTCGAACTAAGGAAAAAAAAATGTTAATATTAGTCCTTTTTCCCGTAGTCAATGTTTAAACTCGGAATGTTTCTAACTTCTTCTCTTAAAGATTCAAGTGCTTCGCTGGTTAAACTACTAATACCGAATCGCAAAAAAAAACTAAAAAAACTAAAATAATTCTAAGAAACCGCATAAGTTTTTATGAATGAAAGGAGTTTTCTTCCAATCAGCAGATGACAACTTTTTTACGTAATAATTTTTTTTCTCAAAACTAAAAATTTTACTTTCAAATTATTCTTTGTATTCTCTCATCCGAAATTTTGCACTTTCCACTTATTTCTTGATTATTTCCAGTATGTAAACGTGCTAAATTTATAAATTTAAAGAAAGAAATAATTAGTGTAGAAAACGTAAGTTTTGTTTTTTCTTGTTGTCGTGGAAAATCTTTTCTCTGGTCAAACGTAGAGAGAACCCCTCATAAAAACATTACCATCTAAAGGTATAATTAGTTCCGACGTCGTCCGGAAGATGTAGATACATAAAACTAATTATTTGTTTTATTCCTTACCCAATATGCTTCATTTTATTTTAAAAAATTCAAAAATAATAGTCATATATACAATATACATTGACGTCTCTCGTTACATAAAAAGAAGACTTGTTCAAAGAGAGATCATCACAACATGGATCATCATCAACAACAACAACATTTCTTCTCTCTCTGGTCATGTCCGTACGTTTTCAAGATCAAGAAACATTTCTTCGTCACCCTTATCTTTCTACTTAGCCTCCTTATATTCTCTAGCGTCGTCGTCATCGTCAATCTCTCCTCCTTCGAGCCCTTTCTTCGTTTCGGATTGTTCTCGTCTTCTTCTTTGTCTCAAACCCTAACAAAAGATTGCGATTACTCCAAAGGAAAATGGGTTCGTCGAACATCATCGTCTCTTGGATTGTTATACGGAGAAGATTGTCGCTTTCTTGATTCTGGTTTTCGTTGTCGTAAGAATGGAAGAAAGGATTCTGGTTATCTCCAATGGCGATGGCAGCCACATGGATGCGATCTTCCACGGTAAACATCGAGCCACGTCATCACTCTACGTTTTCTTTTTAAACTGGCGAATATTGTATGTGTTTCTTGCTTAGACCTTAAGTTATATTGCTTCCATTGCAACCCACATGCTTTTGGGTTACAACCACTAGGGTTTAGGGTGGGGTTACAAGTTAGACACTAGATATTATATAGTTTCATTCATATTCCTCTAACAAAAGAGAAACTGGCCACTTGAGTTTACCGTCGCCAGTTTCTCTATTTGAGATTCGGTTAAATGTTTGGTTTAGGTTTCGACTCTGTCTGATCTTAATTTATTTTCCCGATTTATTCGATGTATATAGTGATTTATTTCTTATATTCTTCGGTTTAGTCAATGTTACGCAGATTTTATTTCCCACAAACCGACAATTTCCCCAAATTACGTCAAATAAACTTTTTTTTTAGCAAACATCAAATATTTTACAAATTAAAACTAGATAGTAATTACATCTATGCTATAGACTTCAACGGCCATTACTTTTAAATAAGTATGATATATTTTCTTCAAATCATTGTCTCTACCAAATGAATGAGTACCAAACTAATAGTATACACACTTAGAACAAAAGGTTGGAGCAGCTTGGTGACACGTTTTCAACACGTTCAACATACAAAGCGATTCACAAACCTGAAAAGGACACCGATAGCCACACACACACAAAACTTGAGGACTATTCAAGCGAGCTTTTTTTTAGTAACAAAAAAATTTCAAAACTAGATCCATAAATTCTTGGGTTAATTTGCAACATAACCAAAAAAAAAAAAAAAATTAAGAAACTAACTAAAATTGTCTTATGTGGCAAAATCAAAACCACTAAATTTAGGGCAATTGGTTAGTTTTCAAATTATAGAATTTTTGTTGGTTATCTATGCTAATTTTCCCTAAATTCTTCGGGTTAAAGACAAGAACATGTTAATTTTAGTTTTTATCCGTGACTAATGTTTAAACTCGGGATCTTTCTAACTTCTTTTTCTTAAAAATTCAAGTGTTTCGTTGGTTGAGTTACTAACGCCGAATCGCAATTTTTCGTTTTGTTCTAGACCGAAAATAATTTCAAAAAATCCGTATACAGTATGTTTTTACCTTTTATATACGACCAATTAGCAGATGACAACTTTTCTAAGTATTATTTTTTTCTTCTCAAAATTCAATTTTAATTTCAAATTATTCTTTATATTCTCTCATCCGTAATTTACACTTCCCACTTTTTTTGGTTATTTCCAATTAAATATGTAATTTGCCAATATTATAAACTTAAAGAAAAAACTAGTGTAAAAACGTAAGGTTTTTTGTTTCTCATGTTGTCATGGAAATTTTTTTCAATGGTCAACGCAGAGAGAACCCTTCATAAAAACATTACCATCTATGGTATAATTTTTTATAATTAATAAAAATTAGTTCCGACGTCGTCCCTAATCACAATCCGGCAGATGTTAAAGACGAACGTGGGGCCAAGGAAGTATCCATCATGATAAAATCGATACATACTAATTAATTATTCGTTTTATTCCGTACCCAATATGATTCATTTTTGTTTAAAGAATAACAATAGTCATATATATATATATATATATATATATATATATATTCGCATTAGTTTAACGTCTCTCGTTTACAAAAAAAAGAAGAAGACTTGTTCAAAGAGAGTAAGAAAGAGATCATCACAACATGGATCATCATCAACATCAACAACTCTTCTCTCTCTGTTCATATCCGTACGTTTTCAAGATCAAGAAACATTTCTTCGTCAGCCTTATTTTTCTACTTAGCCTCCTCGTATTCTCGACCGTCGTCATCGTCAATCTCGTCGGCTCCTCTTCCTTCGAGCCTTTTCTCCGTTTCGGATTGTTCTCGTCTTCGTCTTCGCCGTCGCAAACCCTAACAAAAGATTGCGATTACTCCAAAGGAAGATGGGTTCGTCGAACATCACCGTCTCTTGGATTATTATACGGAGAAGAGTGTCGGTTTCTTGATTCCGGTTTTCGTTGTCGTAAGAATGGAAGAAATGATTCCGGTTATCTTCATTGGCGTTGGCAACCACACGGATGCGATCTTCCACGGTAAAGTATTGTGCCACGTCAATAGTCTTACGTTTTCTTTTTCAACTCTCTATAAAAGATAATACATGTATATGTTGCTTAGACCTGAAGTTATATTGATTCCATTGCGCACTATAGGGTTTAGGGGGTTACAAGTTAGACACTAGATATTATATGGTTTGATTCACATTCCTCTGACAAAAGAAAGCTTTGCTCTCGTATACCACACAATTCACAATCGATTTTTCTTCGTTTCTTGCAGTAGGGTCAAAGATCCATAAAGAAATAGACTTGCAACTTAGTTTTAGTATATGTAACTAACTAAATGATTTCTTTTTTTCTGTTGGCTATTGAATGATTAGATTTAACGCAAGTGATTTTCTGGAGAGGAGTCGGAACGGGAGGATAGTGTTTGTGGGAGATTCCATCGGAAGAAACCAGTGGGAGTCTCTCATGTGCATGCTCTCACAAGCAATACCTAATAAATCTGAAATCTATGAAGTAAATGGGAACCCCATAACTAAACACAAGGGCTTTCTCTCGATGCGATTCCCTCGGCAAAACCTCACAGTTGAGTATCACAGAACACCATTTCTTGTTGTGATTGGCCGGCCACCGGAAAAATCACCGGAAGAGATCAAAACCACAGTGAGAGTGGACGAATTCAACTGGCAATCAAAAAGATGGGTCGGGTCAGATGTTCTAGTCTTCAACACAGGACACTGGTGGAACGAAGAGAAAACCGTCTTAACGTATGAGAAAATCCCTCAGCTTTGATCAGAGTTCGACATTCTCCTCCTTGTTAATTGGGAATCTTTTCTTTATTTTTGCAGAGGATGCTATTTTGAGGAAGGAAGGAAAGTGAACAAGACAATGGGAGTAATGGAGGCATTTGGAAAGTCTTTGAAGACATGGAAGTCATGGGTCTTAAAGAGACTTGATCCAAACAAGAGTTATGTCTTCTTCAGAAGCTACTCTCCAGTGCACTACAGGTCAGGAAAAAAACAGACAAAAGTTGTTATATTATGGTCTTGAGAGATCATGGTTTTTAAGTAAAGAAGAATCCTTGGTTGTTGCAGAAATGGGACATGGAATTTGGGTGGTCTATGTGATGCAGAGATGGAGCCTGAGACCGATAAAAGGAAGATGGAACCTGATGCGAGTCACAATAGATATATCTATGAAGTAATTGAAGAAATGAGATATCAACATAGTAAGGTTAAGTTTCTGAACATTACATATCTGACAGAGTTTAGGAAAGATGGTCATCCTTCTCGGTATCGAGAGCCGGGCACACTTGTTGATGCTCCTCAAGACTGCAGCCACTGGTGCCTACCTGGCGTACCTGACACATGGAATGAGATTCTCTATGCGCAACTCTTGTCTATGAATTATAGAACAAAGTAACATTTTTGAGGTATAGACTGCATTTTTGTCTCTTGATCTAATCACTATTCTGTTTCATCGATGCCTTCCTCAGACTCTGTTTCATTTGTTTGCATTTGCTTGACCTTCTCGAGCTGTCTTAATAGGTTCAACCTTTCGGGTCCGTATGTCGAAGGTATCTGAACAAAGACGGACTTTTATCAACTTAACTGAAGACATGGAAGAAATATACAGAAGAGCAGAAGCAGTACAAAAGAAAGAATTACCAAGCCTGGCACATATCTCTGAATTGCAGCAAGCATAGCCGCGTGACCAACTGCTGTGACCTGTTTGACATAAGTATACCCATTAGATTAGTTCATAGACTCGGACATATTGCAAATGTAGTGATACAGTGATTTGTGTTACGGGATTTTGTACAAAGAGCAAATTATCAATAGATCAGTATAATGTTGTGGTGAGGATGAACAACCAACGCGAATAGAGATATGATATTAGTTAATTTGATAAGGTTAGTTTTTACTCACAGGAAGAAGCATAAGAACACCAATGGGAACAACTGATGCTAAGTCAGTCATGGTTCTGCGCAGGGCTTTCTTTTCTTTCTCTGTTAATTCGTCTCCTATCAGAGACCTCCGAAGCAGCTCCATAGCAGCAGCTGAATCAAACGCAAGAAGCTGAGTACCCTGCCACACGTCCTGTCAAAATATCACGGTAAAGTGCAATGTTAGTAACCAATTCATGAAGTAGACACGAATGAACAAAGCTGATCAGTAAAAGCCGATTTGGTCAATGAAAACGAAGCTGCATATGCCATGAGGCTTGGAGTGACACATACTGTGGTGGTTTCTTTAAGTTGGTCAAGAGTTTTCTCAATGACGTTTTCCTTCTTTGAGCTCTGAACTAACTGCACACCTTTCATACTACTGCTTGATTTAGGAGGATCCTCAGTGGTTCTTCCCTGCAGAACATGCCAAATTGATTGTCAAGGAACAAAGAGATGAGAGATTGTACTCGTGAGACAGACGCAAATAACAATATTTTAATTAACTTAGAGGGAGTTGATTAAAATATCTTTGCACTAAATTTTTCCATCAACTTTAACCATGGAAGAAAGAACTGAGCATAATATATTTGCACTAAATTTTTCCATCAACTTGATGCCAATATGACTGAGATAGGGAAAAGAGAGTGAAACAAACCACCACTATAAATGTAGAACCAATTGAGATCTCACAAGACCCATTAACAACCTTCGCTTATATAAGTAAGCTAGTCGATTGAATATTTACTGATGTGTAGACAGAAATCAAACATCTTGCAGCAAAGTTTACTACTTACTAACCTCTTCATTTACCGACTCATCTGTACTTCCTTGGACCCGCTTCTCCAGCTCTATCAGTTCATTCCTTAGAAGTTCGAACCGATAGATCTCATTGGGTTCGGAATCCATGCTATCTACGTTTTCACTGGATTTCTCAATATATTCATCTGCCTGTAGAATATAAAAATCCCGAAACCTTTTACCATACTACAAACTGAAAATGGTTGGACTAAACACATCACCTTCTCACTGAGTGAAAACCAAATTAGAAATACCAAGTAATTGGCTGAATAAGCTCAGGGAACTAAGCATAAAATACCCCCAAGAATATAAGGTCAAATATATGCTTCACGATGCAACATAAGATAAGAAATTGAAGCATACCGATAACTTGGGGCCAGGCTTCCTCCTTGGAGGGAGCTCAAAGAAACCCCAGAATCCACGATTCCTACTAATGTAGATGCAAAACAACAAATAAGTTTCTGTAACCAGAAGAGAACAAAGGGAACCTACATTTATTTATAACTCAAACCCACAAGAAATTATTGACTAACAAAACATGCAACATACCTTGTGCCCTGATCTACAGAATTATTTGAATTCTTCGTGCCTTTTCCTTTTAGATTCTGCTTTTGCTCCTCAGAGGACTCCTGAGAGTCACTGTCACCACCTCCCTGAGTGAACCATATGAGGTTTTAGTCTTCCACACACGTTTAAGAAAACCAAATGCACTCTTCTGTTCTTTATTTCTCATATTATAAGCACCAATTGAGACTCATGCCACACTTCGTAAAAGGGATAAAATTTGTGTATGCATTGGTCAGACTAGTAAACTCAAGCGTCAGCACTTAGATATCAATCCTAACTGCATCAAAGGAAAAGTCTGCAATTACAACTAAATACCTCTTGCAGGGAAGCTGCTTTGGCTCTGAAAGATGCCTCTAAAAATTCAGCCTCTTTCTTTAGCTTCCTTATCTTCTCTAGGTCAGAGCAAGCAGCTTTTATTTGTTCCTTTCCAGAGGATGAACTTGATGCATGCAACTGCTGTAGCAAGCTTTCCAGTCTCACAAGAGCTTCATCTACACTCTCTAGAGCCTGAGAATAAGTGCTGTTAGTATCTATATCACATTTGAAAGTCACCGGAGTTCTAAACAAAAAAACTGGATTCAAATAGTGTACGGAAAAGTGAAGTTGTTTTTCATGACTAATTCATAGAATACCAACCTTGTCAAATGAGCTCGACTGTCTATCAGTTGACAACGCATTCATGTCAATTAAACCTGCTTCTGTTACTGCCAAACTGCATCACACATTATCCAATTGCACACGGCCAAATTACTTGAAGGTACATAACAAGAATGTAAAAAAGCAAAATGCACGGAGTTGGATATCCAAAGATGGATACACAACGGGTATTTCTACACAATTTATCGCTCGTCATTAGCTTACCTTGATATCCCCAGTTCTTCCTTGCACTGAATTAACTTGTTGTGCCTAAAAATCGAGAATGAAAATCAACATGATCGCCAATTAATTCGTTTATTACCCAAAATTTTGATAAATAACAAGTTAGATACCCCTTGGATAAGAATTTTGCTGCCTTGACATTAAAAGGACTCTCTGGCCATTTGCTGTACTTAATAAAGCTCTGTAGCCAATAAGAGCAAACATTCAGTATTTGAGGTAGAGCATCATAATTAGGTGGCCCTTCTGGTCTGCTTCTATGCCCATGTGCTTGTTCGGCTGGGTGGGGGTCCTTTTTATTTGGATAGAAAGGAAGCCACTCTAGTTCTTCACAGACAACCTACACTATGAATTTCCAAGATAAGATTTCAAAATGGTTAAAGGACAATTCCACCAATGATGGTATGATTTATGCCTACCTCTACATACAACTGGTATGAACTGATGGCTGAAAGTTGAGGATATTGCAGGAGACTGCCTCCAATGAAGTGCCTGAATAAAGAAGATAGCAAGTTTAAGTGGTAGGGTGGATCGAAGAGTATGGCAAGCAAACAAAAGAAAAACAATGAGTCACCTGACAAGGTCTTCCACAGGATTCTCCAGCGAATCAAAACCATTTGCAGCTAAAAAAGACTGGGTGCTCCTGCCTAAGGCAATGAAGAATCCAAAAATAGCTAAATCTCTTTCCAAAACCTGCAAGGCATCAGCAACAGGTCCTGATAAACCCCAGATAGTATCACTTACATTTGCGAACTGTTTCTGCCACGTTCTTACATTCTAAACAGCACTTATAAGAGACGGCACAGCAAATGATATATCCAACAAATTCAACATTGAATTGGCTGTCCCAAATGAATCTAGACAAGCAATTACGTTCCCTATACTTGCACATAATTCTTGAATATTTTCAAATACTAAAATGATCTCACATGCACACTGCACAGAGATTCTAAAAGCTGCTTAGATATGTCTTCTGCAAGTCTCTATTCATTACCTCGATACTTTCAGACGTTGTTAATCTTGACCATATTTTCTCCCGATCAATAGCCCGTAGCAGTTGGTTCTGTATTAGATCGACCCAGAAGACAACCTCATCTGTAGAGCAGTCACTTTTTACTCTACATGCCGCTGCCCGGGGTCCAAAATGAACAAGAAATTCTCTGCGTAAGCCGAGGCTTTTCATTGAATGATAAGCTTGAGGGAGTGGAACAAAGCCAACAAATTTGTCCATTAATCTTCCTGTTGTATCTGGAATCATAGAAAAGAAGGCCTGGCACGAAAGTTTTGTCGGGCCAAGTTTTGTGACTGCTGCGATGCAATTCAGCACAAGCATGAGAAGTGACACCTCAATCTCATTGCTTGCAGCTGAGGACTTGCCTTTGGCATAGCTGGAATAAACCATAAAGCATCGTCACTTTCCCAAAACCTCAGTCAAACGAGTGTTTCACAGAACTTACTAATATGAAGAGAGTATAAAAAATGACATACGCAGAGGTAGCAGCGACAAATCGTTGGTCCCCTTCAAAACAATTCACAAAAGATGTCACCACAGAAGGAACTTGGTCAGACCAAAACCATTCGTTGGCTTCAGGGTGACTGGAAGATAGTTTATCCCGCATCATACTATCAAGGGGAGCAGCCTGGCGGGATAAACTGCATGTTGTGATTGTTTAAACATCAAAAACAGGCATAACCATGAAGCAACAACATGATTATTATTTAGACAGCAACATGGGATTAACACAAAGGCAACAAACTGTTGACAATTTCCAGTAACGCTGAATGCTATAGTTCTTAGGCATTAAGTAAGTCGTGCAGTACCTCCTTTGCACAAAGACATTAAGATCCTTGTCTCTGTTGTTTCCTCTAGATGAAACCTCATTTGCAGCTTGCAGTAAGGAATACACGGAAGCCTAAGAATATGAACAGAAGATGACTTTAGCTATTGTAGCTAAAAGCAACAAGATATACTTTGTGCAAGCTAAATGCGCAATAGGAAGAGAATATTTTGTTCTTCACCAAATATATATCTGGCCCTGATAATACTAGTAAATAACTTTCAAATCCAGTTGCATACGGCCCTATCATAGTACCATGGGGGTGCAAACAAACCAACTACGGTAACCACTCAGATGCATTGATGGTAAATACAGAAGTGGAACTAAAATGGTACATACCTGATAAGAAAATGTCTTAACCCATGCATTTCTATCCACTCCCAGCCAGGCTGCTGAAAACCATGGTAACTTGGAAGAGGAAATCTTCTTTTTAAGTGCCAGTTCAAAAGTTCTGGCAGCATCATGCAAAGACTGAATGAGTTCATCACAATTGTATTCATCATGCAGTGATCCAGTGAGTTTAGACCTCATCTCCTCAACATCATCGCTAGCTCTTGACTGGGAACTCCCATTAACAGCCACTCCGTCTTCAGCAGATGCAAGGAGAAAAGGCTGCATTGTCCTCCGCGATTTATACCAACTTAGCTTCTTGTTTCCAAACGATTGCCTATGAAGAAAGTAGTTCTTACTTTCCAGAACACCATAGGTTACAAACAACCGGCTCCTTGAATTTCCCAAGCAGTTTGATATATAATCGAATTCTACCACCCTTCTGCAGGAAATAAAGGTTCCAATGGACATCCGCGAAAGACAAGGGTTTGAACAGCTACAAAAGGCAAGATTAATGAATAAGAAGGCAATCAATAAAAAGTGGTAAAATGGGATCACACTAAATTACTCACAAGAACTCAATTTAGCCTCTATGTCAGTTTCTCAGGAAAATAGATTTACATTGTACGTGGAAGCGTAGCTCAATATCCCTTTTCTTCCATATGCTTTGACATAGTTTCATCCACTTTGATTTTTTAACCAAGAAGCAACCAAATCTCTACCAATTAATTACCACCACACAAGTACTAAATTTCTCAGAGGAAGTGCAACAACAACTGAACCAAATGTCATGGAAAATTCGCCTAGAAAATCTCCTAGGGCAGAAAATACACTAATTCTCAGCTCCTTCATGCTCTTTTTCAAGCTGCTCAAATACGAAAATAATAAGTATTTTCGTCGTTTTCCCCTAATTTCTCGGTATATCAGACTGTTACGTGAAGAGGGGAAACTTCACCCAAAAAGGAATGTCAATACATGGTTTTACACTAAATATACACGCAAGATCATGAAAAGGAGCATTGCGAGAGAGAAAAAGTAGTTATAATTTACAGGCTAACACAGTCAAAGACGGTCGTCAAGAAACCCTAAGTTCCTTCAAAGGAATTTCACGAAATGACCATAAAATCGAAGATTCCCGAGACAAAATAGAAGGAGATAACTGTTGTAAGCTTTGGGTTACCTTGACGATACAAGACCCGGCCGATGTAGCTTAACTTCCATCTACATGAAAATCTTACAAAAAATTAGCGGGAAATATTCTCTGGGATATTGGTTAGTGAAGATGAAGATGAAGAAGAAGAGAAAAAAAAAATCGCTGGGCTCGAATTGATGATGCTCAAGTTTGGGGGGAGAGGGAGAAAGAGATGATGACGTGGCACGCGAGGTTCTTTATCCGTAGACGTGGAGGAGCGAGAATTCATTAAAACAAATGACCAGTTATATCATGCCACGTATGGAATTTGGTTGGTTTTTGTATCGGTTATTTTGGTTTGGTTTAAAAACCGGTTATCTTGATTCGGTTTATAATCGATTAATCTGAAAATTGAACAAACAAACCCTACTCTTTAATACTCGAAGAAGAGTTAAAAAAAAAAAAGGTTTTGTTGTCGTAATTACATCTGCTTCAATTCCACGCAATCTAGTGAAAGATCCAGAGATCGTAAATACGAAAGAGAAAGTAGAAAGCTAATACTGAAGCTTGCTCATGTCAACATTTTGCTATTTTCGTTTCGGTTTGTCGCTTTTCAATGTTTCAGATGTCGTGGCAGCTACTACCACTGGCTCAGGTGGTCCTCTAGCTATTGGGTAGCCACCACCACCACCAAAACTTTGTTTCGCCTTAGCGTAGTCCACAAATATTACACGGCCGTTTAATTGCTGAAAAAGAAACTGTTTTGTTACCAAGAGATATAACAGTCTTAACAAGTGAAAACACTAAGACAAGACATTTTACCTGTCCGTTCAACTCCATCAAAGCCTTCTGAGCTTCGTCATCAGAAGCAAATGTCACAAATCCGAAACCTTTTGATCTATCAGAGACTCTATCCATAACTATTTGAGCTGAGAGAAGCAAAAAAAAAAAAACATCTCAAAAACTCTTAAGATACATAAAGCGGATAAAGTGTGGAATCGATATTCATTTGATGCGAACAATGATAGACGTATATTGGATAGTATATACCTTCAACAACTTGGCCAAATTGGGAAAATGCCTCGGACAATCCTTGCTCGGTAGTGTAAAACGATAATCCTGTGAGTTAAAGCATTATAGGAGATTGTAAATTCCACAATGACCACCAAAAAACACAGATTATTTCTCTTGGAATGTGGCAGCAACTAAAAACGAACAGCCATTACAAAATGTTCAGAAAGTAGAAACCATCAAGTCGAATAATCGATTCACGACAAACCACCGAGGCTCAAAACCAGAATGTGAACGCATAGAACAACCATAGCTTGCACATGGCTTTGAAGAATAGATTGCAGAATAATGATCTTAGAAACAAAAAAGGTATAAAATCAAATCCATGAGAAGAAATGTTCATTGAAAAACAACTCGTAGACGAAGAGGCCTTTAAGAGTTACAACAGTCTACGATGATCTTCCAAATTTTATTGAGTTACAGTCAAGAAATTTGCATCGATTGCCAACAAAGGCTTAAATTTGCATCCTCTAAAACCCTAGAGACGACATCATTAAACCTAAAACCTTCCAATTTCTAAGTAAGATAATCATTCAATCAACCTACAAATCAATTCTCCAGAATATTGGATTGTATTAATCAAACCGGCGAAAGAGAGAGATAAGAGAGTACCGCCAACAAAGAGTTTGGAAGCAACGCCACGGCGTTGAGTGAAGAAACATGAGGCGGAGGAGTTTATTATTCCGGCGGATTTCAGGTGCCGGCCACCGATCCTTGCGAGCGCCGCCATTGAAATGATGTCGCGAGAGGACTAAGGGCAAAGATTGAAAAAACTAATCATAATCATATTGTGAATCGGGTAACCCGGGCCTGGTCCGGACTGAGCCCAACTCAACCTCAATATTTTCGAAATTACACTTTTAAACCAAGCAATAGAAATCCGGTTAACTACGCTTGGGTTTTGCACATTCTCTATCTTATGGTCATGTAGAAAGAAGAGTTTTAAAGAGACAATTAACTTCCATAAAAATTTCCTCTTTTCAAAGATTAATACAAAACACAATACAGAGTCTCACCAGGAATGTAACACACAAATACAATATATTCTTCTTCCATATAAACATTACACACAAATACTAAACCCTTCGCAATGTTTCTTCTTTGCGCTCAAAGAGTCTGAATGTTGTCTCTGACTTAGTGCCGTTTGAGAGAGACGCCGGAGATGACGATAAGAATGGCTATAAAGGTGACAGAGGCAAAGGCAGAGACAACTGATCCGCTCGTTTTCTGACAGAAATCTCCAAACTGTTGGCAGATCGGAAGCCAGTTTGTGTTCTGATTCCCATTGTGTGCCAAATACACTATAGCCGCTGCCGCGGAAGCAGCCGCAGTGCTCAGAACCAGAGCCGCCTGTGCACATCAACAAGAAAACAGAGTGCTCTGTTATTACGGAGACAACCATACATGATTGATACGTTTAAGTTATAAATATAGCACCAGAGATTGAAGAATTGAGGAAGATGAGTACAGTGTCAAGAACAAGCAAGAGGAGTCTTGGAGCGACGGCTAGAGGACGAAGAATCGTGACGACTGAGAACGGAAGAGACAGGACAAGGTAACCTGCGACCATTGCAATGGCAATCACAAAGAACCTGAAAGAGAAAGAACTGAAAATTAGATAACTTTGTTTCACGAGGAACACAATATGCAAGAAGCAGAAGAAAACAGTATTGATCATACTGGTAAGTTGGAAGATCATCGTAGCTAGCTTCGAACTGTAAAAACTGAGTGAAGAAAGGGAGAGTCTCGTCACTAGTCCCCATTGTGGCTGCAGCAGCTAAAGCAGCTACAATGGCTGCTAAACGGAGAAGGAAATCGAAAATGGAGAGGCCTCTCTTGTAACCTCCTGAGCCACTGTGGTCTCTGGCTAAACCGAGGAGAGGAGCTTTGCCTTTAATGGCTGAGCTAGACTCTGCAGGGACATCAACGGCGATGGAGTCACTCTTCATCTTTCCTCTTTTTGAGTTTTGAAAAATCTCCTTGAAGGATTTTTTTGGGGAACAGTGTTGGATGCTTTTTCTTTGAGTGTGATGGAATTAGGGATTGAGGTTTTTATAGGGTTTAGGATTTGGTGGTGGACTTTGTTAATAGTAACAATGGAGTAGAGAAAGAGTAGTTGTTGTTTTGTTTTCCCCAAGATGTGGAGTTGGCAACAAAATTATACAAGTCAACAAGTGAATAAAATAATAATAAGAAGTGGATCATCATATCATTTATCCCCGGGTATTTATGACTTTTTATTATATAATCTTACCCCAAAAAAGTTGAAAAACTTTATTCCAAGTTTCCAACTAATCAGTAGATCAATATATCCAAATGGAAAAAAACAAAGAACTAACAAAATCCAATTGCTACTAGTTCAACCAATGAGCTAAGTATACGACATTGAGTTATGATTCAATTGTCAAAAAGTTCGCTCTAATTCCCAGCCCGAAAATCGTAATTTTAGTCTATATGTATAAGAGAAAGAGACAGTTACTCTGGAAAACCTGGTCATGCCTCAATTTTCCATCCACGCTCAGCCAGATCTTGAATCACACGCTTCGCAGCTTCAGCATTATCTTTAAGAGGAGAGTAACTCCACTTCTCAAACATCTTCATGTATACGAAAATCCAAGTAGAAGCTAACGTCAGGATTCACAAAAATAGAAGAGAGAAGGGTGTCGTGGATTATAGCTATCATGTATGGAAAAACTAACTGTAACAGAGTTATTAGAATTACATTTTCTTTGCCGGTTAAAGGTCGAACAGCTCCTTTTTCATGGAGGGTCTTCTGGAAGTCGGAGAATTTCCATGTACACCGTTCAGCACCCACAACATACACTGGTTTCCTGTGTCAAGAATGAAATTTCGATATCATCTAAAGAAATAAATCATACACTGGTTGTTGTCTTGAACATACCTGGTACTACAGGCCTCGCTCAACATACTTACAGAGTCAGCAGTTATGATAAAAGCATCGGCTAAAGCTAGATGCCCCAAATGCGGATTAGGGTCTGAGAAATGAAAGAAGAGAAAGCATCAAACTTTGCAACGGGCAACTTGGGAATAACAAAAGCCATTCACACCTTTTCCATCCCAAATGTAGACCTTGGAGTTAGAGCTCAATTCTCCAGTTATGATTTCTACAACCTGAAGAAAGATTGAGAAAATATGATGACCAACCGCTCCGCAAGATCGTGATATTCTAAAGAAACTTGTACTTACCTTCTTCGGTGTTCTTCTTGAGAAAGATATTCTTACGCTTCCACAGCTCCAGAGGACACTCTGAAGCATACCACACAACTGCTTAGCAAGATCAACACCATACAAACAGTTCTCTACAGTAAATTAACAAAAAACATAGCAAGTTTAATCACAGTTATAGTGACAACTCAATAAACAAAATAAAAAATGCAGAGGCACAATATGTTTACTTGTAGGACCTCCAATATTAACTATGACCAAAGGTTTTGACAGCGAAGCAAACTTGTCCTTCCATTCCAAAGTAGCAATTCTCAGAGTAGAAGCATCGACGTTATGAAGAGCTCCAGTAGTGAGAAACTGGATTTCAGAATTCAAGCTTGTATTTATCAGCAAAATGACAATTACTTGCCAACAACTCCCATCAAAGGCACATTGTAAAAGATACATACCACATTTCTACCTGGAGGTTCACGTGGAGTTACCCATGGCCTGAGAAAGAAAGGAATTTGCCTCTTCCCTTCAGGTGTTAAAGAATAGTAATCATGACGAGGTGTGATCACTAGATCAAATCTCTCAAGATGCGACCTTGGATGTTGCACCTGGAAAAACAGCGGACAACTAGCTAAATTTGCTAATCCGGAAGTTAAAACCACAAATAAAGGTACAAACAACAAGAAAACAACGACCAAGAGGCCGAGATTTGGCATTTGCAGATATCAGTCACACGAAAGAAATCTGCTAAAACCATCCATATAAAAAAATGGCCATAGAAATTTGGTTTTTTCGAGGAAAAGACTTAACCTGAACAACAAAGACATATTCCATAGCTAGTCGTCTTATGGAGCTTGCGACAGAAATAGTATCACGACCAGATGCCACCACTAACAACGGGCCATTCCTATCATAAGACAGGAGAAAGACGAAACATAGCATCTCAAAGTTCTATATAAAACAAATCTCAATGATCCATCGAGTGCCGAAAGTTCATAAAAAACGTTTAAGTGGACTTAGGTGATTCAAGATCACATCAATAAACAACCACTGAGGTGATTCAAGATCACATCAATAAACTTGTTTTCGTGCACACCAAAACAGGATCAAACTCAGATTCTGAAGACGAAAAATCAATGAGCTAAAATTTTGACAAGAGAAAACAATACTTGTGAAACGTACTACGAGCCATAGCAGCAATCTGCTTCGAATCAGCTACCTCAAACACATCCGTGATTCCTACAGCCATTTTCAGGTAACAAATTAACAATCTCTAGTTAGGTATTGCTTTCACGGAAATTGAATGATTACTCGACTTGGAAACAACTTTTCATAGTGTGAATCGCAGTAGCATTCAATAAAAGTTCTACCAGATCTTGCGCCAACAGAGAAAACGGATTCCTTTGCTGAAATGGAGAATCTGGCAAAGATACTACTGATGAAATGGTCAATTCTTTTGTAGAGAGAGATAGGAAGCCATTGAAGCCACCTATTGAAATGGTTTCCTCTTGGCCTAGCGACACTCTGAACAGTAAAAATGGATACAGAGACACTTAACTTCTCCGATAGAGGAAATCAAAAACGAATAGTGTTCTGGAGAGAAGCGGAGATTACGTAATAGAGGTGGCGATCGAAGAGGCCTAAGGATCGAATAAGGCCGATGCACTGATTCTCCGCGCCAGCGCAGCCGTTTCCGATAACAATAGCTCGTTTCACTACGCCGGAAACACGTCCCTGGAGATTCTCCGATAAACCGGTGACGGCCAGTTCCGGTGGCTGTGTTCGTCGCATTACAGTTGAAAGGAGGAGAAGGTTGAGTGACGAAGATACAGAGATTCTTCTCTGTGAAAGAAGAAGTAGACCGAGACAAAATCCACCAACGAAACCGAACCGAAATTGAATGTGAAACTAATTGAAATCGGAATAAACCGAAAACCAACTTGAACCGAACAAAAAAAAGAGGAGAAATTAAGGGGTGTGATCAAGGATGTTAAAACGGGTTTGATACCGCAGGTCTAATCGGGTCTATTTTATAAAAAAGAGTTCGTTAAGGTCCGTTTAAAAATAAAGTGTAAATGGATTAATCCGTTTAGATTCTTTTATTAAATGGGTTTAACGCAATTAAACAGATAATTTATTTAGATCTATTTATTATTATTATTTTTTAAATTTGAAAAAAAGAAATGAATAATTGGTGGGATTTTATTTCCAGATTTGATGATCTATGATTTTATTTGCATTCCAATAATAATAAAAAAATTATAATATTTTACATATTAGGGTAAGTTCACCATTTTATATTCTGGAAACAATTTTTAAAAAGAGGTTTGACACTAAACATTAGACCTATCATAAATGAATTTGGCCGATCTTATGTTAATAAAAATATTATCAAAAAAAAAATAAACGTAACAAATTATATTCATAAAAATAAAATAAAATAACGTAATCCCCCAAAATAATTTATGTTTACAATTTTAACCCAAAATTTTTAACACAAAGATATTAAATTAGTAAAAAATGTAAAACATGTTAATCGGATTTCAACAGGCCTGTATAATTCCGCGGACTTTACTGTAAACGGATATTAAACGGATTCCTACTTAAACAGATCTAAACGGGCTAACATTAAACGGGGAGGACCTAAACGGGTTCGGACCTAAACAAGCAAGTTTAAAAAAACATTAATTTACAAAATAAAACAAGCAAGGCTAGTGTTATTCTTCCTGCTACACATTTTTGAGTAGTTTAAGTTTTGAATAATTTTAATAAAAAATTTTAAGAAGATATTATAATATGAATCATTAATTTTATAAACTTCTAAACCAACTGTAATCGTTTAAATTTTGATTAGATATTTTAAATATTACGTGTTGGATTATAGTCCATTTAGCACCTAACATTTTTTAAAAAGATCTAATAATGCTATTTTAAAAAACTAAATTAGTTCGAAAAACCAATAATATTAATAACTTAATACCATCATCTATGAGGAACAAAAAAGTCTTGTAAACAAAAACAATAATTTAAATTGGGTCTTGTTCTAGGGGTTTTAAAATACTAGAACCGACCCTTTAAAAAACAAAAACTTAAGGTAAAACGGTTAATGCCACTATGCCGCTAATTGCCGCTGCAATTGCCCCGACCACAAATCCTGGTAAGTTTCCACCTCCAAACAATGCATCAAAAGGTCCACCTCCAAGTGATACCACCATTTGTGGTATCACAATTGCCAAATTTAAAACTCCTAGAGAAAGTCCTATAGAAAGAAAAAAAACACAATTTAATTTGATATGTTACAAAAGAATGGTCTTTTCTTACTTAATACATTTATGGTAATTTCCATACGGTGGATATGCAAAAAAAAAAAAATATGAACGGATTCCATAACAAAAAATCAATTAATTAGTAGATATCATATCACCCTAATATTAAATGCTTTGGATAAATTTGTAGATATAATCCAAATAGGAAAAATATAATCCTTCTGTTCCATTATATAAGATTTTCTCGTTAAAAGCGCGGAGTTTAAGAAATATATAAATATTAGTTTTTGTTTTGTCTTTTTATATTAAAAACATTATTTAATATCTAATTAAAAATAAATCAACCAATAAGAAAAATTATTGCAGAATATAAATAATCACAATACATTAAATTTTACATAGAAACTTGAAAAAATCAAATAAAATGGAACAAAAAAATAACTCTAAAACATCTTATATAATGGAACGGAGAGAATAGTATATTTAAAATATTTACTTTTTTTTCTTGTCAACAAAGGAAAATGAACTTTTTTTACAGGGATAATTGGAAACAGACATCTCTTAATTAACTATTAAAATCACACGTTTTAATTAATATATTTATTGTCGGATCATAGGTTTGTAACTTAAATAAAAATAAAATAAAAAAAGGTTAATAAAAAATACCTTGGCCGGCGCCGGAGTTGCTTGACAAGATTGAAGCTAGTGCAAACGGAATACTGAATGTAATCTATATAATATATACACACAAAAGGGTTAATCTCAACAAAATAATTAACGATTAGATGATAATAGTAAAAAAAAAATGGAGACTTTTTTGGGTTAATGCAAAAATTGGACTTACTGCAAGAGGAATGCCAAGAAGAGCAAAGAGGGTTAATGCTCCGGCTTTAATACCACCGGTTGGTCCGGCAAACGCACCGACGGTTCTCCGGTGAGCCTCCGCCAACTTTGTAACCAAAACCGTCATAGCCAAACACACGGCGAGTATGAAATTCACAACTCCCCAAAGCCGTCTAGCTCCTCCCATTTTCTGACCAAACCATTCAACACCAAGAGACACAAATCCAAGAACAATCGCATTTAACATTAACCCTAACGCACCAACATGGACTCCATCGTTATAAAGCTTCTTCATTTTATTATCTCCTCCCGAGTCTCCACCGTAAACTTCACGACCCATCCAATCGGTATCGAACAAAAGAAAAGGAAACCAAGCGATCCAATTTAAAGCCGTGACGATTAGTAACATCCACATTGGACGTTTCATCACCTTGAAAGCTCCATAGATCTCGCCGAAGAACGGAGTTTTCTTGTTGTCCTCGTCGGAGGAGGAAGCTTCTTTCTCTGGCGACCATTGTTTGTCTTTCACGTACCAAAGCGATGTGATTGTGACGATGAGTAAGAGAGTTATGGAGAGGAAGAAACAGCTTTTGAGATTTGCGCAATACATATCGCAAGCTTTAGTCACCGTGAAAGGAAACATCTTGTGGAGGTTAGTGTAAGATCCCGCCGCGTATCCCAAAACGTTACCAACCGCCATGAAGAAAGAGAAAAACGCGTTTGCGAGACGTGTTTTCTTGGCGTCTCCGCCTGATAAATCGGCGAGGAAAGCGCGGCAAGGGCCTTGAAGAGTGTTGTTAGCTACGTCGAGAAACCAGAAACCGAGACCGAAGATTAAGATGGCCCATGTCTTCGGAGTCTTGTCGAGTTTGTCTCCCATCACGTGTCCGAGATCAGCTGCGTATCCGATCAAAATAACGGCAACGGCGACAAGGGCGGCTCCGGCGACGATGAAAGGACGACGGCGACCGAATCTAGAGGTGCATCGGTCGCTGTAGTAACCGACGATTGGCTGAACAATCATGCCGGAGACAGGACCACAGAGCCAGATGAGAGAGGACCATTTGTGTGGTATTCCGAGAAGCTGCACGTAAGGAGTCAGCAGAGAGAGTTGTAGGGCCCACCCGAACTGAATACCGGCGGCGATTGAAGCCACCGATATGATCTTTCTCAGCGGCGAAGGCTGGTCAAGATCCGCTCGAGACGAAGACGACTGTGTCTCTAGAGCCGACGCACCGTTCAAGGATGTTTCTGCTTGGATGGCACTCATATCGATTGTGTTGATGATGGAGAAGATGGAAGAAACGAGGTTGTGTTTAGGCAAGGTGTGAGAGGAATGAGATGTTTATATACTAAAGCTCTCGGAGATTTGATATTTTTTGGAATTTTTATATAAATGAATATTCGTTTGATTTTGGATTGTGATTTATGTTTCAATAGTTTTGGAAAGTAGATCTTGGATACTATTTGCTATATATAACGCATGTATTCCTTATTAATTAGATTTGTTATAATAATGACAAGTCAAACGTAATAAGTAATATAACCAAAATCAATTTAATCCCTTATTATCAAATACCCACTGGCCACAAGATTTGTTATGTTTTCATTCCAGATTTGATGCTTTCAATATCATTGCGATGACAAATTTCCATTTCTACAAGATGTTTTTTTTTTTTTTTTTGTGGTACCACGATTGCCAATTTTAAACTCATAGTGAAGTTCCTGTAGAATTTTTTATATTACAAAAACACCTTTTATATCAGAAAACACCTTTTTGATATGTTACAAAAAGAATATTGTTTCTTATTTATTACATTTATGGTAAATTCCATACGGTGGCGAAAAGTGAAAACCCATGCATAATTCAACGGATTCCATTAAAATATAAATTAGTTAATACATACTATTTAAGTTAGTAGATATCTTATCACGCTGCAAATTAAATGATTTGGATAACTTTGTCGATATAATCCAAATAGGAATATATACGTATCTAAAATATTTACTCATTTTTTTCCTTGTCAACAAAGGAAAATTAACTTTAATTATCCATGGACAATTGGAAACAGATCACTCAAAATTAACGATTAGAATCACACGTTTTAATAAGTAACATTTATTACCGAAACATAGGTTTGTTAAAAAAAAACAAAACAAGAAGGTTAAAAAATACCTTGGCCGGCGCCGGAGTTTCTTGATTATACAACATGCAAGCTAGTGCGAACGAAATGCTGAAAGTAATCTATAATAATCCACATAAAAAAGGGTTAGTTTTAACAAAATAATTAACCGATGGATAATAATAGTAACATAAACTGGACTTTACTACAAGAAGATATTCCAATTGGTTATGTCTGATATGATATATTTTTTTTGTTTGTATGTCTGTTAATAATATAAGTTTTGAATAGAAATGGTGTGGAGTAGAACGGAATAGATGGGATGTGCAAGTAGTGGATAGTGGACAGATCAATTTTTTTTTTTTCCTGATTGAATTTTGATACTAGTGCCTATATATGTTCTATTTAGAATTATAGGCTCTAAATGGTAACAATGTAGTACGAAGCAAAATAATAACAAAAATATATACATACATATTTATATTTTTGTTATCGACTCCCATACGAAGGCATAAATTTTTTTTTTTTCCCAACATACATACAGTTTTTTTTTTCTAATAATTTTTCCGAAGCCTCCTCGTGGTTTGTGCTATGGGCCTTAAAAGACATGGGCCTAAAGTCCAATGGTCAATAGACGTGTTTGAGCTTGGACAAGGTTAAAAACAAGTCTCCCCCTATATATTTGCATCATCACTTCTTATCCCAATCTCTTAAAATTAGGGTTTATCTTTTTTTTCTCATGTATAGTTTTTTTGCTTTTGCGCAGCCCTTAAGATCGCCTTCCACAAACTCTCAATGGAAGCGTGTCGAGTCATAGCTGCGCTAAATCGAAAAAAATTATAGGGTTTTTGTTCGTTAGGGTTCTCCTAATAACAATCCCTTCATTTTCCTTCCTGATTTTGTTTTTTCTAAGCCCGATGCGTTTTCGGCATTAGAATCTGGAATCAAGGTCCCCCATTCACCGTAACTCTTCATATATCAAGTGTTCATCTTTTTATCTGATTGAGATCTCAGTGTTTAGGTGATCTCCAGATTCTGATTCGAGCTTTGAGTATCTCGTGCTTGATAATCGGGTCGGATACATGTTTTTTTTGGATTTGTTGTTGTCAAAAAAATCAAACGGCGAGGATGATGAATTCAATTAGATGTGTGAATTGGAGTAATTCCCAAGTCATGTGCTTAAAACTTTTTGAGGCATTTTCAAATTTCTGACATCGCCGATTTGAAAAAAAGTATATATATTTTTTTTGTTTGTTTGTTGGAATGGTGGAAAATGAGGAACAAATAAAATGTGAACCAGGATGTAATGTTCTGTAACCATGTGCCACAATTTTGCTTATTGATATTCTGATTCCACCATTAAATTACCTTATTGTTTAGCTTTTTTTTTTTTTTTTAATGTTTTGGTTTGCTCTGACTAATATGAACAAATGATCCTCTGTAATTATCTTGTTAATTAGGAAAATCAATTAAAATGATTGGGTGTTTCATATCCTATAAATTGAGTTTGAAAGAAATTACAAGAATCGAGAATGTACAACTTACTGTCTTCCATGTCTAGTTTTACCAAAGGAATGATAACAAAAACATTTGTGATTCTCTGTATATGTGATTTGAACGATTGTTAGTTTGATTGGGCAATAGGTGAATTAGATTTTGGGATCAAAGTATTGTTTTTTAAAGTGGTGACCCAATTGAGATAAGCAGGGCTGGATTAAGTGGTCTGATCCAAAGAAAGGGCTACGAGATAACAAAAACTGGATTTACTATATTTGTTAGATCTTGGATACTTGAAAATACCTCAATTAAGGTGATTGATGTTTGATTTATACTTTGGTTAGTTTCAGTAAGTCAATCCATTCCTTTGAAACCAAGAATCTCGACTATTACGTCCATTTCTCTGTGATCAAGGTTTTAAAACCAACAGCAAAATTCCCATTATGAGTTTACGAACATCATCCTAAACTTTTTGGATTGATCATTTGCTAAACATGATAAAATATGTGATCTCGAAACTCAAGCTCGCCAGATTCCAAATTCAAACTTACCATGTTAAAATTTAAATAAAAAAATAAAAACTTGCCATATCAAGGTCTCATTTTTGTATTTACAGCAATATAATTTATTGCAAAACACCCTAGTAAAAGCTTGAAGGGAAATGTAAGACGATGTCTACAGTGTTTGAGGTGTTTGTTTCCCTTAAGAAAAAAGATGGTATAACAATTATAATCGTATAATTTCCAAAGGTGTAACAATTATAATAGTATAATTTCAAAAATTGTGCTCAGTGTGGTTGTCTTTCATTTAGAATTTGATTGGTTCTCCCTAGAGCTGTCAATTCGGACTAAAGTCCGCAGATCATAGTTCGGTTTCCCTCTAATAAAGCGGTTGATGATTTCTTTTCTTCTATATGCGGTTTAGCGGATTGAAACCGCTGCGGTTCGCGGTCTGTAGCAGATTGATACATGCGGTTTATGTACTTTACCGCGGATTCATAAAAAAACTTAAATATTAAAATTAAAATAAATCTTTTGCAACCGTTTTACTTATAGGATTTTGACTTGTGAAGTGTGGAAGAAGAACATCTTAATTACTTTTTTTGTTTTCAAACTCATGAAGTTATTTTTCAGTCTGTTACTTGATATTTCTCTAGTTCTCTTGCTTATAAAGTTATTTTTTCAATCTTCATTACTTGATACTTCTCTAGTTCTCTTGCGTTTGAAATTTCTCTTTTAATCTTGAAATTATTAGTTGGTTTTTATTTAGGTTATAGACATTAAATTATAGTTATGGCTCCTAAAATCAATTGAGAACAAAAAGTTTGTCGTTTCGATTAAAATATTAGTCTGCGGATTGATCCGAATATCCGCAAACCTCAAGCGGTTTAAATTAGGATTTTAATTTTTAGTACTGCAGTCCACCGCGAACTAATCCGCCAAAATCCGCCACGGTGCGAATTGATAATCCACGGATTAATCCGAATTAACAGTATTAGTTCTTCCACATTTATCCGCTAATACAATGTTTATGGATGTTCGCGTTTAACAACAATCAAAAATTGTTTGATATTTTTTCATGCTGCTCGAAATTTTTCAAAAGCAAAACTTTTTTTTCCGAACATTTGTGGTAGCAGAGTCGTCGGTGGCTAAAACTTTTTGAAAAGTTAAAAAAAAAAGAATACAAAATTTCATTAAAACTCAGGATTAGCCGAGCTCTCATGCATCACGGATTCCATCATAGCCTTTTCTCCTTTTAGGTTAAAAAGGGCCCAATAGGCCCAGAAAACATAATAAAACATCAAAAACAGTGAACCGAAACCAAAACACAAACCGTCTACAAACAAAAAAAGCCCAAGACGCAAACCCAATTTTCTTTTTATTGACGTCAGGCTTGTAAATATTGCCGGCGAGATTCGGATTGAGAAAGAGGAAAGAGATTGGATTTAGGGTTTAGACTCGGGAGGAAGAAGAAGAAGAAGAAGATCTCGAAGCCAAGGAGCGTAGAAGACAGAGAAGATGTCGTCGACTCTACTCGAGCAAACACGCTCCAATCACGAAGAGATTGAAAGATTGGAGCGATTGATTGTGCAAGATCTACAGACCGAGCCTCCTTCGAGCAAGGACAGATTGGTACAGGGCCACCGTGTTCGTCACATGATTCACTCTATCATGCTTAGCACCGAGAAACTTGTAAGTTTTTCTTCTTCTTCTACTCCTCAGTCTATCATGCTTGTGTTCTGTCTTTCTCTTCTGAAAGCTGATGTGTTGTTGATTGCCTATGTTTTTTTTGGCTATCGCGTGGAATTATAGGTTAGGTTTTTGAATCTCTTTTTTTTTTTTTTTTGTCAACAGGTTTTGAATCTCAATGAAGTGTGTGTTAAAAATGGAGAATAAACCTCTGAGGTTGGTGTCGAATGTAGGTTATATCATTGGGGTCCTAAGTGTGTATGTAGGGATTCTATGTTTTGAGCTAAACATGCTTCAGTAGAAAAACTGATGATTTTCCCTGCTTGCATTCTGTAGCGACCCTTGTTTTCTAAACATCTTTGATGTTTCTTTGACAATTTTTCGCTATTATTTCACAAGTTTGAGCAAATTGTGTTGATAAATGCACAGGGTGGATGAATAACCTAGATGCCACTTTAGTCTTAACAAATGACTTGTAGTTCTCATCATTAGATGCCTTGGATTAATACTAACCTTGATTCTTGTTGGCTCTAAAGGTTGAAACCTATGAAGATAAGGATGGGGCGAGGGAAGATGAGATAGCAGCGCTTGGTGGCCAGACTGCGACTGGGACAAATGTGTATAGTGCTTTTTATGATCGTTTAAAAGAGGTTTGCTTTCTGCCCTTTTGCATCTTCCTTGTTTTTTTGGGTAGTTTTTTTAAAGACAGAGCAGCTAACTTTACAACACTATTTTTTTCATTCGTGGATGGGAGATTTAACTAACTGTTGATGTTTGTTTTATAATTTCATTGATCGTCTTAAACCACTGTTGATGGTGAATTAAGAATCTTGTACAAAAACTTAGTGAAAGTGTGCTAGTTCTGTTCCATTAACTATTTTGGTTAGCTGTATACGCCTTGCTTTGCAGAATAGTATCAAATGGTGAAATTTTCTCACGGGGTAGATAGGGATTTATCTATAAGTAGAGTGCAGGCCCATAATAACGTTCAAGTGGATAGTTTTGATGTTTGTGATTGTCTTCATGTATTGAATGTTTATCAACTGAATTCCTATAGTCTTTATTTTACCGCTGATGAAATTATCAGATATGCAACTAACTTCGTTTCTTTAATAAACCTATAGATACGTGAATATCATAGAAAGCATCCTTCTGGACGTCTTGTTGATCCTAGTGAGGACTATGAAGCACTCCTGAAGGAGGAACCAGTTATTGCGTTCAGTGGAGAGGTACACTTTTGTTTGACTCTCTATTGTTGCCAGACGGAGATTTTCATATTCGAGAACATTTCTTTGACGCATTTTCATAGAGATTATTAGCCCCTTTTTTCAACAGTACTGGCTTCATGGTAGTATATAGAGTTTCTCCATTTGTTAAATCTTCTTGTGAGTTGTGCAGGAAGGCGCTGGTCGGTACTTGGACTTGCATGATATGTATAACCAGTACATCAACTCTAAATTTGGGGACAGGGTTGAATATTCTGCTTACCTTGATGTTTTTTCTCAACCACAGAAAATACCGCGTAAACTAAAGTTTTCGAGGTAAACATTTCATTGTTTTTTCTTCTACTTAGAAAGCCTCCATCCTTGTTTTCACCTGCAGCTGAATGCCTTTCCTTTTGTCGTGCTTTCTGTCCTTTTAGGCAATACAGGAAGTATATGGAAGCGCTGCTAGAGTACTTAATCCACTTTTACCAGCGAACCGAGCCGTTGCAAGATCTTGACAAAATACTTTCTAAGGTTTGAGAACCTCTTTTTCTTTATCATTTTATTGTGTTAAACTTGTTTGCTTTTAAGGAATCTCATGGGCGCTTTGGCCTAATGCTATAGTACATAACTGGTATGTTATACATGTTTAAGAGTTCTCTATTAGTTTCCCAAGTACTTCTGCGTAGAAGTTAGGATTTTCTTAGCTCTAGCAACTTGTTGCTTTGTCAGTGTTCCATCACCCTGAATGATTATATATGTTTTGGAAAGTAAACAGCCATAACTAGATGATGCTTGTATTGGAAATTAAGTGCATAGTTTGCGTCAACTGCAGAGATTTTATATCCTTGGTAGGTTATGAATCATATTATAGGCTGGCATTCTGGTAGTTCTAGTTCTTCAGTGCTGTGCATGTAGTTTAATATGTTGGTTTCTTGCAGGTTGAGACTGAGTTTGAAGAGCAATATGCAGATGGAAAAGTAGAAGGCTGGGAGAACCAAGGCCAGGAAAATGAACTTATTCCATCTCAGCATAGTGCCATAGATCTTGATTACTACACCACAGTCGAGGAACTTATAGATGTGGGACCTGAAAAGCTGAAAGAGGTAATGACCATTCTTCATGTTCATATATTCCCTGAAGCATAATTCCCCTAATTATGTCTTTTATGTCATTCAGGCGCTGGGTGCGTTAGGACTGAAAGTTGGTGGTACTCTGCAGCAGCGTGCTGAGAGACTTTTCCTGACAAAGGTTCGTACACTCGCTAAAATCTCCTAAAAACGCATTTTGTTTTCACTTTTCAGTTCGTCTTATGAGAGTGCGCATTTTCTACTTCTTATTAACAGTGCTGTTGTTTTTGCTGGGGTTCGGTAGGAACATTTAGTGCTATGATAGTTAGTTTGGTAGTTCAATTCAGTTCTTCATTAATATAAAAGTAGATTTTGTTGGCATAGTTCATGTCAATAGAGATAAAATTCTGGTTGAAGCTTGTGTTATTTACCTTGAGGTTATCTTATGCCTTAACTGATTCAATTTCTGTGCAGCATACGCCTTTGGAAAAGCTGGATAAGAAACATTTTGCTAAACCTCCAAACAATGGGAAACAAAACGGAGATGCCAAAGCAACGCAGGAGTCCGAAAGTGCTAAAGTGATTGCACTAACAGAGGCCAAAGTTAAGAAACTCTGCAGTTTACTTGATGAGGTTAGTTGATTGAAGTGCCTATTTACATTTTTTTTTCCTCTCCCAGTATATCTAGGTTTGCTTTTAACACTCTTGTTGTCGCCTTGTTATAGACAATCGAAAGGACGAAACAAAACGTTGTGAAGAAACAGGCCTTGACGTATGAAGAGATGGAGGAAGAACGCGAGGGTGAGGAAGCTCGTGCAGAATCAGAAAGTGATGACGAGGACGGTCAGATTTACAATCCCCTGAAGCTGCCAATGGGCTGGGATGGGAAGCCTATACCATACTGGCTCTACAAACTTCATGGCCTTAGCCAGGTATGTATGTAGTTAATGTATAGACCATCGATGTTAAAAGAAACAGAGACAAACTTAAAAATTGACAATCAAAATTTTGTTGTTGATCTCATGCAGGAGTTTAAATGCGAGATATGTGGGAACCATAGCTACTGGGGAAGAAGGGCTTTTGAGAGACACTTTAAAGAATGGCAACACCAACACGGAATGCGTTGCCTAGGAATCCCAAACACAAAGAACTTCAACGAAATTACTTCGATTGAGGTATATATATATTATCATCAAAGACTTTGTTGTGTAGCTTAAAGCAATAGTTTGGGGTCTCATTTGATTGATCTCTGTGATCGTTTGGTTTGTTTTCAGGAAGCGAAAGAGTTGTGGAAGAGGATACAAGAGAGACAGGGAGTGAACAAATGGAGACCAGAACTAGAAGAAGAATATGAAGATCGTGAAGGTAACATTTACAACAAGAAGACTTACTCTGATCTTCAACGTCAAGGTCTCATCTGATTGATTACATTCTCAGGGATTTTAGAGGCTCCTACTTAATGAAAATCTTCTCTCTCTCCTGACTATATCACTTTAAATCAAATCTACTTTTCTACTTTGTAAAATCAAATTATTCTCTGTTTTCATCAAGTATCGTCTCTGTTTTCATTTTTTCCCCTTAAAAACAGAATTTATTTTGAGATCAGCTCGACTTTGGTGGTGTTTTTTTTGATCAACTATAATTACAAACCAGGATGTGAAAATGGTTTTTGTATGGAACGATGGTACTAATAACGAAATGTTGAGCATACCACTTGGTAGAGGTGGGCATTTGGGTAATCGTAATTGGTTTGGTTCTGGTTCGCTTTTTCGGTTCCAGGATCTATATGGAACCGAATGATTTTCGGTTCGATTCGGATACTTCGAAGGAGAACCAGTTTGAAACCTAAAATTTTTCAGATTTGGTTCGGTTCCGGATATTTTACCCAAACTACCCGAAAATATCTAAAATTGTTTGAAAAAATATTTAAAATACCCGAAAAATAATTAAAAAAAAATCTATAAAAATTGAAATAATTCACCTAATTTAGTTATTTTTATCCGAACTAACCGAATTATCCGAAAAATAACAAAGAAAAAATTGTAAACTTTACCCGAACTACCCGAACATACCCAACCTAAAACCAAAATATCTATGGGTTAATTTATGTTTCGGGTATTTCGGATATCCGTTTGGTTCCGATTTTTCGTTTCCAGGCATATAGGATTCATTCGGGTATTTTGAAAAATCAGTTCGAGTTTAGTTCGGGTAATTTCGGTTCGGTTCCAGTTCGTATCTACGGTTCCGGGTATTTTTCCCACCCCTACCACTTGGATAACCAAAAAAAGATATATAATTAAAAATTTGATATATACAAAAAAAATCATTCATTAATTTTTCACCACTATTCTTTTAGTTTTGGATATTCAGATGATGGTGTGCTCACAAATTTTGAGACAAGAAGTATTGATTTCTTCTAATTACAAAATTATAATATTTTTATTTCTTTAAATCTTATTTTGTTTGATAATATTCATTTTCTCATGTTATTTGAAATAACAAAGTAATTACACTTGGGACACATCTATTTATCGCACGATGTATAATATATATTTTTTTAATAAATAAGCTATAACAAAACTTTTCTCTGAATTTTATAAGTTTATGCTTTATCAATAACATATTTTTTTTAACCTGAACATACAATCTCGCTTTGGAAAGGAAAATGAAATATACCTTTCTTGGCTTAATGGCTAAGATCAAGTGTAGTTTATACATATATTTTAATTAAAAAAGATAAATAGATGTAATGTTATGGGCTTTACCTTTTTTATCAGTCCAACGGCAACTTTGGGAGAGACGAGAGTAGTAAATAGTAATTTTCCGGTGCCAGCGCATTCCAACTTCGTACACTTATCTATCCACCGTTAGATCTAAAACCTAATCATCTAACGGCTACAAATGAAAGCCCCAAAAATATGACCGTTGGAATTGAACCGTTGGCTCCTCTTCATAAGAAAGCGCTCTCTTGCTTTCTTCATCATAATCTCAATTTCTCACAGACTCTTTACGAAGAGCAAAAGCAAAGACGAAGATCCAAGAAGAGTAAGAATCAGTAGGAGAACGATAATGGCGACGAGAGCAAACATGCCTGAACAAGTCAGAGGTTTGTTCTCCGCTTCGCGTCTTTTCTTTGGGTTTTCGTTGATATTTCCGTTCTTAATTTCTATGAATCGATTTGATTTTTTGTTCGGTGGTGTTTGATCTGAAACGATTTTCGTGTGAAATCTTTGCTTTTTTTTTGTCTTCGTCGATTTCAAATCTGGGTTTTTGTTTGATTTGATTCGTATTATTTGAGTATAACTCGTCTGCCCTAACTCGGTCTCGATTTGGGTATTCTTGTGATAACTCGTCGGCGATACAGATCCGATTTGAGTTTGAATTGTGAAGATAATCTAATTTAATCGTGTCGATGGGATTGTGGTGTGATTTCGTGTGAATTGAAGAACAGATCTTGATGGGTTTTGTTTTGGATTCTGTGAAACAGGTGTTCCCGTCGTGGAAGGTTTAAAGATGCAGAACAAAAATGGTGCTGTGAAGAATCGTCGTGCTCTCGGTGACATCGGAAACCTTGTTTCTGTTCCCGTCGTTCAAGGAGGAAAACCCCAACCTCCGATTAATCGGCCCATAACCCGAAGCTTCCGTGCTCAGCTATTAGCGAATGCCCAAATCGAGAGAAAACCAATCAATGGAGACAACAAGGGTCCGGTTCTTGTCCCAAAGAAACGACAACCTCTTGCTCCAAGAAACCCAGAAGCTCAAAGGGCGATTCAGAAGAAAAACCTAGTGATCAAGCAACAGCTTAAACCTGTTCAAGTGATTGAGACGAAGGTAGAGGAGAAGCAAAAGGAAGTAGCCGCAGTGTCACCTAAGAACAAGAAAGTGACATACTCATCGGTTCTCAGTGCTCGGAGCAAAGCTGCGTGTGGTATAACCAACAAACCAAAGATTCTTGATATCGATGAATCTGACAAAGATAACCATTTGGCTGCAGTGGAGTATGTTGATGATATGTACTCTTTCTATAAAGAAGTTGAGAAGGAGAGTCAGCCTCAGATGTATATGCACATTCAGACCGATATGAATGAGAAGATGAGAGCGATCTTGATAGATTGGTTGCTTGAAGTTCACATCAAGTTTGAGCTTAACCCTGAAACTCTCTACCTCACTGTGAACATCATTGATCGATTCCTCTCTGTGAAAGCTGTTCCTAAAAGAGAGTTACAGCTACTGGGAATCAGTGCCTTGCTTATCGCTTCCAAATACGAAGAAATCTGGCCACCTCAGGTACATATTTCTCTAACAAGTTGATATGAAAGAGTGATTGTGTTTTTGTATATGTTGCTGATTTGGTGTAATCTGTGGCAATGTGTAGGTAAACGATTTGGTGTATGTCACGGACAATGCTTACAACAGCAAACAGATTCTAGTGATGGAGAAAACCATCCTTGGAAACCTCGAGTGGTATTTGACAGTCCCAACTCAATACGTATTCCTTGTCCGCTTCATCAAAGCTTCGATGTCTGATCCAGAAGTGAGTGGATTTAATGCTTAAAAGTTTGTGTTTTTTTCTTCTTACAATTGTAGATTGGAAAGAGACTGATTTTGGTTTTTTGTTGTGTGATGTAGATGGACAATATGGTTCACTTTCTTGCTGAGTTAGGGATGATGCATTATGACACTTTGATGTTCTGTCCTTCCATGCTTGCTGCTTCAGCTGTTTACACTGCAAGATGCTCATTGAGCAAGTCTCCTGCTTGGACTGATACCTTGAAGTTACACACTGGCTACTCAGAATCTGAGATTATGTAAGAACAGAAAACACTCTTCCAAATATCATCATCTGTTTGGTTTGTGTTTACTTCATTGTAGAAGAAACTTATATGGTTTTGTTTGGTTGTTGTGTTATAGGGATTGCTCAAAGCTTCTAGCTTTTCTTCATTCGAGATGCGGAGAGAGTAGGTTACGTGCTGTGTACAAGAAGTACTCAAAGGCAGAGAATGGAGGTGTTGCTTTGGTTTCACCAGCCAAGTCTCTCTTGAGTGCTGCTGATTTGAAGAAGCCTGTTTCTGCTTAGTGACGATTTAGGTACAGAAGAAGGAGTGTTCTTTCATCAGATTTCTCTCTGATTCGACTCTTAAAACTCTATGTTTCTGCTTAGTGATGATTTAGACATAAAAAGATGTGTGTTTTCATCAGATCTCTCTCTGATTTCAAGTCTAGATTCTGACTTGTTATAAAACTCTTTATGTTTTGTGCTTTAAGGTTGTTAATGATTTCTTTTTCCAGTGTTGTTTTCTTTATCACTTGTTTGGTAACTTTCTGGTCTAGTCAACAAATCAACTGGCTAATTCGATATGCAAAACCAAAAACTTATCTTGCAAAAATGGTTAAATTGATTTCTACTTATAGATCCATAAAGCCGTAGATGTTTTGATTGTTTCATGTTGCAACTAACTTTAATTGAAATCACAATAAATGAAAAATCTAGTTAACAAACTAAATAGCATAGTTAAAATTACCAAATGTTAATTACATTTGCAAATATTCACTTGGAAAATCTATTTATTAAAATTAGCAAATGTTAATGCATGATTTTGTCTCAAAAATTAATTTTATTTTTATTTTTTTCCAATCTTAAAAGTCTTTCATCTTTGTGATCTCATTTAATAGATAAGGTTTAACTAAATTTCATCAGATAACATGTTTAAAAAATACGACAAAAAAAGATTTTAGTTAATCTGGTGAAGTAAAATTCGGTTTAAAGTTAAAAATCCTGATTAGTGTACCTCTCTCTCTTGAAAAGTTTCTTACTTGTGCACCGGAAAATTCAATAAAAAAACGTGAATTAATTACGAACCTGCCACTAGGAGAAATTTTGACTAAACCGGTTTTTCGATCTCACACGGGGTTGTTTGTTTGTCATGGAGAGCACGGAGCAGACGAGGAGCATCACCGGATCGATGCAGAGTCCTAGATCTCCGTCGTCGCAGCCGTATTTGTCAGTCTCCGTCACAGATCCTGTCAAATTAGGCAATGGCGTGCAATCTTACATCTCTTACCGAGTCATCACCAAGGTCTAGATCCTTCTTTTTCGTCTTCTTCAACCACCCTTGATTCGTAGCTTCTAGACTAGGGTTTCTATGTGAAAATCGGGTAATATCAAAGGAGGATTCGCTGATTTTGTTCTTGCGAAACTACCTATTGTATGTTGAACAGCTCGAATTTGAGGGTTTAGTTATGGGTTTCTGACGAATTATTGATTTTTTCCGGTAGACCAATTTTGCCGAGTATCAAGGACCCGAGAAGATTGTTATCAGAAGATACAGTGATTTCGTCTGGTTACGGGATCGGCTTTTTGAGAAATACAAAGGCATTTTCATTCCTCCTCTCCCAGAGAAGAGTGCTGTAGGTAAATTAGCTAGCTTTGCCCTTTTTGGCTTTCTAATTTGAATCACTTAGTCAATTTAGCATTCAGTATCTTTTCTATTGCTCCATGTCTAGTTGATCGCACTACGTGATTGAGTCGAAGATATGCAATCGTTGATATATACATCTCTATCTGTAAAGTTGATCGATGGTATTCAGAGATTATTGTATGTCAAGTTGTTAGTATCCTTGTTCAGTTGGCTTGGGTTACTTTTCAGTTAGAGGTTTCTGACTACCATCATGAATGTAGGTTTTTTCTCTTTGCACTCAACTTTTCAGAACTATATTCTGTTAGATCTTTAGTACAGTGGGATGAGTCTCTATATTGGGGATATGTTTATTAATACTCTTTTTTTTGGCAGAAAAATTCCGCTTTAGTGCCGAATTTATTGAAATGAGGCGAGCAGCATTGGATATATTTGTTAATCGGATAGCATTACATCCTGAGCTTCAGCAGAGTGAGGATCTTAGGACCTTTTTGCAAGCAGATGAAGAGGTAGGATATCTGGACTTTACATTTCTGGAGATCTTTTTTGGCTATTATACTTTCCTCCACATCATGTTTCCTTAAGAATGTTCACAAATTGCATTTATTGCCTCCCTGAGGGACTGCACTTTGCATTTTAGAAGCTTCTTGTCTTTGTTTGACAGTTTACTTTCTCTTCAGACAATGGACAGATTCAGGTTTCAGGAAACTGGTATATTCAAGAAGAAGCCTGCAGATCTAATGCAAATGTTTAGGGTAAGCATAATTTTTCCTGACCATGTAAAAACATTCTCAACATCATACAAGAACCAGTAGCAGATACATAATGGGATGCTACTAGGAAGTTTAATATGAATTTTAGTTTGTGGAGCCGCTGCTGGACATAATATAGCATTATTCTCTGGCAGAGATTAATGGTTAAAAAACCCAACAAGGTGTAACTTGGCATTTCTTGCCAATAATTCTTCACATTCTTAAAGTTATAATAACTATAAGAGTTGAGAGCTTCCATTATGGTCACTTTTCTATACCATGATTGGAAATCCATAACGCAAGATCAAGAAGACTTAAATGTGGAATTTATTATTGATTTCCTGCACTCTTTGCTCTGTGCTCTTTATTAACTTTGGGGTGCTCCTTTATCTTACTGTCATATCTGTACAATGGACAGGATGTACAATCAAAAGTTAGTGATGCTGTCCTCGGAAAGGAAAAACCTGTCGAAGAAACTACTCCTGAATATGAGAAGCTTAAACACTACATTTTTGAGCTCGAGAACCACTTAACTGAGGCTCAGAAGCATGCATATCGCCTCGTCAAGAGGCATAGAGGTAATAACAATATATCACTAGTCAGAATTCAATCTCTAAAACTTCTCTCATCAATTCCGTTTTTCCTTTCTCAATCGCATGGATGGATCTTCAAATTTGATTTTTTTTTTCTAACCTAATGGCAGAGTTGGGTCAGTCACTGTTGGATTTTGGCAAGGCTGTAAAACTTCTTGGGGCTTGTGAGGGTGAACCTACAGGAAAAGCATTTTCCGATCTTGGAACTAAATCCGAACTGTTATCAATTAAGCTCCAGAAAGAGGTACTAATTTTGTAAGGCTAAACTCTTTGCTAGGCATAAACCATCTTCTTTCATCTTTTTCCATTATAGTAAGATGATGTGTATATATTGCCACATTTGCATTTAAGTTATTCGGCTACTGCTGTTTGATGCTATTGTTGATATACCCTGCACTATTTGTAGGCTCAACAGGTCTTGATGAACTTCGAGGAACCCTTGAAGGACTATGTCCGTTATGTGCAATCGATTAAGGTGATTTCTCTAGCCTTTGCCTTTGGGATTTCATCTTCTTGCCTGGTCACGTTTTTGTCTGGACTTTAAACTCTACCTTTTTGTCTCCGTTTTTGTTTCTCCAGGCGACAATAGCAGAACGAGGCACTGCTTTCAGGCAACATTGTGAATTGGCAGAAACAACAAAGTTAAAGGAAATAAATCTGTATGGTGGCTTCTCTCCCGTATCTTTGTTCTGTCAATAAGATTTCCTTGGAACATTCTATAAATTCTCCTCTGTTATTGCAGTGACAAACTCATGCTCACACGTTCGGACAAAGTAGGAGAAGCTGAGATCGAATACAGAGAGGTAACAAGAACCCCAGCTTAATCTTAATGATTTCTCTTGACCATAGCTTTGTTTGGTGCTTTAAATCAACAATAATGCAGATAAAAGCAGAAAGCGAGGAAGCAACGCAAAGATTTGAGAGGATAGTGAAGAGAATGAAGGAGGAGATAGTGAGGTTCCAAGAACAGAAGACGGAAGAGATGGGAGTCGCGTTCCATCAGTTTGCCAAAGGACAAGCTCGCTTAGCAAACGGTATTGCTGATGCCTGGAGAGCTCTTCTTCCCAAACTCGAAGCTTCTTCTTCTGTTTAAATCAAACTTTTTGTGTGTGTGTTGGTTTCTAACAATTCTGGTCTTCTTGTCAACTTCAACTCTTTTAGTTAACTTCGCTCGTTTTCTTCCACTTGTAAAGATATATATGCATTCTTCATAAATCATCTAATTTTCCTAAGTAACTTATACCGTATGAAGAAACTTATAGATCTCAATCAAGTCATTTTTACGATTGAAATATACCTTCAACTAGTAATTGTAATTGTAATTGTAAATTGTCCATGTGGCAGTCGAAGTAGATAATGTTTCAGAATAAATTCTCCAGTGATCAAATTGAATAATGGGGACATTTCTTTTATCGGATTACAGTCTTAAATGAAATCATAAATGAGGAAATACGGGAAGCTGTTTTCTCAGTCAGAGCTCGCGATAAAGCCTGTTGCGATGATTGTATGACTGGAACGTTTTATCAACGTTACTGCCACATCTTCCCAAACTCGAAGCTTCTTCTTCTGTTTAACTCAAAACTTTTTGTGTGTGTGTTCCTTCATGAGAGGGTTGGTGTCTAGAGACAGTTTGGTTTCTAACAATTCTGGTGTTTTCTGTTTGTCAACTTCTGACTTTAGTTAAATTCGCTCGTTTCCTTTAAAAAATAAAAAAAAACGTTTCCTTCCACTTGTAAAGATATATATGCATTATTCATTTTATTTTTAATTTTAGATTAGAGCTTTCCCAAATAACTTACATTGTGTGTTGGAACTTTATAGGGTGTTTTCTATCCCAATTGAAACATTCGAAGCTGATCGAGCCTGAGTATTAGTAAATGAATGTAACAAGTATTTTTTTTTGTTTTCCATCTATACGTAGTATTAAAAACGAAGAGGATTACAAGGTGAAGTAGACTGTAACACATATGACATCAGAGATATCAATCCACAACAGGAAAAACGAAGCTCAACCGGGGAGCCTTGCATACGTTGAGATGATGCAGCTGCGGAGAGTTTTGTTCTCGGGTTTTGGGCCTGGGAGCGTTTCTTCTTCTTCTTTTAAAAAAAAAAAAAAAATTAACTAATAAAAGTTGATTGAAATCAAATCTAATAAATCCGTTGAAATCTGGGTTTAATTAGGTTTAGTAATGTTATTAGATGGTTAACATAAGTTTGGTAAACAGTAAACCGACGTATGTGGATTCTGAAGTTTCGAACTATTATTTCAGGGAGATTTATGTTTTGAACTTTTAATTCGGGAAAATTTATGTTTTGAACTTTATTTTCAAGGATATATATAAAGATGGTTTAGTTTGGCTGCATATGTAGTTATATGATAATTCAAGTAAATGTCGATCCGAAAAAATAAAATGTAAACTTTAAATATAAATAAAAAATAAATATGAAAATGAAATTCGGAGACCAGACAACAGCATTGACTAGCATCAAAAGGCAACGTCACTTGGTCCGCTGATTTTTCGGCTTGATCAACCCAAACTAAAAAGTAAAAACTAACCCAAGTCTCAGCTTCGCATCGATCCTGTAGATCTCGGACTTCAAATCCTCGTCCAGATTCCGCGGACCAAGCTCTGTCCGGCGAGTTTAGTTCCGACGACCGTCGTGTTCTTGTGTCGCTGGTATAACGGCGATCGAGACGTTGCCGAAGCCGAATCGCTGGTCGCCGTAGTAGCCTCTGACCTTGAGGTGGTCATAATAGAGACCGATCAGTCGATTAGGGTTTCGGATTGTGAAAATGAGGTCGAGATCAATATAGCTTAAGTATAGATTGGCAGGAGAAGTGAAATTTGAGACAAATCTATTATTGATTAGTATTCTTTATAAATAATCATTGAGAATCTCTTCACACATACGTGTTTATTACATTACATATATGTTATAGAATCCTACTAGTTACCTCTGGCAACATTAAAGTGGAACAGTAAGTAGATCACAATCAAACAAATTATACAAACAAAAATTATAACGGCGATTTTGACGATCCGGTTTGCACCATGCCCAATCTGACCACACTTCGTCATCTCGGAAAAATCTTCGATAAGTTTAGTTGAATATTTTTTAATGTAATCTTAGGTAATTGATCACCATCATGATATGCTTTATATATATGCCCACGAAGGCGTGCATCGATAGCTTTTATCTCCATAAAGTACACACAGGGCCCGGCATATTAAGTGTTTTTTTTTTTTGTTAATTGTTGATTTTTTGATTAAAAAAGAAAAATATTTAATACTCTCTTTGTATCATAATAGTTGATGTTTAAGAATTTTACACACAAATTAAGAAAACATTAAATTTTTCATTTTTTCTAAATTAAAATATCATTTATCATTCAATTAAATACAATTCAACCAATAGTAAATCAAACTGCAAAATACAAATAGTCATATCAAATAAAAATACATTTAATTTTATATTGAAAACTAAAAAAATCATCTAATTTAATACAAATTTTTTTTTTCTAAAACATCAAATAATATACGATAGAAAGAGAGTATTAATAACTAGGGGCAATAACGTGTAAAAACATGGCGTAAAAGGAAGACAAAGGTTAGAGAATGAGAGAAAGATGAATGAATCGTGTAACATGGCAAAACCATGTGTGAATATTATGGTAACTACGCACAGTGCCGTGCTCAAGGTTATAGCCTATAACCTATAGGGGCTTAAAGGCGATTTTTTAAAAATATCTTAAAAATCAAAACTAAAACATTTAATATACTATTCAAACTTCAAAGAGTTGAATATGGACATTCGTTCGGGCATTTTAAGTTTAAGATTTTTCGATTTTTTTAAAATATATTTCATTTAAAATCAAATTATAATTTAGTTCGGGTTTTTCAAATAAATGCAACAAAGGATCGGACCTGGGTTAGGCGACCTGTAACATATTCACTAAAACCATTCTGAGACACCATATTTTCGTTGTTAAGGGCCCCAAAAATTTAATATATTTTGGGGTCTGTGGCAAAAGCCTTTTTTGTTATACATATATAACGCACGTCCCTGACTAGTATATAACTGTCAAGATAATATTATCGCCTTCTAAATAACATTGCATATATTCGACTATCATCCAAAAGCCATACTTCATATAATAAAATTTATAAGTTAATACAATCAGAGAAATTAATTAAATCGTAAGCAATATTCATTTGAATATCCAGTGAAACGTTTGAAAAATTAATTAATCAAATAACCCAAAATATTTTTCTATAAAATTAAAATCTATGTTGAGTTTATGTAACAAATATAAATTTAACAATTGTTTTTTTTTTCAATTCGTAAATTGGAAAAACAAGTATATTGGATTTTTTTTGTTAATCACGAAACGTATTTTAGTGAAATCCGACAAAAAAAAAAAATCCACAATTTCAGTTTGTTCTTTATGTTCCTGGCCATCTTTTCAGTTGATTTGTTATTCTACTCTATACTATAAGTTGATTAATGTTTTTTAAAGAAAATGACATTAAAAATGAAGAATATTATAAAAATGCCATTACAGAGAAGGTGATTTCAATCAAATTCATTATAGGTTAAATAATCAATCGATTTCTAACTGATAAAATAGTCAACACATTAAAATACAATTTCATCTTCTCCTTTGCATATTTTATATTTTTCGATCTGGTACCAAACAAAAATTAGGGTTTGATAAAAAATTTGAGATTTTTTTTCCCAGTCACTATATTCAGCCGCATAACTCTGTTCTTCACCTCCATTTCGGCATTTCCATTGATTCAGTTGTTAACTTGTTATTATGATAATTAATAATAAAAAAAATACAGTTACAGTGCGCACTGTATTTAACTGTCAAGATAATATATATCCTCGCCTTTTAAATAGCGTTGCATATATTCGACTATCATCCAAAAGCCATACTTAAAATTTATAAGTTAACACAATCAAGAATTAATTAAATCATAAGCACTATTCATTTGCATATCCAATGAAATGTTTGAATAATAATACACTACAAAAAAGCGGCTTTTGACGTCACTTATATTTAACGTTAACGTCGGTAATAAATAGACGTAAAAGAAACAGCGTCGGTTATTAAACCGACTTATCAGGCACCGACGTAAAGTATTTTCACTTTGTTTCAGAGAACGACGTTAAGTTTCACGTCCAAACATTAACGTCGGTTTTCAAAATGTTAAAGACGGTTAAAATCTGACTTAAAGATCAAGTATAAAGTCGCTTTCAAAACCGACGCCATATAAAATTTTGAAATTTACCTTTTTTACTACAATTTTTTTTGTTAAATGCAATAGAATTGTAACAAAGATACTTGTTTCGAGTTGCTAAACAGAATGAAAAAAAAAAAAGCGTTGTAAAAAGAAAAGAGACATTGATCCTATATAAAACACAGCTTGTTTCATGAGAGCAAAATAATAGGAAGATCTGACTAACATTACAAACAAACAAAAAAACGACTGACAAATGTGGTAGATTGAAATTCTTGTTCTGGGTGTTATTGCTTTCATCTGCATGAGTTGAATCTGGTTTATGGGGATCTGAATGGTTTGATCCGAGCTGAAGCACTTATGAAGCACATATATATATATCCAATAACCCAAATTAAATATTTTTCTATAGGTTTTAAATTAAAATATATGATTGCTTTATTGATTTTACGTAACAAATATAAATTTAAAAATTGTTTGTTTTTGCAATTCGTAAATTGGAAAAAAGTATTGAAAAACAAATCTTAAAAAAAAACAGTATTGAACTTTTTTTGTTAATCACGAAACGTATTTTGGTGAAAATCACTCAACAAAATCCACAATTTCAGTTAGTTCTTTATGACTTTTTGTTCCCTTTTTCAGTTGATTTGTTTTTCAACTCTATACTACTCATTCCGTTTCATAGTATAAGTACTATTCCTTTCGTTTCAAGATGTTTTGGTTAAAAACTCGTATATTAAAGAATGATTTTTCTTCCAAAAAATATAATTTAATATATAAACAAAAATAAATTAGTCAATCATGAAAAAAGCTACGGAACTGGCTACACAATATTCAATAAAATTAAATTGAAGAATATTACAAAAGGTGATTTTAATCAATTTATTATAGGTAAAGTAGTCAATCGATTTCTAACTGATTTATTCACAAAAGATAAAAAAAAAAATTAGTCAAATATTTTCAAAATTTAATTTTCAACTTCTTTCAAAATTTTCATAAATAAATAAATAACGTAAATATGATTAAAAACGTGAATGTTGTAAATTAATTTTTCACTTCCGTATGCATTTTTTATTTGTGTATTTGCATTTTTTGTCGTGCATTGTCGTATGAATTTCATGATGCATGCATGCACTTAAAAAAAGTGCAAGTGAGTTTATAAATTTCGTAAATGAATACGTAGAAAAGGTCTTCCGAGTTGTCATGACTCATGACGTAGGCATCTATTGTCCGTAGTCCATACGTTAGTTAATATGGCGATCACTTTTTTCCTTAGACAACGTGAATAGTAATATAAAATTAACATTATTTAATTACAAACAAATGTTTAAAAAACTAGAAGCTGAATTGAGTTTGTGTAATTAGTATATATATATATATATATATACAATGGCCACCCAAAAAATACTTTTATCGAGGTCAAAAAATTAATAATATATTGTATATATTATATATAGTGTTTTTGACCGGAATATATAATTTAATATAGTTTGTATTAATGTTGTTGTCGTGTCATATCGTATTGACTTAATGACGAAAAACATTTATAGTAATTAACAATTTTTATATTTTTTATAATCAATAAAGAAAAAGTGGTATAATGTTTTAAAAATACCATGATGTTTTAAGAAAATATTAGAAAAAATAAGACATAAAAATAAAACAAAGGAGTCAAATAATGTATTGAACGTAATTTTTGTGGGGTCATTAAGTAGAAATGATCAATTATGCTTCTTGTTTTATCAATATTACCATGCATTAAAAAAATTTGACATATTTTAGGGGTGTCGAGTGACACCATTACCTTTTTAGTCTATCAATTATCAATTATGCTTCTTGTTTTATATATATATATATATATGAAAATAGTATATATAAAATCAACATTATTTACAAAATCCAACTAGAAATACATAACGTGTTTCGATCATTTTAGCGTTCAAGAAAATAGTAAAAGGCTTGTTTTATGCATTGTCCACTACCATTTTAAAAAGTAGGTAGTAAAGAAAAATATATTAATCTTTAAAAAACATTAATCTTATATAAATAAACAATTAGTATTTAGTACATCTAAAGTTAAAAGTGGTGGTTTTGAAAAAAAAGAATTTAGGTTAGTTTTTGAAAAGAGATCCATCTATTTGATAAAAATTCTTTATTCAATTTGGGTTAAATCAGTCTAATTTTTTGGGTTAAATGGACGACGCCTTCGTTTTCATTATTCAGAAGTACTATATTTATAAATAAACACATTATTTAAATTCTTATGAACATCCCAAAATGGAAACTTAGTAGTGGACATTACTTTTCAACGCTTTTTCACACTTCCAAGAATAAAAGATTCTAAAACCTAATTAAGGATCCGTTCCGTATGTTTTTTTTTTTTTCACTTTCAATTTGGTGCCTGCGTTTTGGTTGTAGAGGGAGCAACAGAGTAAGCATACATAGTCTGATTTTGATTAATGATGAATTTTGGTGTCTGATGCATGTAAACCGTCTATTAATTATAAATTATCGTGTAAAAATATATTTTTGACATTAAATTGGTGTAACGGTCATTCACGGTAAAGAGTGGTATTTACGATATCACGGATGGTAGTTTATGATATAACTCTTATAACTTTTATAAAATTGTCAAGAAACAAAGTATTGGAAACTATATAGAAGTCTTTCCAAATTGTTATGGATGTTATTAGTAAAAAAAAATTATTCTCATTTTGAGTGTTAAATTATGATAAAATATGTCTATATTAGATTTTATAATACTTTTTATATTCAAACATATAAACTTATAGATATTTTATATGTAAGCCAACTAAAATTTTTGAAATTAAAAAATAAATTAAATTAAATTGTGGTATCAATATTATTATTTTTATTTACAGTCACCTTTGACCAATTACACCTTTTTTTACAAAAATTACAAAACCTAAAAGCAAATCGACGGACTAAAAAGAAAACCCTTTATCAGAGTTTTGCTCTCTGTCTCTCTCTCTCTGTCTCTCTCTCTGTCTCTCTCTCTGTGACAAAAATCTTGGGACTTCCTCTTCTCCGGCGACGTTTCGGGACTTCCGGTAGCAGGTTCGATGTTTGTGATTTTCTTCAGTTTTTTTTTTTTTGGGGTGCAAATATTTTCTTCAGTTTAATTTATAGTTTACACACTCTCTCACTCGATCTTCCTCGTTCATCATCACTTCTCAGATTGCGTTAGCTCTTATTCTTCATCCTCACCAATCTGGGTTTGATGAGCGAGGAGAGTGAGAATAAAGCTTATCTCATTTGGGTAATTGCCATTTTCAGCTAGAGACTCATTTTCCTCTCGAGTTAATTATTCTTTGTTTTCCGGGAAAGTTTCTGCCTTTTCAATGTTTCCGTGAAAAACAAAAAAACTCAACTTTTTGGGCTTGTGAGATTCAAGATTGTGAACTTGAAAGATTTGAGATTTTTCTCTCTCTTAAATTTTAAGTGTTGAGGATGAGAGAGGAAGACTCCAATTGGTTCACTAAATGGGAAGAAGAGCTTCCATCACCGGAGGAGCTCAGGCCATTATCTCACTCACCCGCCGCTTCTATGGCTTATGACTTGGGCCGAGCACTATCTACTTTTTTCCTCTCAAGTATTAAAATATTTTTTTTCTCTAAAAAATCATATTATGTGTTTTTTTTGGTCGAAAATTATATTATGTTTATAAGATAAATTAAATAAATTAGAATTTATCATCTCTCGATCAAAACTCCATATATAATACCGGATTTATTTGCAGATATATTAAGAAAAGTTTACTCAAACAATCTTAGAAAGTTGTTTTTTTTTACTAAACTAATGCTAATCTTTCATTATTACTCAAACAACCTTCTGTACCCGTTTTACTCTTATTTCTTTTGAAGACAAAAAACGTATTTATGAAACTGCCATTACTGAATTTCCCAAAAAAAAATGAAAAGTCTATTTCTCTAGTGATGGTAGATTTATTTAATGATCAATAGACTTAATTCAAGTCCGTAGACTTAATTCAAGTCCGCAGACTTAATATTCAAATGGTAGACTTATTCTATAGACCTATTTTTATTTGGTGGTAGAGATGTTTGTGAGTGGTAGACTTATATTGTGAGTGGTAGAGTTAACGCCAACGGTGGTAGATTTGTTTTCGAGTGGTAGACTTAGTAGTTGAATAGTAGATTTATATCGTAGATTTATTATTGAGTGGTAGATTTATTTTGTTTGACGGTAGACTAAATATTTGTGGTAGACTTAAATTCATGGGAGGTAGACTTACAGTGTTTTGGATCGTAGACTTATTTATAGTCGTGGCAGATTTATAATATGTTGTAGACTTATTATTTACGCGGTAGAGTTATTCAATCTTTCGAGTTTACTAAAACAACCTTCAGTTGGTAGATTTATTAGCTACTACGGCGGTAGATTTAATATGGTAGACTTGTATGCTTACATACAATGATGGTAGACTTGTATGCTTACATACAATGATGGTAGATTTGTATACTAGCATACAATGATTGTAGACTTGTATGTTTATATACAATGATGGTAAACTTGTATTTAAATACAATGATTTTCTAACGCAAACGTCAGTCGCAAACGCAGTTCGATATACAAGTCTACTATCAATTAGAAAACAAGTCTACAACGATTTCAAAAGCAAACGCAAGCGTCAATCGCAAACGCATATCACAAACGCCAGTCGCAAACGCTGATTACAAATGCCAGTCGCATATGCCAATCGCATATGCCAATCGCAAACGCTAATTACAAACGCCAGTCGCAAACATTAATCGTCAATCGCAAACGCCATTTATAAATAGTGTTTGCTAAATTTTTTTTTTTTTTTGAAATGGCAATGACATTTTCTTTATTAAAAATAAAAAGGGGTTTAAAGGTCATTTACCAACTTTTGAGCAAATCCATTTTCTCCCAAAGTTGTTTTAGTAATTATGGGACTTTCCACAGTGGTTTGAGTAATTATCCCATATATTAATCCAAACCAAACCAAATTGTGTATTTTCAGACTGAACCAAACTTTAATTTCAATCTAACTCGGTGAACATCGTTCCAAACCGAATAACCCAAACTTCTTAAATTTCGAACTGAACCTTCATTGTCCACCCATATCTAAAACTATAGCCCTAATTCGCCTCATGCATAAGCGGTTTATGCCCAAACCCGATACACAAATTCTCGTAGGCCTGGGCGTTTGAACCAAAAACCCGAACCGAAATCAGCTTAAAAATACGTGATCCGAAACCGATCAGAAAATCTAAAATACCCGAACGGTTTCTGTATTTTCAAAGTGCGGGTACCCGAACTGAACCGGAACCGAATCGAGAACCGAACGGATACCCGAAATATCTGAAACATAAAATAACCTAAAGATATTTCGGTTATAGGTCGGATATGTTCGGTTAGTTCAGGTAAATTTTACAATTTTTTTTTGTTATTTTTTCGGTTAGTTCGGATAATTTCAGATAATTTCGGGGATATTCGGGTAATTACCTGAAAATTATCCGAAATTACCAAAAAGTATTCGAAATTACCTGAAAATACCCTAAATGATCCGAAATTATCCGAATTACCCGAAGAAACCGAAGCAAACTGAAACCCAAAAATTACCCAACTATTTCGGTTATTAGCCGGTTTTCAGTAAGCCTACCCGAACCGATCCGAAAACCAAAAAACCGAACCGAAACCGATCCGAAAATCTAAAATACCCGAACGGTTCCTAAATCTCTCTATACCCGACTACCCGAAAACCGAAAAACCGAACCGAAACCGACTGGAATACCCGAGCGCACTGGCCTAGATTCTCAACCCAAATTAAATTTTTAATCGTAGTTTTTCCTTCTGGTTTGGCGGACCAATTCTTAACACATGTTTAAACAAACCAAGTTTTAACAAGGCGGGCTTAAAAAAACCCACCACGACTTACCCACCACAACATTCTATTTCAGTCATCTTCAAAAATATATATCTTTTTTAAATAACTTCATGTATATATTTGTCGTTGACATTATAGTTTTTAACACGTTTTACTATATTAAAAAAAAACAGATCATGGATTCTATTGAGGAGGTGGTCTCCCATGTTTCGGAAGAAGAGATTGTGGTGGACATTCAGAGTCCACCACGGTGTCGGATATGTCTGGACGAAGGAGAGTTGATCAATCTTGGTTGTGCGTGCAAGGGTGAACTAACCTTTGCTCACCAAGAATGTGCCAAAAAGTGGTTTACGGTCAAAAACACCAAGTAAGTTTTTAAATATTTGAAATATTTTTTTAAACATTTAATAAATATGTAATTTTATTTAAAAATTAAATGTGGATATTTTTTCTTTCTCTTAATTACAGAGTTTGTGAAATATGCAAAAGTGTAGCCGCTAACGTGGAAGGCGACTTTGATTTTAAAGGTCTTTCACGACGATGTTTATTTTTTATTTATTTGATTGCGATTGTTTTATTTTGTTTAGTTTTATTTTTTGTCTTGTTTTATTTTCGTAAGGGAGTATTTTAGTTTTTTGTATTATATAAAATAATTATCCAATGTAAATCAATAGTTTGCAGTTATTGTTTCTTATATATTGACTCTTTTTTATCAAATTATATATAAAAAGTGATGATTAAAATTTGGCTGGAAGATTGTAAGGGATTATTGGTTTTATTATCTAGACGCAATATCTGGATGTAACTACTTATTCAATTTTTGTCAAAATAATAAAGTGCACCCGGATGCAAAAATTGAATGCCCAATAAAATGCATCCAAAACAATTATATATTTTGGATGCATTTGAAAGTAGAGTTTGGGTACACTGAGTGCGTAAAAAATTATCATAACTTCAAAATTCAAAAACACTCTCATTCACAATTATTATTTAAAAATCGTAAAAACTGCAAAATAATATTTTCTAGCAAAACCGTAAAATAATATTTTTGCGCTAAAATCATAAAATAGCATTTTCCACAAAAATTAAATAGTGTTTTCAGCCAACCCCTCCCCCCCCCCCTAGCGTTTTACCGCACAAACTAAAAAATAGCATTTTCCGCAATAGTCACAAAATAATGTTTTTCCGCCAAAAACTAGGTCTGGACATTTGGACATTCGGTTTGGGTTTGGATCGGATATTTCGGGTTTCATATATTTTGGTACTAGATATTGAGGGTACCGTTCATGTATTTTTGAATTGGTTCAAATTCAGTTCGATACCCTCTCGGTTCGAATCGGTTCGAATAATTGATTGGAAAAGTTCGATTCAATTACTTTTTAACCGAACATACTCGAAAGTACCCGAAAATATACAAAATATCCTAATATCCGAAAAAAACGAAAGAGTTAACCCACTATCCCAATATATCTAAAGTACCAGAAACTACTCGAAATACCTGAAAACATAAAAGACTTAACCCAAACTATTCGAATCTATCCAAACTACCCGAAATATCAAGAAAAACATAAAAAACTTGACCCAAACTACGCGTATCTACCCAAACTACCCGAAATACAGGGAACCGTTAGACCAATGTTATATAAAAAGGGATAAATATGTTTAGTTAGGTTCAAATATTTCGAATACAAGTTTAGTTCTCGTAATACCTGATCCGAACCGATACCCGAAGTATCTAAAGGCAAGATCCAATCGAGTATTTCAGAGGATTTGAAACCGATCCGAACCACCTTTTTGGGTTCGGTTCCGGTTTAGATCTTTGGATCCGGGTATTTTGTCTAGGCCTAGCCAAAAACGCAAAATATCATTTTCCGCTAAAACAATAAAATAATGTTGTCCGTCAAATCGCTAAACAACGTTTTTCCGTCAAAACCACAAAATATCGTTTTTCCTCAAAAATCACAAAACAACATTTCCTGTCAAATCCGCAAAACATCGTTTTCCTGCCAAAATCACAAAATATTGTTTTTCCGCCAAACCTGCAAAATAGATTTTTCCGCCAAAACTGCAAAACAATATTTTTCCGCTAAAACAGCAAAACAATATTTTTCCGCTAAAACCGTAAAAGAGTATTTTTCCGCAAAAATCACAAAATAGTTTTTTCGCAAAACCGCAAAATGGCATTTTTCCGTCAAAATCAAAATAGCGTTTTGCGCAAAAACCGCAAAATAGCATTTTCCGCAAAAAATAAAAAAATAGCGTTTTCTCGCAAAATCCGCAAATTTGCGTTTTCCCGTCAAAGTAAAAAAAAATATTATTTTCCGCAAAAATCTTAAAATAGTGTTTTTTCACCAAGACCATAAAATAGCGATTTTTCTGTCAAAATCGTAAAATAGCATTTCCGCCAGAACCGCAAAATAATATTTTTTCGCCAAAACCAAAAATAACATTTTCCGCAACAACAATAACTTATTTACCATCCTTCTGTTTCACTTTATATGATATTTAAGATTTTTGCACACATATTAATAAATCATTTACTTTTTTTAGTTTTACAAAATAAAACATGGTTTATTATCAATTCCAAAAAAATCAACCAATAATAAAATAATATACAAAATTTAAACAATCAAAATTAAAACAATATTTCCGCCAGAACCGCAAAATAATATTTTTTCGGCAAAACCAAAAATAACGTTTTTCGCAAAAACCGCAAAATAGCTATTTGTCTGGCAGGACCATCAATACGTATTTGGCTGGCCGAGTAGATTTGGCTAGCCGAGTAGATTTGGAGACAACTTGGCTTTGACATCTGCAAACATATAAAGCAACATTTACTCCTCTGACCTTTTACAAATCCCTACAAATTAAGAATTTTCAGATTCCGCAACAACAATAACTTATTTACCATCCTTCTGTTTCACTTTATATGATATTTAAGGTTTTTGCACACATATTTAATAAATCATTTACTTTTTTAGTTTTACAAAATAAAACATGGTCTATTATCAATTCCAAAAAAAATCAACCAATAATAAAATAATATACAAAATTTAAACAATCAAAATTAAAACAACAAAAACATAATTAATTTTGCATGGAAACTTGACTTTTACAAGCGTGCCACTCCATGTGGTCATTTTCATTTGTGCCACTTTTTAGAAACAAATTGTCTACTTTATCCCTGTAAAAAAAGCCATCAATCAAACTTTGTTTTCTCTCTCTCTGTCTCTCTCTCGCATATCAATCTCGATCTGGTTTTTGTTACAGATCTCTCTTTCTCTCTCTCTCGCATATTGATCTAGATCTAGATCGGATTTCGTCATTTTTTTTTGTTACAGATCTGGTTTTTTATTCTCGCAAATCTGGTTTTATTTGATTTTTGTTACTTATCAGAGTTTTTGATTCGATTTGGATTACAAATCTAGAGTTTTTTATTCGATTTAGGTTACAGATCTAAGATTTTTTATTCGATTTGGTTGAATGTAGTAATAAATCTGGGTTGTATTTGAGGTAAATTTTAATTTGTCAATTTGGGGTTGATTTCAATCTAGGTTAATTTTGTTGTTGAATGTTTTTTTTCTTCTACTTTTTTCTTTTAATTTTATCAAACGATGTTCTTCTTTTTGATTCTTATTTTTGTCTTACAGTTTTGTAATTAAAATATTTTGTAAGTTTTAAAACGTAATTAAAATATTTTATAACCTAATTTTGATGTTAGAATCTCTGTTAGATAGACATCTTCTAAAGCTGGAGACGATTGATTTCTGTAACTGCGTCAAACGCACCACCATATCAACAACAACTCTTTCTCGAATCTTCTCAGAGGAGATCGCGACGGAGTTCGGAGACGGCGAAATCGGAGACAGAGAGATCTGAGATCGGAGACAGAGAGATTTGAGAGGTAAGATCTGGAAAAATCAATACAAAAAGTTAGGTTAAAATGAGTCAAAAAGATAATCTGAAAATATGAAAAAAATATAGTGACACGCTTGTAATTTTTTTTAAATAGTAGCATTTTTGAAAAAAAAAAAAATTCGAGCTCCTTTTGATTTTGGCCCCTGGGAGATTGCACCTCTGTCTATCCCACTTGGGCCGGGCCTATTGGGCGTGGTTTACAATGATTGGTTGTAGCAAGTGATGTGTTATTTTTCAAAGCTCTGATTGGCTGATTATTTTAGCTGGATATTTGTAGGGAGAATTTTTGGAGTTTATCAATGTAAATCCTCAAATACAAAATTTTAACCAATCAAATTAACATATCATCTAACTCCAAATCTTCTTTTCAGATGATTTTTAAAGGAATATTTTCATATTTAAAATATATCTAGAACACAAATGAATTTTATTTATAAAAATATAGATATTATAATTAATAATTTGTGTCCTTTGATTTTCCGTTGTCTAGGTTTTGACCACTTCGGATCTAGATTGCAGATTGATTTTCTTGTGCTTAAGACAACTGCCAACTTAAAATTTTAAAACATGATTTTTTCAATAACAACATCAATTTAGAACATACTTTTATTTATATTATAACCAATTGTATTACATTTTTCTTTTTAAATAATTTAATTTCATATTATTTTAACCATTTGAAAAACCAGAAAGCTGGCTTAGGACGCTCGCTATATCCATGAATACCATCTTTTTCTGCAATCCATGTACAATTTCTACATCTCCAAAAATCTCTACCTGCTCTATAAATATCGAACACGCCTTTATTTATTTGTCCTTCGTTAAATCCACAAAAATAAAGTGTTGTATTCTGAAAATTCACGTGAAACTTCCAACCATATAATTCATCCTTTTTAAGAATATGAAAACCGAGATCATCATCTCTAGATTTACAATGTACTCCAAGGAAATAGTCATTATTATTTTGAATCGTGACCCTCGTAAGAGGACCACGAATTGGAAATGGTTCTCCATCTTGTTGTAGAGTTTTAGAACATATCAAAAATATTACCACTATGGAAATAGTAAACATTGAGCAAAAAATGGATATGAAATTTCTTTTAGATTTTATCATGATGATTTGTTAGTGATGATATTATTTTTCAATAATTCATAATTTATATAGAGTAAGATAACTTTTTAGAAATCTAATTTACATTCATTTACTTCAAATTACCTAAATTAGTCGTTAACAAAAAGAACTTAAATTAGTCAAAAATCACAAGGCATATTTGAGTGATTATTAAAAAAAATTCTCAAAAATAACCCAAAATCATATATATATATATATATAAAAGTTGTCGAACTTTCTTCCGAGAACATCACGTCATCATCTAGAGTATTACACGTGTTTTAACACTAATTATAACATAAATTCAATTAAGTTCGGATTTAATTATTAAAATAAGGGAGATTTGTTATGATACCCTAAAAAATATTTAAAAAGCTAAAATAACCCATCAAATTTTTAAAAAATTATCAAAAAACGTTATTTCTATATTATCCTTAAAAAACTATTTGTTTATTTTCTTTGTCACTTAAATATTAGAAATAATGATTTAAGGAAAATTAGTTAATTTTTTAAAAAACTCAATTTTATAAACTGTTTTATTTTTAAAAAACGTAAAGAAAATTTTTAAACATTTTTTCTTTTAAAAAAGTTTTTAAAGGAAAAAATTAAAAACCGTTAAAAATCATCAACAAATCACGTAAGTCTACCATGTTCGGCCAATTATTATCTCTGGTAGTATGAAACAGGGGTGGGACGATTCCGGAAATCATGGAATTTCAGGATATCCGGATCCGTCGGATCCGTGGCCAAAGTATCCGGATCCGTGGCGTCCTGATATCCGGACTTCGGATATCCGACAAAAAATCAAGATATCCGGATCCGAAAAAAAAAAAAAAAAAACTAAATTAAAATACTAAAAACTTTAAAAAAATTATAATTTAAAATTTTGAATAATATTTTTCTAAAATAAATATGATATATTAGAAAAAGAACTAAAATCAATTTTTATATATTTATATATATTAAAATAACTTAATATATGTTAAAAAAAATATGTTTTTAATATATTTAATGCGTCCGGATCCGGATCTGGATATCCGGACGTTGAAATTTTACTATCCGGATCCGGATCCTTTTTTCACGGATCCGAGATTTTAGTATCCTTATCCGGATCCGAGATTTTACTATCTTTATCCGGATCCGGACGCTTCGGATATCCTAATTTCCGGAGCCGATCTCGGATCGAATCTCAGATCCCGGATAATAATTCCACCCCTTAGTATGAAATATGAATATGTGCCAGAGGGAGAGGAGAAACGAGATCTGCGTGTGTGGAGAGATTTGTTTTTTTTTTTGTTTTTTTGGATATTTCATTGCATTAATTTAAGGATTTTCTGCAAAAAAAAACTTTCAAGTAGCTAGGGTTTGCGATTTTACCATCGAGGTCAATTAAATGCAGGTCAATCCATGAAATGATAGTCAACCGCAATATAACCCTCCACCGTATATATGTGTATAAGAACGTGTGTTTTTTTAACAGTTTTTAAAAATACATCGTTTTTGCTGATTTTTTCAGAGAATAAAATTGTAAATTAAGATTCAAACTCATGACCTGTTGCATTAATCTATACAAGCAAACCAACTATGACACTACCACTTATAACAAAACTACGAACACACACATATATATATATATATATATATATATACATAGAAGCGACATTTTTTCAAAAAAATCAATTCATTAATCTGAAGCAAATACGAGGTCAAAAATATATTTGACATACCGTCGGAAAGGTTTCGATAAGATCAATTCGAATCTGGTATCGGTTTTTCCATTACCGGTTTAAAAATTACCGAACCAGCCAGAATTGCAATCGGTTTAAAATTGAAACATGTTAAAATCAAACAAAGATTCCAGTAGCTTGCTCGCCTTGGTCTCAAAACTCCAGAACCGGTTTTAGATATTAAAGAACCGGTTTGAAACATTTCCGATTTGGTTAGATAATTTTGAGATTGGAAAACTTCTCAATCAAATTCCGATCGACTCCGTCCTCTGATTAACGAGGGGTCAACGGTTTTAGATTAGTGAGATAAACGAAGCTCTAACAAAATAATTAAATTTTACTAATTCACTACAAAACGAAAATCACCATTAAAGCTTAAACTTCACTTCCATAGAAAAAATGAGAAAGGGTGAAGAATGAGAGAGAATGTGGTGGCATTGAAGAGTTATTTGAATCTCTGAGAATTTTAATTCATAAATAAAAAGTTAAAAAGAAGAATGTGCCATTGAAGAGTTGTTTGAGTTTTGAAGAAATGTCGCTTCTATATATATATATATATATATATACATATATGTGTTCATAGTTTTATCATAAGTGGCAGTGTCATAGTTGGTTTTCTTGTAGCGATTAATGCAATATATCATGAGTTCAAATCTCAATCTTATAATTTTATTCTCTGAAAAATCAGCCAAACCGATGTAGTTTTAAAAACTGTTAAAAAAATACACGCTCTTATACACATATATACGATGGAGGGTTATATTACGGGTTGACTATCATTTCGTAGATTGACCTGCGTTTAATTGACTTCGAGGGTAAAATCGCAAACCCTAGCCACTTAGAGGGTTTTTTTTTTTACCCAAAACCCTTAATTTAAATGTGGCATATTGGCCAATGTTTTACAAAAGCCCACATTAGTAGAGAAGCCCATAGATAAAATATAATTGAACCCAATGAAAGTAAGAAGCCTACTTGTTTTGGTAGTAGAGGATGATCGTAATTTTAGAAGCCCATAGAGAGCAGAGGCCACGTCGTCGAGGAGAACGAAAGGTTGAAAGTTGATTATGTGAAGGAGAACAACGCCGATCAGTCAACATACATCGATCCACTGATCCACTGATCCACTGATTCCATTCTCCATTCCAAAAAGAAGAATGGAATGTTAATTACATCATTTAACCCATATATTAACGATAATTTACTTATAAATGCTAAACTCGGATTTGGCATTCTCTCTCTCACAAGCTTCTAGCTAGCGATTTTTCTACCACATTTGAGGACCTGATCACGCTGCTCCACAATGAGCATTATGGTCGACTGAAAAAGTTCCTATATGCTTTCCAGCCTCCAGGCAACAATCTACCATATTTGGCATGAGAGAAATAGTAGGCGATATGGCGACTCGCCTACTTCACCCCTCAGAATCATCAAACTCGTGGACAAAAACGTGTGTAATAGGCTCACCTCAATACGTATCCTTGGAGCCTACTCATATGACGAGGGGATTTCCATGTGGTTCGACAATCAACCCCCTTGAAGCACCACCATTCACCAAAACCTTCTGATCTTAAAATATTTCAAGCTTCGTGTAATATAATTAATTTCTCAACTCCATGGTTACAAGCATTGTAAAACTGTTTTTGGGTTTAAATAAATTTTACATTCAAAAAAAAAAAAAAAAAAAAATTTTGACAAAGAGAATATATGATATTTAGTGATCTAGAGTTAAAATTGTGTGTTAAGTTTCGATCTTGAAAGAATTTTTATAGAAAAAGAAAACAAATCCCGAAAAGTGTGAAATGATATATTTGAAGTTTCAACCGACCAAACACCGTTTTCAATTATCGATTCAGAGTCAAACGAAGTATACTAAAAAAAATGAAGCAACACATCAACAATAAATGTAGCTTCTGTCTTAAAGTTGATTCATGTTGTGTTCGATTTCTATTTTACGAGGAGTAATGGTATTGGTTTTCTAAATCTATTTTCCTAATATTTGATACACGACATTGTAGTTGAAATTACCATTATAATGAAATCGTTTATTTATGCAAACGAATATGAAAGGATTTAAAAACTTAAGCCTTAAGTCTTGAGACAACGTCTAAATAAAATCGGAGCATATATTAGATTTGCATGGCATATATAGATTCACATAGGATATTCGTTGCAAACAGTGGGAATGGTAATACAAGTCATTAATGGTTACTGTAACTTTACATTAACAAATGCATATGAATATGATAAGTTTACACTAACAAATCCATATGAAAATGATTCTTATTTCTTGATTCGATTTTTGTTAAAAACAATTCTTTTTACAAACTTTTTTTTGTTGAATCACATTTTAAGGATAATCTTGGTTTAAATTGTTTAATTTAACATATTAATTTAAAATTAACCAAATCTCTTTTTGTAATTGATTAAAATAATTAACCTGAAGATTATTATGTCCGTGCCCACATGCACTAATTAGATCTAGATTGAAGATTAATTTCTGTTTTATTCCATCTGCTTTGAGGTTGGATGGCTCTGTTCTTCTATGACTCTATCTCTGTTTGTTTTAAGTTGGCAATAAAACTCCAGTGCTAAAAAAAAAAAAAAAGACAACCGCAAAATTAAAAACTAAAAAAAAAAAGATCAGGTTTTTTAGAACATACTTTTATTTATATTTTAACCAATTGTATTACATTAATTTTCTTCTTAAATAATTTAATTTCATATTACTTTAACCACTTAAAAAACACGGAAGCTGGCTTAGGAATCTTGCTATATCCATGAACACCATCTTTTTTTGCTATCCATGTACAATTTATACATCTCCAAAAATCCCTACCCGCTCTGTAAATGTCGAACACGCCTTTTTTTGTTTGTCCGTCACTAAATCCACAGAAATAAAGTATTGTATTTTGAAAATTTACGTGAAACTTCCAACCATATAATTCACCATTTTTAAAAATATGACCGAAATCATCATCTCTAAATTTATAATCTACTCCGAGAAAATAGTCATTTTTATTTTGAAGCGTGATCCTCGTAAAAAGACCACGAATTGGAAATGATTCTCCATTTTGCTGAAAATTTCAGAACATATCAAAGATATTATCATTATGAAAATAGTAAACATTGAGCAAAAAATGGATATGATATTTCTTTTAGATGAATTCATCATAATGATTTGTTAGTGATGATATTATCTTTTCAATAATTCATAATTCATATAGAGTAAGATAACTTTTTAGAAATATAATTTATATTCATTTACTTTGAATTACCTAAATTAGTCATTGACAAAAAAAAAACTTAAATTAGTCAAAAACAACAAAACATATTTGAGTGATTATAAAAAAAAAAAAATTGCTCAAAAATAATCCAAAATCATAAATATGAAAGTTGTCCAACTCTTTTCTGATTAGAGGGTTAACACCAAAATCATGACATCATCTAGAGGGTTGACACGTGTTCTAACACTAATTATAAACATAGATCGATTCAATTAAATTAAATTCGATTTTTTTTTTTTAAAGGAAGATTTGCTACAATATTTTAGAAAATATTTAAAAAACTAAAATAACACACCAAGTTTTTAAATATTTTCAAAAAATTTACAAAAGTTTTTATACTCACTTTAAAAATAAATTATTAAAAAGAAAATAAAACGTGAAGAAATTTTTTAAACGGTTTTCTTATAAAGAAAAAATTTAAAGCTTTTAAAAACCATCAACAATCACGTAAATTTATTATCTCTAGTAGTATGAATATGTGACATAGGGAGAGGAGAAACGAGATCAGTGTGGAGAGATAGGATTTGTTTGGGCTTATTGATGTTAGATGTTTGGTGTGGAGAGGCTGAAGTCTTAATCTCATCGTAGGAAGATGGCGGCACAGTATTAAGAAAGAATATTACTTTCACTCTTTTCAGCATTTGAGCATCAACGATATGGTTAATCATGTTTACAGACATTAATTCATGAGACTTGCATACAAAAACCAGCATATAAAAAGCTGTCCAAAGCAGCCAAGCCCATTAGCCACTGCCAAAACAACTCATCTTCGGTTGTCCGGATCCGAATTTTGCGATCGGGTCGACACAACTCCGACCAACCCATGTAACAGTCCTATAAAGACTCTTGCACTCCATCAAACCTTGGCATATATACTATAATTCTACCAAAATTTTTCTTTATCCCGTCAAATCTCTTATGAATAAGATCTCTTGCTGCAACTTAATCTACAAGGTTCTTTATGGGTTGCTTGGATAAGATCTCACTTCCTACGTCGTCATGGGTCCTTCTGGGATGCTCGTGACACAAACAAGGGCTCTTGGGTTTGGAGGAAACTGTTGAAACTACGGCCACTAGTAGCAGAGTTCTTGCGTATGGAAGTAAGAAACGGAGAAGCGACGTTTTTCTGGTCGGATCATTGGCTAGCTCGAGGAAGACTCATCGACATCTTGGGTGAAACGTCAATAAGACAAAATTGATGTTAGACGTTATGCTACAGTTTCTGAGGCATCTACGGACAATACGGCGAGGAAGAAATTTACGCATTCGTCAAGTGGTGGATCAAATTCTTGCTCAGCCTGTCCCGAACCCAGAAGCAGGGACTGATGCTTGTCTTTAGCGCTATGCACCATCAGATTTCAGGTCCGATTTCTCATCTAATAACACATGGAATCAGATTCGTTGTCACAAAATAAAACAACGTTGGAGTCGATTGATATGGTTCTCTCAAAATATACCAAGATTTGCGTTTATCAGTTGGCTGGCAATAAAGAATAGGCTCTCAACAGGGGGTCGCACAAGAGGTTGGGGTTTGGTACAGCATTGTCGTTTGTGTGGTGAACCTAATGAAACTCGTGACCACTTGTTCTTCGCATGTCCTTACTCGTTCATGGTATGGCTGGATGTAGTGGGTAGCTTGCTTGAGGTTCCTCCTACTCCTGATTGGAATGACACCTTGGAGCACATCATCACACACTCCTTCGACAAGGATAAATACATACTCGTTCGTTTAGTGCTACAATCGACCATATACCACTTATGGAAGGAGCGAAATGAGCGGAAGCATAAAGGTACACAACAAACAACGACTTCTCTAGTGCGGGTAATTGACAAAACAATACGGAACCGAGTTTCATCCTTGCGTCAAGGGGGTGAGCCAAGATACGAGCTACTCCTTCAAAAATGGTTCCAAACAAGAACCTATCTTTAAAGCCTTAGTTTTCTAAGTCTTCTATGTTTTCAGTTTTGGAATTTTCCATAATGTGTTTTGTTGTCAGAATCATAACGACAGTCATAATCATTGTATAAAACATTTTCTTTTTGTTGATTAATAAATTTAACATTTCAAAAAAAAAAAAAAAAAAAATCTCTTATGAATTTGTCATAAATCTGCCAAAATTATGTTAGATTTTAACTAAATACTTCACAGTCTTCTAGATATTGTATATATTTAAACATGGCATGGGCATTTTCGTAACTAAAAGTAGGGGTTTTTAAAAGCTTTTGATGGTATCTCATAATATATTTTTGAAGTTTTTATTTATAATTTATTATACAAAGAAAATTTAAATAATTAAAAAGCCGTGGCAAATTTAGAATTAGTAATTCTGAGAAGGGTAAAATTGAAAACTGTAATAAATTTGGAGAAAAATATCTTAGAAACTATTTTTGCTATTTCTATTATTTATGGATTATTTAAACAACTTTTATTTTTTGTAATTACTAAGATATGTCTAGAGATTTTATGACTAATTTAGGTCATTCGATGTAAATTAATATAATTGTATATTCTCTATATATTGATATTACTCTGTAAAAAATACGAATTATAAAAAACAATATCATCACTAAACAACAGTCATGATAGATTTATCTAAAAAAAATCTCAAATCCATTTTCTGCTCAATGTTCACTGTCTCCATAGTCGTGATATCTTTGATTTGTTGTGAAACTCTTCAACAAGATCAAATAATTCCAGTGATAAGTCCTCGCGTAAGGATCACAATTCAAAATGATAACGACTATCTTCTTGGAATACATTGTAAATCTAGAGATGATGATCTTGGTTTTCACATTCTTGCTAAAGGTCAATCAATTGGCTGGAAGTTTCGCGTGAATTATCCTAATACAACACTCTATTTTTGTGGATTTAGCCAAGGTCAAGTAAATAAAGGTGTGTTCGAAATTTACAGAGCGACAAGGGATATCTGGAGATGTAGAAATTGTACATGGAATGCAGAAAAAGATGGTCTTCATGGATATAGTGAGATTGTTAAGCGGGGTTCTATATTTTATAAGTGGTTAAAATAGTATGAAATCGAGTTATTTAAGAAGAAAGTAAGATGTAATGCAATTGATCAAAATACTAATAAAAGTGTATCCTAAGAAGATAATTTTGTTTTGTAAGTGATAACTTTTATTATATACTCGCTTATGGAACACTAGTGCAAAGGTCAATGTATCATTTTAAATGAATTTTCCTAGTTGACAAGATAACAGAGGATCATTTGTTCATGTTAGTCACATCAAACCAAACCAAAAGAAAAAAAAGCTAACAATAAGGAATTTCAGTGGTGGAATCAGATTATGAATAAGCAAAATTTGGATCACACCACTTAATTCAGAGCTACTTATCTCAAGTTTGATCACTTATCTGCCAATCATTTAACGATTAAACCACCGTTCCACAACCGATCAAAATAGATTGATATTGATTACCATTGTATACAAGTAAATGTGGCGTTTTGAACAAATGGTAACCACTTCAAAACCAATACGTTACTCCCAAATCTAATTCACTTATTTCCCAATACAAAGAATCACCAGTGTTTATTTTTATCATTCCTTTTCTAAAAAATGGAACATGAGGACATCTAAAATGAGCGAAGTGTACCTTCTCAATTCTTGTAATTTCTTTTGAAATCAACTCTCAGTTTATTGGAAAAAGAACACCGAATCATTTTAATTGATTTTCCAAATTAACAACATAATTACAAAGGATCATTTGTTCATATTAGTCAGATAAAACCAAACCAAAAGAAAATAAAGCACCCTATTAAGGATTGGTATAAAGGCGTGTGGTTCTCTAAAGCCACGCCTAAATACTCGTTTCTCTTATGGTTGGCAATAAACAATCGGTTGTCAACGGGTGATAGAGTAAGGCAATGGAATGGTGGAGCTCCAACCTCTTACATTCTCTGTCAAGACCCACACGAAACAAGGAACCATCTGTTTTTTCAATGCTGCATCACGGCGGAAATATGGTCGGCTCTCACCATCAAACTACTTAACAACAATTACACAATAGTTTGGGACGACATCGTCGCACTCCTCTCCGACGATTCAAATGACTACATCACCAAGTTTATATTGCGCTACGTCTTCCAAACTGCAGTATCTTCTATATGGCGAGAGAGGAATGCTCGTAGACATGGAGAAGTGACTGTTCCTACGTCTCTTTTAATTAAACAAATCGACACGCAAGTTAGACCCGTTTGGCTTCTCTCCGTGGCAACGAGAGATATGAAAACGGATTGGTGATTTGGTTTGGTACCCGTTAACAATCGGGACTACCAATCTTTCTACTCTTTCAATGATTTTTATGAATTAAGTACGATGAAAACTCGATAAAAGTCGCATGTACTGTAAAAACGGTTTTCTTTTTTGGGTTTGAATAAATTTAACATTCTATTCAAAAAAAAAAAAAAAAATAAAGCAAACATTTCCAAATTTTCAACAGATGAAAAAGAAGCAAAATTTACAAACAAATGAAGTTAAAGTTATATATATATCATTATATATTAAAGCAAGAAAACATATGTGCACTTTCAAGATTCGTACTTACATTTCTCTTCAATAGAACTTCTGCACTACTAACCACTAGACTAGCGCTGTTTTTCAGTAATAAAATCACCCTTATAATACTTATTATATTTTGAGGGTTAAGTGAGTTTAGAAATGAAATGTACATAATCAATGTGACAATCACTACGAATTCAATGACCCTGCATATAATATTTTATTTTGTTGATAATGCCTTCTTGGTGTTTTCTTTTTCAATAAATGATAACTTTGAACAAGTCTTACCTCTAGCTCATTTATTTATTTATATATTGCAATAATTCCATGTTTCCATTTTCATTCTGGCTATTTTGTGTTGGGACTCTTATTATCTTGGCATACGTTTTATTTTTCAGATGTTGAAACAACTAGATATTACTGGAATATATTATATATAATATATAAAAATAAAAATTATATACAAAAAACCAACTAGAAATACATAATGTGTATCGATCAATTTAGCGTTTAGGAAAATAGTAAAAGGCTTCTTGTTGATCTCTCTATTTTTTGTTTTCTCTCTCTAGAGCATTTTCTTTTCTCAGCGAGCTATGCTTTTCCGAGACCGCCATTGAAGGTCGTTCGGAAATTCATAATCCGATATTCTATAGCGTTTCATCTGTCACACAATTTTTGTTTTTTGTTTACCCGTTAACCTTAACTTACCTCATTCAATATATCCAAGAAAGTGGAGGATCGGATCCTCAAGACACTACGAAAAATACGACAGTTAACGACGTTTAAAATAGGACTTAACGTCGGTTAACAAGTGACTCAAATATATACGCGTCGGTTTGCAAACCGACTTAACATCCTCTGACGCTAAATATTTTAACGTCATTAAAGAAAATGACGTGTAGTTTTACGTCAAAAATCTTGCGACGGTTCCACATGCATGTTTTGAGTCATTTCAACAACCGACGCAATTCCATTTTTTCGGTAAAAATATATTTTTGTATATTATTTATTAAATCGTAATAAATTATAATTAAACTAAGAATGAAAAATAATCCATATATAAATATCAGAATAATCCATATCCAAGATTTTGCAATTTTTCAATAATTCGACGTTTTTTTGTTAAAACAATTTTTTTTTGTTTTCGCTTTTTCGGCCAAAAACATGGAATCACTTTTTTGTGAAAAACACAGAATCTAAACCCAAAAATACACGAAAAGGCAAACCGACTGTTATTTTGACCCAAAAAAATACACGAATACACACAAAAAATATTACTCTCCTTAGACTTGATGTATTGCGTTTTTACGCACTCTAACATATGTTTTTAACGGGTTTTCGAGTCGTTTCTATGGTTTTAGTGTCATTTCAGGGCCAGAACATGTTTGGATGAGAAAAGAGGCATAAGGAGTAAGGATTAGAGCAAAGCGGCGGAAAAAGACTCAGATCGATCGATCCACATATGGATCGATCGATCCAACACTCCAGCCAAAACATCGTATACATTTAGGATCGACCTGATGAGACCAGATCGATCGATCTAGCTTGGATCGATCGATCCAAGTCTAGATCGATCGATCCAAGATACCCGGACCTTTTGGATCGACATGAGAAGCTCAGATCGATCGTGCCAACATCAGATCGATCGATCCAATAATGGATCGATCGATCCCATCTATTTTTCGACGAAAAAAAGGAAATTTTTAATTTCCTATTTTCAGAGGGTTTTGCCGTTTTTCTCTCCAACGTTTTGACTTAGATATATATTCGAGTCTGAGCCAATGTTTAGGCTAAGTTTTTTTATACTCTTTCATACTTTGAGATTTTTAGTTTTCTGAAATTCTGTAAGCCGTGGGAGACGAATCTCTGACTCTTCAATCGTTGAGAAGATTTCTGAACCCTATTTTATTTTATCATGAGTTTTTCTTCTTCTTCGATTGCTTTTATTCTTTCCATGTCTGAGTAGATCCTTAGTTGAGTTTAGGGCTTTCAACGGAGTTTATGAATCATTGAATCAGACATAGATAGGGATTATTATCGTCTTCACCTATTGTCATTCTTATTGCTTAGATTAAATTGATCACTTAATCTCTGATTTAGGGTTTAATCTATTCATCAAAAGTGCTATAGATTGCTTGATAAAACATAGGTGAGCAAATTGTCCTTAACCAATGAAAGCTGATGTTAAGGCAATTTGTGAACATATCAAACCTGTTCGTTAATGCTTGTTTAGAATTTTAAGATCAAACGACAGTTTAGATTCTTAGGTTGCTAAATAAAGTAGTTGAGACCACGAAAGTGGATTGATTATACATTCTTGTTTGAGTTGATACCGCGCTCTATCGTTCCCTGAATAATTGTCTGGTTCATGATCTCTGAATTTCTGCGAAATGCCCTAGACTTAACGCTTGTTTTAATAGATTTCACATCGTTTAAATTGCTATTTACATTCGTCATTGAAATCAATATCATTTTTACCATCTTAGCTTAATTTCGTTCAAAAGAATTCGTAGTGTTTCACTTGGTTCTCGTGGATTCGATCCCTAATTACTACTACGTTTGTTGTGCACTTGCAGTGATATTTAGGGTTAAAACTCATTGTATCAAGACTCCACCTCAAATATCTGACCAAATTTCCGATTCTGCTCAGCCTTCGTCCTCGGAAAAAATCTCTATAACAAACTTTTGTTATTTTGTAAAATGCTTGTTAAACGTAAACCGACTGTTAATAAGCTTTATGCCCATGGAGGCGTGAATCGATAACTTTATCTCCATAAAATACACACAGGGCCGGCATATTAAGCGTTTTAGTTTTTTGGTTAAATGTTAACTTTTTGATTAACAAAAAAAAAACGACACCTTTAAGTCTACAAAAAGCTCAAACCTGTTTTGATTGAGTTTTTGTGAAATTTGAAACTTTACCTGAAAATGTTGTTATTAGAAAGTGCTTATGTGTGATTTTCTGTAGGTCTAAATGCCACAAGAACTTTAAGATGAAAAGGAACATGAGCAAAGTAAAATGGCCACTAAGAAGATTGATAAGATCAGAGGCACAAGAAATGAGGCACAAGAAATGGCACCATCACGCTTGTCATATTTAAAAAGCAGCCATGTATATAAGAACGAAGAAATTCAAAATATAATTCTTGGCCTTGGTCTTGGAGTGAAGGTGATATATCTTTTTTCATATCTTATTTGTTCCTTTTCTTTCTTTTCAGTAATTTTGGCAAACTCAACGTGACTATAATCTATTGACCGTTGTTCCCGTTGTCTTGTAAGTTCTTACCAAACTGAACTCATTAGTTATTTTTTTAGAGCTATGCCATATATATGCATTTGTAGAGTAGAGGAGGAATCCATTACCATAAACTGCAATAAATTCTTATTTTCACCTTCATTAGTGTTAGAATCAAAATTAACACATCATTAAGTTATTTGTTTAGATTTCTTTATTACACATCCTTGAGAATATGAGAGAAGCCACTAGTTACCTCTGGCAACATTAAAGTGGAACAACAAGTAGATCACAATCACACAACAAATCACACTAATTACAACTATAACCACGATTTTGACGATCCGGTTTGCATCATGCCAATCTGACCACACTTGGTCATCTCGGAATTTTTTTTGAAAAGTTTAGTTGATTTTTTTTCTTATGTAATCTTATTAGGTAATCACTAGAAGAATCTGGAGAGAGATGTTCTGCAAGTGAGATAGTTGAATCGAAAGCACAAATCTATCAGTCTTGGATTTTTTTACACGCTTTAACCACAGAAGCCATCTAAAAACCAAGCTCTAATATGGGTTCAGTCATCTGGAACAAACACAATGATCAATCACTAACGGTCAAGTCTTGTTCATATGTAATAATCAGAGCTTGTTCCATCACCTAAAAATCGATTTTGCTATTAAAAATTCTCTTTTTTTCTCTCTTCACATTCATAAGCCAATCGAACATAGAAGGCGATTGTGTTCATACCTTCTTAAGGTACTGAAAATAAGAGATATTTTCTACAACTAGTTAATCTGAGAAGAATCATGAATTCAGAATGAGAGTTTCATTATAAAATCAAAAAATCCAGAGATAAAAGAAGAAGATTTAGGTTCTATGGAGTTAACTAATATCATATGAGCAGCGGAGAAGCTTCGACTGATTAGAAATCGCCGGAGAACTTAGCAGAATCTGGTCCGTTTTTCTGATGCCGGTATCAAGGAAGAAGCTTCTTGTATTCAGATTGTCTCTGGGCCCATGTCTGAAATCAAGCTAATATGTTATGACAAGAAACTATACACTTTACGAAACAGGAAGTTGTTCCCGTTGCCTTGTAAATTCTTACCAAACTAAGTTCATTAGTTACTTTTTTAGAACTATGCTATATATATGTCTTTGTAGAGTAGAGGAGGATTCTATTAACATAAACTCATTAGTTACTTTTTTAGAGCTATGCTATATATATGCTTAATCTTTTTGTCTAGAATCAAAATGAATTAAAAGAATTTTAGTTGATTACATTCCAACGAGTCAAAATCAGTTCATCTTCTAGTCAAATCTATTCAGCTTCTTTTAAAGGCAAAATTGGCGGCCCTGGATATACAAGAGAAAAAGAGATTACAACGAGACGAAAATCCCCAGGTTTCGACAACTTCATCTCCACTTGGTTCAATTTTATCCAAAGATAACTCTAGGATAGAAGCTTCACATGAGTTTTATTATCTATTCTCTTTAATTCTATGTATGTTTTGTATTCCTTAATAGTTTTTTTCTTTTTCTTTACCAAGTGTAAAATTCCAAATGATGTCCCTTTTGGGGGAGAAAATATGGAATAAAGTATGAAGCGTTAAAAAAAAAAAAAAAAAAAAAAATTTAGTTGCAGATTACGACATAGCACTAGAGCTGTAAAAAGACGAGATATTTGATTAAAGATCGATGCACTCCTTTGGTTTCATTTTATAAGAGATATTTTTTTTCTTTTTTCTTGGTATTTGTGTGTCTTGTGTTTCTTTCATCTGTATATGTGTGTAATCAGAGAGCCGAGTTTCTTTGATAAAATTTCATTTGCATGTAGAAACTATTAATGCAAGATGAAAGATTGCTACTTCCAATAACTTTTCATTTGCAGGAAAACAATTAAAAACCAGAATAAGGAGAAACAAGATTAAAGTGAGATTTGTGGACAAAAATCAATTCTCAAAGGAATTCTGAGACATGCGAATATCTAACCCACTCGAAATATTATTTTCTTATAAAAACAAAGACAAGACATGGTTTTTCTTGTTTTCAGTTATTTGTGTTCTGTCCATAAGTTTTTATAATTTGAAGTTAAAACTTTGTGAACAGCCTAGAAAGAGTTTTTTTTTTTTTTTTAACCTAGATATAGCGTAGGGACAAAAGAGAAGGTTGGGATGGATTTAAACATCATTTAATATTTATCCAAATAAATATTCAAACCAAATAAATTCACTGAAATTTCACTTTCATGTCAAAATAATGTTTTAAATTTTTTATGCACATGAGAAATATGTCGTAACATGGAAATTAAATATGTTCTTAATTGTTTTAAGTTGTTAATCTAAACTTTGCAAGTGCATGTAATCAGTTTTCTCAATAATGGTGATCAACTCAAGACACTATATATATTAAGGATGTTACAACACTAAATCAATAAACAAAAAAAAACAGGAAAACGAAAATAAATAGATAAAATATAGTTTATTAAAAAAAGGGAATAATGCAAAAAAAACCTCCAAGTTACAAAAAAATGCAAGATCAACCTCAAAGTAAAATAAATGCAAAAAAACTCTCTATCATATTAAAAAACAGCAACGTGAACCTCGGAGTAAACATTGTTTATTTTTTTGACGGAATTAAAAGCACAATCATTTTATCTAAATAAAAACGACATGACAAAGAAATGTAATGTCCTTTGAGGCTGGATAACACTGTTTTACCGAGCTCGCTCTATAAGGCAAGAGAATGCAAGAAGCTTGCTGTTCTTCTTGGACGTGGCTATGGCCGTGGAAAATGATTTCCACCATGTTTTTTTTTTCTATCTTTCCCATAATAATATTTTGGCTTTTTTCCTTCGTAGTACTCTTTTATTTTGGATTTTTATGTGCAAAAAACTAGGCAAAAGTTATTTTCTTTTAAATTGCAATGTAATGATTTCAACGTTTGGGATACATTGTTTTCTCAATTATAAGTTGTTACATTTGAACTGCAAATAGTATGAGATCATGTTAGAGTGTGTTTCTTTCTAGAGTGTAATACCGTAAAAGATGATGATTTTTAATGATCTTACTTGTCGTTTGGTCTTCATTTTAATATATACCCATATGAAATTTATGATGTGTTGAGTTTGATAATGTAGTGAATATTTGCCGTTTTCACAGAGCAAAACGACATTACATTTTTTTGTCATGTCGTTTTTATTTAGATAAAACGACTGTGCTTTTAATTCCGTCAAAAAAATAAACACTGTTTACTCCGAGGTTCACGTTGCTGGTTTTTAACATGATAGAAAGTTTTTTTGCATTTATTTTATTTTGAGGTTGATCTTGCATTTTTTTGTAACTTGGAGGTTTTTTTGCATTATTCCCTTAAAAAAATACTAAAAAATATAATTACACCAAAAAAATTGTGGTGTATAAATAAACATCATGTTTTTCAACATCTAAAAAACCCTAGCTTGTTCATGTATCACAGACACAAAAACCCATTTCTAACAACAACCAAAAACCAAAAATATTTGGTACTTTTAAAGCTTTTTTTAAATAACTTCATAAATATTTGGTGCTAATATTATAGCTTTCTCACACATTTTACTAACATAAATAAACAGATCAAATATGGATTCTATTGAGGAAGTAGTCTCCGATGTTTCGGAAAAGACCGTGGTGGACATTCAAAGTCCAACACATTATAAAATATGTCTTGGCGAGGGGAATCTTATCCATTTTGGGTGTGCGTGCAAGGCTGAATTAACCCTTGTTCACAAAAAATGCATCAAAAATGGTTTGCGATAAAAAACAACAAATAAGTATCTAAATATTTAAAATATATTTTTAAACGTTTAATAAATGTGTAATTTTATTTAAAAATTAACCGTGGACTTTTTTTTCTTAACTACAGGATATGTGAAATTTGCAAGAATAAAGCCTTGAACGTTGAGGGCGGCTCTAAGTATATTGGTCCTTTACTATGTCTATTTTTTCTTTTATTTTTTGTACTTGTATTATATTTATTGTTTCATTTTAGGGTTCTAACGGCTTAGTTTTTTTTTCGCATTATATTTACTAGGTATACAACTAAATAATCAATTATCTTTTAATAATTTGATTACAATTCAAACTTTGTAAAAATATAGTTCATTAACCGTTCTTTGAGTTTTACAAAGTTTGGCATGGGATTATCTAAATATTTTATTACTTAGAACATAAGTTTGAATACAACTTTGGCATGTCGGCGATTCCCACTGGATCGACATGCATGTCTTGGATGCAAATCGATAACAACAACGATTCATTGCCTCAGGCATGGAAGTGATCGGGCTTAGGCTCTAGTAACTCTAATTGGGCTAAGGCTCTTGTATCTTTGATTCAGGTTTGGTTCTTTGGATTGGGCTATTTAGCCAAATGGGCTTACGAGCCATGTATCCCTTTTTCTGATGCTTTTCAATAGTAAAATGTTTCTCAAAAAAAAAAAAACTTTGGCATGTGTACTCTTCTTTAAACACAACTCTTGCTCTTTTTTTCTCTCTCGTACAAGCTAGCATGTTAGTTTCAGACTTTCAGTTATCGTCGGTTAACTTTATCCAAAAATGTTAAACCGGATATCCACCCGAAATTGGACTGGAGAGTCTTAACCAGATATGTAAAAAGACTCAAAGGTGTTTAGTTAGAGCTTGCCACTTAACAGTAGATCCTTCCATAAATTAACTCGTGGTCCACACTGCTCTTCTTGCATGGGTTGAGATATTACAGTAAGTTAGGTTACAGTCGATAAATAAGGCATTGGTCTATCGTTTAAACTCTAAAACAATATTTTATAAACAAATGCAACCCACACATCCACGAATCCAAAAGCTAATTCCTTTCACTTTTTAAGGCGGAGAACATAACTATAATTTCCTTCCATTCTTTCTGAACCGTCGGATTTTTCTAAGATTTTGACAAAGAGAATGTATGATATTTAGTGATGTAGAGTTAAAAATGTGTGTTAAGTTTCGATCTTGAAAGAATTTTTAAAGAAAGAGAAAGCAAATCCCGAATAATGTCATGTGATATGGAGTATTTAAAGTTTCAACCGACCAAACACCATTTTCAATTATTGTTTCAGAGTCAAACGTATTGTAGCTTCTAAAAAAAAGGAAGCAACACATCAACAATAAATGTAGGTTGTCTTAAAGTTGATTCATGTTGTATGTTCGATTTCTAGTTTACGAGGTCTAATCGTATTGTTTTTTGAAAATTCTAAATCCAAATATAATAGTACTGTGGTTGAGATTACCATTAATGAAATCGTTTATTTATGCAAACGAACATGAAATAATTTAAAAACTTAAGCCTTTAAGTCTTAAATAAAATCGGAGCATATATTAGATTTGCCTAGCATATAGATTTACATAGGATGCTATTATTCGCTGCAAACAGTGTGGGAATGGTAATACAAGTCATTAATGGTTATTGTAACTTTACACTAACAAATGCATATAAATATGATAATTTTACACTAACAAATGCATATGAATATGATTCTTATTTCTTGATTTGATTTTTTTCAAAAGCAATTCTTTTTACTAACTTTTTTTTTGTTGAATCACATTTTCAGGATAATCTTGATTTAAATTGGTTAATTTAACATATTAAATTAATTTGAAGATTAGTATGTCCGTGTCCACATGCACTAATTAGATCTAGATTGAAGATTGATTTTATGGTGCTTAGACAACTACAAAATTAAAAATATTTTTTCTTTCGGTTTTTTTTAGAACATACTTTTATTTATAATTTAGCCAATTATATTACATTTTTATTTTCAAATAATTTGATTTCATATTACTTTAACCACTTAAAAAATAGAGAAGCTGGTTTAGGACGTTCGCTATATCCACGAAGACCATCTTTTTCTACTATCCATGTACATTTTCTACATCTCAAAAAATCTCTACCCGCTCTGTAAATGTCAAACACGCCTTTTTGTGTTTGTCCGTCGTAAAATCCACAAAAATAAAGTGTTGTATTCTGAACATTCACGTGAAACTTCCAACCAAATAATTCACCATTTTTAAGAAGATGAAATCCGAGATCATCATCTTTAGATTTACAATGTACTCCAAGGAAATAATCATTTTTATTTTGAAGTATGATGCTCGTAAGAGGACCAGGAATTGAAAATGGTTTTCCATCTTGCTGGAGAGTTTCAGAACATATAAAAAATATTACCATTATAAAAATAGTAAACGTTGAGCAAAAGATGGATATGATATTTTTTTGAGATGAATTCATCATGATGATTTGTTAGTGATGATATTATCTTTTCAACAATTCAAAATTTATATACAGTAAGATAACTTTTTAGAAATATCATTTATACTCATTTACTTTGAATTACCTAAATTAGTCATTGAAAAAACTTAAATTAGTCAAAAACAACAAGATATATTTGAGTGATTATAAAACGTAAACCGACTGTTAAATGCTTGTACAATGTGTTATCATTTATTAAAGCGTTTTAAAATTTATACTGTCAAAGTTTAATATATTAAAAATACTTAAATTTATATTATCAAAATATAATATTATTTACAAATTTAATTTTCAAAAATTAAATTAATAATTAAATATATATTCAATAATTGTCGTACAAACCACGATTTTACAATTTTTCAATAATTTGACGTGTTTTTTGTTTTCGGCAAAAACATGGAATCACTGCTTTGGTGAAAAAACATAGAATCACATTTCTGACCCCCAAAAAAATTATTTTTGGCGTCAACCAGGATTTGGCGTCAAACATCTACTTTCTAAAAACATAAAAGAGATCATTCTATGGAACTATGATAAAAGGGGAATACTATGTTAAAAGTGGTTAGCAATTAATCCGGACATCACTCCTCCACATGTGGAATATTTTGCTTAAAACAAAAATTTGAAAACTCAACATAATGCCAAAATCAAAACACTTGTGATGGCGAGTTCTCTCCAAAACACTTGGTACTACAAGGAGATTAAATTCGAAGGGCGTGTAGATGGATAATACTTGCATATAGTCCTGCAGAAATTAACCGACCCAAAGTTGCTGACCCGAACCGAACCGAATTTTTTTGTTTTCGGTTTTGATTCAGTTACTTCAACTGAATCGATCGGCATAATTTTAAAAGTGATTTGGTTTTCGGTTCGGTTCGATTCGGCGAATCCGAACCGATCGGTTTTTTGGTTTTTTTTTAAACCGAATTAACCAAAACCAACCAAATTTCAAAAATATTTTTTTTTAAATCCGAACCGAACTAACGAAACTAATAGAAATTATCCGAATTAACCGAATTTTTCCGAAATTAACCGAATTTACCCGAATTAAATCGATTTAAACCGAATTTAAACAAAAAAAAATTGAAAACTTCGGTTAATTTCGGCAACAAAAATTAATACCCGAAAATTAATACCCGAAGTAACCGAAACCGAGCCAAACCGAACCGTTATTTAGTTTGGGTCAATTCGGCATAAATATCACAAGCCGAACCAACCGGATAACTGATTAAACCGAATCGAAAAATCCGAACTAACCGAACCCGCAGGCCTAGTTGTATATGTTGTGGCTTGGCATCAGAAACCATTACACACATGCTCTTCGCGTGCCCTTTTTCATTAATGATATGGCGTTATCAAGTATTCCTTGGTCCTTTGCTTTGGAATGACGAACATTATAATGAACAGATAACTAATCTCATTAATCTAAACACCATCAGAAGGCTAATTAATGGCGATTTTTCTACTACGCAAGCCAACAACAATACTTGGCAAAGACCTTCACTAACCACTTATAAATTTAATTTTTTGATGCAAGTTTCCTCTATTCAACTCACCAAGCACATGCTTGGATTATCAGTGATTACATACCACTTTATTGGGGTTCGAGGATCGACTGAGATTCCATTTGAAACATAAGCTAAAGTTGTACTTGCAGCGATGCAACAAGTTTGGGCAATGGGATTCGAGTCCATTTCCTTGGAAGGAAACAAGTAAGTTCTTGAAGCGATCAAACAAGTTACTAGCGGACATATTATCCAAGATTTTCAAGTATCCCTCTCAATGGTCCTTGTATTCTGATTATGTATATCTTTTTAACAATATATAAAACACAATCAAAAATCAAAAATCATTTTTGTCCAAAAACACGAAAACGCAATCTCCGTTCTGAGCCGACGAGCCAAAGAAAGTTTCCGTCGTTATGGCCGTCATCGGGAAATCAGCAATCTCCGTTCATTTAGATTTCTCTTCTGTTCCTGACAAATTCTCATTCCGGTCTCTGTCTCGTTAGTCCGTGTAGAAAGGTAAATTTCCTTCTTTTCTCTCTCGGTCTCATTTGGAATAATTTGTTTTCTTTGTTGAATTGGGTTTAGGGTTTAAGCGATTGGGATTGAAATGGTTTTGGTTTTTGCAGATTTTTACTGCATCAAAGATTCATGTTCCGGATACATGGCAGATGCCTCAGGTGAATCCTCTCTTGTGATTACAATAAGGGTTTATAGTCCTTTGGTTTCTGAGTATTTTGATTGGTTCTCACCAAACAAGAGCTCTTTGTACGTCTTTGAGAAAGTTTCTGTCTTTATTGCTAAAGGGATTTTGAAACTACAAAGTTGTAACTATGGTAAGAACCAAAATGCAATGACATTAAGGTTCTCTGAGACCATGGATCTCTTGTGCTAAAAACCGCAGTGACGATATGAGAACGTGAAATTGATAAGTAGATTAGGCTGGAGAATCACCAGTTTATGATCCTCTATGTTTTATCAACTCTGCTTTTACAGGGTGGGGCTGATGAAGGCGAAGATCTGAGAAACGCTGCGTTCAGAGAGCTTAGAGAAGAAACTGGGGTTACCTCTGCGGAATTCATTGCGGAGGCACGCTTTTGACATCTCTCTCATAGTAAATTGTTAAAATCTATTTCAGCAATGATTACTTTTTCAAGGTTTATTGATAGAGTTGGAGTTGCTCTGTGTATCACCAAACTGAGCTTTGACAATTTTTTGAAACATCAATAGATACCAAACTGGCTGACCTATGATTTTCCCCGAGAAGTGAAGGATAAACTGAACCGGAAATGGCGAACAAGTTACAAAGGCCAAGCTCAGAAGTGGTAACTAAGCATACTGTCTCGTGTAATCTTAAGTCCGCAAATACAGAATACCCCATTGTGGATCTAAAGAGTTGTCTTGATGATTGACGAATGCAGGTTTCTCTTCAAGTTTACGGGCAAGGAGGAAGAGATAAATCTTCTTGGAGATGGTACTGCTAAACCAGAGTTTAAAGTGTGGTCGTGGATGCTACCGGAACAAGTGATTGAACATGTGAGTTTCTTGGCTTAGGAGTACTATTGTGTGCTTGAAATTTGTCGGCCTGATCATTCCTTGTTTCTCTGTCAGGCTGTATATTTCAAGAGACCTGTCTACGAGCATGTCATAAAGCAATTCAACCCTTATTTTGTGGATGAAGAGAAGGATTCCATGAACTCGTCCAAGGATTGAAATGTGCGCAACATTCATCAGAGTGAATACTGATTAGGAGTAAATCAATCAATCACTATACAAGTTCTCTAGATGAAAAATGCTTGGAATCTGTTCATCTTCAGACATTGCAAAAATATGTATTTACGTATATGAAATGCAAACTACTATTCTAGAGTGTTTTCGGAATTTTACAGATATTTGTTGACATTAATCTTGCTAGTTTGATGATATGTTAATATTTTTTATTGTATAAACACTCTTATTTCTCACTTGTGATTCTATTGATCTTTGGTTATAAATATGCCAATATATTTTGTGAATGCCCTTTTTAGCAGAATTCGAGTATTTCCCGTGTGATTTCAATCATCTTTGGTCACGTTTTCAATGGCAAAAAAAACATGAATTTATAGGCGTCGGAGGATTAGTCAGAGTTTCGATCTAGATTATTTGGTAAGAAAATAAAAAAATTCTGCCAAAATACTCACGAATTGTTTACTTTCTGATACAACTCATTAAAAAATAAAACTCTCTAATAAAACCTAAAATTCACAAGTCAGCTGAGCCGCGACTTCCTTTTAAAAAGAAAAAAAAAAACTAAAATAAGCTAAAACCCTATGGGCTAAGGCCTTTCTTTTTCCTCCGTCAAAATATTAAAATCAGCAAAACGTTGGCCGGAGTTTCCTCTCAGCGCCACCACAAATCGGCGCCGATTTCGTCTAAACCGTCTTAACCGGCCTAATTAAAAACGCCTTAACCGCTTAACCGATAACACAGTTTCTCCGCCGCTCTTCCGCCACCACCCCTGTCTCGTTAATTAGGTATTTCAGTATTTGTGAGACTGATTTTTTATTTTCTTTTGTTCAGTGTCTGTGTGAATGTTAACTCTCAGTTTCAGGAGAAGCTAATTCGAGTTTGCTGAAAAAAGAAAACAAATGGTTCGCTCGAAAGCTCCTGCAAAGAAGCAGCAAAAGAAAGGAATTGATTTTAAGGTGCTTTTTTTTTTTTAGGGTTTTCCCCTTTTCTTCGAGTTTCGATGGATCTTCATCTTCGAGTGTTTGTTTGTTTTTATTTGAGCAGAAAATTAAGAGAAAGCTCGGGAGAAAACTACCTCCACCAAAGAATGCAACTAACACAGAGATTAAATCCAAAGGTTTCTGCTTTCTCTTGTTCTGTTCTTACATTATTAGCTCTCTGCTTATGGTTGAAATTGGGATTTGTTTAAATATTGCAGCAATTATACTTCCTGAGCAAAGTGTGGGAGCAGAAAAGAGTGGCTTAGCTACAAGTAATAAAGGCTTGACCTTGAAGGAGCTTCTGCAACAAACTTCTCACCACAATGCCAAAGTTCGCAAAAGTACTCTTTTTTCTTTCTTTCCTTCTCATGTTGTGTCTTGGTTGAGGAAAATTTCATGCCTGCTACCTTGTTTCCTTGGGATCAATTTTGGTTTTTTTTCTGTGTAGAAGCGTTACGTGGCATCGATGAGCTTTTCAAAAGTCATCCAGCAGAGCTGCAGTCACATAAATATGCTAGCATACAGAAACTTAGGGAACGTATCAGTGATGATGATAAGGCAGTGAGAGAAGATTTTTATAAACTATTTGACACTCAGATCTTTCCTGGTTGCAAAGAGGTATGTGTTATTTTCCTTTTTATTTCCCACTTGTTATTTCATCGTTATTCTTACTGGTTCCGCTTACATTGGTTTCTCTTACTTTGCTGTGTTAAGTCCCCCTTCATATTATGAGCTGCAAGATGTGAATTTGAAATTTATTATGGTTTCTAGGCTGCTGCTTATGCATCCTCTTTTCATATATTGAAATAATCATGTCTTTTCTAGTTAACCGCTGTATCTAACAGCCGATTCTGTGTGAATATATTCAGGATAACGAGGGACCTATGGTGTCGCTTTTGATGCCATACATATTTAGCGCTATGGCTGATTCAGCTATTGATATTCGTTTGATGGCTTTCAAATTTTTCCACCTCGTTGTGCAGTACTACCCGCCTACCTTTTCCTTGTATGCTGAAAAGGTGTCTACTTTGATTTCTTGGATGTTTACATTTCCATCTTTTGCCTGTAGTATTTCTTTTCATACATTTATTCTTGCAAGACGTTCCCTGAAATCTCCATCTGCTACTTCTTGCAGATTCTCGAAAACTACAAGGATATTATTCAGAAGAACCAATTTTATGTGCAAGATAAAGGCAAGCTAAAGGTAGCTCTTTCTGGTTTGGCACATTGCCTGTCCCTGTTGCCATGTGATGAGAGCGACACCGAAGCACAAAAAAAGGTATATGGTTCTGTTTCTTTTGGTCTTTAACTTGTTAGAAGAATGAATATAGAGAATGCAGCCATATCTTTAAATTCGAGGAAACCATATGGATTAAAAATCTACCTCTCAGAGAGACTTCAATATTTTCAAAGATAAATGACATTTGACATCAAGTTTCCTTTATCCCCGTCTTTGAAACGAGTTCAAAGATTTTTTGGTATAATTAAGCTAAAAAATATTTCTAAATTCTAAGAAAATATATTTATACATAAACAAAGGTTCCAAACCTTTAAAAAAATATATTTTTAACTAGTTATGCTATGATTTATTCTGGAAAAAAGAGACAAGTTTTTAATTCTAATGACACGTCTAACCACTCTGAGAATGTGCTCTGTTTTCCCTATTCTAACTGTTTCTTTTAACATTTTGTGCCCTTATTTTCTTTTGCAGGGACCTTTAGAGTATGAAACGCTACTTGCCTATGAGCAAGATGCTGCAAAAGAATGTGTTCGTATGTACCATCTGTCTTCTTTTCTCTTCAATAAATTATTGGAATATGGCTTGAATCATGTTTTCTTGAATCTATGCCCTTTGCAACTGTACAACTAGCCCATTGTTTTTTGCCCTCCGTCTTTCTCGTACGACCTCTAGATTGTCTCTGCAAAGCTTTGAAGAAACAAGTAGCTGTTGCATATTTAAAATTCCATAGCCCTTTTATTTTTTTTCTTCTGTTGTTTGTCCCCACAGTTCTTATGGTTTGGATGCAGAAATGTCGCCACTTGAATTTGATTTTATGGAAAATTTGATATTTCCAATTGACTCGTCTCGTGTGCATTAAAATATACATCGACAATGAATCAGTGGTTCCTTTTTCTATGATTTTGCATGTGCTTACAGTGTCTCACCATTTTTCTATGGGTTCTTACAGGTTTTGCCCATGTCTCCGGGAGGTTGAAGGAGATTGTTGGAGTCTTAATCAGTTGTTTCCAAGATTTCATTCCGTTGATTCATGCTTCGCGAGGATTGGATGAACAATCATTTGCTTGTTAGCTTCTCTTTTTTATCTCCTCTCTTTTTGCAATTTATTCTGCTTATAAACTCCTAACATATGAACTTGACCAGCTCCAAATGCACAAGAAAGCAACAGATTTTCCAAGCTGACAAAGCACAAGAAAGCAAAATGCTAACACAGATTTTCTTGTGTAACTATAACCAATTAAGTTACTATGTTAGAGAGTTTTTGGTACTCTTCTTCCATTTGCTTCTTCATCTTGTCAAACACTTCCCTTTCCATTTTCTTTCTATTCTTGAAGAAGTTCTCTATGGATTCATCTCTTCTTTTGTCAGCTTCTCTCTTCTTTTTTTTGCAATTTATTCTGCTTAGCTTTCTCTTCAGCATCTGATTTGGAAGTGAAAAGATGATGAAATTGAGCTAAAATCCTTGCTTTGGGTGCTTGGGAGAATGCTACATGAGCTGATCTTGCAAATGTTTTCAACATCTTATTCTTCTTGGTTTGTGTTTTTTCTTCTCTTCTTCCTCTTTACTTCCTCTTGGTTTTTGGTTTTTCTTATCTTCTTAGTTATGATTTTTGGTTTTTAACTTGTCCTAAAAATTATAAACGAAATTCAAAAAAAGTGTCAGCATGTTGCTTGTAAATGAGCATGTATTTTATCATCAAAAAATTTCAAACAAAGAGTTTTAGCTTTTACTTATTTGATTTGTTTAAATTCTATTTTGGATTAAAAAAAATTGGTTTTAGAACACATATTTTTTCAAAACAAATTAAAATTTGCATTTTCCATTTGTATCGATTTATCTACTACACATGGATACATTAAGTCAAACTATATGAAGGATTCTAATTTCTATATGTATTTTCTTCTATCAAAAGAAATATATATTTTCCAGCAGAGATGGACTAACTCCATATCTTTTGATATAAGAAAATACATACAGGAATTTGAATCCTTTATATAGTTTGATTTAATGTATTCATGTATAGTAGATAAATCGATGCAAATAGAAAATGCAGAAATTTTAATTTGTTTTGAAAAAGTTTGTCCACTAAAACCAATTTTTTTTTACCCAAAATGGAATTTAAGCAAGTCAAATAAGTAAAAACTATAACTCTTTGTTTAGACTTTTTTAATGCTAAAATACATGCTCCTTTATAAGCAACATATTGATACTCATTTTGAATTTCGTTTATAGTTTTTAGGACAAGTTAAAGACAAAAAATCATAGACTAAGAAGAGGAGAAAAACCAGAAATAAGAGGAAGTAAAGAAGAAGAAGAGAAGAAAAAGCACAAACCAAGAAGAATAAGATGTTGAGAACATTTGCAAGATCAGCTCATGTAGCATTCTCCTAAGCACCCAAAGTAAGGGTTTTAGCTCAATTTCATCATCTTTTCACTTCCAAATCAGATGCTGAAGAGAGAGCTAAGCAGAATAAATTGCAAAAAGAGAAGAGCGAAGCCGACAAAATAAGAGATGAATCCATATAGAACTTCTTCAAGAATAGAAAGAAAATGGAAAGGGAAGTGTTTGACAAGATGAAGAAGCAAATGGAAGAAAAGTACCAAAAACTCTCTAACATAGTAACTTAATTGGTTATAGTTACACAAGAAAATCTGTGTTAGCATTTTGCTTTGTCTGCTTGGAAAATCTGTTGCTTTCTTGTGCATTTGGAGCTGGTCAAGTTCATATGTTAGGAGTTTATATGCAAAGATCTTGGATTATCTTGTTGGTTTCATGTATCTTTCTCCTTCCCATTTACATCTTTGCCACACCGGTTCTACATGTTGTTGTCTTGTGCTTTGTCTGCTTGGAAAATCTGTTGCTTTTTTGTGCATTTGGAGCTGGTCAAGTTCATATGTTAGGAGTTTATATGCAGAGATCTAGGATTATCTTGTTGTCTGCTTGGATTGGATTTATGGCTCTCGTTCTACATGTTGTGGCTGTTTATCTCCGTGTTTGGTTGGGGAACAAATGGTGCTGCTTTGGTTTTTAATATCACGAATTGGGGAATAGCAATCTCTCAAATCGTTTATGTTGTTGTTGGTTGGTGTGTGGAAGGCTGGACTGGTTTATCGTGGTTGGCTTTTAAAGAGATTTGGGGATTCGTTAGACTCTCCATTGCATCAGGTGTTATGCTTTGTCTTGATGTCTGATATATGATGAGTATTATCGTCCTTACTGGTCATCTCGACAATTCTGTTATAGAGAAGTCTGGTATATATGATAGAGAAGTCTCAATTTTTATTATAGCCACCTTTAGTTTAATATTTTAGAAGCTGTTATGTTTAAAGGATTTTCTGCAAAAAACCCGTCACAATATTTTTTTTTGCAAAATTAACCTTCAACTGAAAAAAATACAGATCAATATAGCCAACTCAATGGTCCCTGCAATATAACCTTTGACCGTATATAGATTTTTTGAACCGTATAAGACTGTATAATCATCAAAACTACGTCGTTTTGAATATTTTTTAAAAGAAAAATAAAACAACTTGGAGAATCGAACTCACGACCACAAGAAAAATAATCATACTCATGACCACTTGTAACACAGGATTTTGTTGTATTAATCACCAAACATATAAGGTGATCAAAAAAAAAAAATAAAAAAAATCAACAAACATATATATATATTAACACTATAATTGAAATCGGTAAAATCCAAAAAATAAATCGTATCCATGCTTTCACGCAACACGTCATCATCTTCTTCCATCCGATGCATCTCGCCGCCGAATAGCTCCAACAATAAACTCGCTTGCTTACACGCGTTTGACCCGAGATTAACCTGGTCAAACCCGGCTGATCTAAACCGTTTCCTCCACTGAACCAGCATCTCGGTCCGATCTATCCCTTCTGCAACCACCACGTTCAGGATCTGTCTCCCAATTCGGTTTTCGAGCTCCGTCGTTACCGAGTCAAGACCGAGTCATGTCAGAGGTTTACATAGGGAGGATTTCGAACATTTCCGGTTCGAAATCGGATATTATATCGGTGGTTAGAGCTTTGAATTCGAATTCGACGCCGATGGCTTCAGCCAACTAAGCTAGCTTCCAACCCAACTGTTGAATCTCTTCGTTCCAATTCGAAGGTCCAACTCCGGTGAGACGGAACGACGGAGCTCCGACGTGTTTAACACAACTTCGGCGATTCGATATTATATATACATACATGTTTGTTAATTTAACAAAAAATTTCATGGCACAATGGTAGTGTGTAATGGGTTTTACATGGAAGTCACGGGTTCGAATCCCTCAATGAATTATTCTTTTATTCCTAAAAACTACCAAAACGGCTACATACCGTTCAAAAAATCTATATACGGCCAAGGGTTATATTGCGGGTGACCATTAATTTTGCAAAAAAAAACATTGTGACGGGTTTTTTTGCAGAAAACCCATGTTTAAAATATGTGATGGCTTAGAATATGCAAATGAAGGATGTCATTGTTGTCTCGTAATAATCTCATTACACTTTCTAAGTCAACTCTGAAATGGTAAGATATCATATGTTTTCATTGATCAGTCATGTGGTTCTTAAAATCTTTGTTGTCTGGTAATAATATTGGATTAATCAGTTCTGTGGTTCTTAGTGGTCTGGTTCTGAAATGGTCAGATATCAAATGTTTTCATTGATCAGTCCTAGTGGTTCTTAAAATCTTTTTGTCTGGTAATAATATGTGATTGATCAGTCATGTGGTTCTTAGTTGTCTGGTCTAATGCTGGTGGCTTTAACACTGAACTTTCACCAGAACCTTTGATATCCACCTTCAATGAAAACATTCTTGTGGTTCAGATATCAAATGTTTTCATTGCTTTCGCCAAATTCAGTGGGTAGAAATGTTAAGAAATTATGGTGGACTTGGCAATGAAAAAGATTGGACTTCAAATGTTCTTAGTTGTCTGGTCTAATGCTGGTGGCTTTAACACTGAACTTTCACCAGAACGTTTGAAATCTTTCCTTACACAGGCACTGAGTTAAGTAACTTATATGTGATGTCTTTGAGTTAACTCATTTGTTTGTAATTTTCAGGGAGATCTTCCTAACACGTTGGAGCTTTTTGAAGAGGCATTGAACAAATGTATGGGATTCATAGGCGAAGAAGAGAAGGAGGAGTTGCTTTTTGCAATTGGAGAAGAAATGATGGAGCAAATTAACCATAACCACAACGATGAAGACGCATTCATCAAAGGCGCATTGAAGCTTATCAATGTAGTTAATGGCCTCATTTCCGGCACAATCTCAATTGCTAAGGTTAGTTTACTTGATGATTGTTTTTGCCAACAACCGAGATGGTGGAGGTCTTAGCTTCAAGACAATGCATTCGTTCAAAGGAGCTTATGATGTAAGAACTTATGCGAAGAATGTGGAAGAGAACATGGATGGAGAGGAATCCTTCATCGTTCTCTTCATCGGCTTGAAGGTATGGATCTTGAAGGTGAAGAAGATCGACTTGGTTCCTCCCTTTGAGTTTCCTTAGAGGTAAGATCAACATGAAGATACAACTCCTCTTATAAGAAGTCCTTTTATTACATGGGTTTTGTTGTTGTTGTGTTGGGTTTAGTTTTTGTCTCTTGAGTGTGGAAACTGATATGGTTTTGTTTTGTTGTTGTGTTATAGGGAAAACTTATATGGTTTTGTTTTGTTACGTGCCGTGTAGGTGTTGCTTTGGTTTCACCAGCCAAGTCTCTGTTGAGTGCTGCTGATTTGCATTCAACATAATGGGAAGAAAAGAAAAAGCAAAGCCGATTTAGCATCAGACGAACAAGCCCTTCTCAACTTTGCAGCATCAGTTCCACACCCACCAAAGCTCAACTGGAACAAGAACCGATCGGCATTACCTGTGAAGACTCAAAGTGATCGGATACATAAAAAATGGAAATTTTCACCAAGATAAGTGGGAAAGACAAGTGAGATGACCTAGGTTGAAATCTCCCGGAACGGGAAAGACAATTGAGGATATGAAACTTAATCAACTGGAAACATTGGAGTAATTTTATTTTATTGATATTTGCATTACTTATACCATTATCAGAAATACATGAAGCTTTTGGCCTCTTTGAAGAACATATTCTTTATTAGTCGAAAGAGTAACCTTCGGAGAGTTTCCTTACAAGTATTTGACAAGAAAAAAGCTTAGCCGAGAAGATGACTTGCTTCTCTTCTGCTCCTCCTCATCGCCGTCATCATCTTCTTCTTCCTCCTTCAACCTCCAAATCTCTACTCGGATTTCCCTCTTCTTATCTCAATCCTAACCCTAATCTTCTCTTACATGGCTCTTCTCGCTCTCTCGTCTCTTGTTCCGCCGGCAGCAACAACAACCGACTTCCTCCTCCCGCCGGTGAAACCGTTCCAAAGCAAGTCCCTTCTCATTCTTCTTTCGTTTTCTCACCTGGCTTTTTGTCAATTCTCAATCTTTTGCTTTCCAATTTTGAGGCCAATTTCAGATAAGCGTTTCCTTATCGTATTTTCGATTAGGGATGATACTGGAATTTAGCTATGATTTTAAATGGCAGTTGGAGCTCAAGGTAGGACTAGGAGGTACCTCGTGTGAAGATTTTATGAGGAGCTTTCTACCCTTGCAATTAAGGTACTGCTACAAGTTAAATTGCTTAAGGATCAGTCTGCATCAAACCAGTATGATTGAATCTGAAACGACATTGGAAAAAATCTATTTTTGTTCTGTTTTAATCCGGCCAAGTAAATTAAAACAGAAGTTAACAATGTTAAACAACAAGAGAAGAAGAGGTGCAAGTACTGCCTTGGGACTGGTAATTTATATTCATTCTTGTCCTTATGATGCCAAATGATGTATTTGTATATGAATCAGGTGATGTGTCCGACATGTCTCTGTACCGGGATGGTCACGGCTAGCGAGCATGCCCACGATTTGACCCTTTCGACTAAAAACTGATGACCTCGCCTTTCAATTTACGCTATTTTTCTATGTACATTAAGGCTAAGCCAAGACTCTGAACCGAGGAGAACCAAAACCTCGTAATATAAAATGTTTTACGTAGTAAAGAAAGTTGGAATTTATCTGTACTAGTAAAACTTCAGAAAGTGTAGCTTATTTAAATCTCTTCTTCGCCATAATAGATCCACCAACGATCTCTGGTGAACTCGATGTCACACTTCTCCTAACGCTTCTTAACCAAAGATGTGAGTCTCCGTTTCGTGACTGTTTGACTAAACTTTTGCGATCTTCAGATTCCGAAACAGGGGAAGAGAAACAGAGGATTAGCTGTTTGATCGATGATTCTCAATGGATCTTTACACAACCTTTAGCCAAGAGTTTGAATCTCCCGGTACAGGTTGGTTCGGTCAATGGCGCAAAATGGATTGAGGAAATACCCGAAGAACTCATGGAAAGGCTTAATGAGAAGGGAAAGATTGTGAAATGGGCACCACAACAAGAGGTTCTAAATCATCAAGCCATTGGAAGATTTTTGACACACAATGGTTGGAACTCGACGGTTGAGAGTGTCTGTGAAGGCGTCCCTATGATTTGGTTGCCATTTTTTTGGGACCAATTGCTAAATGCAAGATTTGTTGGATGGTCGAGCTTCATCTAGAGGGTCGGATTGAGAGATTTGAGATCGAGAGAGCGATAAAAGATTGTTGTTGGAAACTGAAGGAAACGCAATCCGCGAGAGGATGAAACTTGTTAAGGAGAAAATAGGAAGATTGGTTAAACAGAATGGTTCGGCATATCGATCTTTAGAACATTTTGTTGATCATATATCATCTTTCTAGCTATGTATCTCCCGTTTGGTTAATCATATATCATCTTTCTAGGAAGATGTTTGTTGTTTCTTTGTGTTTTTCAGTTTTTAACTGATTACTAAGTTGTTTGTGTATTCATGAAATTCTTCATTTGTGTTTGGCATAGTTGGAATAAAACATGGTCTTGACTATTAGAGTACAAGTCCAAGACAAAGTTAACAAGCCCATTGTGATGTCAAAGCCCATGTAATTAGGGTTCTTAACAAGTAGAAATTCATATAATTAAATACTTTTGTAATGTCACTAAGAGAGTTGCCACTTTCCTCTTCCCCTTTTATGATTCAATCAAAACATTACTAATCTTGGTGTTCTTCATTTAAAGCTTTTCCTTTTTTATATTTCTTTGCATAATAAAACTCCAATGAGCTATTTCAATGTCTATCTTAGTTTTCTATCTAAATAAAGCTTATGAGCTTGAATCTATACTTGTTTTGATTTTACTTACATTAACTTGGGACAATATGGACAAGAATGATAAAACAGAGGTTCTTGGGAATTATTGATGATATATTCATTCATACACACGCAAACATATAATACCGTTTACACAGAGAATTGATTCCCTAAATTGACACATATTAATCACTAAAATATTGGAGAAAATATGTGAAACGACTAACCTAATAACACCCGTTTCTGTTCTGAGCTCTAGGTATTACGTCCAAACTTAAACCACAAGCAAACACACATGCAAGCACACTAAAAAGGAAAAAGAGAGCGATAAAGAGATTATTGTTGGAAACTGAAGGAGAGAGGATAAAACTTCTTGAGGAGAAATTAAGTAGGAAGAGTAAACAAAACGGTTCTAGTCTTTTTTTATTATCTCACATCGAAGAGAGTAAAGTTTTGTCCTGATAGGGAAAACGGATACGGAAAATAAGGGAGACAAAGAGAACACACAGTTTTGTCTCCACTCTCTATGTGACAAAAAAATATATATTAATTTCTTACGTTACATATATATCTTATCTCAAGTGTAGCATTCACTTAAATATCAGGAGAGATTTGCATTTGGAGTGATAAAAACAAAGAAAGAAGGATCGAAAGCTTCAATGGAGAAGAGTAATAATGGCATGCGAGTGATTCTGTTTCCATCGCCATTACAAGGGGAAGAGGAAATGTTAATATCTACGGAGATGGAAACGTAAAAGGTAAAAAAGAAAAATGTTTTTGGGCCGGGAAAACGTAAAAGGTACTCTTTAGAAAAAAATTCCTCCTATTGTGGTTCTACATTTTTTAAGAGTTTAAAGATTAACCTCGTAAGTTTCTAAAACAACCGTTTTATCTTCGTAGTTGTGCTTGCAGATGAAGAATATATCGCGAAATACACCGCAAGGGCGCTAGACGATCCGCGAACGTTGAACAAAATGTATCAGACCTCCGGATAAGGTACTCACGCAGATTGAATTGATTCATATTTGGGAAAAACTAACCGGAAATGTATTGGAGAAAACCAATATTACTGCAAAACTTCCTTGCCAACATTGAACGTAAGTCCAATCATAGCATATATCAATTTCAGCTATACATGCTTAATGGGCCAGGCTTTAAGCCCAATTGATAAATAAGGGCCATTAAATTCTTATTCGGATAAATGTAGAAATGGAGATTCCACACCAAGCGGGGATTGGACATTTTTATCACATATTCTACGAAGGATGTCTCACAGATCATAAACCCTATGATTCAGCTCGCCAAGATCCTACACTCAAGAGGTTTCTCCATCACTGTGATTCACACGCGCTTCAACGCGCCAAAAGCTTCAAACCATCCTCTCTTCACTTTCTTACAGATCCCAGATGGCTTGTCTGAAACAGAGATAAGAACTCACGATGTCAATCTGATGCTCACTCTTCTCAACCAAAGATGCGAGTCCCCGTTTCCTGACTGTTTGACTAAACTTTTGCGATCTTCAGATTCCAAAACAGGGGAAGAGAAACAGAGGATTAGCTGTTTGATCGATGATTCTCAATGGATCTTCACACAACCTTTAGCCAAGAGTTTGAATCTCCCGAGATTAGTCCTTAACGTGACTAAATTCTCCTTCTTTCGGGGTCTTTTTGTTCTTCCTCAGCTCCGTCGTGAAAGATATCTTCCGTTACAAGGTACCAGAACACTTTACTAAGAAATTGTCTTATATGGTTACCCATGTTTTCATATATTGTTGACTTTCGTAGTCCGATATTTATTGGAAATATCTAAATACAACAATTTCGTTACAATTTCATTAGAGATCATTTCCTTTAATTGTTTGGTTGAGTTTGTGTTTACTTTTTAGTGTATGTTTTTTCAAAAAAACCATTACTTAGGACTGTTTCATAGGGCCAGTTTTATTGTCACGGTCATTTGAAGCGCTCAAAACTAGTACTCATTCATGTATGATATTACACCAATATTCTTGGTTCTATCTCTTAGTACAAATGTTTTATAGTTATGTATGTTTGTTTATTTGTGCATATAACATGTTATTCTATATGAAACAAATATAGAATGACATGATTTGTACACATACCATTTTATCTTTCCTAGTTTGTGTATTCGAAAAATTGTTCCTTTCTGTATGGCATTGTTGGAATAAAAGGTGATCTTAGTGCCTATATATAGATATATATTGATGAAATCTTCTATATATTATTTGAAAGTTAGAAACAAAAAGTTTAAATAAAATCTTTTTTTAGTTAACAAAAGTTTAAATAAAATATTGACTTTTAAATCAAGAAAAACATCAAACTCTCATACGTTAAAAAGAAAAGCCCTATATTTCCACTGCTGATTCAAACTAGCTTTCATATTATAGTGTTTTGTTTCCCCATTTTTTGTAATGTTTTTAAATGGTTTTTTTTTAAAATATGACATTTACATTATTAACTAAAAAGGTACATTTATCTAGCAAATCGAAAACGTGGGTTTAATGATTAATATGTACATTGTTTGATCATATTATTTATCTAGCAAATCGAAAACGTGGGTTAATGATTAATACGTACATTGTTTGATCATATCATTTATCTAGCAAATCGAAAACGTGGGTTATTTATTGACTGCAAGCAATGCCCATCTTCTTTTCAGAATATGACGAAATCTTAGATATAATCTATATATTACTTTAAACATACTAATTTCTTTTTTTTTTCATACTTATGTTATTTAACGTGTGTTTGCATGATATTTACCGTGATCCTATTTATTCGAGTACAACACTCATGGGATATATTATATATACATGATTAAATGGTGTAAACCTGGGAGGAGTGTACTTTCAAAGAGAGGTCTCTAGTTCAAGTCCACGTGGGAGAAGGGGTATTTTCAAAGAAAATATATTAAAAGTTGATTCCGGACACACGGAGATTAGGTCCGAACTTCGAAGTTATAAAAAAAAAACACTGAGTCAAACCGATCGTGTTAAATTATTCAATATTTTACGTGCATTTTTTAGGATCTAGACTTTCATATTAAGGTTTAATACCTTTTAATCTGTCAAAAATATAATTTGTTATAATTATTATATGTGCATTTGTGAGGGTTTATGCTATCATATTAGAGTTTATTACCCTTTAATTATCTTAATAAATTAATAATATATTTATATACAATATAATTTGCTAAACATTTTAAGATTCAGTATCCACTATTTTAGTTCCCTTTAATTTGATATAAATGTAGAAGCTAGACATATATATACAACCAAAAAGTATATAAAACAAAAATTTATTCATAAAACATCTATTATAAATCTAAAAACCTAGTAAAAGCTAAAAAACAAGCAAAATGCATTAAGGAGCTCTCTATACTCTGTAGTGAATACTTTAATTTCCGGAACGATAAAATATGTACCATTAAGGTCCAGTGGAAAAGTTTGCGGCATTATTAAAGCCCAATAGTGTTAAAGCCCAAAACAGGAAGACTTGGTGGGCAAGGAAGACTTGGTGGGCAAGGCAATTTCTCTGTATTAACTGCACAAGATTGTAATTATTTATTTTAACAAATTCGTTTTTTCTCTCAAATTCATTATTACCAAATCTTGTTTCTATGTCTCTGTTACTCAGCCGGCTCTCGAAGCTTCCATCCCGGAAAGCAACTGCACTCGTAAGCTAATTCTTTAGATGTAAATTAGTTTTGTTTGTATAATCTGCTTCTAATTAGTCTTTAATGGATGTTTGATTACTACTAATTACTATGTGTTATTCCACATGCAGAGGCACGTGATCACCACTCGGTTCTTCTCAACTTCCTTATCGCAAACCTTACCATGTTCCATTGCCGGTGCTCAACATTGTGGATCAACCCTTAGGGATGGGGATATCGGAAACCTCAAGATTTATAATAATCCTAGTGATGGGTTTATTGTTACGGACAAGAAGGTGCCTATGAAGTTGGTGGAGGAAATGGGAACGATAGGATCATCCAATGGATGGGTTGCTACATTGAAGGAAGGAGTAGTGTGTCTCCAAGACGATCTAAATCCAAATGCGTCTGACACAGATCCAAAACGCATCTCGCTGCCTCCTCTTGTAAATCTGCCTCATTGCCAAACCCAAATTGTCACCAACGTGGCAATGTCAGCGTCTTCTCCAGAGGATGATGACTGTGTTGTGGCCGTCAAGTTCTTGGGACCTCAACTCAGCTTCTGCAGACCCGCTCGTGGAAACTCTGAGTGGACCAATGTAAGAATCATCGACACCAGCTTCTTCAACTCCCGTGTAATGTACTCCAAACGAGATGAGATGTTCTCCATGCCTGCGTCCAGAGGCACCTACATTGGATCATGGGATCTTGGAGAACACAGAGACAACCCTAAGATCCAAAAGTTGAGGTTTCAAGATTTTCCCGAGTTGGTGCAATCAGAGTGGGAGTTGTTGGATTTGTGTTACAGGAGCGAACAGTTGGTGGAATCAAGAAACACCGGTGAAATGTTTTTGGTTAAGTGGTACACCAAGAGAGACATACGTAAGAAAGGGAAAAGGGAAACGCATCGTTTCATGGTATTCAAAATAGACGAAGATGGAAGTGCTGTGTACACTAGAGACATCGGAGATCTTTGCATCTTCCTCTCCAAGGCTGAACCTTTCTGTGTCCGGGCTAGCTTGTGTCACAAATCTCCAAACTGCGTCTATTTCTTGGGTCCCGACTTGTGCGGTGTAGTCAATCTCCATGATTATAACCAGTCTATTAAATTTGGCACCTACCCTGTCCCTTACTATATTCCACCCAAATCTTCACCAAAGTTAGAGTGGTAGTTTAGATTTGAGCTCTTGTGTTGTAATTTGATTATTTGTTCTGCTTTTGGACAATGAATTTTAACTGGAGGCTGTCTCCCAAGTTTTTTTGGAAGTAATTTGTCTTTAAAATTGCGAGTCGTTGTTGTCATGTGGGGTGCCCCGATTTGTGTTTACAAAAATTGTTTTGTCTTTGTTGGCTAAGTATGTCCTTAGCTAATTTTTTGCTTCGTTTGTTTTGGAAAAAATATGTTTAATGTTTTTGTTTTTGTCTTTGTTGTTAGTTATGTTCATTTGTGTGTGTGTTGTATGTAGTTAGAGATTGTACGTTGTGCTTCTTTTTAATCATTTAATCACCTATTATTGAATTAGTTAATATGCACATATTTCATAAACTCGTATGACTTGCTTATTTGTAAAAAGAAATGACAAAAAGAATTACTTATTGATGATGTAATTAAAGTATTTGTTTTTGACCTCAAAAGATTACACAAAAGTCAAAGCTACTCTGTTTTTGACCTCCAAATGCTCTGCTTTCTTCAGCTCTTTCTTTTATTCTAAGAAAACATTGTAAAAAAGTTTTTTTTTGAGTGGAATAAAATTTAACATTCTTTCCAAAAAAAAGTAATTAAAGTTTTATGTTGTGATTAGTTTTGGTAAGGAGTAGAATTGTGAGTGAGTGGCCTATATCATACTATTACTTTTCTCTATCTTCTTTAACAGTCATAAATCCATAACCCATAAATCATTAATAACATAGACATGTAATAAAGAATATGTGCATAATAGATAGAAAACAAGAAAATCAGCTAACCAATCACTCATGCAATTAAAATTAACATGTTAGCAAGTACTGGAAACAACCTCCTCAGCAATATATCATCCACACAAGAAGAGCCAATCCTCAATCAATCTTGGTTCTAAACCGATTTTATAGATGCTAATGTTGGGATTACAGAAGACCTCTTGAATTTGATGATGGACCTTCTCTCAATTCGACATAACAAGAATTTCATGGGCATTACTAAAGCCCAAAAGTGTTTAAAAGCCCAATAGTAAGCTACTTCTTTTCTTGTCTGTAAAGTCGTCGTTTTGTTCTGTAATACTTCTTCTTCTGATGTCTTTTGATTTCTACGCAGAGACACCTCATCACGACTAGATTCTTCTCAACTCCCTTGTTGGAAACCGTTCCCAGTTCCAACAGAACTATTTTGAGGAATGGAGATAAAGGATATCTCGAGATTTATAAAAAATTTGATGATGAGTTGGTGGGTGAAATGGGAACGATAGGATCACCCGATGGATGGGTTGCTACTTTGAAGGAAGGAGTAGTGTGTCTCCGAGAAGATCTAAAGACCGATTCAGATCCAAAACGCATCTCGCTGCCTCCTCTTGTAACTCTGCCTCATTGCCAAACCCAAATTGTCACCAACGTGGCAATCTGAGGATGACGACTGTGTTGTGGCCGTCAAGTTCTTGGGACCTCAACTCAGCTTATGCAGACCTGCTCGAAGCTCTGAGTGGACCAACATCGAAATCATCGACCCATGTTTCTGCAACTCTCGTATCATGTACTCGGAGAGAGACGAGATTTACAACCGCAAGGTGAAGAAGTTGCGGTTTCAATATTTTCCCGAGCTGGTGCAATCAGAGTGGCAGCTCTTGGATTCGTATTGCACGAGCGAGCACTTGGTGGAGTTTAAACCCACTCGTGAAATGCTTTTGGTTAAGTGGTACACCAAGAGCAACTTCCGTAGGAAAGGGAGGATTGAAACGCAGCGTATCATGGTATTCAAAATAGACGAGGTTGGAAACGCTGTGTACACTAGAGACATTGGAGATCTCTGCATCTTGCTCCTCTCAAAGGGTGAACCCTTGTGTGTCAGTGCTAGCGACACACAAGAGTACCAAAACCTCATCTTTTTCAAGGGTGTCAACGACTATGGAAGAGCTCATCTCTGCGATTAATACAAATGCTGCTAGTTTTGGCTCTTGTCTTGTCCCTTGCTCTCCGCCAAAATGACAGTTTACAGTTTAGATCACCGACTCTGCTTGACTTTTTCTTCTATATTGATTTCATTTTTCTTTAAGGGTTGTATTTGAGCTTGTGTGTTGTAGTAATCCAATTCTTTATTCTGTCTCTGGTAAGGCAACAAATCACTTTATTGACTTATCGTAACCGAATTACAATCTCAAGACAATAATGTTTTTGAGCCCTCGCAATATCACAGAGAACAAATGATCAAGACACTCTTACCAATTTTAGCAAATATCTTTGAGGTGAAACAGAGCTTTGGTATAAGTTGTGGAAATCAAACCACAGTTTTTGGATATGCTCCTTCCTTGTCTTCATGCCAGATAGTGGAACCAGAGACACAAATCTCTACATTATCTGCGATATCCCATGATCCAATGTAGTGTCCTTCTGAAGAAACCATGGAGAACATCTCGTCTCGTCTGGAGTACATTACTTGGGAGCTGAAGAAGCTCGAGTCTGTGATTCTTACGTTGGTCCACTCGGAGTTTCCACGAGCGGGTCTGCATAAGCTGAGTTGAGGTCCCAAGAACTTGACAGCCACAACACAGTCTTCATCCTCTGGAGAAGATGAGGACATTGCAACGTTGGTGACAATTTGGGTTTGGCAACGAGGCAGAGTTAAATGAGGAGGCAGCCAGATGCGTTTCGGATCAGTATCAGAAGCATTTGGATTTAGGTCGTCTTGGACACACGACTCCTTCTTACACAAGTCACAAGGTACAGTCCACGAAAAAGGAACTTGCATGTTCATGACAAAAATAATTACCTATTGATGATGTAATTAAAGTATTTTTTGTTTGACCTCAAAAGATTACACAAAAGCCGAGCTACTATGTTATATCATATTACCTATTGATGATGTAACTAAAGTATTTTTTTTTTACCTCAAAAGATTACACAAAAGTCAAGCTACTCTGTTATATCATATTATTAATTTTCTCTATCTTCTTTAGCAGCCTTAAATCCATAATCATTAATAATATAGACAGTAATAGTAACAGGTAACAGAGAATATGGGCATGCTAGATAGAGAAAAACAAATTGTGAGTGAGTGACCTATTTTCTTTTTCTCTCTATTGTGAGTATCTATTATATTATTATAGAGGTAACTATGCACCAGAATGAAAGTTGAGTTTTGATTACATCGTATTTTAATGTTGTCTTTAAGTTATATTTTAAACGGATATATTTAATAGTTGTTTTATAATTTTTTTTATTATGGATATATATAACAATCGAATGCGATATTTGATAATTATTTTAGAATTTTTTATTATGGATATATATAATAATTGAATATCATGATAATTTTTTTAAATTTATGTTTGATAATTATGTCATACGGCAACCCTAATTCCTAAACCTGTTTTCTCTTTTTTTATATATATTTCCTTTAATCGCATAAACATCTTTCATTCACCATCGACGGCACCTTTGGGTAGCTCTTAGTTTTGATGTTCTGATCATCGATTATTTTATGCTTTATAAATTTTGTTTTGTAATTCTAACGTTATATTTGCTTTTTTCCATTGTTAGAGCTCGGATTATAGAATAATCATTAGAATGTTATTGCAATTTTACTAATTTCTCATTATATCTTTAGGATTTCATCTTTTTTTTGCTAAGAATCTTTAGGCTCCCATATTAGGGTTTAGCACCATTTAATTTGCAAGAAATATAAATTGTCCAGTATTTTACGTACATATGTGAGGGTTTAGACTAACCTATTAGGGTTTAGTACCTCTTAAATTACAAGAAATATAATTTGTTTTTACAATTTAACGTTCATTTGTGAAGATTTAGGCTTCCACATTAGGATTTAGATCCATATAATTTGCCACAAAAAATAATAATAGATATATATACGATATAATTCTCAAAATCTTAATGTACGCGCTGGCGCGGGAAAAAACAGTTATTTTTAAAACAAATTGTAAACTTTTAAAAGAGCATAACCCACTAAAAAACTATTAGCTAACCACTGTATCAGCATCTAGTCACATTTTTGAGTTAAGACTACAACAAATTAACGAAGGAACCCCAAACGAAAATGAGAAAACCAATAAATAATTTCACTGTACTATATAAACATCTAATATTGAAACAAATAAATACAAGAATATTTGAAGTAATTAGACGTAACAAGAATTTCGTGGGATTTATTAAAGCCCAAAAGTGTTTAAAAGCCCAACAGTGTGTGTGGGGGGGGGGGGGGGGGAAGACTTGGTGGGCAAGGAAGACTTGGTGGGCAAGGCAATTTGTCTGTATTAATTGCATAAAACTGTAATTATTTATTCATATTATTACCAGTTGTTGTTTTGTTATCATCTGCTACGAACAGCCATGTCTCTGCTTCTCAGAAATGGTCTCTCGAAGCTTTCTTACCGGAAAACACCTGCACTCGTAATCTAAATTCATTATTACCAGTTGCTGTTTTGTCGTTTTGTTCTGTAATACATCTTCTTCTTCTTCTGATGTCTTTTGATTTCTACGCAGAGACACCTCGCGACTAGATTCTTCTCAACTCCCTTGTTGGTAACCGTTCCCAGTTACAACAGAACTATCTTGAGGAATGGAGATAAAGGATACATCGAGATTTGTAAAAATCCTGATGATGAGGTAGAGGAAATGGGAAAGTTAGGATCATCCAATGAATGGGTTGCTACATGGAAGGAAGGAGTAGTGTGTTTCCAAGAAGATCTAAAGCTAACTGTGTCCGATTCAGATCCAAAACGCATCTCGCTGCCTCCTCTTGTAACTCTGCCCCATTGCCAAACCCAAATTGTCACCAACGTGGCAATGTCATCGTCTTCTCCAGAGGATGATGACTGTGTTGTGGCTGTCAAGTTCTTGGGACCTCAACTCAGCTTATGCAGACCTGCTCGAAGCTCTGAGTGGACCAACATCGAAATCACCGACCCGTGTTTCTTCAACTCTCATGTAATGTACTCAGAGAGAGACGAGATGTTCTCCATGCCTGCTTCAGGAGGGGAATACATTGGATCATGGAATCTTGGAGAACAAATTTACAACCGCAAGGTGAAGAAGTTGTGGTTTCGAGGTTTTCCCGAGCTGGTGCAATCAGAGTGGCTGCTCTTGGATTCGTATTGCACGAGCGAGCACTTGGTGGAGTTTAAAACCACTGGTGAAATGTTTTTGGTTAAGTGGTACACCAAGAGCAACTTCCGAAGGAAAGGGAGGATGGAAACGCAGCGTTTCATGGTATTCAAAATTGATAAGCTTGGAAACGCTGTGTACACTAGAGACATTGGTAATCTCTGCATCTTACTCCGCTCCAAGGCTGAACCTTTGTGCGACCGGGCTGGCGACCGACACCGAAACCTCATCATTTTCGATGGTGTCAACGACCGTGGAATTGCTCATCTCTGCGATTAATTCAAATGCTGCTGGATTTGGCACGTTTGTCTGGTTCAAAAATGACAGTTTTTTAACAAATTGAGCACTTTGTATGTTGTAGTAATCTAATTCTTTGTTCTGTTCTGGACAATGAATACAATTTAAGTGGAGGCAACAAATCACTTTATTGACTTATCGAAACCGAATTACAATCTCAAGAGAATAATGTTTTTGATTCCTCACAATATCACAGAGAACACTGTCTCTGGATTTCTCACAACTCACTTCATAAAAACCTTTCCCAACAAATGATGAAGACACTCTTATTTATACAGACTAAAACTCTCGACTTGTTGAGTATTAACCGCCTCTCCTCTTCATCCACTTAAGAAATCACTGATAACTATTATTTGAGCTTGTACTTGGGACATAAACCTGTAATGGATCAGGATAAGATTCACATGACTTGTGTATTAGATTGAGACCTGGACATGATTCTTGGGGATCATTTTAGCAATATCTTTGAGGTGAAACAGAGCTTTGATATAAGTGGAACCAGAGACACAATAATTGCTAAGATCTCAGATCATTAGCCTCAATAATTGCAGGAACAATATACTCAAACCTTGGTGATAAACTCCTCAAAACCTTGCTCACGATGCTTTCGTTGCTAAGAAATTCACCATAAGACTTCATTTGATTCACAATTGCAGAAACTCTTGCCAAATATTCTTGAATAGATTCCTTTTCTTTCATAGAAAGAGTTTCAAACTTTTGACGCAAAGTTTGTAACTTCACAGTGATTACCTTTTGAGCTCCCATGTACTCTTGCTTCAAAATCTCCCATGCTTCATGAGCTGTGTTCACTGCTGAAATTCTGGACAGAATATCTTCATCCAGTGCCGATTGGATGAAGAACAAAGCTTTTGCATCTTTCTTTCGTTTCTCCCGTAGAGGTTGATCGGGTTCCTCCGGATTCTGATCTTCAAAACCAGTCTCCACCAAATCCCATAGCTCCTGCGACCGGAACATCGTCTTCATTTTGAGACTCCACAAATGATACTTTTCTCCTTTGAAAATTGGAACAAGGGCCTGCATATTCGTGCCGTTGCTTGACATCGCGTCGTCTTCTCAAGAGGATTGAACCTGGAAATAGCTCTGATACCACAATTGTTGGAAAATAATCAATTCAGAGGAAGAGAGATTGAAACTGGAAATTACGATTTCTATTAAGATGCTTCAAAGCTTCAAGTACAGAGATAGAAATATATAGAAGAAGAAGATAACTACCCATAACCCATGATACGAAAAATCCCAAATTAAAAATCCTAATTAATCGAAACTACCCACGATTCCTAAACCCAATAAACCACTATCTCCGAGAATCTAGATCTAATTTTGAATCAATCAACAATGATGTTTTAAATCATCCCATAATTCTTTTCTTTCTTCGCCAAAGTTTGATGCATATATGAATGTACAGAAAAACTCCTCCTTCATTCCTTCAAATAAAACCGAACATGATATCATCTGGCTACTATTATAAATTGGTGTTACCCTCACATTTGGACTTCAAAGAACCCAGATTCTACCCCGCCTGTTGTGCTCGTAATTTGATAAGAGATTCCAGTCCTTGAACACCGTCGAAACTATGTTCTGAACTTTAGACTCCTTCACCCTTGTTTCCATCAGCCCCCAAACTGAAAAGCTCCCTTCTTTATCCAATCTCGGACTACTTTATGTTTTGTTGATTGATTAAAACCACGAATATTCCAAAAGAAACCCGACATTAAGGTTTCCGTCGAGTTGTCCTTTTGATTGAAACGTTAGGAGTTGAATCCATAGCTTTTTGAGTAGTAGGTTGCAAGAGGTATTTGTGATTATCTTTCGAGTGGCGCTGCAAGGACTGTCGAATAGGAGTGTCAATCTCTGTTTGCCCCACCTCCTTTGCAGCCTCTATCTCCTTTAAGTACCCAACTGGATTATCTAGTTTCACCTCCTCTTCCCCATCTCCTTAATTGTAAACTTTTTAAAGAGCATAACCCACTAAAACTATTATTAGCTAACCACTTTATCAGCATCTAGTCACATTTTTGAGTTAAGACTACAACAAATTAACGAAGGAACCCCAAACGAAAATGAGAAAGCCAATAAATAATTTCACTGTAGTAAATAAACATCTGATATTGAAACATATAAATACAAGAATATTTGAAGTAATTAGACGTAACAAGAATTTCGTGGGATTTATTAAAGCCCAAAAGTGTTTAAAAGCCCAATAGTGTGGGGGGGGGGGGTGGAGGAAGACTTGCTGGGCAAGGAAGACTTGGTGGGCAAGGCAATTTGTCTGTATTAATTGCATAAAACTGTAACTATTTATTCATATTATTAGCAGTTGCTGTTTTGTTATCATCTGCTACGAACAGCCATGTCTCTGCTTCTCAGAAATGGTCTCTCGAAGCTTTCTTACCGGAAAACACCTGCACTCGTAATCTAAATTATTTTCTTGTCTGTAACGTCGTCGTTTTGTTCTGTAATACATCTTCTTCTTCTGATGTCTTTTGATTTCTACGCAGAGACACCTCACGACTAGATTCTTCTCAACTCCCTTGTTGGAAACCGTTCCCAGTTCCAACAGAACTATTTTGAGAAATGGAGATAAAGGATATCTCGAGATTTATAAAAAAATTGATGAGTTGGTGGATGAAATGGGAAAGATAGGATCACCCTATGGGTGGGTTGCTACTTTGAAGGAAGGAGTAGTGTGTCTCCAAGAAGATCTAAAGACCGATTCAGATCCAAAACGCATCTCGCTGCCTCCTCTTGTAACTCTGCCTCGTTGCCAAACCCAAATTGTCACCAACGTGGCAATGTCATCGTCTTCTCCAGAGGATGAAGACTGTGTTGTGGCTGTCAAGTTCTTGGGACCTCAACTCAGCTTATGCAGACCTGCTCGAAGCTCTGAGTGGACCAACATCGAAATCATCGACCCGTGTTTCTGCAACTCTCGTATCATGTACTCGGAGAGAGACGAGATGTTCTCTATGCCTGCTTCAGGAGGTGACTACATTGGATCATGGAATCTTGGAGAAGAGATTTACAACCGCAAGGTGAAGAAGTTGCGGTTTCAATATTTTCCCGAGCTGGTGCAATCAGAGTGGCAGCTCTTGGATTCGTATTGCACGAGCGAGCACTTGGTGGAGTTTAAACCCACTCGTGAAATGCTTTTGGTTAAGTGGTACACCAAGAGCAACTTCCGTAGGAAAGGGAGGATTGAAACGCAGCGTATCATGGTATTCAAAATAGACGAGGTTGGAAACGCTGTGTACACTAGAGACATTGGAGATCTCTGCATCTTGCTCCTCTCAAAGGGTGAACCCTTGTGTGTCAGTGCTAGCGACACACAAGACTACCAAAACCTCATCTTTTTCAAGGGTGTCAACGACTATGGAAGAGCTCATCTCTGCGATTAATACAAATGCTGCTAGTTTTGGCTCTTGTCTTGTCCCTTGCTCTCCGCCAAAATGACAGTTTACAGTTTAGATCACCGACTCTGCTTGACTTTTTTCTTCTATATTGATTTCATTTTTCTTTAAGGGTTGTATTTGAGCTTCTGTGTTGTAGTAATCTAATTCTTTATTCCGTCTCTGGTAAGGCAACAAATCACTTTTATTGACTTATCGAGACCGAATTACAATCTCAAGACAATAATGTTTTTGAGCCCTCACAATATCACAGAGAACAAATGATCAAGACACTCTTACCAATTTTAGCAAATATCTTTGAGGTGAAACAGAGCTTTGGTATAAGTTGTGGAAATCAAACCACAGTTTTTGGATAGGTTCGTTCCTTCCTTGTCTTCATGCCAGATAGTGGAACCAGAGACACAAATCTCTACATTATCTAAAACGTAAAAGAAGAGAGAAACTAGAGACATGGTGTGAAATACTTGTAGCTCTCAACCATGAAGTTAAAAGGAAATCAGACCAAAACTAAATACTCATCAAATAGAAACTCCATTGAAAAGAAAGCAGAAAACAAGTAAACAAAAAAAAAAAAAAAAAAAAAACAGAGAACAAGAATCCTCCATTCCAAATCAAAGATTGGGATCTTGAGCTCATAATTTACGTTGATAAAGTTACAAGAAAAACATTAAATAATCATCTCTTTAATTGATTACAATTAGTCTATTTTTTTGCGTGGAATCCAGTAAGGTGGCGTGATACTACTACTGTAATAATCGATTATTATAAAAGCATCATCGTGGACAGTAGCTATTCCGCGGTGGTCGATTCCGAGGAAATTGATATAGTTATCGTATCCGTCAGTAATGCTCTCCGGGAGACAAAAAGATTCAGCTTTCGAGAGGTAAATGCAGAGATCTCCAATGTCTCTAGTGTACACAGCGTTTCCTTCCTCGTCTATGTTGAAGACAAAGAAACGCTCTGTTTTCATCTTCCCATCATCTTTGTCTCTCTTGGTGTACCATTTAACCAAGAAAATCTCACCGGTGAATCTTGATTCCACCAAGTGTTCGCTTCTCCAACACGAATCAAACATCTCCCACTCTGCCTGCACCAACTTGGGAAGGTTTCGAAACCGCAACTTCTTCACCTTGCGGTTGTGAATGTGTTCTCCGATATCCCATGATCCAATGTAGTGTCCTTCTGAAGAAACCATGGAGAACATCTCGTCTCGTTTGGAGTACATTACTTGGGAGCTGAAGAAGCTCGAGTCTGTGATTCTTACGTTGGTCCACTCGGAGTTTCCACGAGCGGGTCTGCATAAGCTGAGTTGAGGCCCCAAGAACTTGACAGCCACAACACAGTCTTCATCCTCTGGAGAAGACGATGACATTGCCACGTTGGTGACAATTTGGGTTTGGCAATGAGGCAGAGTTACAAGAGGAGGCAGCGAGATGCGTTTCGGATCTGTATCAGACGCATTTGGATTTAGGTCGTCTTGGAGACACACGACTCCTTCTTTCAAAGTAGCTACCCATCCATTAGATGATCCCACCGTTCCCATTTCCTTCTTTTCCGTAACATAGCTCAAGCCACCAGAAATGTCTATCTCGAAATTTCCGATATCCGTAAAGGTAGATCCACAACCGGCAATGGAACATGGTAAGGTTTGCGATAAGGAAGTTGAGAAGAACCGAGTGGTGATCAGGTGCCTCTGCATGTGGAATAACACATAGTAATTAGTAGCAATCAAACATCCATTAAAGACTAATTAGAAGCAGATGATATACAAACAAAAGACATGAGAAGAAGAAGAAGAAGTATTACAGAACAAAACGACGACGTTACAGACAAGAAAAGAAGAAGTAGCTTACGAGTGCAGGTGCTTTCCGGTAAGAAAGCTTCGAGAGACCATTTCTGAGAAACAGAGACATGGCTGTTCGTAGAAGATGATAACAAAACAGCAACTGGTAATAATATGAATAAATAATTACAGTTTTATGCAATTAATACAGACAAATTGCCTTGCCCACCAAGTCTTCCTTGCCCACCAAGTCTTCCTTTTTCCTGTTTTGGGCTTTAAACACTATTGGGCTTTAATAATGCCCATAAAACCGCTAAACTTTTCCAGTTTTTGTTTCCTTAATTAATTTCCGTCTTAAGGAATTCATCATCGGTCGTTTTTCTCTATGAACATTTTTTTGTATTAAAAAGAAAATGAGTTTTTAAAACCAACAAAAGAAAAAGTTTGTAAACACAATAATTCTTTTATAATTTTAGAAAGAAAACAATAAGTTTGTAGATACATGATTATTGTTCTAGACTAGTATAGAAACAAAAAGATTGGTAAGAAATAAACAATGATTAAGCAAACAGTAAACAAAACATAAGTACAAATTAAGCAAAAAGTAAAAAACATAAAAAATAAGCAAAAAATTAAGAAAGTTAGTACTTTCACTAAATCTTCATACTATTAAAATTAACAAATGAATCATGATGCATGCATGCAATTTAAAAAAGAAAAAAAAAAACAGCAGTGCAAGTGAGTTTAGTAATTTCGTAAATGAATACGTATAAAAGGTCTTCCGAGTTCTCATGATGTAGGCATCTATTGTCCACACGTTAGTAATATGGCAATCACTTCTTCTTTTTTCCGTAAACAATGTACGTATAATAACTAATAAGTGGTGGTTCTGAAAAAATATTTAGGTTAGTCGTATTTTTGAAAGGGTTTGAAAAGAGATCCATCTTTATTCAATTTGGTTAAATCACTCTAATTGTTTTGGGTTAAATGGATGACCTTCGTGTTCTTTATTCAGGAGTACTATATAAGTATATATATATATATATATATATATAAATAAATACATTATTTAAATTCTTTTGGAACATCCCAAAAATGGAAACTTGCGGACCAAATTTCAACGTTTTGTGATTTAGACGTTCATTCTTTCACTGTCTCTCTCTAAATCTAAACTCTCTACACTCGTCGTAACCCTCTCGACTCCCCTATCGTGAGTCTTTTGCGTTGCTTCGATTCCTTTTTAGAAAATCTTCCAACAATTGGAATTATATGGTATTATGTCGCTATAATCGATAGAATTATTTTGGGATTTTCATAGATTTCTCTTCTGCATTTGTTGCCATTGAAAGGCCATTCCGAAATTCATAATCCGATTTTCTGAACCAGGTATCATCACGTTTCGTCAATCACACAATATTTTGTTTGTTTCTTTCTCGATTCTCTTTGCGTTTTTTTTTCTTCCGGAATCGTAGCTTGTTGCTCTTCGTTTTGTTAGTCTGGTCGATGTTTCACTAAATCTTCATACTATTAAAATTAGCAAAGATTTTGTTTGCTTTGATTATTATTTTCATATACATGGATATTTCTGAAATATCGTTGGAAATATGTGTGTCTTATGTAGTCCTTTATTGTATGGTTCCGTGTGAATAAATAATAATAATTTTTTTTTTTTTGCTAAACAATAAATAATTACTATTGAGATTTACATTTTCTATTTCTTTTAGAGTACTTGTTTTATTCATCTAACCCCAAATCAACAACCCTTGTAACATGGACATTGATCACTAATGCCAATAAATCTCTGGCGCTAAATCAGCTTTAACATCATTACCGCACATTTTGTTAATGAACTTAATGTTAAATAACTCTATTACCACAATTAACATTATGATTTGACATTGATTTAATGTCTTATGAAGCATTGATCCATTTTGTCATATTCGTCAATTAGTTAGTTTGATTTAGAAACTATTTGTGATGAGATTGTGAGGTTATCTCAAGCTTAATTTGTATGACTTATCAAGTTCTTTGCTTACAGAACTGTGAATTGGAGTGTAGTCGGTCAAATTCCATTTCTTGTTACCACATTCTTTACTATTTCCGTAAACGTAGCTTGTTGCTCTTCGTTTTGATCGATTTAATCATAGTTTGGGATTTAGTCTGGTCGATCTTTCTAGCCAATGTTTTTAGCCGGCTTCTGCATATTTGCTCTTCGGGATTGGAAATTGAAATTGGATTCACAGGATTTTCTGAAACGTGTGTGTGGTATATACTCTATGGCTCATTGTTTGTTAAAGGAATGGTTACTCTTAAGAATTTGCTATGGTATCGTGAAGAACAATGGGTACTGATTTCGATTAAGAATTTACTCTTGGAATTTTACGGCCATAGTATTACATTTTACGGCCATTTTAAAAATTAATAATTTGAATAACATTTTTCAAAATAAATCTAATATATTATAAAATTAACTAAAATCGAATTTAATATAAAATAGATTAATATATATATATATATATATATATATATATGGATTCGATTGAAGAAGTCGTCTCCGATGATTTAGAGGAGACCGAGGTGGACATTCATAGTCCACCACGTTGCAGGATCTGCTTTGATGACGGAGAACTTATTGACCTGGGCTGTGCGAATTAACCCTTGCACATGAAGACTATGCCAAAAGATGGTTTACGATAAAAAACACCAAGTAAGTATTTACAAATTTAAAATATTTTTTAAAACGTGTAATTTCATTTAAAAATTAAATCTGAATTTTTTTTTTGTTATTTACAGGATATGAAAAATCTGCAAGAACGTAGTCGCAAATGTTGAAGGGGATTTTGAGTATAAGGATTTTGATGAAGGAGAGCTGATTCACTGCATGCAAGGATGAGTTCACCTTTGCACACGAGTAATCTGTCAAAAAGTGGTTTATAGTAAAAATATCAAATAAGTATTTAAAATTTAAAAGATTTTTTTCATATATAGATTCAAAATTTAAAATCGATATAATTGATTTTGTTATTTTCATAGATTTCTCTTGTGCATTTGTTGCTATTGTACTTATTGCGTTTCATATATAACCGGTGAGTTTATTTCATATTGAAACTTGAAATTCTGTTTGATGTGATGCTACTGAATTGTACGACAATGTACGTAATATAATAAATTAAAAATGTTGAAAAAGTATAAATTAACTGAAGTGAGGTTGTGTGTATATATATTTCTTTTTTGAGTAATATAAAAATTTATATTTAATTCAAGATTGTAAAATATTGAGTTGACTCCTCTTCCACAAAGAATTCAATCTTTCATGCTCAAGAGTAGAAGTAGAAGTCTTCATATTGTATATAATCTTTACTTTATCATGTTATTTTCAAACTCTATCAATATTTTATAGGTATACTCGTTCTAAAATTAAAAAAAAAAAACAAATTGGTCAGAAATAAATAAGCAAAAAGATAGAAAAACATAAGCAAAAAGAAAGAAAAACATAAGCAAAAAATAAGTACTTTCACTCAATCTTCATATTTAATTTATTTATTTTTCAAAAATAAATACTTTCACTCATTTTTCATAAGAAAAAATATATAATAGATGAGACCTTAGTTGATTATTAATTTATCATGATAATATTTTTTTTTTAACTTATTGCATTGTATTTAACAATTAAAAATTTCGCCTTATAAAAAGCATTACATATTCGACTATCATCCAAATGTCATATTTAATATTATAATATTTATAAATCAATACAATCAGAAATTAATTAAGTCATAATTACTATTCATATACGTATAAATGTGGTAAAATAAAAAGAAATATACATAGTCGTAAAGAATCTTTAAACTCAAAATCGCATTTGACGTTCACGGCTACATTCTTGCATACTACACATACATATTATGTAATTAAGAGAGAGAAAATGCATATTTAACATTTAAATGAAATACATATTTATTAACGTTTAGAAAATATTTTAAATATTTAGATATTTACGTATTGTTTTTGACCACAAACCATTTTTTGCATATTTTTATGAGTAAGGGTTAATTCACCCTTGCATGAAAACGGAAGTTGATTAATTCTCCCTCGTCGAAATCCATCCTACATTGTAGTGGATTTCAAATATACACCCGGGTCTCTTCCAAAATATCGAAGACCACTTCATCAATAGAATCCATATTTGATATGTTTATTTTTTATTGAACCGTCTTTGAAAACTAAATGTTAGTGACAAATATTTATGAAGTTATTTTAAATAAGATACTAAGTTTATATTTAATTCGAGATTGAAAAATGTTGATGTTGGCTCCTCTTCCACAAAGATTTCAATCTTTAAAGCTTAAAAAAAGGAAGTCGTTCTTCATAATGTATATGATCTTTTACTTTATCATGTTACTTTCCAACTCGATCAATATTTTGTAGTTATAATTGTTCTAAAATTTGAAGAAAAAAATTGGTATGAAATAAACGATAAATAAGCAAAAGTAAGCAAAACATAAGTAAACCATAAGTACTTTCACTCCATCTTACAAGAGATCATTTATTTAACAAAAAACAAAAACAAAAGTGGCTTACTTATATCTTACAATAGGTCATTTCTTTTTAGATATGATGACAACTGAACAACTTGTTTATGCGTAATGAAACTAAAAGAAACCTTATTTGAGCATCCAAAATTTGCCTCTGTTATGTGTTTTCGTCATTGATCAAACATGAAAGTGCCAAATCAGGCAAGCAATAATATGTAAAAGGATCATATCAAAACGGACCTCTCTCATTGTGTTTATGGGTATATTTTGTGCACTGGTTTGTTATTCTTAATTGTTCCTTCAAATACTTATATGTAGTTTTTTTTTTTAAGTTTAGATTTTGTTTCTTTATACACAAAGACATAAAGGAACATTTGAGAAAGAAAAAAAAAGGGCAACCTTTGGGATCATTCGAGGGTTCCTCACAGTAAAATAAGTTGGCGTACCAGTTTTATTGGTTTTAATTAGGCCTGAGATTTTTCTTTTTTAGTTTTCGATTTTGTTTGGGTATTTCAGCCTATCCAATTGGCATAATATTAAAATTGATTTGGTTCTCTGTTTAATTCGATTTTGAATGGCTTTTTGTTTTTTCTTAACCCAATTATATTAAATTTAAGTCAAATTTCACAAAAATGTTTTTCAAAATTCCGAACAGAAAACCAAACTAACCGGATTATACAAATCTAACTGAATTTACCGAATTTAAACAAAAAATTGAAAAGTTCTGATTTAATTCGGTAAAATTGTCAGAATTACCTACTACCTGAACCGTAATTTATTTTGATTATTCCCGGTAAAAAGTTTCCGAACCGAACTATCCGAAAAAAACCGAACTCGCAGTCGCAGGCCTAACTTTTAATTATCCCAAAAGTCGATTTGACAAGAAAAAAGCTTAGCCGAGAAGATGACTTGCTTCTCTTCTGCTACTCCTCATCGCCATCATCATCTTCTTCTTCCTCCTTCAACCTCCAAATCTCTACTCGGATTTCCCTCTTCTTATCTCAATCCTAACCCTAATCTTCTCTTACATGGCTCTTCTCGCTCTCTCGTCTCTTGTTCCGCCGGCAGCAACAACAACCGACCTCCTCCTCCCGCCGGTGAAACCGTTCCAAAGCAAGTCCCTTCTCATTCTTCTTTCGTTTTCTCACCTGGGTTTTTGTCAATTCTCAATCTTTTGCTTTCCAATTTTGAGGCTTCCTCTGCCAATTTCAGATAAGCAAAGCTAGTTAGTTTCCTTATCGTATTTTCGATTAGGGATGATACTGGAATTTAGTTGTGTGTATAACACTTGTCTCATTCCGGTTTTACTTGTTTAATGTTTTTGCCGTTTTGGTGATGATGTTTCAGTAACTTCTGTATTATTGAGGGATCAGAGACAGTCCAAGATTTCGTGCAGATGCAGCTTCAGGAAATCCAAGATAACATAAGGAGTAGACGCAATAAGATCTTTCTACTCATGGAGGAAGTTAGGAGGTTACGAGTTCAACAACGTATTAAGAGTGTTAAAGCCGTCAATGAGCATAGTGAGCTTGAAGTAACCGAGATGCCTGAGATACCATCTTCCATTCCTTTTCTCCCTAATGTGGTCAGTTACTTAGACAAGTATCCTTGTTATGAAATGTTCTGTCGTGTTCAGTTGTTGTGATGTTTCCTAACTCTTTGTTTGCTCTTGTGTTTTGAAATAGACACCAAAGACGTTGAAACAACTCTATTTGACCAGCGTTGCATTGATATCGGGAATCATTTTCTTTGGTGGTCTGATTGCACCTAATGTAAGTAACATGAATAGAGTCCACATTTCCTTCTTTATGTTCTCGTATGACAAATATCAAAGTAGAGTTTGTTAGTGTTGTTTGTGAAATTTTGTTTAAGTCAATGTTTTTCACACTCCTATCTCAGTTGACCACCGCTCTTGGAAACCTACTAACCTTACATTTATGTACGATATTGAGTTATTTAAGGTAGATGCAACTAGTTTCTCGGCTATTCTGCAGGATCTATGTGGTTGTTAGTGAAGGAACCATTGGCAAATCAATCATGCTTTTGGTTAATAGCAACACAGAGTTGTTGAGATTAGTAATGTACTCTGATTTTCTATCGAGTTTTGATACTGCAACTCTCACAGAAAACTAGAGCTATGCTTAGACATTCATATAACTGTAGGAGCATGTGTTTATGAACGTCACTTATTCGTTATTCGTGCCTCTCGGTTTTATCATTCTTGAATGAAAAATTTATGATTTGAAATGGCAGCTGGAGCTCAAGGTAGGACTAGGAGGAACCTCGTATGAAGATTTTATACGGAGCTTGCATCTACCCTTGCAATTAAGGTACTGCTACAAGGTTAAATTGCTTAAGGATCAGTCTGCTATGATTGAATCTGAAACGTCATAGAAAACAATCTATTTTTTGTTCTGTTTTAATCCAGCCAAGTAGATCCCATTGTGGCATCTTTTTCTGGCGGCGCCGTGGGTGTCATTTCGACCTTGATGCTAATCGAAGTTAACAATGTTAAACAACAAGAGAAGAAGAGGTGCAAGTACTGCCTTGGGACTGGTAAGTTATATACCCAATCTCATAGATTATACGGAAAATTCTTGATTTTTTTTCCTTGAAACAATTTCTTAAATGGTCTGTGTTTGTTTGATCCCTTCCTATAGGATACTTGCCATGCGCCCGATGTTCAGCAAGTGGTGTGTGCTTAAGCATTGATCCCATAACACGACCTAGAGCTTCAATCCAGCTTCTGCAAGTCCCGACAACGAAAAGGTGTCTAAATTGTTCCGGCGCAGGAAAGGTAAGATGTTCATAAAATCTGATCTCAGTTTGTATGCTTCATTCTTGTCCTTATGATGCCAAATGAAGTATTTGTATATGAATCAGGTGATGTGTCCGACATGTCTCTGTACCGGGATGGTCACAGCTAGCGAGCATGACCCACGGTTTGACCCTTTCGACTAAAAACTGATGACCTCGCCTTTCCATTTACGTTATTTTTCTATGTACATTAAGGCTAAGCCAAGCAAGACAACTGAGGAGAACCAAACCTCGTAATATAAACATGTTTTACATAGTAAAGAAAGTTGGAATTTATGACATATGTACTAGTAAAACTTCAGAAAGTGTATTCACCAACGATCTCCGGTGAAGTTAGGCTTAACTCAGGCTCCTTGTCATCATGCTTCAACACGTACCTGTCTAAAAACGCTTATCGTCAAATGAGACGACATTGGAGGGATTTCACTGCCGCGCAATCCTTTAGACATGAGAGCTTTGCTTATGTTATACATGTGGGTGCAAAAACCACATTTTTTAGTGGTCAATCCATCTTCTTCATCAGAAACTCGGTCTTCTTCTTCACCATCTCTGCAGAAAACTCAATGCACTGAGGGATGACGCTTGACCATGATCGCATACTCGTCACTGATGAATCCTAGGCCTAGAAATGTTTCAATGGAGTTGATTATCACTCTGCTCTGAAGCAGTCATGCATTGTGGATGCTTCTTCATGACCTCCTTTTGGTTGAGACCACACCTCTTCAGGGTTTCAAACGTCTGAGTTATCTTCTTCTCAAAGTAAAATGCAAGAAAGAAAGATGGCACTAAGGCAAAAAGTATCAAACAATTAAAAGGGAAAACAAAATAGAAAAGAAATCAAAACTTATCTTTATCAAGTGAAGGAAGATAAAGAAGATTATCGAGAGGGTTAGTATCTGCAGCTAAGACCACAGTCACAGTTTCCTCAGTGGTTTTACCAAATCATCCACTATTATCAGCCTTGTGAACAAAACCTATCAAATCCAACAAAGACCGAAAAATCGAAAGATCAAGCATCCTATAAAAGATAAGGGATAATACCAAATTCTAAGATTTACTTTAAACAGTTTTCTAATTTCAAAATCTTTTCCTTTTCCACAAAATTTCAACCATTAATCTGAAATGATGCATAGGCTAAAGCTTATTAATCCCCCAAAAATATTCATCTAGCCTCTGATTGTTACATATCTTTAAAGAGGTTCAATATTTTCTCCCAAATCTTGTGAAACAAATCTCTGTTCTCACTCATCAATCCAAGAAAAAAGACTTACTCTTCCTGCAGCACATATATCTGCAAGTATGGCTCTGAAAGTTGTACCAACTGAGGAAGTGTCTCTGCAACACGCAAATCGAATAGATTAACCCGCGGAATTATGTTCAAATCGATCCCGAGCATCAGAAAAGGCATCCTTAAAGATGTTTTAGAGTTTATACTCTCCTTCTCAACCTCTAACTCACCTTGAAAACACTGGTGGATGATAGTGCGACCGTTCTTTGAAGTTCTAATTAGATCCATGTGCAATGTGTTCAAGAGCCAAGACATAAACTCCATTGGATCAGATTCTTGTCCAATCCTAAACCGTTTCTTGCTTGCTTCCATAACAGCTTGCAAAAACCATCAAGAACTTCCAGTAAACCTTGGATTCAAAACATGCTTGATATCATCTAAACAAGTGTTATCATTAATCTCATAGCCATCAGGAAGATAATAAACTTTCTCTGTCACAAGGTTGATGTAAACGTGATGTTCTGTTTCTAAACTATGTGTATAAGCATGAGATTTTTTACTTCTTCCTTGGTAGAATTTTCCGCATACGCATTTAAATTTGACAAGGAGACAGAACATAACTTGTCGAAATCAAAATCCAATACAGCACCTTGCGATTCACGGAATCAGGATAAGTTAAATAAACAAAACTGTTAAGTTAAATCACAATAAGACAGTTTGGCCGAGTGGTCTAAGGCGCCAGATTTAGGCTCTGGTCCGAAAGGGCGTGGGTTCAAATCCCACAGCTGTCAACTCTTTTTACTATTTTTTAATTTTAAAAAACAAATACGCTCATCTCCAGGGGTCTTTACGTCAATTACTATTAGCATTCCCATCAAAACCCTAATTTTATAAACAAAAATTTGTCGCCGTCAATTACTATAGCATTCCTCTTGTCCAGCTCTCAGCGAAGAAGAAGATCCCAAAACCTTACCTTCTTCTACTCTCATCAGTCTGTGATCATGGTAACCACTTTCTCTCCATCTCTCTTCTAGATTCCGATACTCCCAACAAATTGTGTTTCTTCCTTCTGATTCAATCTCAAAATCTGGGATTTACGAGATTGATCAAGTTGATTTTGTTGATAGTCTGATCCATGGCCATTGATTCGTTTGCTTGTTAAGATAGTAACTAGTATTGGTCTCTCTCTTTCTCTGTGTTTATATAGTCGAGGAGAAAGACCAGAGAACCTAAGGAGGAAAATGTCACTCTAGGACCAGCTGTTCGTGAGGGTGAGCAAGTTTTTGGAGTTGTTCATATCTTTGCATCCTTCAATGACACATTCATTGTAAGTTTCTCATCATTTTATTTTGGAGAGCTCCAATGAAATATTCTTTGTGTGGGTTACATTTTTTTTACCTTAATCCTCTTGATTTTTGCAGCATGTGACTGATCTCTCTGGAAGAGAAACTCTTGTTCGTATCACTGGTTAGAGTCCTGTTCCTTGTGTTACTTGTAATAGATTTCTAGTAGCTATTTTGGGTATGTTCAAGGTGGAATTTTTGAGCCGACAATTTATATTTCGCAACTCGCTTAGTCGTCATTCTGTATAGTGTGGATTTCAATCTCTTACAGTTCACTAGACGGACTTGTTATTAGACGGTGAAGGTTGAAGTTGTATCCTTGATATGTGATCATTGCAGGTGGAATGAAGGTAAAGGCTGATCGTGATGAGTCGTCCCCTTATGCTGCTATGCTTGCAGCTCAAGATGTTGCTCAAAGATGCAAGGTTTGTATGATACTTTGAGCTAATTTCTTTTGACGTTTTCCTTTCGATGGCATTTCAACAGTCTGATTTTCAGTTGCAATTGACCTAATATGTATCAGGAGCTTGGCGTCACAGCAATCCATGTGAAGCTCAGAGCCACTGGAGGAAACAAGACAAAGACTCCAGGTCCTGGTGCTCAGTCTGCCCTCCGAGCACTTGCTCGTTCAGGCATGAAGATTGGTCGCATAGGTAACTTCTAACACTTGTTGTAAAATCCTAAAACTAATATCAATTTAGCTTCTGGACTTGACCGAGAAATTCTGTTTTCATGACCATTAATAAAATTTATCCAATGTATTGCAGAGGATGTGACTCCAATTCCAACCGATAGTACCCGTAGAAAGGGTGGTAGAAGAGGAAGGCGTCTGTGAGTTTTCTCACAAAGGAAGTCTCGTTTATCCACATGCCCCCTGGTCTCATTACGTTTGGTGCTTCTCTACTACATTCACCAAATTTTCTTGCAACTTTGTTTTTAAGACATTGCTTTTGATCTTGTGTAACTTTTAGCATTTCAATTTTTTATCAAGGAAGAAATGGATATAAGATCATTATAACGGCCGTTGTTTATTTTTGTTTTTCGTCTTCATAGTTGCATTCCCCTATCTTGGTTGCGGTTTCAACGTTTATATACGCTCCTCATAACGCAAATGAAAATGATCAATGTCTAAAACAAACACATAGTGTGTGTATTACCCAAGCCACTGATAGTTCTCTACCACTGCGACTAGACATTTGCTCTTTGGTTAACAACTAATCTTGGAAAGGTCATTGCTGTGCTCATTTTTTCCACTATCGAGCTTTAACCCTCCTTAATTGACATAACTTGTTTCCGATTAAAATAGCCAAGAATACAATCAGGAGTGTAAAAAGCGATATACAGTTATAAACACGATAAATTACTAAATTTTTTCGGTTTTAAGTTGGGCCAATTCAAAATATAACGTAATTCGATAAAATAATAGTTATGATGTTCTTTGTTTTTCTTTAAAACTGAAATATTTTTGGAACTCATCCATGGTTAGATGTAGTAACCATAAAGAATTAAACACGTAAGTGAGTGTCAGAGCAGGTGGTTTGCTTGTTCCATTGTACCCAACCGTTAGGGTGGATAAGCATCCAAAGAAAAAAATTGAAGATTTTGAAGAAATTGAAGAGAATGAAACGCGTAAATGTAATGATCAAACAAAGATCACTGGAACACTTACTGCTAAACCGAATACTAGGAGAGCCGCTATTATCTGTGCGACATCTCCTATGATGGATCCCAGTCCGGCAGAAGCTGAATGCTTCGTTATCAATCTCATCATGTCCTGAGAAGAGAAGAAGGGAAAGGTAAATTTAATTTTTGCTTAACCTAATTTTTGTTGTGTGAGGATTTGGTTAACCTTGAGCCGCGTATGTATAGCCCAAGTTTGGTTGCAAACTTCGTCATCTTGACTCCTTAAAGAGAGTTTGTAAGCTTTTTATGTTAAGTCGTTGGGTTTAGGGACAATCTACGCTTATTAGCGATAAATATTTATCAAGTTATTTAAAAAAAAAGCTTGGCAGCGTTTATGGCTACGTGTTACGAGCACGGAAACACTGGTGCTATCTATATTAAAAGAGTCCAAGATTTCTTTATGTACGATAAACCTAAAGAAGGGATTGTTGGGATTAAGCGGACAGCAGATACAGGATATGAGATCGCCTTATATGCGTACGCAATGTTAAAAAAAACATTTTGGGACGACGAAGAGTACATAGCTCGATTCACCCAGGAATCTGTCAGAAAAATTAGTCGACGCATTGAATCGCGTGATAATTTTTGGCAATAATCGGACTCGCGCTAAAATTTGTAAGATTTGTAAAGTTTAGTTTAGTTAAAAAAATTGTAAAGTTTAGTTAAAAAATTAATTGTAGTTGTTGGAGAAATTATTATACGGAATCTGAAATCCGTAGGAAAAAAAATGATGAGAAAAATTATAGTAGTAACATTTTATCAAATTAGTTTTTTCAATGTTTCTCTTTTAATATGTAGAAGATATATAACACCAGTGTTGTAACTTTTTGATAGGCTAATACCAGTTCAATAGATTCGCCATGTAGATTTTGTTGTTTTCTATTTTGACACAAAGACACCGGTCAATTCGACCAGGGTTCAAATCGAAACATTGTATATGTGCCATGAGAATTTAAAAAGACTGCTTTGCAAGTAATAATAATATAAAACCTAATACCATAATCTTCACAGAAACAGATTCAAATATATCAAAATGGAAGAATACGTATACCAATAAGTTGCCGAATATAAATGAATTATTATTTATTTAATAATTTATGTGTCAAATATGTTTGGTAATTAGGATTATAGTAACCAAGATACCGTTGACATAGTGTTTGGGCAATGGAATAAAATCAAAAATCTAAGAAAATTTGTGGATATAATACATTAACAATTTTGTTCTACAATGTTTCTCTTTTGATATAAAGAGGATATCAAAGAAAAAATGTTAAAAACACATAAGAAAAGAAATTATTTTCTTAAGATGAAAAATAAATACACATAATATGAAGATATAAAAGAAGAAAAAAACGATAAGTAATTATAATATACAAATAGAAAAATCAGAAATAACTGGTAATAATTATTTTACAAAATTTAGTCAGTATTTAAATTACATGATTTATTAAATTGTCGAAAATAATTAAATAACCAAGTTTCAAATAAATATATTCATTTTGAAATAGTAATCATCCATATAATACTCTATATCTACGATGAATTGATTGTTTTGTCAAACATAATTAATAAATTACTAAATAAATAAGTTTTTTAATGAATAAATTAAATTGTAAAACAAAAGTTGCGCATCATGCGAGTCATATTTTAATAACAAATAAAAAAGAAGAAAAACATTTAAAAGCCAATTGAAACCAATATCAAGTAAAATGGGTCCATAATTAGGTTTGAGTAAATAAGCTTGATTTTAGTGGAGTATATAATCAAGTACACCGTCTGGGTGTTTGGTCTAGTGGTATGATTCTCGCTTCGGGTGCGAGAGGTCCCGAGTTCGATTCTCGGAACACCCCGTTCCCCGGTCTATTTTTGGAAACATGAGTTGATCGTATCAGCCACCAAATCTCAAGAAATTGCCTTAGAGTCCTGGATGGCCGAGGCCTTGTAAAGCGTTTTTCAATTTTGAAAGCCTGTCTATGTATGATGCAGTAATCGATGAACAATATATGCTCTGATAATTGACAGGAAAGGCAGATAAACAAACACTTCTTCACAACTTGTTTGATGATCTTTATTAATTCTGTGTTGTTAAATAAGCTTCCTAATTCAGATAGTTAAGTTGAATATAATTCTCTATCAATCAAGAAACAATTTCGAGATAACATTGCATCACAAATAGAAACCTGGCTCTTTCTCCAAATGGGGGAGTTACTTGGCCGCTAAGCCAATAGTGACTCTTTTTTTGTCGGTGAAATTGATAACATAATAAATCCAAAAAACCACACCAAGCCCATCAAAACAAATATTGCATTTTCTTTCAGATTTGTCACAAACAAATACAAAGAATATGTGACCTAGTTTGCTCCAACATTTGCCAAAAGGAAACCCTAAATTTCAAGGCTTTACATCAACTTCGCTCTAGAGCTGAGAGAGCGAGCCAACATTTTGGGTAAGGAGACAAAATAAATCCCAACATTGAAGAAGCCACAAATGCGCGAGGAACGACCAAATATTATATAAGCTATGTAATTTTTCTTCTTACCCTTTCTTCTGAGAGAAGAAAAACTGTACAGTACCACAATCTAGAGAGTAAATTTTTTTTTTAACTCCTGAAGATTTTGTTTTTTAAAAAGTAAGTGGGAACTTCTGGTTCACTGTGTCATGTGGGTCTTTCTGATGAGACCCCTAATGTAGTAGACTGTGGCTCAGGGACCGTGTTTGGCGATTCTATTTAACGCGGAACTCGTGTCTGAAAAGGGTTAAGTTCTGAGTGAACTTGTCTCTGTTCTTTGAATCTAATCCCCGCGATATGTCTGTCATAAGACTGTCAAAGCAGGCAGAGAGTCGCTGGTGTTGATCCACTGGCTGCACCGTTAGAAAATAAGGCTTAAGCCCTCGAGGCAAACACACTCGGGTAAAATGGTAAAGAAAATAGAGATCATCACCTGCGACGAGAGGATCTTAGCTTTAAGATCAGAGAAAATCTGGTGAAAGCAAATTGGAATAAGTTAGATGAATGACCAACAAAGTCCATTTCGGAACAGAAGGATAAGAAAACTGCACAAGAGTGATAAATATAGATTACACATACCTGCTCACTTATAAGAATCAAGCTTAACATGGGCCTGCTGAGACTCCATTGATTGTTACAATCCTCGAACAAAACTATTTCAAACAGCGTCTTCAATATCTGCTTGTAAGAGCAAATCCGTTTTAAAAAGGTATTAAATCTCATTTTTGTGTTGCATCTACCAAAGAGAGATGGGAGGAGCGTAATGAGTTACCTCCGGGAACAAACTAGGGCAGTCTGCAATGTGCTGTGCAAAACGAATAGCAGCGGGAGAAGTAGGTGCCTCACCCATTGTGATGTTATTGAAATAGTATGAAGCAAGATTGTCTACAGCTATTGCACACTGAAACAATAATATATTTTGCAGCTTAAAACTAATTTCTTGATAAATGGGTCGAAACATTTTAGACGCAGTTCTCACCTGTGATGAAATGCCTGTGTCCAACCCCTTGAGTCCAGATTCAAGGGAGCCAACGAGATGCATAAAGGTGGCAGTATCCAGTTTCAATATGAAGGTAATATGACTAGCACACAAAACCTCGACGAATCCAAAGTATGCCTTTGTAAGCTGAAAGATGAAAGGAAGAAGACAAAAAAGATTTGAGATTTCATATCGACGAGTAAAGAATTCAGAGTGCACATCAGTTAATTGAGGTAATGCAAACAATATCAAAAGAGTGAAAGCCAAAATTTTCTATGCGTTTATTGAAAAATCAAAGAACACATACCTTGCGGTATGCTAATATATCTGCCAAGGGTATTGCTAGGGTCATCTTCAACGCGATATCAAGTGCATCCGCAAGAGCCCGATCGCCATAGAGTTCAAACACACCGAAGTTGCAATAATTTCCCGAAAGCGCTGCCCATCAGATGATTATTGAGTATCGTAACATAATAATAAACTAAGCAACAAACAACGAATGGTTAACTCTCATTGGTTCGATAATGTCAAATCATGTTCTAACCTCTTGACAGAATTGTCAGTGAAACCCAGATCCCCTTGTATTTGAAGGCATATATATCCGCAACATTTGGAAGGGCTAAAATCCTTGAACCATAAGCCACAATCAATTTACTGACTTCCCGGAAAAGCAGGATGCCATTTGGAGAAGAAGAATCAAAAGTAAGGCGCTGGGTTTTGTTATGCACAAACTCAGCCATGAACTTCAACAACGGGGTCGTAACCTACATCAAGAAGCCAAGAAGAGAAGATGAGACAAAGAAGGTACCATCACTACTCACACAAAAATGGCGGAAAGCGTAAATTCACAGACAGTGGAAACCACTTATGGAAATTACATATTATCAATCAATACTAAGTTATCAAGATCAAATATAGTATATATCCAAAGGTCAAATCTTTCGTCTATAAGCGGACTCAGGTTATTACTAGGTCAGTGACCTTTCATACAATCCAATGGAGCAGAATGCATAACTAAATACCTCTGGTGTGTCGAACCAATGTGAGATCCCTCTCAAAAGAAGTGGCATGTGTGCGGGATAGAGCCAGTCAAACAAAAGACCATAACTTCTCCGGCTGAAATCAAAAGAGAAAGCTTAAATAAATTATAAGATTGTAAAATGTAAATGGATGTCAAAGTAACTAGCTGAAGTCAAGACCTGCTAGTAGCCATTGAAATTCCTCTTAAATCCCTCATCAATCCGATCACAGCAAACTTCACAGCATCAGTGCGAAACATCGAATCTGGTGTTGATTCCAGGGTGCGGAAAACCTAGCATGATTGAATTAAAAAGTGGTTTACTGGCTGAAACCAATCATTGTATCGGAAAACTGAAGAGTAGACCATTTACAGAAACTTTAGATTCCAATTCACCATTATAATTAGGATATGGAACTACGCATACAACATAAAATACACAACCACTACGTGAATATGCCTACAAGATATCATAAGATATTAGGATATGGAACAATCCCTGTATATAGGATATCAAACTATGCCTAGAACTGTAAATAGGGTGACGATTCTAATGCAAACTTCACCATGGACATGTCTTCCTTATGCTTCACTTGGGTTAATGCGTAAGAAGAAACACAACTTTTTTCATCTCTTCTTCCATACAAAACATGCAACCCTATCATCATAACTAGAGAACAGTATGCAGTGCAGATACAGACATAATCACTATTCTAAATGAAAGCTGCAAAGATAAGATGCTGAAAGAAAATGGTGTATAACCTGCAGAAGTGGTTCCATAGAAGTCTTGAACTTTATAGAGCTATCTTCCATGAAAATCAACCAGCCAATAGTGTAGTAAAACGTTGTTCTGCTGCGAGAGCATCTGTACTTTTCTAAGAATGGAAACTGCTCCCTCTGGAATTAGACAATTCACATACCGGAATTAGACAATTCACGCAATGATGTCCACAAAAGAGAGTACTTGGAGAAGAATTACAGTGTGATTAGAAATAATAAAGGTCACGGTGTCCAGCTTCAAAAGCAACTTTCCAGTCATATAGCTGCACGAGAACACCAAAACAAAAAAAAATTCAATACAGAAATGCATGAGCTAATATTCAATACATCTATTTAATCAGGTTATAACAGAGTTACCCAGATGCCAACTCCAGAAACAAACTTAGGGTGTGACCAATGACTTCTTCACTCTGGAGAAACAAAAGACAGATACAATATGTTACTTTGATGTTGGAGCAGCACGTTAGAAAAGGTAAAGAACACAATATTACCTCTGTATAACATTTTAAGTTTGTAGCAATCTTGCCAACAATAACGTTCAACAGCACTAGATGATCATGGAGTCCAAGGAGATCTTTCAATCTGGCATACAACTGCTGCAACAGAATGGTAGTATCAGGAATATAGATAGCCAAAATATTTATATAAAAAAGAAACAAGTTTGCATTTACTTTTGATGAATGCATGGCCTGATCACCAACGTAAGACTTTCGGAAGTTCTGGAAGAATGTAAGAATGGCACGATCAAGCCTTTGTTTACTTATTTCACCATATCTCTGCAGAAAGAATGTGTCATTCGATTACTTTACACATGAGATCAAAGTAGTGAATTCATCTGGGAGAAAAGAAAACCCAACACGTGGAGCACACGGTTGTTAAAACGTTATCACAATATCCTATACAATTCTTATACACGCTTACACACACTAAGCTAGATCTTCCAGCTCTATCCATGATGATTTTTTCAGAAGAAATGCAGAACAAAACAAATAGTACCATACATCAAGTGGCAGACCAACCTTAGGTAATTCCCATCTTCATGGCTAAATCCAAGTTTTACCAAATAATGGAACTACTCTATCCAAAGAGATTATCTACTAATATTTTATGTTGATTAAATGAATTGCTTGCAACTAACAGATGTAACACCTGTCTATGCAGTCCACTGTCCATAACATTTACTAGCCGCAAAACACGAGCAGAGAGTTCGGCATCAAGCACCTCTTGCGTCTCCACACTGCACCATACATTTAATTTCCAATGCTCATATATTGTTTTGTTCCTCAAACAGACCTAAACGCAAAGAAACCCCAAGACTGGATAGCAACTTACCTACAACCGCTGCACTGCTTGATTTTAACAATAGCGGCAACAATATGAACAAGCCATGACAATTTTGCTTCAATAAGTGCAAGTTCAGAATTGTCAGGAAACTGCAGTTGCCCTCTTTCCTGTTACACAATCACTCAGCTCACACGATTAAGAAGACAAAAAAAAGCATCGATAGAACAGCAATAAGCTCAACACATAATAACAGTTGGCTTTACCGTATATGATTGCAGAAGAGGCTCCATTGTGTTTATTATATACATGCCAGTTCTTTCATACTGCATGATAAGAACCTCAGATGCAGTTCAATTGTATTAAGATACAACATTATCCAACAAAACATGTGAGCAAAAGAAAGGTACCGCATGACACACAAATCCAGAAAAAGACTAACCTGAAATCTGCATAGGTAAGGAAAGCAATCCAGCTCATCCTGCAGGACTTCAACTTTATCCAAAGGATGATCAGTCGGATCATCGGGGACACTAGCCTGGAAAGAGGAATAGGAACATATCAAAGAAAAACCACAATTTAGCACTGGGAACCTTCCAGAATATGCGGTGTTATATACCTGCACAGAATTGAATCTGGAGATGATAAAACCCTCTGTAATTTTAGGTACAAATTCATCGAGTAGACTTGGTGAATCACCCTTCAAGTATGGGACAGATGCTACTAATCTGGACCACATTCCAAGAAGGTAATACACGCTGCTGCTGGCCCACTGTAAGAAAAAAATATGATATGGATTTTGCAAATTAGATACCAACTCAGCTAACCATTTAAGCTATACTAAAATCGATCATGTCAGAGGATGACCAGAACTTTAAGGAGATTAGTAGTGTCTATAATTGATTTGTTAAGGCATTCGCTAACGTAAACTTGCAAAAATTTACCTGCCATGACTGGAGAGATTTTAGTGTAAACTCTGCCACCAACTGTATCCAGTCACCGTAACCGTCCATCTTCACAAGCTCCGAAAGCTGCAGATGAATTCATACATGCTATTACATAAGATCTGAATTTATCAGCCATATAAACCAATAAACCATGTCCAAATGATAACATCCAAAACAATTACAATGACTCCGCAAAACAACACAATTACATGCTGGCAGGAACGTCGAGAGAGAAATCAAAGCAATACAAAGCACCGGAAAATACAAACCAAGTGCTCCAATCCATGATTGTCAACTACCATTTAGGCAAGAGAGGTAAGTATCCTCCCAAAGAAGAACACGGTTAAAGAGACCGAAACTTTAGTACAAACTGTTTCTGAGCTATCACTGAGTTCTAAAGTAAGTAAAGCATCAGTATTTACGAATAGTGAAGACTGTCCAACTGTCACATACACAAAAAAGGAACAAGTGTACATTTACCCAAGTACATGGCATCGTAACATAAAATTCTAGCTATGACACAATTAAAATTATACAAACAGTAATGTGTGAATTAGAAAGGAATCAAATTGAGACATTACCTGATAATTCAACCTAAAACGCCCAAGTAGACGGCAGAACACATGGTAATTATCATGATCAGCAAGACCTGATTCAACAAAAGCAATTTGTGTTGACGAAGACAAAAGGCCGGGATCAGTGAGATATTATACATTAAAGTAAGATCAGTGAGGTGTAAAATATGCAATAAAACACAACACATACTATACGTAACATGTTAACAGAGTACATAAGTGAGAGGCTGGAATCTCAGCCATTAAGAGTTTAAAAACTGTAAATGACACAGCTGCATGCAACACCTTATGCTCAATTTTTACAGTCAGACAGAGAAAATCCCACATTATAATACATCAAACATACCTTTTCCTGTTTGAAGAATTTCTCTGGTTCCAGTCATCAAATGAGCTAAAAACTTAGAGCGGGTGGCATCATTTGTGAACAGAGAGCGTCTTACAGAAGCCAATCGCACCAAGCACTCAAGTGCCTAGAAGTTAAAACAGAGGAACATTAACAAATAGCAAATTCTAAGTCATCTATAACTACCTATTGTGTCCTCACTAAAAGGGTGGATAAAAATGAACAGAAATAATCACAATCTATCTATGATGCCAAAGATGCCTATATGTTTCTTCTCTTCAAGAACTGAAAAAAAATACAATATGGACATACCTCTTTCGAAAGAGGCGCCTCTGTACTACCATAATAATCGAAAAATATCTGCAGGGTGGAGGAATCCTCCAATACTGACCTCCAGGAAGTTGGAATCTAAAAATTATCGGTAACACAAGAAGTTATAACACCCATGAAAAAGAGTACCACAAATACATAGGCATTAAGAGTTGAAAAACAGTTTGAAGATAACACAATATTCATGTTCTACCTGAACAGTACCAAACTCTTCTGTGCTTTCATCAATTGAAGTTCCAACAAAATCAAATGATACACACCTCAGTGCAAGGGAAAGCGCCAATTCTTGTAAACGACCAGTGGCTGGTTAAAAGACAATGTCCGACTCATTACTATTGAACTAACAGCAAAAAGAAAATGAAATTTCCATGCCTATTCCTAGACCAACAGATAGACATCGGAAAAGATAGCAATGTATTTCACGATTACAAAAAAATTCAATAGCATATATTTTCAAGATGACATTTACAAGTTTTCAAAGTTGGCATGAAGGAATATAATGGAAAAACTGACAAAGGTGACTCATTCAACAGTTAGAATTTCCTAAAGTGGTATCCATTCATTTACAGCCAGCAAAGTTCATACGTGCGCAAGCGACCAACCAGGTTGATGACATCAATGCATTACAAGATAAAGTTCATAATATTACCATCATTTTTCAGATAGCTTAATGAAGTCAAAGCTATTCGGAAAATTTGAAATAAGGATTGGTCCCTAAAGTTGCATGCAACCCTCCGGTGATGTGTAGAAGGCAGTCCTGGATTAGGCTAAGAATTGAGCAAAAGATAGGTGAAGAAATGTCAATAAGCATTTCACACAAATAAATAAATGGACAATATATTTGTGATGCAATAAATATCTAAAATAGAGGAATGGTGGAAACAGACAGTATAGTTATATACAACACAACACTCTCATTGTACCTGTAACAGACTGATACTCTAGATCAAAAGGAAACAAAAAAGATAAGGCAACTCAAAGCAAATATGACTCTGAAGCAATGAGCAATTCAAGCCAAGAAACGCAAAATTAACAGTGAGTTATTCCAGCCTTTGGTAAGATAAATATACAACGTGAAAATCGACCACAATACATCACTAACCTGATTCATCTCCTGCACAAGTTGATCCAAAATTCTTAAACCAATAGCATAGTGATCCGAGGAACCCTATTCAAACAAAATTTATGAAAGAAACTAATTCAGCAAGGTCTTGTTAAAAAAAATCTGAAACTTCTACAAAAGTATCATCCACATGGGTTTATGCATTAAACATGTCCACAAAGCACTAAGAAACCATGGAAACACAGTAACTATACTCCCAAGAAGATGCACCACCTGTTCCAAGAAGTTTGTTGATTCATTAACCACATCCCTGAATCTATCATCATCTAACCATCCAAACTTTGTGAGCCGGCAAAGCAGTTGAATGAGCGAAGCAATAACAAATGATTGCATCTTCGGTCCTCTTGTAGCCAGATAGTTCACAATATAAGCCCCTAAACACAACCAACAGAACACCAGAAAAACAAGTAAGATATTAAAGGCCAGAAAGAGATATATCTAGTCATTCGGTTAGGAGGACTGCATAAGAAGTTTACTGATATCAAGGCGCAGATTCAGCGGAAGGGTATGATCTGTCACTTGCTTCAACAAACTCGAGCTAGCGAGCATTAAGGAATAAGGTTTTGATGAATTGTCGAGAATGTATTGACATTGCGATATATAATCCGTATTCGAAGAAAAGCATCTCAGACTGTTTTCAGCGTGAGCCCTCTCAGCTGAATCCTGTGAATTGTATAATCTCTCGCACAATGCCTCAAGTTGCGCCAAGCTCTCCATCGGTAAAGAAGCAGAATCTGACCAAAAAGGTAGAAAACCATAGATACCACTACCATTTTAACAATGATATTTCGACAATATTTCAGTTGTATTACAAAGTATCATGTTTTAGGAACTGTTAAGTGGCAACAAAAGAAGGGAATGAACCATTACAATAACATTATCCAAAGAGCCTTCACTATAAAACATCACAACGAATCAAACAAGCCGCAGGAAAAAAAATCAAATGACACATTTCCACAATAAACCGAACCCGCATTTCTTCAGAAAAATGTAACACCAAGATCCCAACATATATGTAACAACATTAACAATGACAAAAGTGTGGTATCAGTTGACTACAGACAAAATAAGTGAGCTACCGGTAAATATCATTTATATCTCATACAACAGAGAGGGCAAGAGAGGGAATACACAAGTATTAATAGGAAAAAAAAAGTGATAGCCTAATGGCAGAGTTAAGTTCCTAACTCTGCATGATGGAAAATGTATCGAAGCTGTGTGTATCACCTTACTCCAGCTCACTACCCGGGTTGATTTCTGTTTAAAAGGTCAAAAATCAAACTTCAGTTGCCACACCACCCATGTAAATACTCACACTAAGACATACAAAACGCCTAGACTTACATAAGGGTGAAAGCTACAACTCTATATGAGACACAAGCCACACATTATCAAATGCCGCTATAATCTAGGAATCATCAGACAATATAAGCTAACTCCAGTCGAAATGGACAAGAAACAAAACACTTGGAAGATATTAAGCACAGACAAAATACAGTACCACGGCTACATCCTATCTGATTTCATGAAAGCACACGGAGAGTATGTTGAAGAAACAATAAGCGATTTATGTTGAACACATCATCTGACACATTCGAGACAGTGGTAAGACAAGCAATATCCACTCAGAACACAGAAAACGGCAACAGTAAAAGAAATGAGAACAACGAAAACCTAGATTTCGTATTTCCGTCATATCCTAACCATTTAGCGGAAACGCACAGGAAGAAGATTCATCAACGAATCTCCATCACTTCACGAATCACAAGATTGAGAACAATAAAACCATCGAGCAAGTAAAAAACTCGGAAAAACGAACGATGTTTGAGAAAACAAACGTTTTGCCTTACCAGAGAGATTGAGCTGGTAGACACTCAGATTTGTTGTTCGGTAAGTTTTTCCGGCGAACTGAAAATCTCGATCAGCCAAAGCTTCGTCGATGGTTACAACGAAGAAGGAGAAGAAGAGACGTGCAGTCTGATCAGGCGATGACAGCGTTTATGCCGAAGAAGCTTTTGCCGATTCTATGTATATAACTTCCCTTTTGATGCCTCTCACCTCTATCTCTCGCTCGAGTGTTTTCAATATGGGCTAAATCCGATTATTTAATGGGCCTAAGCCCATATTTATATTGGGCTTAAAACAAATAAGGGTTGGGTCATAAAACTAATATAAAAGGAAAAAAGATGTAACCCAACAGGTTTAATCGACTTCCCATTTTTAAGCAAACTCTCTCTCTCTCTCTTTCTGCTTCTCTTCCCTCTTCGTTGAGCTGCCGCCGCCGCCGTTTCCTCCCGAACTAATTGGAACTTCTCTCTCGTCTTCGTCGTCGTCTCTTTCGGACTGCGATAACTTCGGAGAAGAAACTTCCGGCGACGGCGAGCTCAATTTTTGGTAAGAAAGCTGGTTTTTTTTTCCTTTTTTTTTTTGAGTTTATGTAAAAAACCAGATGTGTTGATTGGGTTTTTTGAGATCGCTTAAAAATATCTTGCACTGTATTTGTGCTTAAAGAAGTAACCTGAAAAGACGAAATCTAGGGTTTTTTTTCTGTGTGTTGTTTATGTAGATGATGTCAAGCAGGATAACTATAACTAGGTTTAGGAACTATTTTTCTTGAGTTGTTTAATTGTTTGTCGACTTGCTTCTGTTTCGACCTTCGTTTACGAGTTGTAGAGGATTTCGTGAATCTTTGTTTGTTTTCCTACGTTTTGAACGAAGTTTCATAGATGTTGTATTAGCTGCTTGTGAGTTTGTGATGTTGTTATCTGGGTTTTGATTTGCTTGGTTATATTCTACATCTGGGTATTCTTGGATTTTGAAGTCTTCATAGTGAAGCGGAGGTGACCATTACTCTAATCAAGGACAATCCCTTAAGTTCTTTGAATATTTTGGGATTGTAAGAGAGTCTTCATGAACTTAAAGATGTTTTGCTGAAGCAAGAGAGTTTAGTTAAACCTCGGATGTCCTTTTAAGTGGATCTAATAATAATGTTTTTAGATATATAAGTTGATGTGTGTAGCTTTTGTATCTATTTTCTTGTCAACGATTTTGCTTATATGGAAATTTGGCTTTTTTCTATGTCTGCGTCTGGATTTCTTTACCTGACTAAGAAGTTTGCGATATTGCGTTTAATATATGTGACAGGAATAAACGTTAGTGCTCACTTTTGGAGTAAGGTGGATTTGAAGCTTCTACAAAAAAATTCATCATGCAGAGTTGGGGAGTTTACTCTGCTATTAAGTTACTTACATACTCTGATGAGCTTTTGGATGGAAACCCGTTCTACGGTTCTTCCAATTGTCTTCCTGTGAAGGCTTTAAACCGTGAACCTGCTGGCCATGCCTTCCATTCTGCTGCTCTCAAATTCCGTGGTTGTGGAAAGGAAGCCACAGACAATAAAGAAGATACCTCCGATAAGAAAGTTGCGAACGAGAAGGAGCAGGAATATATTCCTTCCTTTGACTCGTATAACAACAAAGGGAAGAAGAAGTCGGGGAAGCAACAACATGATCACTATGCCTTGTTGGGTTTGGGCAATTTAAGATATCTTGCAACAGAGGATCAGATTAGAAAAAGCTATCGCGAAGCTGCTTTGAAGCATCACCCTGATAAACTTGCTACTCTCCTTCTCGCTGAGGAGACCGAAGAAGCAAAACAAGCCAAAAAGGATGCGATAGAATCTCACTTCAAGTTGATTCAAGAATCATATGAGGTTTTGATGGACCCAACCAAAAGAAGAATATTTGACTCTACAGATGAGTTTGATGACGAAGTCCCAACTGATTGTGCACCGCAAGACTTCTTCAAGGTTTTTGGTCCAGCATTTAAGAGAAACGCAAGGTGGTCAGTTAATCCGCGTGTACCAGATTTGGGAGATGAAAATACACCAGTTAGAGATGTTGATAGCTACTACAATTTTTGGTACGCCTTCAAAAGCTGGAGAGAGTTTCCTGAAGAAGAGGAGCATGATCTTGAGCAAGCAGAATCCCGTGAGGAAAAGAGGTGGATGGAGAGAGAGAATGCTAGAAAAACTCAGAAGGCTAGAAAGGAGGAATATGCTCGGATAAGGACTCTTGTTGACAATGCGTATAAAAAAGACCCAAGAATACAGAAAAGAAAGGAGGACGAGAAGGCGAAGAAACAGCAGAAGAAAGATGCAAAAGTTCTGGCCAAGAAGAAGCAGGAGGAAGAAGCTGCTGCAGCTATTGAAGAAGAGAAAAGGCGAAAAGAAGAAGAAGCAAAACGTGCTGCAGAGGCTGCTCAGCAGCAAAAGAGAACCAAGGAAAAAGAGAAGAAGCTTCTGCGCAAAGAACGAAGTCGGCTCAGAACTCTCTCCGCGCCTGTTCTGTCCCAGCGTCTGCTTGGCATCTCTATTGAACATGTGGAAGATCTATGCATGTCACTTAACACGGAGCAGTTGCGGAATCTATGCGACAAGATGGAAAACAAGGAAGGACTGAAGTTGGCAAAGGTGCTCAAGAATGGGGACAGCAGTAACGATGATGACACAGAGAGTAAAGATGATGAAACAGAGAGTAAAGAAGAAGTTGTTCAAGTAACTGCTAAGCAGAATGGTCATGTAGAAGCCAATGGATTTTCCAAAGTAGACACTGCTACTCAGAAGAAAGAGAAACCATGGAGCAAAGAAGAGATTGACATGCTGAGAAAAGGTACGACTAAGTTCCCAAAAGGAACATCTCAAAGATGGGAAGTCATATCAGAGTACATTGGTACAGGAAGATCTGTGGAAGAGATTCTCAAGGCAACTAAAACTGTACTTCTCCAGAAACCCGACTCAGCTAAAGCTTTCGATTCTTTTCTGGAGAACAGGAAACCCGCTGCTTCAATCGCCTCCCCTCTCTCAACACGAGAGGAACTCGGAGAACTTATTATACCGACCAAACCTCATGAAGACAACAACTCAACCAAAACAGAAACCACAGAAGAGCCCTCTGGTATAATCTCAAGCAGTAAGAGCGAAGAGAACAAGAACAACGGCAACTCTGAACCAGTTGCAGCTGCTGGTTCAGACCCAGATGGTTGGTCTGCTGTGCAACAGCGAGCTCTGCTTCAGGCTATGAAGACGTTCCCAAAGGAGACAAACAAAAGATGGGAGAGGGTAGCAGCAGCTGTTCCAGGGAAAACGATGAACCAATGCAAGAAGAAGTTTGCTGAGCTGAAGGACGTCGTCAGAAGCAAGAAACCAACAGCCTAACTTTTCCGTGAGAAAATTTTGTTTTGACAGAGAAGAGCCTAGACTCAATTTTTGTTACCATTCATATACATCATCATCATGCTACTACTATTCTACATTTGATGTTCCTCCTTAAATAGAGTGTTTGACACAACCGGATCTATTCTTATTATCTTTTTTGTTCTAATTTTATTTTTACTCTCAATCTTTCATCTAGTTTTATTGTTTTCTTTGCTCTCATCTCGTGTAAAACAATGACCATATTCAAAACAGTGTCAACCTGGTTTTTTCTTGTTCTATGAATCGAAACCGAAGAGAGTCGTAGATAAACCAAACTGATACAAAGAGAAAACTTGAACGAAACAATGCGGTTTGACATTTAATCAAATCAACTGTATATAAGTGTATACCTGATGAATCGTGATATGGTTATCCGTACAAAAGCCAACAAAAGTGTAAGCTGTGGTTAAAAAAAGGCTCAAAGAAAAGATATTGTTCTTACATTGGGCGAGAAAGATTTTGAACGGCTCTGTTCAGTGTTCAGAGCCGAAAGACGGTGATCTGATCCGCAGCACCAATCGTTAGGGTAGTTCCGTCATTTGACAGACAGGAGGCATGTTGCTCCAAGAACAAGACCCAACTCCTGAGGATGCTCCAACACTCATCTGCATATAGTCATTTCCTATGTCTTCACCGAGTAGAACCGCAAGTGCGTCGCTCATGCTACCCGTCTCTTTAACAATCCCTAAACCATGGTCGAGCCAGCTCGATGCAAGCAAAACGTCAGGCCGTGTTATATCCAAGACGGGTTTCCGCTCTTTTTCTCTCTGCCCTGCATAATTTCATACGGCTACGTGAGTTTCTTGATCAGGGTCAAAAATCTGAGCTACAAGAACCAGTTGATGCAAGGGATAGTTTCTCAAGATGTAAAGACAGGTTGCAAAATAGAAATGTCAGGAAGAAGATGAAATCTAAATTATCTAATCAACAAATTACTTCAAGTGACTCACTTGGTAGATTTCCATCTGCATTGTGTTGTGTGGAAATTGAAATCTTAGAAAGGACCAAACTCTTCAGGGAATCGTCAAACTCCTCTGATTTAATTTGGGATACACCACCCTCAGCTAAATCAGCTGATGGAGTAGTTGAAACGCAATTCTCATACAAACTGTTCTTTGTACCATTATTTCTGATCTTGGCCTCCAGAAGCAACATATCAAGCAGACCGGTATCGCAATTCGAAAAACAATCCGACTCCACTTCCAGCGTTAGTGGTGGTGGAGACTGAATGTAAGCATCAAAGGGATCAAGGAGATCTGAGTGTGGAGGAGATGACGATTTCTTCCACTGATCAAATGTTGCTTCTGAATATTGGAATGAAGGGAGCTCCAGCTTCACTGCCCCAAATGTGGGCGTTGAAGTAGGAACAATGCCATCCGTAAGGGTATGGCTATTTGGAATCATAACAGGTGACTGTTGGTTTCCGTACGGAGGATGATCAACATCACAAGGAACTGAGAAACTGCAAGTATTCAAAATCTTCTGTGGAGCTGTGTTCTGGAAATGTTCAGGCGACGGGAATTCTTCCTTTATGGTACTGCTGCACCCAGGATACAACGATTCAGATCCCCGAAGTCTCTTTGAGGAGGGCATTATTGGTGACATGAAGTTTTCATACCGAGGAGAACTTGCACCATTTCCCAGAATTTTGCATGCAGCCATATCTGCTAGGTCAAGAGCACCAGGTACCATGTCGGTAACAAAATTGAGACTTTCAAAGAAGACATTAGATTCACAACTCCCCAGCTGGAAGAAATCTTGATGTCTTCTATCTCCTAAAATTCTATTCTCGGTATACTCTTGACTCCACTCCAGTACATCAACATGCATTTCAGGAGGATAAAGTGGTAAGCCAGCTCGTTGTCGCCTCTTGATGCGAGTGTTCCAATAATTCTTTATCTCATTATCTGTTCGGCCAGGCAACTGGGGGAGAAAAAAAAACTCTCAGAAATTAGACTTTGTGCACACATTAAAAAGATCGAAACAATCTACAAAAGGAACCATTTCCTAACAAAAACACACTTACATGTGCAGCCATACGCGCCCATCTATTTCCCATCTTGGCATGCAATTCAACAATGAGCTGTTCTTCTTCTTTGCTAAATGCTCCTTTCTTCAAGTTTGGCCTCAGATGATTAGCCCACCTTAGGCGACAGCTTTTACCACAACGAAACAGGCCCGTGTGTTTCTGCACAGCATTCCAGTTACCCTCACCATGCTTCTTCACATAGTCAACAAGAATGTCATCTTCAGCTGAGCTCCATGGCCCTTTCTTCAGAGCATTTCCTTCCCATCTACTACTTCTGCAGTCACTTCCATTATCAGTAGCTGGTGACTCATTATGGTCACTCTCAGTGCTCGTGTAACTCATCTCTTTCTAGTTAAAGCAAATCAATTTGCAGCAGTTCAGCAACCATTTAGACATCAAACTCCCACCCTAAACATGGTTTAACCAATAAAAAATTAATCAACATATTTTCGAAATCAAGAATCCAAATTTCAATTGGAAATCGAAAATCAGTAATCATAAAGGATTCAAAGAGACGAAAAAGGCACCTGAAGCAAAACCCTAAAAGAGGAAAATGCAAATAAAAAAATGTCAGACGCTGAAGCTGGATTACCTGAAGAAGACAAAGAGAGAAAAACAGAATAAAGAAGGGTTAGTCTATCACGAAGAAGATCTACATCAAAGCTGATGCAAACTCAATCAAAATCGCAGCTAGAGATCAGCAAAAAGAGATCGGAGCGCTTACAAATAAAAAATACTCCCCGATTTTGGATTTGAAAAAACCACAAAACCTTGATTTACCTTATAGAAAAACCAAGCTAAAATTCAAGCTCGTCGAAGATCCTAAAGACAAATCATAGATCCATGAAAAAACGATTCGAGATAGAAACGGAAGAATAATCTAGAAAACAAAATTACGCGGAGAAGCTCCACCGATTTTCTCAGGGAATCTGAGAGTTACGAAGAAGAGAGAGAGAAAGAAGAAGAAATACCAAAAAGCTTGATTCAGATCTTAGCTTGGGCTGCTCAACATCGAGTGGAAATGGAAGGAGGAAGAAGCAAAGCTCTTTCCCTTCATTTTACTCTTTTCTACTTTCTCATTACTTTTTTTTTAGCATTTTAAATCTGGCTTCCACTATCGTGTGATTTAAATTGACATATAATAAAAAAAAATTATAAAAATGAAATTTAATTTATCAAACACAATCTATTGAACAATATAATTTACTTCATGTTTTGGAATCATATTAGATCTGATTCTTTAAGCGGTTACTAGACAAATAGTCAAAGGAAACAAAACAAAAAAAAAATTAGAATGGATCTATGGTTTCTTTTGGACCGAATCAACCAAATTTTTATATTACCTTTACGAGAAATGTGATTAATATAGTAGTCGCGGATGTTATTCCAACCCAAATCGAATGTCTCTAAACCACTGTAATAATGCAGCAGTCAACTCCAGTTTGATAAAATCTACTTACAAAATAAAATATTTCTATATACATCTCAGCTTTAACCGTTTTATTTTTCTATATACAATATACATATACTAGACAATTGATTTTTGCTTGATAATAATAATACTGATATTTTTATATAAAAAAAACAATAGTTTGCTGTGTTGATGATTTATTATTATTTTTTAAAATCGGAAATTTTGAGTGTATATTAAAATATTAATTGTTAATACATATCAAAATTTAACCGATTAATTAACACACGTTATTGTCGTATAGATTATAATTATGTTATTTATGTTATATGTTAAACTATTATGAAAAATATTTTTTTTACTAAAGTTAAAGCAATGAAAAAAGTATGTCATATAGTCTAGTTGTCGTTTTATCATCCGGATTTAAATTCGTATATTGTTTAGTGTAATTTTATTTTTTATTTTCTCTGTTTTTAACATCTACGGAAGAAAAGTAATTTGCCTAACAAAGTACGTGATCAATTGAACAGTAATCAACTAGCTAAGAAAACCGTTTCTTCCCAAATCTAGACTATTTTATGTTTCTCGTTTTTATATATGCACAACATCATAACGAAAAGTAAACATTGCAATATATTACTTCTACTTTCTAATCCGGCTAATGTTTCAACTACTATTTTTTACTAAATCAAACTTAACCAAATCTTCTTTTCCTTTTTTGACATCAAACTTAACCAAATCCAACCGGCCTAGAAAACAATATTTTGGGTTTAACTTCGATTTTTTTTTCTTTTCCATTTTCTAGAAAGAACATTGAATAATTGATTTGAAAGGGCTGTAACTTGTAAGAAAGAAATAGAGGGGCGTGATATATACTAGGATAGGTCGCCTTTTACAGGCTTTTTGTGGGCTGAGTAATCAGTTTTGCTTGCGCAACACTAACTGCTCACTCTCTTATCTCATTTGATTATATGTATGTATATTCTCGTATGAAGACAACACTGGGCTTACGAAAGCTTGACAAAGACAAGAAAAAAGGTAAAAAGGAGGATGATATATCATATTTAGACGATGCATTTGTAGACATCCATAACAGAATCAGCAAAGTGGAGGAATCTATGCACTCTTTTGCTTATGCCTTAAATTAGAGATCAAACTTTATCTCCATGCAGGATTATCTCCAAACAATCATATTTTTCTACGGAGACTCGAAATATTCAGGTTAATGTGGATAATGAAATCCACTACTTTTTCGAGTGTAAATCAGGTATGAATATCCGAACTGTGCTCATACCTAAAAGGTTAGAAGAAACGAAGGCTCATGTTTGGAAATCATGATTTTATGCTTGAATATTTGAGTAGTTACCATTTTAAAAATCCAAAGCCTGCCAATATAAAAGTTTTTGACCACTTTTAAGATGTTTTAAGCTAGCGGCCCAAGCATTTGTATCAAGATTTTGTCCAAAACAATAAACCTTTTATCTTAGAATCCATGTAGTACTAATATGCAAGGCCCATAAGTAGACGTTACCAGATTTAATGTAATCAGATTAACTTATGGTGGTGGTCCAGTGATAAAACGAGAGAAAACCTGAGTTCAATTTTTTCTGAGAACACTTTCACTTCCATTTGACCAGTCGAAATGGTGTCACACTTTAGATCCATTAGAAAACTCGGTGAATAGGCTACTCGACGGCTATATTCATTATGGAGATTAGTCGGGTGGTAAAAACCCGGATCATCCCTGATTATTAAAAAAAAAAAAACGATTAATCTAAGATAATCTTCATATTTTAATTGGTCTGAAGCTATAATATAATTATTTTGTTGGTGTGGCAAATCTGAAGTTGGCCAACTTTAACGGGAAGGCGGCAGCTAAAAGTCTGGCGGTCAAAAGAAGAGCTTGTCAACAAACCAAATAAGCAATTAATATTTGATCAAAAAAAGATTATATCAGCTGCTCAATTTTTCTTAATGAAATTCTAATCTACCACCACCAAACTACAAATCGTTTGGGTAATATCAACCATCTTTTTCTCACCTTAAATATATATATGATTAAAAACACATCTATAATTTTAAAAGATGTAATGTCTCTACATAAACAAATTAAATTAGAAGTGGTTAGAAAATTAAATTCTTAGAAAATTTCTCATTACACGAAAGTGTTACAAGGAAATTATTTTTCTAAAAATAATATATTTAATGGTGAATTTTGTAGAAGTCTGTATTAAAGTTTTAAGAAACTGATTTAGTTAGTTAAACAAAGAATGTTAAAAAAAAAAAAAAATAGTATACTTCGATATATAGAGAAATAGTAATGTATGTAGAAAATTTTAAAATAATTAATTTGATTATCTATATAACTGAAGTATTCATATTTTCTATAATTCATTTTGAAAAAACTATATAATTAAACGTATTTGAGGTTTTGATCATTAAAAAAATGTGTATGAGGTAGAACAGTTTTAAGATAGGTAATTAACCTACTAAAAAGTGGTTTTCAATATAATGTTGCACATAACAAAAAAAAATTGTGGTAATCTGATCAATTTACAAGTTTTTCGAAATTTAGGTTCCTAAAATTACATGTCTGTGATCAGTAAAATAATAGCAGTCATTCCAACATATTCAAAAACATCGAAAATCCGTTTTTTAACGGTCACAAAAATTTCCGACGTACATGTACCGTCGGAAATCCACTTGTAGTGTTTGATATAATGGTCGAGTTCCACGTCCATTGGTTAAGGGGTCGGACTATTCGATAATGGTTTAGGTTTTTCTCATGAAGGGCTATAACACGTATAAAACATTGCCATTTATTTAATTTCAACTTTTACAAAAAATTTGATATAATGGCAATTACATTCGACAAATTAATAAAAAAACACAAACCTGTAGTCATCTACGTTTTACCAAAATAAATCTAAAAAGGAAAACTTAAAAACATGTGTGTGCAATCAACGATCGCATAATTTAGAAAATACATATTAAAATAACTTGAAAAAATTAATGGAAAAAAGGTTTAAAAGTGGTGACCACTTTCTTGACTTGGTCGAGAAACGACAAATACGACACCGTTCCGTCGTTCCCTGCGAGAACTCTGTATTTATCCTTCCTCGTGAAGTTAGTACACTCAAACCCTAACGTAGCCGCCAAGATTCTTTGTACATAGTTAGCCACATCATATGGGCTCTTCCCTGAGGAACATGTAGCCTCCACTTCAAGCTGGTTCAAGAACGTCACCTCGTAAACCGGTCTCGGGTTCATAAAAAAAAAGATCGGGTCTAAACCTTTCCATCCTCTAGCAGTAGTCGCATGAAAGAATCCAACTCTATAGTTCATTGCCACGGGTACAATCTTGTCCGTTAATTCCGCGAAAAGCGCGCTAAATCTCAGCAAAAATGGTTCGCGACAAGTGGTTCCCTCGGGATATACCACTAAATCCCCATTAGAGAGCTCTTTCTTGATCATCTCAGCGTCTAGATCTCGAATTCGGGTTAATCGAAAAGTTGGAATCGGAGATAAAATCTCGGATAACCGAGAAATGGAATAGGTAACGGCTGGAATGCTACGTCCGAGAACATAAGATAATATGACCGGATCCATTAAGGTTCTATGAGTGCATACGAATAATACACCCGGGTTTCCGGCGGTTGCTGGTGCGGGAGGCTTGCCTTTTACTATGAATCGAGTGTTGAAAATCCGCGAAACATAAGGAAGGGCCCAAAACGGGAGAATGAACCCTATCAAGATCCGAACCGCGGCTAGGATTATCCCAAAAGGGATCCAAAGAAGGATGAGGAGGGCAGTGGCTGGTGTTGGTAACTTAACCAGACGTCCATCGTGGAAGATAACTGGTAGCGGATGCACGTGTAGTCGCTCGTTATGACCGTTGTAGTTTGATGGTACCGGTGCGTGAATTTGTTCCTATATACAAAAAGATATATAATCATTCATACATAATTAGTATGAGTTTTGATGATATGAGAATTTTGGTTATATAGTTGGGTTTTAAATTGTTTGAGATTCGTACATAATAAGATCGGGGATCTATAAAACTTTCTAGGAAACAAAAAATTAAATTTGTGAAAAGAAAAAAAAAACAATATATAATTTTCTGGAGTTCTTATTTAATGTAATCATTTAATTTATAGACACGCAAAATCTTCTACTTTAAAATATATTTACTAAAATATTTTCGTTTATAGAATGTCCCCAAAGAGTTGGGTACCAAAACGAAGGTTTCAATGACAGCGCTCTTAAGGTCGGCCATGTTCCAAATTGGAAAAATGATAGTAACGTTTTCTTAAATTATATAACAACTCAATATATTCTAATATAGATTTTTTTCTTAGCATACGAAGTTACTAACCTCACATAACGATAAGAAAGTTGGAGAACCCGAGATAGCCGATCGTCCAAGACCTAGTTGTGGTCTCCGATCCACAAACAACTTAGCCACACTGTTGAAAACATATCGATCGACATCGGTTTCTTGAATCAAACCGGTAGCATAACCGAACCGGTTAACGATTATTTCTGTACCGATGACCTCATCGGCTCTAAGATGGTCCTTAGCGAATCTCTCCACCATAACTCGTGGCATTCTTGTCACAACGACTCTCTTCTCGCACGAACCAAACGCTCTCCAAGCGTCCATGCTGACATCATCCATGTAGAATTTAGGAAGAACGGCTCGAGCCACTGATTCGATCTCCGATTCACGCAAACAGGCCGTTGCAACGAAGATCATCAACTTGAGGCTACCGTTTTTGTAGCCCAAAACGTCAAGAAGTGCTATAATAGGCCAGAGAAACAGCAAGATCGCGAAACGGATTAGACCTGAAGCCTCGAAAGCAACGAGCATGAAGTAAGCGAAGGGGTTAGGGTTTTTCAATAGTGTTCCTTCGAGCTCCGACACGACCGAATACGATGTTCTCGTTGATGACTCCATCACCAGTTGTTTTTCTTTGTTTGGTGTGTGGTTTCTTGAGTTTTGCTTTGTTTGAATATGAAAAATATTGGATCATATAGTTAGTTCTTATAAGAGTTTGGAGAGACTTGTCTCTAATGCAATAACACGGCAGTTTATCAGTTTCGCAACTACTTTTATTTTTTGTGTATACGAATGCATTAATTAAGTAATTTATGATTGGAAATTATTCATCAAGTCAATATGTATCTTCTTTTTTTGTCAACAGTCAATATGTATTTCTGTACGTAGAACATGTATTGTGTCTACACGTAATAAGAAATAATCAACAAAGCGCAACAATTTTGATGGTTACCAACTTGTTTCCGAATTTTGGTCGGGCCATGCACCAATATTAGGTCACGTGTACACCTAAACACATACGAAGATAAATAATAGGTCACTGACCTTATGTAATGTTTTTTTGTATATTTTAATTGTGATCAAAATATACAAAAAACTATGTGTACATTTGTAGGCCATCAGGATGGCTTGGTATGAGCCTACATATGGAATTTTGTGTTCATATATGTGTACATTTGTACTTGTGGATTTTTAAGCATGTTTATTAAATGTTTAACGGAAATTGAAACAACCTAATCGATATATTTCACATCCCATCAAACCATAGTACTTTTTTTGATACGTAACAGATTTTTCGCATCCCGTCAAATTTAATTATGTTTTGATTGCGTGGTTCAATTTGGTTTACCAAATATATGTGGTTTCACTTGGCAATTTGGGCTTTATAAACTCTAATGGGGCTGCTACTAGGCCGATTGAGTAGCAATTGCCATATGCATTGGTTTCAGCCACCAACTCTGAGGAAAACCTGTTTTTAAGAATTAATATACATGGTATGTGACTCCTAGATCATACAAAAAAAAATCAATAAAAATTTGAAATTTCTATTGAATTATCTCTGGTTCCATGTACTCAAAACCAATTCTATATATTTGTTACCATTACTACTTGGTAAAAGATTTTCTTCATATTTTTTGTAACTCTTTCTCTGTAAAAAAGTATCAATGGACATATATGTTTTCTTTTTGTTAAGTCGATGGGTATATCATATTTGTTACCATAGTTAACTATCTGTAATTCGTCGTTGTAATAGCGATGAGAATATTTGTTGTTTTTGTCCGTCACTAATTGAGTTGTATTTTTTGTAGTCTACTAATTAAAGAGACTATGTATGCCTTTCGGGTCTTCGTGATTGCGTTTCATCAGTTCCGCCGTCTATGCTTTTTTTGCCGTGTCTCATAAAGTTGTCTTGCCTATCTTTTTTAATGAATTCGACTGGATTTGTAATTTTCGATGTTTTTCGTGTTGGACATTGATTTCTGGTAGTTCTCTTGGACATTGATTCCCGGTAGTTTCTTGGGTTTTGTTTCTCTTATTTGGGCTTAGTTTTCGTTGAGATTCGTTTCCGTAATTTCATGGCTACGGATTGGGTTTAATTCCCTACTAGCTTTCGCATTTGTGTAACACTAGTTTTATATATATAATTGATCTAGATGAAAGAAAAAGAAAAAAAGAAAGCTGTGTATCTGCTTTAGATGAAAAATAAAAACAAAAAGACTATCATGAATATGCGGAAGAAAAAAAGTTAATGAAAAAAAAGAAGAGTTTATCATGATTCATGAATATAGAGAAAAGAAAAAAATAGAAAAAAGAAAGCAAAAAATCGAAAATTAGCAGATGTGGCCTCGTCGATGAAAGTCTCATTGAGGGTGAGAAATCATGTTTTCTACTGCTTCTCTCTCCTCTGTTTTAACCACTGCTTCTTTGTCATCTTTGTATGGATTTTTGTATGGATCTTTGTTTCCTCAACTCCAGAGGTTGGAGTTGGAAGCAACCGAATCTAATTCTCGTGGGGAGGAGGAGGAGGAGGATGGAGTGGAGTTTGGAGTTGCAGATTACAAATGATAGAAAGAAAAATTGTGGCTAAAAAGACAATGATTCGTTGCAACTTTGTCTCAGCCATTGGGAACACAAGGAAAAGGGCCGCGAATAAACATCCTTTGGAAATTCCATGGTCTTCTCTTCGCCGCAGAATCGCAAGAAGAATCAGGATGTGAAGATAAGCAGATACACAAATCACCGGAACGTGGAGATTGCGTACAGATTTGAGCGGCTCAAAACACGTGAAGAAGAATCCCAAAGAGGCGACGTAATAGCATGTGTTTAGGAAGCTCCGGACTGTAGGATACTGGATCGGCGCCGGAGGTTGTGGCTCGTTGCTTCTAAAATATCGGATGTACAGAGTGACGGAGAAGAGGTAAACGAGCGCAAACGCTAGGATCTGGTACAAATTGTCGATGATGGTGGGGATTTCGGTGCACGAGAGAGAGTAGACTCCAGGGGGATCAAGTGCTCAAATGCCCTTTTTTCCAAGAAATAATCCCAAATACCCTCTTCCTAATAAATAATTTCTTTTTAATTTTACTTTAAATAAAAAACAGGTCAAATACCTTTGTACTCTTAACGAATCTTATTATTTACCAATCCAACCTATATTTTCGGGTTCGTAATCCATCACCCACCCACCTAGAATATTTAGAGGCCCAAACATTAAAAAAATCTTCGAGATTCGAACAAGGGATCAACACCCTTCAAATATGTTCTCAAACCAACAGAGCTACAGACATTTTTAAGAAAAATAGTGAACTCTAAAGTTGATAAACACTTAACCGACACCACCTTCCCAAACCATAATTGTATATAAGTTTTAATTTTATTCACTTGAACATAAGTATACTTTTATTGTTTGAAATTGTAATTAGTTATACCGTACTCTAAATTAAAATTCTATAATTGTACTTATGAAATTAGATAATTAAAGTACATTTAATATATTTTTACATAAAACTACATTAATTTTTAGATACAGCATATTAAAAATTTATTAATTTTAAAAATCAAATAAAAATTAACTCATTTAAAAAGATAATAAAACTAATATTAGAAAATAATTTAAAATTAAATAAATTTTGAAAATTAAACAATAATTAAATAATCTAAAAAGTAATACAAACTAATTTTAGAAAATTAACTAATTAACAGAGAGAAAAAGTAAGAGAGTATGCGAGAGAAAAATCTTGTAAATGGTGATTTGTCTTAATGAGAGCTATGTTGTTTTTGAAAATTTTGATGTTTGTGTTTTTGGTTTTGTTGCGTGTGATGATGTATGGTGAAACTAGGTTATTTTGTCAACTGAATTACCTAAGTACAACTGGTACTACTTGGTACAATTAGTATTGTTTGGTACACTGGTACAAATGGTACTACTCGGTATAACTGGTACTACTCGGTACAACTGATACCAATTAAAATGATTTTTGAAAATTAATAACTCATTTTATGAGAATCTTGTATCTAAAAATGAATAAAAATTACCTCGTTTAACACATGTCTGAACAAATGAATGAAAAGTTGACAAATTTTTCAAGTAGTTTTCTAGTTGTACACGGTTGTACTTGGATATACATAGTTGTACTTTGATATTTTAAAATTATAATTAGTTAAATCGTATTCGAAATCAATTTTTTATAGTAGTACTTGTGATATTAAGTCATTATAGTACATTTACTATACTTTCATGTAATAATATATGTTAAAAGATGTTGTTTGTATGTTTCACATAATATGTGGTTGAAATTTACAAAGTCTCCATAAAAATATAAGGTAGTTGTTGTTAATATATGTTGTTTGTAGTATTTGATTAATATAGATTTTCTTCACAATAATATAGATTTATTATTTACTTAATTGAAATAGATATTAATATAAATACATTGTATTATGTTTTTTTCTTCTATTTTTTACTCTTCACCAAATAAATATAGTTGTGTCAGTACACTTAGTTGTACCAGATAGAAAATAAGACAAATTTACAAATGCAATTTAACCTAGTTGTGCCAGTTATAGTAATTGTACCACGACAGAAAGTATGACAAATTTACAAAGACAATTAAAAATAATTTTGATGGCGACCAAATTGTTTCTCAAAAAATTTAAATGAAATTGTCACTCTCTCAGTCACACCCAACATCCAATGAAGCTCCTCACCGTTTTGTGTAGAGAGAGACATCTGAAATTTTCATTTTTTTTTCACACAGAAGAATTTGAGGATTTTTTTTTTTTTTGTTAAAAAGAATTTGAGGATGTTTCTTCGAAGGAAATTGAGAATTGATGTTTTTAGGTGTTTGACTTTGATGTTGATTTTCGGACCAGACAAAGACACACACAGACTTGAGAGAATGATGATAAGAACAGATGAATGATACGGGAGAGAGGAGGAGATAAACAAACAGACAATTATATTTACTTTCTTTTTTTTTTCCCAATCTTCTACATGTCATATGGTAATACAATATATAGAGAATAAGTTTATTCTCATATCTTAATCTAGGCGTGCGATTTGGGTGCTCCTTTGATTTGTCTTTTCTTGTCTTGTGTGGCGTGCTATTCTTTAATCTTGTGGTGCAATACACATGTGATCACTTTTACCCATCACTTTCTTCTCTTTTTACTCAACCCCATTACGTTATTGCTCTCTTTTCACTTTGTCTTCATTACTCTGTTTCTCCAGACGTGATGATACACTTTCATTTGAAACCCATAAATCAATTTCTCTGATTTTGTCAAAATCTATGTGCTTTGACAATCCTGATAGTCTTCTTCTCTTCCCCTTTGATCATCTTTCTTCTCCTCTTTCTTAAAAGCTTGAAAAACTAACAGAAGAGAAGAGAAAGGATTAAAATGGAAGGTTCAGCCACATGCCAAGGATTGATCCTTGTCGGTATCGTTTCATGGATCTGGATTTCTTCGTATTTGAAACTGACCCATAGATTTAGATCTTTCCTACAACCTTGGGTCTCCCGTAAGGTCGTTGATGGTGTCCTTCTCGTTCTCAAAATCTAGGTATAGCTAATTTGCAAAAACAGATTCGAAAAACACCAATTCACTAGCCGTGATTTTAAGAAATCTTGTCCTAATTGCAGAATAAACCAATCGATCTTCAATTGTGTAGCGCAATTTGTTTTGGTTTTGTCGCGATGGGGAAGACACGATGAAGAAGATGAATGTTGATTGGTTGGGTATTTGTTTTTCTTTTTTAAATAATTATTTCATTTTCAGATTAATTAAATAATAAAAAATAAATCAATTAGAATAAGGGTAAAATAGATAATCACTATTATTATAAAGAAAGGGGTATAGAGACTAATGAAGGGTACGAGAGATTATTTTTGGTAGGAGAAGGGCATATGACATTTTGGTCCCTCCAGGGGTAACAGTCGCTACGGCTAGACAAAGAAGAGTCGCACCTCCTAGCTTGTTAACAAAAGCTCCATAGAAGCCAAGAAACTCATCGATCCTATCGAGTAGAGTCGCCATTGGAGAAGATTTAGGATAAGATTTCTCTAACCGTGAGTAAGTTTGTTAGAAGCCTTATTTTATAGGCTGTTATTTATCATTTTACAGATTTTATTGAATTATTTATTAATCATTTGGGGCGTTTTCGGTTCTCCAGTTAATCCCTCTTTTATTGGGTTTAATTCAAGATGATACTTGTTTCTTGTACAATGTTTAAGCTGAATTATCCTCAAAGGAGGTCTAGGAGTTATAGGATGTAGCTTAGTTACTTGTAGTTTATATATATATATGGGCTGGGTAATACTTGATCACTGCACTGATAATATGTTTTCTATAATACAACTTTCACATGACGATACAAAATTCAAATTTCTTTTCGATATCAAGCGGTATGTGGTGAAAATTCCTCAGGCACAGAGCTACTTGGCAGTGTTGCGAGATTTCAAGAGGCAAACCCTGCACTGCAGTTTATTCAGTTATCACATATCCCTTTTTGTTTGCTGTCTACTAGCGTTGCTCGTGAAAGAAAGCTGAGTACGCAGGTATGATTGGCACCTAATTTTTGTTGTATTAGTTGAATGAGAAACTAGTGCTTTGAGCATGACATGTTTACTTCTCATATTGAATAAAACATCGATAACATAAGAGTTTTGTTTTGTTTAGTGGCTCATAGAGATTTTGTACCTTAGATTTTATAGTGAGCTGCAGCAATAGTTATGTTTGCATTTTCTTGTGCTCTCAAATTGTGATGCAATTTCCTGTGCTCTGCTCTCAGGGACTTTTTGTTTTCCAAATGAGAGAGATGGTGATTTTCAGTTATTTAGAATTGGTATAGATTATTTGGCGAATTGCACTTAGTTTACCTTTTCCTTTTAGGATAAAGGTTAAGTTGAGAAAAATAACTTTTGTGGTGTGAAATTTCTACCTATGTGGTATGATTTTCCTGTGTCTTATTTTTACCAGAAACTTGGAAGTTTTATGGAGATGCTCTTTGGAGGCCGCTATGTAATCTTACTAATGGCACTTTTTTCAAGGTATTGTGGGCATATCTACAATGAGTTCTTCTCTGTTCCTTTCCACATCTTTGGTGGTTCAGTTTACAAGTGCAGAGATACTACTTGTAGGTATGTGTTGTGTTTGTATCTTTGATGTCTTTAGTAAGGAGTCACGTTTTTATTATTACTCTATTTGTTGCTGATATGCATATTTAATTTTTATCCAGTGATGCGTACACGGTGGGTTTAGTCAAGTACCGTGATCCATACCCTTTTGGCGTAGAAAGTGGTGACCACCTTCTTTACTTGGTCAAGAAACGACAAATACGACACCGTTCCGTCGTTCCCTGCGAGAACTCTGTATTTATCCTTCTTCGTGAAGTTAGTACACTCAAACCCTAACGTAGCCGCCAAGATTCTTTGTACATAGTTTGCCACATCATATGGGCTCTTCCCTGAGGAACATGTAGCCTCCAGTTCAAGCTGGTTCAAGAACGCCACCTCGTAAACCGGTCTCGGGTTCATGAAAAAAAGATCGGGTCTAAACCTTTCTATCCTCTAGCAGTAGTCGCATGAAAGAATCCAACTCTCTAGTTCATTGCCACGGTACAATCTTGTCCGTTAATTCCGCGAAAAGCGCGCTAAATCTCAGCAAAAATGGTTCGCGACAAGTGGTTCCCTCGGGATATACCACTAAATCCCCATTAGAGAGCTCTTTCTTGATCATCTCAGCGTCTAGATCTCGAATTCGAGTTAATCAAAAAGTTGGAATCGGAGATAAAATCTCGGATAACCGAGAAATGGAATAGGTAACGGTTGGAATGCTACGTCCGAGAACATAAGATAATATGACCGGATCCATTAAGGTCCTATGAGTGCATACGAATAATACTCCCGGGTTACCCGCTGTTGCTGGTGCGGGAGACTTGCCTTTTACTATGAATCGAGTGTTGAAAATCCGCGAAACATAAGGAAGGGCCCAAAACGGGAGAATGAACCCTATCAAGATCCGAACCGCGGCTAGGATTATTCCAAAAGGGATCCAAAGAAGGATGAGGAGTGCAGTAGCTGGTGTTGGTAGCTTAACCAAACGTCCATCGTGGAAGATAACGGTAGCGGCTGCACGTGTAGTCGCTGGTTACCACCGTTGTAGTTTGATGGTATTGGTGCGTGAATTTGCTCCTATATGTACAAAAAATATAATTAGTGATATATTAGTATGAGTTTTAGTATGAAATATACAGGGTGATTGGTAAGAACTTTAGCTATTGACTGTTACTTTAATTTTTTTGTTTAATTGCCGTAAAGAATTTAACTTTAAAAAAAGTTGATTGTAACTTTAAAAAAACAAAAGTCAGATTTTGTAGGCTTAAACAAAATCTAACGAAACAAGAACAAAATTTAAAGAAAATGGCTGTAAGAATTTTTAGGAGGAATTTTAGGACTTTAGAGACTTTTAAATCAAAAAAGTTTGATTGGATAAATTGTGATTTTAATAACTTTAATTTGTTTTAAAGTCTTTACCGTTTTAAAAGTTCAATCGCCAATCAACCCCATACAGTCATTTGATATATTAGTATGAGATTTTTGTGTTAGACCGGTTTTCAAATGTTTGAGATCCCTACAAAATAAGATTAATGATCAAAATTTTACGAAAAATCTTCTACTTTTTCCCAATATGTAATTCTCATAATTTTAAAATATATCATTACTAAAAAAATTTCGTTTATAGAATGGCCCCAAAAAGTTGGGGACGAAAACGAAGGTCTCAAATTTCAATGACAGCTCTTAAGGTCGGCCATGTTCCAAATTAAAAGAATGTTTGTAACGTTTTGTTAAATTATACTACAACTCAATATTAATATATATTTTTATCTTAGTTCTCACCTCACATAACGTTAAGAAAGTTGGAGAACCCGAGATAGCCGATCGTCCAAGATCTAGTTGAGGTCGCCGATCCACAAACAAGTTAGCCACACTATTGAAAACAGATAGATCGACATCGGTTTCCTGAATCAAACCCGTGGCATAACCGAACCGGTTAACCATTATCTCTGTACCGATGACCTCATCGGCTCTAAGATGGTCCTTAGCGAATCTCTCCACCATAACTCGTGGCATTCTTGTCACAACGACTCTCTTCTCGCACGAACCAAACGCTCTCCAAGCGTCCATGCTGACATCATCCATGTAGAATTTGGAAGAACGGCTCTAGCCATTGATTCAATCTCCGATTCGCGCAAACCGGCCGTTGCAACGAAGATCGTTTACTTGAGGCTACCGTTTTTGTAGCCCAAAACGTCAAGGACTGCTATGATAGGCCAGAGAAACAGCAAGATCGCGAAACGGATTAGACCTGAAGCCTCGAAAGCCACGAGCATGAAGTAAGCGAAGGGGTTCGGGTTTTTCAATAGTGTTCCTTCGAGCTCCGACACGACCGAATACGATGTTGTCGTTGATGACTCCATAACCAGTTAGTTGTTTTTCTTTGTTTGGTGTGTGGTTAATTTCTTGAGTTTTTGATTTGTTTGAATATGAATAATATTGGATCAACTCTTATATAAGGTTTGGAGTGACTTGTCTCTAATGCAATAACACGGCAGTTTATCAGTTTCGCAACCACTTTTTTATTTTTTGTATATGAAAGCGTTAAATAAATTATTTTATGATTGGAAAATATTCCAGAAGTCAATATGTATATTCTTTTTTTGTCAACAGTCAATATGTATCTCTGTACGTAGAATTTGAAGCAGATAAGATAAGATATACTGAACGTCACGTGTTTCGTGTCTACACGTAATGGTTTACAATCAACAAAGCGCAACAATTTTGATGGTCACCAACTTGTTTCCGAATTTTGGTCGGGCTGCACCAATATTATGTCACGTGTACACCTAAATATACGAAGATAATAATAGGTCACTGACCTTATGTATAGTTTTCGTATATTTTAAATTTCATGGCTTAGTATGGATGTGTTCATATATGTGTACACTTGTACTTGTGGAAAGATTGTGAAAATATTTTTTAAAAAAATTTCTGGCATGTGTATTAAATGTTACGGAAATTGAAACCTGATCGACAGATTTCATTTCATCCCATCAAATCATTATGTTTTGGTTGCGTGGTTCAATTTGGTTTACCAAATATGTATTGGTTTCACTCGGCAATTTGGCATTTTGTAATATTAATTATGGGCTTTATAAACTTTAATGGATGGGCCTCAATTGCTACCAGGCCCGCTGAGTAGCAATTGCCATATGCGATTGGTTTCAGTTGTCAATTCTAAGTTGTCAATTCTAAAGCGACGGATATGCAATCGTTATATCCGTTACCGTTACTAGCTGGTAAAAGATTTTTTTTTTGGTGTAAATATCATTAAAATGAAAATTTTAGAGTTTTACAAATTATTTTAAACAAAATGCTAACCCTATGAATTGGTCCATAACAAAAAAGATAAAAAAAACATGGAACCAAATGCAATCGGACTCTGCGTTGCGAAGCATCCGGCATCCAAAAAATAGCGATAATGATCCTGAAAAATCGATGGGTAAAAAGATAACTTGAACGACCGAGAACACCAACAACGCAATCATAAGCTTTTTCACCGGTAGTCCGAAACTAGAGCTTTCAAACTTAAGAGCTAACAAGCCAAACAAACAGAAGCTATCTTCCACACCTATGATCAGGACCGGTCCTGAGTCCAAACTGACAAAACAAAGACTTGCGGTCCTAAAAAAGTTAGGATCGGTTCTATATACAAAACGGTCCATTTTAATGAAAATTTACAAAATGATCTATTTTTCTTTTTTTAATTTGCGGGTTTTCTAAATTTAGAGCCGATTCATGTGATACGAAGTTGGTCCAGTAAACCCTGGTAAAAGAATTTTTGTCACATTTTTTGCGACTGTTTCACTGTACAAAAGTATCGATGGATTTATATATATATATATATATATATTATTATTTATTTTTTAAAGTCGATGGATATTTCATATTTGTTACCATCGTTAAACCATCCGTAATTCGTCACTGTAATAGCGATGAGAATATTTGTTGTTTTTGTCCGCCACTAATCGAGTTGTATTTGTTTTTGTAGTGTTTTATTATCTACTAATGAGATTCTAGAAGATAAAATTATAAAAAATATATCAATTGAGTCCACAAAACAACACGTGGAGAACACGGTTGGGCAATAGGCTTAAGACCCACCAAAACCCTAAGAGCATTTCCAATTTCAATGGGAGTTCTTAAATTAATATAAAATAAGTGGGTATTTCAAATAGTGGAGAAATTCACTCCATTGGGTTCTCATTTCAGAAACTCCACTATTTGAGATATACATCCAATATAATAATATTATTAATATTTTATATTAAATTTGAAAACTCCAATACCCCAATGAGGGTGCTCTAAAAGATAGCAAAAGGAGAATTTATGAGCGAGGCTAATGACACCGACAGGTAGACAGGGTTAGTAGGGGTCACATATAACATGAAAAATAAAAGGTTAACGTTTCAGACTTTCAGTATTAAAATAATGCCATTACTTATATATGATTGCATGCATGATTAAGACAAACGTTATAAAAAAAGCTCGAAAGTGGAAATTACCATCTGTAAACGAGACCGACTCGTTAATCCCAATGCCTCAACTTTTCCATTTTGTGTCTCTCATTTTCTTTCGTTCTTTGCAAGGCTTTTAAACTAATCCAAGTTTGGGAGCACTATGTATACAGTAGTTGCAAATGGTACATTACAAGAAAAAAGTTCATTTCCGATAGCTAAATATGTCATAAATTCATCAGAAATAGTCGGACAAATTCAAATATATCCTCAAAAATTTATAGAAAATTTCTCCAAAAACAAAATCTGTTGGAAATTTTCACTACCTATAGTAGTGGCATTTGAGTCATATATAGTCTGCATATATATTTTCGTCTGGTATTTTAAATTCTGTTATTATGAAAACTTTTGTATGTGATATACAATATAAGAATCCCGAGAAATACCATTATAAATGTTTTGTTTTATATAAATGCAATCAGTTCGTTTAGAAAGATATTTTTCCACAACTTATTTAGAAAATTCGTTTTATTAAATATTTTATGGTATTTTTGGGAAGCAATAAAAAAATATCTTTTTAAGATCGAATGCATTAAAGTTATAAATAAATATACATAATAAATCTTTGATAAGATTAGAAATTCCACCTTTCTTTTTTAGTTATTACACATCTAAGTTTGGTTAATAATTACCAAATTTCCAAAAACAAAATCACATCATATCCACACAAAAATCAATAAACTAATTGAGGTTTGGGAGCACTTACAACTTACAACAGTAGGTTCAATTATTGGCATTTGGGTCAGAGTCGCCGCCTTTATGTAGTGTTTCAGTTTCATATATTACGCTCCGACTTCGTAAGTGGCAAACAAAGAAAGGGGCAATTATAAATTATAATAAGGGTTTCTGAAGACTGTTTTTTTTCAGAATTATCCTTAACATCAGAAAAATAGAAGTTAATTTATCAAACTGATTACCCGCAATATAACTCTCAATCATGTATATATATTTTTAATCCATTTATAGTAGAGATGGGACGTATCCAGATATCCAGAAATTTAAGAGTATCCGGATCCGGATCCGTGGAAAAAATATCCGGATCCGGATCCGTGACTTCGAATATCCGACAAAAAATTAAGATATCCGCGAATATCCGGATACGGATTCGGATCCGAAAATAATAATTAAATAATTAAATTAATTAAACTAACATACTAAAAAATTAAAAAAAATTATAAATTAAATTGTTGAATATTTTTTTTAAAAATAAATATGATATATTGAAAAAAGAACTAAAATCAACATATATGTATATATTTTTATATAAAAATAACTTAATATATGTAAAACTATATGTGTTTAATATATTTAATGCGCCTGGATCTGGATCCGGATATCCGGACCTTGAAATTTTACTATCCGGATTCGAATCCATTTTTCACGGATCCGAGATTTTACTATCCGGATCCGGATCCGACGTCCCGATATCCGTATTTTCGGAACAAATAGAAACGAATACCGGATCGGATACCGGATCCCGGATAATATTCCACCCCTAATTTATAGTTGTATATTACTCATCAAAACTAGATCGTTTTAGTCATTTTAAAATAGAACAAAATAACACACATGAAAGGTTCAAACCCATGGGCTCTTATAAAATCTCGGAGACCACTACCAAATATGCCATAACAGCTTTGTTGAATTTACAAACATATATGTATATAATACAACCTAAATCTTGAAATTTTTGCAAAAAAAGAATCCAAAAATTTGGGATTAGTTTTTTTTTACGGTGTTGTATCCGGCGAGATTTCTCAATCGCCGGCGAAGATTCTTCATTTCCTATTGAATTGAAGAGAAACTAATCCCAAACTAATATAAGTCTATAAATGCCCATAAGAACGTATTTCATTTCCTATTGAATTGGGAACAAAATATTGTCACAATCTCTTCGCCACTCTCTACGGATCTCCAATGGAGAAAAGCTTGAAGCAAGCCAGAGCTTGATAATTTTCAATGGCTTTCATGGTTGTCGTTCTCTGCAAAACCATGTTAAGGATTTAGAGCACCTCCATTACATAGAGACTCAAAGAGTCTCTCATATAAATTATAATAATAATTATAGTATAGTTTAATTATTTATTTAAATTTTAAAGTATAAAAAAATTTCTGAACCAATCACATAGAGACATGTGTCAAATGAGTTTTTCAAATGAGTGACTCTTCTTCTTCTCTCTCATACTTTTATAGTATTTTTTATTTTTTAACCCATAGAAAAACTCCCAATATGAATGTTCTTATAGCATAAATCATGTCCCGAACTATTCATAGATTCACTGATATTAAAAATACAAGATTTGTTCATCCAGTTCACGGCCTCAACCGTTACGTTTGGGATGGATCCGAGATCCACAACATTCACTATGAAAATCGGAAAACACCTCCAATATGGTTTACAACAAGAAGATCATTCACTTTCTCTATCTCGGTTATATAATCCGAAAGAGTACAAGAAGAGACAAGAGAAGAAGATGACTACGAGCTAAGCCTAGAAGCAGAGACAACACTCTCTCTCTATAGCTTGCTATCTCTCTCTCTCTGCGAGATATGAAGCGCTCGAAAGCGGCTTAAATCAACTAAGAAGCGGTGCCTCTGTTTTATATTAAAAACAGAGTCGGTTGCTTGTCTAGCAAACCATGACAACTGCACACGTGTCGACGAGCATGTGGCCAAGTAGAATACACCTCGAGAGACTCTACCTCATCCAGCATTTTTCGTTTCATGCTTTTAGTCAAACCTTCTGTCCCTTTGAGTGTCTTTCAAACACTAAGCCAAATCTGCTTCTTCTCCCTAGTTTTTCTTCCCGATGGATTCTTCATCTTCAAGTTGGATCATAAACTTACAACCCCTTTCCTTTCTCGGACACTAACCAAATCTCTCAACTCCGATATCCCCTTCGCTGCCGCAACAACTTCTGTTTTTTTTTCTCTTCGAAGTCGCGAAGCCGTCGCGGAGGAATCTGAGCCGGTCTAATCGAGCCTGTTCAAGGAAAGCTTGTGGTAGAGGAGCCACGACAACAGGAGAAGAAGCACGAAGCGGTGGAGCTGCCGCGTGTAGATCTGATGGCCATTGTTTGTTTTTGCGTCATCGGAATTTTCGTGACGGTGCTTAAGATTTTATCATCGGAATCCTCACCGTCAAAATTTTGATTTAGAATTGGTGAAAATCGTATTATATCCATATAGGTTTGTAAAATTATCAAAACTTGTCATGGCATAATGGTACTGTATTGCGGAAATATTTTAGAGGTTTCGAGTTTTGCATGTGTTATTTTATTCTATTTTAAAATTACCAAACCACGTTGTTTTGATGAGTGATACATAACTATATACAGATTTAACAATATATACACGGTTGATGGCTATATTACGGGTGACAATTAAGATTAAGTGGGATACATTGAATTGTATTTTTCTAATGTTAAAAGTACTCTTGAAAAAAAACATTGTCGAAAGGTTTTTTTTGAAAAAACCCTTAGTAACCACAACTATGGATTGATTATGAAACAAAATAGCAATGGGATACTCAACTTAGGTTAATAATAATTATTGATCTACCAAGACAATATAGATATAGGGGAGGATGATTCATGACCTATATATCTAACCCTAACACAAAAGTTTGCAAAACCAATAATTAAAACATTTTTTTCTGAAGTTTAAGTGCCCAAATGCTGGCATCTAGATGTTACTTGATTAATAATTTCGACTCCAAAGAGAGCTTGACTTCCAATAAACAAAAACTATTCCCAAAAGAAAGGAGCAAGAACTTCTTGAAATCTTTCTTCGAGTCACATTGGATTTAACTCTATATGTAGAATATTGCTAATTTGTATATATTTTTATAACACTAGCGTTTCTCATTATTTTGTAAAAGGTCGAATTGTTTACTTGTCTATGAATGTAGTTTTTTGATTGGTTTCGAATATTTTTTTGGATTTAATTCTAGTATTTTTCGGTTTAATTAATGTAATAACTTGACCCCCAAAAAATTAAGGTATTATTGGCTTGAATAAATCCGGATCAATTTCTCAAATGACCCTCTCACGACCAAAAAATACTCAAATGACCCTGTTATAATAAAAGATTTTTTTTCATTTTTTTTTAATTAAAAAATGATAGATTACCTTTTAATCCTTGATGAGTTTTGATATTTACACCTCCAACCATTATTAACCCTAACTCTCAATTGTTTTTCTTGTAATTCCAACCCAAATCAAAACATAGTCGCCGTCGAGAACATGTTCTTCGAAGTCGTCGTCATCATCGCAAATCACGACTGCACACAGTCGCCTTCGTCGCGAGTCTCCGTTCTTCGAATTCGTCTCATCGTCGCAAATCACGACTGCACACAGTCGCCTTCGCCGCCGCAGTCGTCGAGAATCTCCATCACCCCCGCAGTCATCGCGAGTCTCCATCACTGCCGCAGTCGTCATCACCATCTTCTCTGTTGCGCTTCATCTTCTCTCTGCCTCGCTTCATCTTTTCTCTGCCTCGCTTCATATCATTCTCCACCAGAAGAAGAAAAAGCCAAAGCCAGATGAAGATGAAGATGAAGGTGAAGGTGAAGATGAAGAAAATGAAGAAGAAGAAGAATATGATTAAGGAAACTGGTACAACTAGTAAAACTCGTATGTCTTAGGTACTACTTGTAAAACTGGTACAACTAGTAAAATTCGTACGTACAATTACTAACAGTTATCCTAGTATTACTTGTAAAACTGGTATAACTGCTAACAATTGTCCTAGTTATACCAGTTGTCTTAATTATACCAGTTGTCCTAGTTATACTAGTTATCATAGTTATACCAGATATACTAGTCCCATTTATACCAGTTTTTCGTTGGAAAATAAGAGAAAAACGTGAGAGAGGAGAGAGAAAGAATATCTGGACTTTAAAAAAATTATTATTATTAAAATTAAATTTTTTAAAATTAATTGGATAAATAATATAATAGTCAAATTATTATTTCATTAAAAAAAGAGGGTTACTTAGATTAGAAAAGGTTAATTGAAATTTTTTTTCAACCCATAAGTCCGATTTTTGCCCAATTCAGTGTACATCAAGTTGATGGGAGATTGACCTTTTCCAAGATACTGTACCTTTTGTGTTCTGTCACCATGCAAAATGGCTGCATTTCCAGCTCAACCAATAATTTATCATTTCCGTAAAGCATAAAGACTAATTAACATTTGAGGAATAAGGAAAATGATGAGTTTGGCAAAAACATAATGGAAGAAATATAAAAGGCACTTTAGGCTATTAAATAATATAAGGGCTTACCCAAAATGAGCATGAAAATGTAGGCCACGACGCAGACCCCCAGAAAATAAGATAACCAATTTTATAATTGTTTAATCATCTTCAGTGATATTTTATCCAAAAAATATATTATTGTATTGTGTAAGTGATGTTTTAAATTTTCAACTTAAAAATGTTAGCTATTTATTTTAATTATAGATTAATTATTTAATTGTTGTTTTGATCATTAATATAAATAGGACTATGGAGATATTTTATATGTTTTTGTTAATTTGTGTGCATTTTATCTAAACCTCATTTAAAGTAAAAAAGATAGAGCATTAAAAGTGACCATATATCAAATATTTAGAAAAGTTAAGGCATTCACACTCGAACCATATTTGAATAGGTACCTGAATTTTGGATATCTGTTAAAAAAAAAAAGTAATTATCCAAGGATATATGTATATGATCTGTCTGAATTATTCAAAATATATTAATTAATTAACAAAATATTAATTAAGTTATAATTTATTATTGATAAACATATGACTTAATTTCATACATAAAGCATTAAATTTTAAGGATTGCTAAACGTATTATGAAAAGTATATATATATAAGATTAAGCTACACAAAAATAATTATTAGTTTATATTTGGGGATGAGGGCGGTTGAATACCCATATACGGCGGGTATTTGTCATTAACTATCCATACAACATACTTGTACTAAAACCATATATTTTAGTGTTTCACAATTTTTCTGCGAAAATATGATTTAATTATACCGTTTATGAAGTTGTACCTTTCAGCTATTCATGAGATTGATCATTCAATTGTAAATAAATAAATAAAAGAAGATAAAGTTACAAAGTGATTGATGTTTATCTCAAAAACACTTTTGTCATTCTTTCAAAAACTTTTAGTGGTGGGGCTTATAAAAACCAACTTGATTTGTCTCAAGCTAACAAAAGATTAAAAACATAAACAAAACAAAACAAAAAGCAAAAAGAAAACAAAAATGGCAGCTCATGGATCATCTTGTGGAGCTTGCAAATTCCTAAGGAGGAAGTGCAACAGCGACTGCGTCTTCGCGCCTTACTTCAGCTACGAGCAAGCATCATCCCATTTTGCAGCGGTCCACAAAGTCTTCGGCGCAAGCAATGTCTCGAAGCATTTGCTTCATTTGCCTTTACATCAAAGAAACGCCGCTGCGATCACCATTTCTTACGAGGCTCTCTCTCGCATGCATGATCCTGTTTATGGCTGCGTCGCTCACATCTTCGCTCTTCATCAACAGGTCTCTCAAAAAATTTGTATACGATTCTTTTGTTTTTGTTGAGACACGTCTCAAGCTACTTGGAGGTCATTCGCAAATTTTATATCACTTATATTTGATGTTATAAATTACTTTTTATAATAATTAGGGACCCGACAACAATTTTTTAAATAAAAAGGTTAGAATTAGGAGGCTATGCTCGAATGCACTAGTTGTTCGTCCTATTAGTTGAGTTAAAAGAGAAAAATTGAAAAGCTCTTTAATTTGAATCTTTTAGTTTTAGGAAACAATTTGATCATGTTGATTAGTCGGTTTTGTTTTTAAAGGTTGTGACTTTGCAAGAGGAGATCGAGTTTCTCGGGTCCCAAATGGCGAATTTTTCGTACTCTAGTCAAAGCAGATCACAACCGAACAACATGCCGGAGTTTCTAATTAATCAGATGGACACGACCAATTTCCTCGACCATAGTCTAATGAACAACGAAGAGTTGGTACTCGTGGACAGAAGAAACTGTCTTGAAGGATTCTTCACAAACCAGGAGGATGTGTCGGTGAATCATCCATGGTTTCAGAACATGGATTACTATTACTACGCACCACAACATTAGACGTGAACTAAAATATGATCCATCCATAAAAGAATGTCATGTTTTTACATTGGGAGCATCATTTTTTCTTATGATAATCGGATTTTGTTGTTCCCTATAAGGCTATAACGATCGTTTTTTTAATTTACATCCCGTTTTTTTTTTATCATATGCAATTTGTTTAAGGGTTAAGTAGATGGTAATCTCCAATTTAAATTGGATTTCTAAATAATATGTATTTAGGTAATTATGTCACTCTTTAAGTAAATTGTATGGAACTAGTTAGTGTTTCATGTAAATCTATTTATTAAAACTGTGTATCATTCGGTTAAGTTCTAATTAATGTAATATATCACTTATAAGTATCGGCTTGTTTTGTCCCTCTTGTTGTATTTGTGACAAAAAAAAATAAGTATGGTGAATATTATGAATTTGTTATTGGGTGATCATTCACTATTTATAAAATTTTAGTATATGATGGATTTTGGTGTTGGGTTTGATTTGTAACTATAGCATTGTTGCTAAAAAAATTTAACATATTGGGGGAACTCATGATTAGCCAATGGAATGCTTGAGTCTTTTTTTGGTTAATGGGCTCGAAATATCTATTTAGACCCATTATAATATCAACATTTAATATTTTCTTAGGAGCCCAGTGGCTTGAAATATCTATTTAAACCACCTTTAGCCCAAACTCCTCTCTATATTTTTCCCCAAAAAACTCCTCTATAATTTAGACTATTACTTCTCTTGATTTTTTTTTCTTTAGCTGAGTTATCTTGTTTTAAACGTTATATATGATATATTAGCATAAAAAACACTTATATTTAGCATATGTTTGCATATATAATCATAACAATATATAGCATGGAGGTAATAATACATTGCAATGTAATGTCTTTTCCAAAACAGTGACATGAGAAAAATACAGGGTAAGGGCAAGGAAGAAAGGTAATTAAGTTAAAGAGCAAATATTCATAAAATATATTCGTCTTGTTTTTTTTGGGTTTTTTTCTATTTGAAAAATAATGTGAAAATTTCTTCGCATTAATTCGGTCTTGTTACGACACCAAAAAAAAAAAAGTCATGATGCAACACGCTGAACAAAATTATTTAACAGCATAAAAAATATACATACGAAAATGACATTCATGTTTTGGCGTTTTATCACAAAAATTATAATAATCTGATGATTTTTAAAAAACTTATATTTTTTGCTTTATAATTAAGTCACTTCAGTTTGGATACTTTGTACTCCAATTTTGTTTTGTTTTTTTTTCTCGTACAGTCTGAAAACCCGTAATATGGAGACAAATTGTAGGTAGAATCTCTTGACATACGAGTCCTTCAATTAACATCTTTATAAAAATAATATAAATTTCAGGCAAAGATTTCCACTTTTCATCCGTATAATACTCGTAAAATAATCACACGATAACATATTTAATGTGAGTATGCCATTGCTCCATCTTCCTATTAGCTTAGATCACATAAACTATTAATCCCAAATTATTTTGTTGGTCCACTGTATTCATCACATCTACAGCCACATATATCCGAAGATGTGTATGTTTTAGACTCTATAAAATAACATATTGTAGCCTAATATATAAACTATTTACAATCAAACCACAATTTTTGTCATATTATTAGAGGTTATTAGAAAACATCGACTCTAACAACTTATTAATTTTGTAGACTCGTGGAAAACTTAGGTTGCGCTTGGCATTAAAATTTAGCTATACCGTCGAATCAAAAGGTCGCCAACTAATTATTAATATCTAAATTTTTAACAATAACATATATAGATATATAGAGTGAAGACATACGAGTACCTAAAGTAAAAGAGAACTTTCCCCATCAAAGTCTCTCCCTCTTTACTCGTGGTTCTCCACATAGCTTTCTCACATTCAATGCTTTAACCATATACTCACACTCGCATATAGTATATGCGTCTCTCTTTATATATGTGTACGTGCGTATAAAATCTACATACTTCTCTCCCACCAAAAAAAAAAAAAAACTCTCTTAATTTCTTCTACTAATTATACATATCCTACATATATTTTTGTATATATGCGTCCGTATGTTTGTGTGATGGAGAGAGGAAAATGCTTGATGTCGATGAAGCTTAGACCGGTGGTGACGAGGCCGTCTTCGGACGCGGCTTTGTTCTGGCCGTTTGGGGAAGAAAGAGCGTTTGCGGCGGTTGAGGAGTATGGCGGTGGAGGCGGTTGCATGTGGCCACCGAGGTCTTACTCGTGCAGCTTTTGCGGGAGAGAGTTCAAGTCGGCACAAGCACTAGGTGGTCACATGAACGTTCATCGAAGAGACCGAGCTCGTCTCAAACAACAATCGTTATCATTATCATCTTCATCAAATGAACAAGTCACGCCTCTTGAATATGATCAACAACAACAACAAGAACAACAAGTTCTTGATGTGGGATCGAAGGTTCTTGTCCAAGAAGATTCAAGAAAGCACAATGGAACTAAGAGGGAGATAAGTGATGTTTGTGATAATAATGTTTTAGAAAGTTCTTTGAAAAGATTTGAGCATTACAATGATGAAGTCAAGACTGACTTATCGGTTGGTCTACTAAGTTCTGAGTTCGATCCTCGGAAGAAGCAAGTAATCAACGGATCATCTTCGTCGTGGAAGAGAGCAAAGACGGATGTTTCAAGATTGCCAATGATGTTAGGGTTGGTCATTGGGGTCTCCAAGATCAACGGTCATCATGAGGAGTTGGATCTTGAGCTAAGGCTAGGAGTTGATCCGCCAAAGGTTAACTAGCCTAAGTAATAATAATAAAATAATTAATGTGATTGCCAAAAAGAAGAGGTTAAATTGTCACTAATCTCAAAGAGTGAAAAGAGAGTAGGTTCTGTAGTGTTGGCTTTGATATAGTAATATTTTTATTTTATGAAAAGTCAACACGTATAGTCTTTGCTCGTTAATTTTACTTGGCAAACTAAATTTCTTGATTTAGAACTGTATTTGTCAAATCTTATAATATTACAAAGATTCAAATACGTTAATTTATAAAACATTAAAATCTACTTATTAGATCATATTGATGAAATTTTCCCTGGTATCAATGTGAACTCCCAATATTCTTAAGAGAAATAAGAGACGAATTATCATATAATCTTACGAAATTAGTATTATTATTCAGCCTAACCATAATCTTAAGAGCTAAGCTCTATATATATATATATTCTATAAATGGGGTTTGCTTGTAAATAACGGGAAAGCAATCAATGTTTTCTATAAGCTTAGGGATGGCGACATGACCTCAAATCTAAACTATATAACATTTTTACTTCTACAGCTATATCAGTGGTTGGCACATGAAAACAATAGGATCATTATATACTCTTATATGTTTGAAAATAGTAGAAGCTTGGAAAATTACTTTTTAACTAGTTGGCTTTGCAATTATATAATTATATAAATGATAATGCCGTAAAACAAATATAACTGCAACAGGAGACAAATACTGAACAGTAATAAATATTTTCTTTCTTCACTATTTCTCTTGGTAAACAGGAAAATGCACTATCAAAGTATTAATGATCGAATTAAATAGAAATGATCATATGGTGGAGCAGATGATTATTATTTGGTTCACACCAACTTTGCAGATATGAACATATTACACACACACATATATATATATATATAAATTATAATTGTGTTTGGGTGTAGTATGTGTATATAGTATATACATATATTATGTACTGACTGTGGGACTACCAACTACGAGTAGAAGGGTAAAATCTAGTTGAAGGAAGTGAAAGTGGTCTTTTCACTCTTTTCACAATTTACAGCTCCCAATATAAACATATGCTAACGTTTGTATATTGTACTTTTAGATTACCTTTGTGTGCGTGTGTGTTTTTTCTTCTTTACTTACTTTTATTTCATCTATCATTCTCTACTATATATGAACTATATTTGGTAATCTTGTTAGACAGCTAAATAAAATGTATATAATTATATTTTAAGAATACAACGAACGAAGTTAACAAATATCTAGTGTTAATGGATCCAAATACGAGTTTATTGATATGTTTAGAAAGAAGTGACTCACGTATTGTAGAGATGTCACAATATTATCAAATTCTACATTAAATTTAAAGAACGAGAAGGTTGAAAGTTCGAACTTATAGTTAAGAATTATAGTTTTAACAAACTAATAAAAGATTTCAATACATTATAGTCACCGAACTTAATCAATTACGCCTGCCATTAAATTATTGAGAATTTAACTATTTGGGTAAGTATAACCTAAATATCTCATATTTAATCTCACTCTAAGAAAACCTTCTTAGCTATATAAATAAGATAAAAGAGAAAAAGGAATAATCTACAGTATAACCTTATGGTATACAAAGTGTAACATTTTCGTGTACGTTCCATTCCAACTTCCGAGTATTGTGTATAGAGAGAGAAGTAAATCTATAAATTAGAATGAAGAAAATTATTGCCCAAAAAAAAAAGACTGAAGAAAATAAAAAAAAGAGAAAGAAAGAATGAAACCGATGGTTATAAAGGAAAACATGGTTTTAAAAGGGAGAGGCAACGAATTTCAACGTTGTCTAAAAGAGGAAACCTCATGAAATATGGCTTTTGACTTAATATTACAAAGCATCGAAACAAAACTGAACTAAAAGTCTACAAAAAAAAAATATATATATATACCTCAGACTCTGCTCTGCAACTGCAAAAGAAAAGAGATCTTAACTCACCCAAAAAAAAGCAAAGCGAAATATAAAAAAGGGAATAAAAAGAATTTATGTCATAACTTGTAACCACCAGCTGTAACATCATTTCCTCTTTTGGAAATTCTGCTTCTGAATATTCAATGTGCTTTCTTCTCATCTTCAATCCCATTTTTTTGCTTTATTTCTTTTTATTTGGCTTTCTCATTAGTTTTTCTAAAGTTTTGAGGATAAATTGGTGGTTTCTTTCTTATTTTTTACTTTTAAACTAATGATGTAATCCTTTAGACATGAATATTAAATTTAGCTGGAGATTTTTTTTTATAATAAAATTAAGATATCCAAATGCTTGAAAAGAAAGATCCAAGTGTTGGTACTAGTTAAAAACATGATGTTTTAACCCGAATTTGAATTTTATTGGACTGTTAAGGATGGATGATTTAAGTTTTATAGAATTCGTACAAGTTTATAAGAAATCTCAGATGATCTAAAGAGGCTACTAACCAAATATCCTGAACATTTCATGAGTATCTTATTATAAATAAATGGTGATTTAATGAAAACAATTAGATATAAAAACAAATTTTAGGAGTCTATGTAATCAAAAAAATATGTTAGAGGGAATAATCTATATTCCAGAATTTATATTTTCAATAATTACGTCCATAAAAGCTAATAATATCAATAAATTTCATTGTACCCCAAAGTTATTTTGGTGTGTACACGTTGATATCATATAACACCTATATACACAAACAAGTAAAGTGAAATAAGCTATATTCTCTGTTTGTCTTGTTTTCCCTTTCAAGAAACTCAACTTGAAGTTACACCATCATTACACATCTATTGTTAAGAGGTCTTAATTATATGTATATCAGATGCATACAATAGGAAAGTGAAAGGTTTGGAGATTATAGGGTGGCAAATAGGTGACTTCTTTTGTGTAAAAGAAGATGAGAGAGAGAGAGAGAATAGAGGTTTTAAAGGAGAGCTCAGAGTGCACATGCACATGCTTGTATACTCTCATTATTCATCAAAAATTCATATTTCTGGTTTAGATATTTTTTTATTGATTTGTCCATTAGAATTTACTAATTTAGTAACCTTTTCTCTTCCTCTTGTTTCAATGTACTTTCCTTTTTTTGGCTCTTTGTTCTGTTTAACATACACCTTCGCAAACCGTGTGCATCAAGATGCATCCAATGTCAAATGGGAGAATCACCATTTTTATATTTTTTTATTATTGTTTATTTACTTTCTTTTTCCATTATGATATATTGAGGTCGTGTATTCGTAATCCTTTAAGACCAATCCAAGGCCTAATTACTTTGTGTTGAACAATTCCATTTTATTTAGCAGGCAAATTCCATTTTATTTAGCCGATTCTAGGTTACATTATGATTATATTTGCGGATTTTGATGGATATTTCCGCCAAAGACCGTAGGATTAGAAACTAAAATTACTCAGTTTTATCTTGAATTTGAAAGAGTTGAGAGATCGTCGATTTTGCGGATTTAAAATAGTCGGTTGTAGCTTTTAAAAACTAAAAGTTATATTTGGTAGATTTTAAAAAAACTGTGAAACAAAAAGCAAAAAAAATGAAAAATGATTGTGAGAATTTTTAGGATAAATTTTAGGATTTTTGAGATTTTTAAATTAATAAAGTTTGATTGATAAATTACGGTTTCCAAGGCTTTATTTTTTTTAAAGTTCTTACAATTTTAATGGACACTATAGTGGACTCAATGGGCCGTGAGAACTAAATGGGCCCATCGTGAGTTTAGGCCAATAAAAATATCTCCACGGGAATTGAGCCAACCCTTTCACTCACAGACACACAGTGAGATTCTTGGAGGAGAGTGCGTAATAATGGAGACTGACAAAAGATGGTCCCTCGCCGGAAAAACCGCTCTGGTTACCGGCGGGACTCGTGGAATCGGGTTTGTTTCTCTTCCCTTTTCAATTCGCGACTCTTTGCCTTCTTTTCATTCTCGCCACCGTCAATTTTTGTATTTTTCGACCTCTGAGTTCTGCAACGAATTCTCGTTTTTTGTTGGGATAAGGAAAGGAAGAATCTATCTCCAATTCTTCAATTTCGATGAATGATTTGTTTTTCGTTACTTGATAATGGCGATAACAGATGGAAGGCGTTTTTTGTTGTTGCATGATTTGGTTTATCCTGTGATTGTTTCGAAATTTTTGTAAAGTAATTATGGGTTTGTTTGTATATTGACCTGTTGAATCGAATTTAGGGGGAAAAATGTGATTACATGAGTATTGAAACCATAATCTCTGTTTTTTTTTTCCGGGGAATAATCTTCAGGCGAGCAGTAGTGGAGGAACTAGCAAGATTCGGTGCAACTGTTCATACTTGTTCAAGGAACCAGGAAGAGCTAAAAGCATGCTTGGATGATTGGAAATCTAATGGTTTATTGGTATCTGGTTCGGTTTGTGATGCTTCGGTTAGGGATCAGAGGGAGAAGTTGATTCAAGAAGTGTCGTCTGCTTTCAGCGGCAAGCTCAACATCCTTGTGAGTTCCATTCTCCTGCAAAATGCTTGTGAAGACGACTTATTTTTTGGTTCTCTGCATTTTGATCAGCTGGTTTATTACACATTAGAATCGTCGTTGATCTTGAAATCGTTTATTGCATTAGCTCAGCATCCTTGTAAGTTACTTATTCGGCAGAATAATCTTCAAAACCGATCTGCAACACTTTTATCAGGTTTCTACATTTGTTTGGTCTTAGCCTTGAATTGGTTTAGACTTGTGATGGTTTTGCCTTGAATGATCGTTAATGTAAGGCTTACGGTTTTTTTGCTGAACCATATATTGATGCTTGTTGATCTCATGTAAGTTTCCATTTATCACGCAAGATCTGTTATACAACATGGTGAACATTACCGGCACAAGTTAGGGGTTTGAATCATTCTTCGTTCGCCCTTCTGAAAATTTCTCAACTTGTTTTGTATACAGATAAACAATGTTGGAACTAATATCAGGAAACCAACAGTCGAGTACTCGAGTGAGGAATATGCGAAAATCATGTCGACCAACTTAGAATCGGCTTTCCATTTATCCCAAATCGCACATCCTCTTCTAAAAGCATCTGGGGTTGGAAGCATTGTGTTCATCTCCTCTGTAGCTGGCCTGGTCCATCTTCGTAGTGGATCTATCTATGGTGCTACTAAAGGTGAGTCAATTGCTCTTCAATATTAAAAAAAAACAAAAACAAAGGAGAGTAAAAGCTAATGAAAATTTTGGTTGTTTTCTCAGGAGCACTTAATCAGCTTACAAGGAATCTAGCTTGCGAGTGGGCAGGCGACAACATCAGGACCAATTGCGTGGCGCCGTGGTACATCAAGACCTCACTTGTGGAACCGGTATCTTTTCCTATACTCTTCTACAATGCGCTAAAATAATGCATAGGGAACATTGTTTCACTTAGATTGATAAAGTTGTAGGAGAAAAAGAGTAGGGGGTTGGCATATAAATAAAACAAACCTAACCGAAACGTTTAAACTGGGATTAAATCAAGCTGTGAATATCATAATAACATAATCAACGATTGTATATTGTTATGACGTTCATACGTAGCTACTCGAGAAGAAAGATTTTGTGGAGGCGGTAGTTTCACGGACCCCGCTTGGGCGCGTTGGAGAACCAGAGGAAGTCTCGTCGCTGGTTGCTTTCCTCTGTCTTCCCGCAGCCTCTTACATTACCGGACAGGTCATTTCCGTTGACGGAGGATTCACCGTCAACGGTTTCAACTACGTTATGTAGCCAAAATCTCTCATCGCAACTTCACTAATAAAGCATGAATCCGTTCGTGAGGTTTTTTCCCGTTGGTCTTGTTTGTCTTTTCAGTGTGGTTTTAGCTTTTGTGTAATACTCTCACATTTGTGTTTTAAAAACAGTAATTAAATAAATCAAGGCACAGTTATGCACCAGTTTATATAGATTAACAACATTTGTGATTAATTTAGATATATGGATTAGAGTATCTTTCATCGACAAACATTCCAAATTTAAATCATGGATATACAAACAGTGTTGTCTTGCAACACGTGCGCTATAATATACTAAGAGAAACGTTGGGAAGAGATCATGATAAAATGTTATAATACGGTAAAGCTTATGATAATCGAGTCTTTTAAACGATTAAAAATTGTGTTTAATCGTTTTGCGAGAGAGGTTTAGTGAGTTAAAGCTGGTTTTAATCAACGTTATGGCTAAACGCCTAAACTTCACAAGCAGTTGAGAGTTTGTTTTCGAATCCCTAACTTTTCCCAAAATCCGAAAACCTCCCAACTAAACTAACCATTGAATCAAAAGACCCTCAGAAAATTTTATACTTTATATTCTATGAAAATGTCAAGCTCTTTTTCCTTTAGTCTTCCTCCTCTTCTTGGTACGATGCTTATTATCAAAAGATTCAAACAGCTTTTCGCATAAGAGGACCCTGTAACTTGCGTGAGGTCCTTCAGCAGTTTCACGTAAGCTCGTGTGCCACCTCATTGCGTTTCCAATCTCTTGAAGCTCACTCATCACGTTGATAGTGTCCCTTATGTAGACACGTCCTCCAGGTCTCAAAATCCGGTCCATCTCTAGCATCATTGTTGTCATGTTGCACCTGAACAAGACCACCACAAACATGTTACAATAAAACACCAAAATCTGAGAGGCCCTTGAAGATGACACATTTTTATTTAAATTGGGAAAAAGCAAAGTTGGTCGTTGTAACCTTCTTCTCTCGATGGAAAACAGACCCGCGGCGTGAAGCAAATCATAGGTTCTTGGGTAAGTGTCAAATGGTTCACACCTGAAAAGACAATATTTTGCATTTTCTACAATTCAATCGAACAATACATTATAGGGCCTCAAAAGGATTAAAATGAGGAAAGACGTGACAACAATCAAAGATCATGGCATGGGATAACAATCCTATAAGTTTAATATAGCTAGATTTTTGGAGTAAGGAGTCTTTGTACCAATCGTGCATTACTCCTAGTAGCCCACGGTCATATATAACAGCCAATGTATTTGGCCCACTGACCGGAACAACATTGAGAACCCAGCAATCAACCTTTAGCTCAGCTAATGCAGCCGCAAATCTGCCAAGAAAACAAAAAAAAACACAATATATTAAGCAGCCATTTCGGTTTTATCTAATGATAGAGCGTTACAGAAAGAAATAGTACCCGCCAAATCCAGCTCTCATGTCCAAGACATTTCTAAGTCCTATCTGCTTCCAGTGTAAGGCATTTACGTAGTTTGATATTATTTCTTTCCAGTACTTTGATTCCGCCACGAAGAGCTCTTTTTGGGCTATGTAAGAATCAATTTGTATTGTCTGCAGCCTATCCGGTGGGGTCTGTAAACGGGCTGGCCAAGGAGAAGGATTTGCTCCATATCCATGATCATCAATCCTAGTGATGCATGCCTTTAGATCTACGTACCTAACTTAATCACAGAGGAGATCTTAGAATCAGTGAAAGTGACAACTCCCAAGTAACAAGAAGTTGCTGAATCGAACAAATTTTGGCCTAAGGAACAGAAGCAATGCCACCAAGTAAAGTTGAATGCTCAATGTCAAAGATTGGGAACCAAAGCAGTTTCTTGATTTAAATTTTTCATTTGGCAGCTAAAAGAAGCGGAAAAACAAGGCATGCCAAACATACCAAACACTATCTGGGTCATCCTCAGAATTGCACAAAGGAGGCATGACTCCAGCATCACGACTTAGATAACAAGTGTTATTTGTGGGCTTCTGCCAAATAGCTATATATCCTTCCTTCTTCACAAGAACCCAGCACAGCCTAGTGGTAAGGTTTAGCATCTCTGAAAAAAAAAAAAAATCAATTCTTACTCCAAATGTCGTTTGATGGGCATCAACTAATAACAAACTGAAAACCAAGAACAATAAACTAATTCGCCGGTGTAGTGTAGGTAATAGTTTAGTTTCCTCCCAAGAAAATTCAAGGGTTTGTAAGCCAAAAGAGCTTCGGTTGCATGCCTCTATAACCAAAACAGACACTTGCTGGAAAACGTGACGTAGAGAAATGGAATATTAAGCTGCATGGATGATACCTTCCCACTGTTCTTCCAAGGCCTTTTCATGCTTATATACAGGTTGTGCTGCCCAAACAAAATATCCTCCGGCACGAAGCATCCTATTGACTTCAAGAAGCAAGATCCCATCTACATATAAAAGACAATGACAGTACATGAGAATCTCTCAGTAGAAGGTGAACAACACTTGGTGCTACGTTTTAGCTTAAGGGAGCACAGAGCGATAAATCTGTTTCCCACAGAATGCTTCTTATGTTTGTAAATCCAAAAAACGGACAAGAGGGGGAAACAAGCAGAAATTTTTGCAAACCAAAAAGGCGAAAAGAACTAGACATGGTGGAAAGAACAGCTACCAGTTTGTGCAACTAAAGTGGAATAAAGATTTTTTCTGTAAAATTGTAAAGTAAAATGGCCGCATTAAAGAATTGCCTACCATCACGAGTCCAGTTGATTCTACATCTTGAACAATGAACCAAATCAAAAGCTTGGCTTGGGTACAACAATCGCCGTGTTGTGAATGCCGCCACCATTGCAGGAACACCACGCTCAAGAGCAAACTGTATCTGGTTCTCATGAACATCTTTTGGAGCTATAGACATAGTCAAGACATTTCTTGACATTAAGTAAGCACCAAAACTTGCCACACCGCAACCAATGTCAAGAACAACTCGTGTATGGTTACCAAAGCTAATATCCGGAATCATCTACATACACAGCAAAAATACAGTAACTTCAGATCCAAGGGAAGCAAATAATTTCACATTGATTCTTAAGAAAAACCAATTGACCTTGGAGATTTGATCCAAGTACTGATCAGCCCCATGTATAAACTGGGTACCACCACCAGGAAACTTGAATTTGTCATTCTCTTTGTAAATCCAGTTTTGACCACCTTTGTCTTCAACAAGTCGAGTATGTGGAACATTGTTGAACCACACCTACAAACAAAACCAGAACCTTCCCTTAGACTAGAAGTCACTGAAAATGGAAGAAATCAACACAAAAATAAGGAACAAAGAGCGTCACGATACCTCATCACGGCTTCTCGGCCATGGAATCGGAGAACGGTATCCATTGGGAATTGTGACGGTGCAATTTAATCCCATCCCTTCTTTAGGGCAATTCCGTTCGAATCGCTCTCCACGCGCCGTCGAATTGAGCTTTTTGATGGCTTCTACATTATCCAAACAAGGAATGTAATCCGTCATGCTCTCCGGACACATGTCGTATTTCCTCACAGTAACTCTGGCCGTGGTAGTAGGCTCGGTGTCACCGTCGCTACTCTCGATTTCCGTCTGATTCCCCAACGGATCCGCCGACTCGGCGTCGTAATCCCCAATCTGGAACTGATCGGACATTGTTCCGTTCTCATTAACGATCCCAAACACCTTCAGCTCAACACTATCTGGCGGCGGCGGCGGAGACGGAGGCAATGTCGGCGGATTCGGGTGACTCTCGTAGATCAAACCGGAGATGTTATAGGTTTTTCCGAAATCAGGTGAGAGAGCGACAATGGGTGATCGAGAAGGGTCGGCCGAGAAAAATATGAGACGACGGAAGCCATCTTCAGACCAATGCTTACCGAGGAAGAAGCAAGCAACGGAGATCAAAAGGAAGCCGGAGATGTTGAAAAAAGTGGAATTTCTGAGGAGATTGCTTCCGACGAAGAGCTTCATTTTAGCTTCGGATTCTCAGAAGCATAATACTAATTTTGGTTTACATAGAAGTTTCTTTATTTTCCCGGGAATTCTCGACTGGGAATGTGCCGAGAAAAAACTTCAACCTAATATAATAATAACACTTACAATTTTGAGGGAATATTTTGTAAATAAATTGGGCTCTCATTTCTGTCGATTAAACAAATAGCAGTTTCAACATTTTCTTTATAATTACTACCGATATCAAAGACTATAACATGTAGCCTAATGGTTTGCATTAGTACCGATATCAATTATACGCTAAATAAAATATTTGTTACGTATTTTGCATTCGTATCGATATTCATATGTACTTCCTAAAATCACCAAAAAAAAAACATTTTCAATATACTATATAGTTGATGAAAATTAGTTTGAAGTTTTGGGGTGATTGTTGGTTTGATCCCAGCTAAACGTTTCGAGGGCGAACTTTCTCTTGTAAGCCAAATCGCCGGGCACTGTCATGATCCCGTAAGTCGCTAAGAGCAGATGGATTTGATCTTCGCTCATCTTCTCGTAGTCTTCTCTTTTGTAACTCGGATAAAGAAGAGGCATTTCAAAGTAAGGTGGTGGTAATGGCTGCTGCGGTTGTGATTTTTGTGGTGACTGCGGTTGCTGGTGAGGCTGAGGTGGTGCAACCGCAATCTCCTCTTTCGGATTGGTTGTTGAAGAAGAAGAGCCTTTCGGATTATTGTTTCCCATCTCTTGATTTTTGGTAAAATGGGTTATGGACAAATGAAAACAAGTTTGGCGCTTTTAAATCATTTATTTATAAGTTGTAACATGCTTACCGTATTAATGAGCGATTTAACTCTTTTTTGCACGTATTATCCAGCAGCAAAACCCGGGAAGAACCAACCAAACCGGTCTAACTTCTTCAAACCAAACCAGCTCAAACCTGAGCCAACCCTCCGCAACCAGACCTTCACTACTAAATTAGGCTCTGATTGATAATGGAATCAAGGACAATTTATTAATTAAATTGAGACAATCCACTTCAAAAATATACTATCTAATAATCTTTGCATAGTCATTAAAAATTTGTGACTAGTAAGAACAAGGATAATCAAAGTTACCAATCAGACCTATGGTATATGCAAGTCTACATGCTATTTATATCGAGAAACTAAGACAAGAATTCTTGTTTTTAACAAAAGAAGATTCTAACCAGAGAATGAAAATGGGATCTAACTGGTTCTAGGAGTGGCCCATTCAACTCTAAGGATGAGGTTATCATAACCATACCCATCCAATTTGTTGATTGCTCGCTGTGCATCTTCCCTGCTTGCAAAATTGACAAAACCGAATCCTCTGCTCATGCGCTTCGTCTGGTCTATGGCCACATAGGCACGGGTTACAGCACCAAACGGACTGAACAACTCCATCAAATCCGGTTCTCGGGTGTCTTCAGACAAGTTAGCCACACGGACAGAGTTCTCGTCGTTCCTCCTTCTCATGTCTGAACCAGCAGCTCTTCTTTCTGCACCTGCTCTCATGCTTGGCGGAACATAAGCAGAATTGCCAGTTCCAGCTACAGTCGATGTAGAAGTTTCTGCAGTTAAAGGCTTGTCCATTAAGGACAAGAGATCCTTTTGAGGGCATCTTGATGTCCAGTGGTCACCTTTCATGAGGCATAACCTGCAGACCATGAGGACCGCACCCGCTTTGCCCAACTGAGACATGGTATCTCCTGATGCCTTTGCTTCTTCCGCCTTGCTACCTGAAATATCAAAAAGAATAAAGATCCCAAACTTCAAAATAGAGTTAAAAAAGCAAGATATTTCTCCATAAAAACAACTTGACTCAGAAGTGTAGTTGGCGGCTAGGTAGTGAAAGCAGATGTCTACTTTCGTGCAAGAAGCTACCAACAAAACATCTGGGTGGGCATTACGGCCACCCGCATATAGAAGAATGTGGCTGACTAACGTGCCCACCCATAGAGAGATTTTTACACAATTGACTTCTAAAGCAGAAAGTAATCAAGCAACATTAAGAGAGATCAGAAAGAATCGTTTTACTAGCAACTAACATCAACACTAAGAAAAATCAAACTGTTGTGATATTATAAAGAGAAGCAAATACTTAGGAACTACTTTAGGAAGAGAGTAAAAATGAAAACTTTTTAAGTGTACAGTTAACAGCCAAGAAAGGAGAACACAACTTTGCTCACAATCAAAAAGGCTACCAACAAGATACTGCTATTGGTGACATACTGACCAATCACAGAAAATAAGCAGCCATATGGCTAATATGTGATCGGCTAATTGGTCACCTATATACATACTCTCAGATTAAGTAATGCAACCTAAGTTAAAAGAAACTAGTACCAAAGATATAGTTAATGATCCATGACCAAAACTGGGTTTAATCCTGTTCTAGTGTTGAAACGAATCACCAACGACATTGCTGTAGGTGTGCTTACTGACCATTCACACAAACAGTAGCCATAAAGCTAACATGTGACTGGCTAATTAGCCACCAGAACGAAACATAAACAACAAATTACGAATCCTAAACACACCAAACAAGCGAAGTATTCATCAGAAAGTGAAGATTTACCAGGAGCCCTGATTCGTTCCAAGTGGATATCCTCGGTCGACCGGATAGTGAGGTGGCTACCGTCGTCCTCATGGGCGGCGTCACCGAACTTGAGCCAGCTCCGTCGCTCCACGGCTCGTTTGCTGAGTGCTCGCTTCTGGACACGGATCGTGGTCGTGATTTTGACCTTTTTGCCCTCGTCGTTAAACTTGTACTCAATCACCTTCTTCACACCGTTCTGGTCAGGACCGATCACCTGCTTAGGCGGAAGCAAATCGAGGTCTTCGTCATCATCCATATCTCCCCATCGGAAAGTGTTTGATCTCTGCATTGAATCGATCGCCATTTTTTTCTGGTTTCGGATTTTCACATTTGCTGCTTAATGTCTCCGATTGTAGGCTTAAAAAGAAGAAGGAAATTAGGGTTTCAGATCATTGAAACGGTCTCCTAATTTTTGTCAGAAATATAGTAATGGGCCAATCGGGCCCATACGGGCCCGTATTTTTAGCGCTTTTTTGTTTCGTCGTCAACTCTGGTTTTTCTAATCTAAACCCCATTAAACCCTAAAGGAAAAATCAAAACCATCGGATAGCTCCAACACAAAAATGGCGACTTTTGTACGTCGCGTAGCCTCGCGTCTCGTCGGAAACTGCAGGAGAAATCGCTCTTCGGTTTACTCATTCCCGAACCAGTCGTGGGCCGTTAATGGCCGTCTCCGACATCTGACGCCGTCCATTTCTCGTAATATTCCGTTTACCACATCTACCAGAAAGAGGGTTTCCTCAACCGATCCGCTTCTCCGAGTGATCGAAACCGAGATTGGATTCGCGGAGCAAGCTGATGATTACGATCGAGTAAACCCTAACTTCCTCCTTCGTACCCATTTTCATGTTTTTTTAAAGCTCTGTTTCTATTGTCAATTTGTTCTAATAAGGTCACGTGAGAGGCAAAAATGGTATATAATCTCTCTGTTTCTCCTTTTATTTAAAGGTTGAAGAAACTCCAAGTGGTTTCCCTTTCAAAATGGAAGACAAACCAGGAGCTAAGACAGTGACATTGACTAGAGAATACGAAGGAGAGAGTGTTAAAGTTGAAGTACACATGACTAATCTTGTGACAGGTGATAAAGAAGACGATGAAGATGACGAAGATGAGGAAGAGAATGAAGAAGGGGAAGATGAGGATAAGCCAGAGAAGCCGAAACAATCCAATGTGCCCATCTTAGTAACTCTTTCCAAGAAGGCAGGACCAAGTTTGGAATTCAGATGTACTGCTTTTCCAGACAAGATTGTAATCAAGGACATGTGGGTTACATTTCCTGATGATCCATCCAAGGATGAGCTTGCTTATGAAGGCCCTTCCTTCCGGTAATGACCGAAAAAAGTTTTAAAACTTTTTATGTTTACAAGAACCAAAGTCATGATCTTTGATGGTTTCTTTCTGCAGGGTTTTTGATGAAAAGCTAAGGAATGCATTTCATAGGTACATCGAGATTAGAGGGATAAAGCCGAGCATGATCAACTTCTTGCACGAGTATATGATCAACAAAGATAGTAAAGAGCACTTACTGTGGCTGAAAACTCTCAGGAACTTTGTCAAGTCTTAAGAAAATGAGAGCACTTTTTGTTTTTTTCCCAGATGCTCTCTGTCTTCCAAAATTTGTACTTGAAAAACCATTTAGTTCTGTTTGGATCTATTTATATAAAAAAGAGTATTGTGAAAATCGAATTAATAACACGGTGTGAAAAGTATGAGCATCACTACATCAATTAGAAGTAACTTGGTCAAGTTTGTCCAGCATTTCAAGTGAATCTATTCTGTCTGCGATTGAACAGCCAATAGCCATCTTAACCATGAAACTGAGAGCTGTTTCTGCCATCATCTGACAAAATAAAGGGATGCTCACTTCAGATTAACGGCTTAGATGGCTAGAATATTACTAAAGGATAAGAATAAACTGCGACCACGGTTGAGGGAAAGCATGTCCTTACTTGACAACATGATGGCTGCTTGGTTTGCTTCTAGATTGTGTAGCGACCTGAGAACTTAAAGTTCACTGTAGTTACGCCAGACAGCCCGGAATTCTTCACGGAATGTGTTCAAGCGTGCCTTGAGGTTTGGAGTTCTCACGCTAGCGTGAAGAACAATTACTATGGAGAGAAAACCTCGTGTCAAAAACAAAAACTCCAACAAAAGACATCTACGATCAAACATGTGCAATGACTTACCAACGAGGGAAGTGAGAAGTGCATAGAGGACCCACAGCAAACCACAGGAAGAAAACCACATGACAAGACTGGCTATATACATAAAAAAAACAACACATTGATCATATTTTGGCACCATTTTGCATTAACAACAGGTGGAGGAAATTACATAACAAGGGTACTGGGTATTCAAGAACCTGTTAGGAAAATAACAACGAATACCCATCGTGGTTTCCCACAAACATATACTGTCTTTCTTCTTGCTGATCTTGCACGGATGACAGGCCTGCACGTGCTCACATAATATACAGATGTAACTAAGACCCTCTTTATATCTTCCATGGAAAATAAATTAAAAAGACACTCACATGTGGGGAGGCCTCATCTTTGCAGCTAAGTGTGGGGAGAAATGCCTAATAATCCTTATAAACTTCTCATTAAAACTAGCAGCAAAACTGCAAAAGACAACAGTTAACCCGGGCCTTAAAAGCTTGTATATCAAATAGATTCTGCTAGGGAGGACGCGCACACAACCACATACTACAGTACTTGCGGATCAATGCTAAGCAAATAGAAACTAACATCGATGTCAGGTTCTAACATTAACATCAAACCACCACAGCGGGAATGGAACAAAACACCTTGAAAAACTCAGATTTTAAGAGCCAAAATCATATAGCCTACCCACGCCAAAACCGGAAATCCTTCCAAGAGAAACCATTGAATACAAAGGAGCCTAATATCTTCCAATTCATGTGAATACAAATGGAACAAGATTTCAAAAACCACAGATCATATAACCTATCAAATCCAAAACTGAAAATCCAGTCAAGAGCAACCATTGTTAACAAAGGAGCCTAATTTCTTCCAAATTCATGCCAGCCTACACTAACTTCACGTTACCATGAAGCCTCAAACGCATTGCAGAGCAGAGATATAACAGTGGAAACTAAAAGAAGTCTCCGGAGATAATACCTGTCGTTAAGAAAAGCTATGCTCAAGGCTGTAAGGGCAGCACCCACAATAGCCAATGGTCTTGTAATAAGCGCAATACCTGAAGTCAACAAAAACATCTGTAAACAAAACTGCACAAGATCTTAAATTGAAACCCAAATTCCAAAAATACAGCTAAAAAGCAAGAAATTTATGCAAGCTTTTCACTAACCCAGAACGAAAATCACCAGGATGAAGTAATTCGTCCTATAGCTTCAACATAATAAAGAACATAAGATCAAAATTGGAGATTAAAAACCCTGAAATGAGACAATAATCGAGATAAGAGTTAATACTAGTAGAGATTGCATTTGAGACGGCTTTTCCATTTAGAGAAAGAGCGAGGAAACGCGAATCTAGAGAAAAACTCGCCGAACGAACGAGGAGGAGTCGACCATTCAACTTCTCTCAGCGCCTCGATCACATCCTCAGCAGCTACGTTGTCCCAATCCATATTTCAGACGAAACTAAGCCACGATGATTAATCGATTTCGGCTTCGAAGACGAAGATAAAAAAAGCTCCGATGAGTTTTTCCGATTCGAAATTTCGGTGTGATTGTAGGATTTCGATTCTGGGAAGGGGAAATCAATCAAATATAAAGATCATCAGTACACACGTGTGCCATGATGACGTGGCATTCTGTGCGTGGGAAAAAAATAAGTGTCTGAGCCCGGGTTCGAACCGGGGACCTCTAGTGTGTGAGACTAGCGTGATAACCGACTACACCACCCAGACGGTTTGTGAACACCAAACTTTTAAAATTTATATATAAAAAACAATTTGTCATGCGTCTTCGAATTGCCGAAAATGACTAAACAAAGCAACGAAGAAGTGGAGTGGCAATAGAGACAACAGAATGTTTGTTGTTTCGTATGTACCTCGTACCACATCGTGCCGTTTGAGCTCTGCGTTTCTCTCTCGGCTCCACCATCACTACCAACAGCCACCTCCACACCTTGCATCTCTCTCTTTCCAGGTCTCTCTCTCTCTCTCTCATATTCTCTTTTCCGAGAATCTCGGAGAAACTTCGTTTTCGATATTCTAACTTTTCGAGTTTCAGATTCGTTGTTTAAGAAATCAGATCGACATGGCAGCTAAAGGTTTGTGTTTCTTCTCTTACTTCGTATTCACTTTTGATACGAAGAAGAAAACGGATATTTATGCTATTGGATCGAGCTCTCATTCTTGTTTTTTGGTTTACAGGGGATTATGGAGTGGTGAAGGAAAAAGCAGGAGGAGATTCGTCGTATGAAGAAGCGTTGTCTGCTTTGTCTTCTTTGATAACGAAGCGAAGTCGTGCTGATAAAAGCAATAAAGGAGATCGTTTTGAGTTAGTCTTTGATTATCTTAAGGTTTCTCTCTTGCGATTAAAAATTTGATTTTTTTTTTTTTTTGGGCACCTTGGGTTTTATATTCTGCTGAATATTACCATTTTGGTTATCCAATTTGCAGCTTCTTGATCTGGAAGAAGACATTTTGAAGATGAAAGTTATCCATGTAGCTGGAACCAAAGGCAAGGTATACAACATGTTTGATTTTTCGAGGTGCCGAGTAATGGTACTACAGACATATTTTTTTGGTCAAGATATACATTAGGAGTTGATTTTGGTAGTTAGATATTTGCTGAATTCGTGAAAATGTTTACTGTAAGCCTATCTTAGTTCTAAGCTACTTGTGACCCTTACGTCGTTACGACTGCTTTGCCAGAAGCCTAAGGTTTTGCTCTATGGAGAATTGAGATACGTTACTGGACTGAGTCATCTTGAGCTTTTACCAATTTGAGTGAGACCCCTGAAGAACCCAGGAATGGAGCTTGGCTTGTATAAATTAAGGTTTCAGGTGCGAGAAGGACATTGTTTTGATCCTTGCCTGCTAGGAGATGCATACGGTTTCATTTGGTTGAGTGTCAGTTTTGTAATATTGTAACTTCAAAATCTTGGTTGAAGATCGTGATAGCACAATGGAAAGTGTTATGAAACTAGTACTTTGCTTTCGTGGTTGATTACTATTTGATTCAAACCTTCAGTGAACTTGATTGATGAAAGTGATTCATTGTTTAAATGATTGATTACTATCTGATCCAGCAGCTAACATTATTCTTTCTCTTTTTTTTTTCTTATGTGGCCTGAAGGGATCCACATGTGCCTTTACAGAGTCTATTTTACGAAACCATGGCTTCCGAACTGGACTCTTCACTTCACCTCACCTCATTGATGTCCGGGAAAGATTTCGCTTGGATGGGTAAGTTTTTCTAAGTTTGTTGAAATATGTTAGATAAGGTATATCTCCAGTCATAGAAGCAGGAACCTGATTGCAAACAGTAGTTTGTTAGATAATCCTGTTGTTGACTGATGGTTTCCCATTTTTTTTTGGTTGATTCCATGTTGGTTTTGGCATGTGTTACATACTCCCTTTTTATTCTCGATTTAACAAGTAGAGATCCAAAAGTAGCAAACAAGGCATTTAAGCTCTAGCTTGCACTCTTGTTTACTAAAAATTGCTCCTTTTCGCTTTAGTTGATGTGTTTTATTGCTGCAGTGTGGACATAAGTGAGGAGAAATTTTTGAGTTATTTCTGGTGGTGCTATAACAGGCTTAAGGTATGCTCGCAACAAAAAGAAGATTCAGTTATTTGAACTCATTTGCTGTATGGTTTCTCGATTGACTATTAGTTATCAGTAACTTTCTGTAAACTTGAAATCTCAGTGATGAAAGCCATGGAGAATGTGATAGATGAGAGTAGACCACCCTTTTGCCACTGAACACTTTTTTTTTGTCTTTTCCATCTTAGCTCAAAATTGAGGTGTTCTATGCTGAAGTTGTGGTACATAGAGAATTTGGATTGTTTATTTACTGCTGAACTAAGTTTCTCCACCTGACTTGATCACGCATTGACGTAGAATTTCATTGGAACTATTTTCCTTGAGGGGATAGTGATGTTGAAAATTACATGTATGTGTCCCTCCTTATATCTTGTTAGAATCACCTGTGGTGTTACGGTCTGAGAATTTCATGATGAGAACTTATAATGGTGTGCATAGTTGCAAATGAAAATGGAACTAACTGCAGTCTTTGACTCAAAATACAAGGTTGCTGACTATTTGATTTGCAGGAGAGAACTAACGAGGAGATACCAATGCCTACATATTTCCGCTTCCTTGCATTGCTAGCTTTTAAAATATTTGCTGCAGAAGAGGTTTGATGCCAATTTACCTTTATTGAGCATTTTTCTTACTCAGTGACATGGTAGATATGGAAACATCTTTTTCTCTTAATTGATATAATTGTTGCTGCTCTTTGCTTCTTTATGCAGGTAGATGCTGCTATATTGGAGGTAGGATTAGGTGGGAAGTTTGATGCCACCAATGCGGTACGTTTGACCTTTTTTGTCAGCTGAAATGCTAGTCTCCAAATAGGATATATCCCGTTACCTAATATCCAAGGTTACGATTCATTAAGACAGGAAACCTGAAATCTGACTAAATTTCTGATTGTCTCCCCTTTCTTTTATTGGCTCAGGGGAAACAGTTATAAACCCTAAACCCAAATCGTTAATTAATCAAACACTAAAGCCTATAATACCATCCTCAAAAGACTCCAACTACTAAAATATGGATTACTTTCAGGAAGGTTGTAAGTAGTCTTTTCTTGTGCCTAAATAAGTTCTCATGGGGATTCACTACTGACATGTTATACAGGTTCAGAAACCTGTGGTTTGTGGTATTTCTTCGCTTGGATATGACCACATGGAAATTCTAGGTTAGTAACTGAATCTTTTCATGCATTCCATACCAATGCTGCTATGAAAACTTTATCGTTGTCCGTATCTCTAGTTTTTTCGGCTTTAAATTTTAAATCATGAGGTCTATGCTTGCATTGATGAGCAAAAATAGTTTTGATTACATTTCTTTCGTTTAATATTATACCATGATTTCTTTCTTCTCTGCGGGATGCATCACAGGTGATACACTTGGCAAAATTGCTGGTGAGAAGGCTGGAATTTTCAAGGTGGCTATAAATCTTGTATATTTAAATTTGAAATGGATAATTCCTTTTTGTAATACAGTAATACTCTCCATAGTTGCCTCATCTTCACTGTCCATCTTTCAGGTTGGTGTTCCAGCTTTCACAGTGCCTCAACCTGAAGAAGCTATGCGTGTCCTTGAAGAGAAAGCTTCCGAATTAGATGTACGCTCAATTTTAAATCTTGATCCCTATGGTAATCAAACATGGCAAAAAATGTTTGCGCATATAGTTCCTGTTTATGTGTTGCTTGGTTAATTTTAGTATTTTAGATGTGCCTTCTATCTTACGGTGAAAATTGAGAAATCAATACGTCCACCAGTAGGTGCATTAGTTATAGTCCCATTCTAGCTTTGTTGATCTGTGAAAGTAAGTGTGGGTGCTTTTGCGGAGAAGCTTCAACATTCTATTGACAGGTTGTGAAAATAATAGTAGTTGTTCTTGGAGAAGCTTTAACGTCGTATTGACAGGTGAATCTCGAAGTGGTGCAGCCACTAACCGCAAGGCTGTTAAGTGGTCAGAAACTTGGGCTTGATGGGGATCACCAATATCTCAATGCTGGTCTAGCAGTTTCGCTTGCCTCTACCTGGCTTCAGCAGATTGGTAAACTTGAAGTTCCGAGTCCGACTCAGATGGTAAACTGCTCTTTTCCGTCTTTTTGTTTACTTCACAGTTTTGTACTTGGCTCTTCACTCATTTTTGAATTTCATCCTTTTTCCACATTCTTCTTTTGATTAGAGTATTTTGCCTGAGAAATTCATCAGAGGGTTAGCTACAACGAGTTTGCAAGGACGAGCACAGGTCGTCCCTGATCAATTTATCGAATCTCGGACTTCAGGAGATCTAGTATTTTATCTGGATGGAGCTCACAGTCCGGAAAGCATGGAAGTATGCGCCAAATGGTTTTCGTTTGCCGTTAAGGGAGACAACCAGTCAGAGAGTTCAAAACATTTGGTTAATGGCTCCGCAGGATCCTCTCATGATAAATGGTCCGGTGAAACCTGCCAACAGGTAAGGGTCTGGGTTTCTTGTTCTGTCTTGGATTTATAAACCATATGAGAGACTCAATGAATTCACAGAAAAAGGATTGGGTTAGGAGAATCTTCTTCTTAAATTTCTATACCTGTTTTTCTCTGCGGTTCTCCAAGCTTTGGAAATATCTGAACGAGAGCATCTGTGGCTGCTTTGCAGATATTGTTGTTCAATTGCATGTCAGTTCGGGACCCGAATCTGCTGCTTCCACATCTAAGGAATACATGCGCAAACTACGGTAACTTTTTGACTCAGTCTTGTGTCTTAGTGTGTAACACATTGTCCTTGAGGATCAAACTTTTTGAAATGGAGAAAGACGAAATGTAGAAAGAAAAAAAGTACTTAAGCTGAGTTAAATCGGATAATGAGAGAAAGCTGAAATAATGGTTGATGTAGGTATCCATTTCAAGAAGGCATTGTTTGTACCAAACATGTCTGTGTATCACAAGGTTGGTACAGCGGCTGATTTGCCAGAGAACGATCCACAGGTTGACTTGTCATGGCAATTCACACTCCAGAAAGTGTGGGAAAGCCTTGTCCACAGTGAAAAAGGTAGTAGAAAGAAAAAAAAATCTGATCATGAAACAAAAATAAACACAATATCGTTGACGCGATCTATATCTCAACTGAGTCTTTTATTGGTTATAGGAAATGCAGAAGGAGAAGAAGATAGTGAATGTAGTAGAAAGAACAGTGAAGTGTTTACTTCACTCCCCATGGCAATAAAATGGTTAAGGGATAGTGTACACGAGAGTAGCTCAACCACACGTTTCCAGGTATAACCCAAAAACCCTTTCTTATTGAATATTGGTAGTCTCATAATATTCAAGTAGCTCAGGGACTGGGTGTGTGTGTGTGCAGGTTCTTGTAACTGGTTCGTTACATCTTGTGGGCGATGTACTGAGATTAATCAGAAAATGAAGAGAAACAAACACTTTCTCATCATTATTTTCAAACTTCAATACACCACACACTAAATCTTATGTATTTGTTTCGATTTTACTTTCCACTTAGAATTTTTCTTTTTCCTTTCATTAATAGCAAAATGTTTAAATGCTACACACATACTATAGATTGATTTACTTCCTTGAGATTTAAGAGACTGAAAAGCAATTTTCCATTTGTTAACGAAGTTTCAATATCACACAATGAAAGGAAAACTCTACCAAACCTAAACGAATCAATAATAATGTGAAAACAAAACAAAAAATAGATGCGATGGCAAAAAAAGCTGAGGAACATGAAAAGTACTAAAGAAGGAAATCCACACACCAATTGAACACACAAACCTCAACAGTAAAGACTCATAGCGGTCTCCTCTAAAGCCTTTGCCGGAGCTCTTGGTTCTCTTTGCGCAACGATTTCAACTCCCTCATTTGCTCCGCTTGGTTCTCCAGAATCGAGCTTAACACCTTCGACATCTCCATCTGTAATTAAAAGAAATTTTTTAAGTCATTTGTAGAAGACATGGGAGAGTAGAGCAAGAGCAAGCATACCTCGTGCATGTGGAACTGTCTGAGGATCTCAATGTGCAGGTTCCTCATGTCGTCGTGAATTGAGTTTTGGAAAGAATCCAGAGTTCCTTCGAGTGTTCTTTGAAATAGCTGAAGCGTGAAATTGCTACTACCCACCACTTGCTGTTGATCCGTTTGAGATTGCTTCGGCCCTACCATGTTTCCTCCCTGCTAAACATTTGCACAAGTTACAGATATCCGAAGGAGATATTCTCATATGAGGAAAAATGGTTTTTGTGAAACTTTTTACCGGAAGAGCTCCTGCTTCTGTTCCAGCCACCGTATCAGGTCTTGGCAACAGATTATTAAAAACTTCCTCTCTCGTTTCTGCTCCTGTTTTCTTTATCTTAGGTGAACCCGTAGAGAGAGAGGTCCCGTCGCTAAATGAAGAAGTGGTGCTGATTCTCTCAGCGTATGTTGAGAACCTACGAGTAAAACTTGGTGAGAGCCTCAATGAATCAATGTTACCCGGAGCTGCAATGCCTTTTGTCAATAATGGGCTTGAAGGTAAGTTGTTGTCTGTCAGTGTTGAGGATGTCTCAAAGGTTGAAGAGAAGTCTCTCATCCGTGGGAATTCCGAGCTAACGTTTGCGAGGTTTGTCTGACCAAGCGACAAGGGGAAATCTCGTGAGCTAGAGAACATTGATCCAGATGTACTAGCACTTGTGCTTGAAACCCCGAGACGTGAAGGTGCATGCAGGTGGCTAAATTTATCAGAAAATTTCTCATTGGCCAATTGGTTAAACTTTTCAGATAATTTATCGCCACCCCATGCTTCTGGAGGTGTCAGGGCAGAGTCTTCACTTTTGGATGATGCTGTTGGCGTAGTAGATCCAAATGACGAAAAAGCAGCCCTCGTGTCATCCTGCGTAAACGATGGAAAAGCGTTTGAAACTGTTGAAACATATGAGAGAGAATAATATACTAGAGAGCAAGTTAAATTAAGTCCAGCCAGTGTATTCTGTACAACCACAGATAAACAGAGACTTTGGAGACATAATGAAGTTATGAAAATGACTTATAAAATCATAATAGCACTTGCTTGATGAAGAAACACAAACCTGTTTCGAAGTGGAACTTGATTTCCAGTCAAATATCGTATGTTCCTTGTTTCCATCATCTCCGAATGGAAATCCCTTGCTGGATGAAGGAAATAGTAAAGAGGAAGGCTTTTTGTCAACGACTAAATGATCCTTATTATTGAATCCTTCACTATCAGCCCACTTGTCAACAGATGATACGTCAATAATCGGGGAAAATACACCCATATCATCGTTGAAACTGTCACTGGCACGAAGTCCATGTAGTCTTCCCAGTGGCCCACCAGGCCATAGATGAGATCTATTTGGTGTTTGTTCTGCTAATGATACATTCACGGTACTCGCGGAAACTCCACGAGAACCTGGCACCAAAGCGGACTGTGAAGCTGAGGATGTCGTTGAGGGAAGGGGATCCGGAATGACAACTGAATCTTCCACAGTACCACCAAGAAGAGCCATCTCAGCAGTGTAGTTTTTCTCATTCACAATAACTGGTTTTGATGTTTGCCATGATAAACTTGTTACCGCCTGATCAATAAAGCAAAAGCTTAGTTAGCTTTTGCAATCCAAAGTAAAAAAAATTATAACCCAGCAAGAGAGTCCCTTGACCCCCAACAATATAAACATCACATCACCAAAAGAAAGTGTTTTCGCTGCTACTGTTGGAGATTTCAAACTCATGAAACGGATGGCAAACCAGGATAAGGACAACAAATAAACAACTAATAGTGATAAGTCCAAAATGTTCAATCCATGGAACTAGAGTCATTAGATAGGACAGGCTAAAGAGATTGCACTGAGTTAGAAATGTATTGACCTCTGAACTACTGTAAGCGTGCAGGACAGTGACAGGCTGCGGTTTTCCACGAACATCGTAAAACACTACTTTACCATTACTGGTTCCAGCTGCCAGAATGTAACCATTATCCCCAAATGCCAAAGATGAGAAAGGTGCCTCATAAGACATGCAGGACGAGGATCTTCTGGATCCAGAGTCATAAGTGTAAAGCTTTTTGTCCATCCCCACACTAGCAATTATCTGTTAACAGTAGATAATACAGATTGTAGATTACTTAGATACTATCTTAATAAACTCAATATCAGAGAGCATTAGACATAAAATGCACATGTTTACAGAAAAGGATTTGCAATCACATTCATCTGACTTCGTTTTAATGTGTAGCAAGAATCATTGGTAAGGATTCAGTTACCTTTTCGTTTGATGGAGAGAAGCAAACACCAGCAGCTGGTGCAGAATGTTGCTTCAACCAGGAAATCTGTGGAAATGAAAGCAAATCACAACAGATACCAGAAGTTAAATGGTAAGCATAAACACATTATTTAACGAGTCCTCGGCAGAAATTAAACCACTCGTCTAACTTATGCTTTTCTATTTCTAATATCTACGAACATAATGCAGGCGGAAGTTTCTTGCCTTCCCCTACTCCCTAATAAAGCATATAACCCCATGAAAATAAAAGTGTACGAAATCTGTTAAAAACTAACAGGAGAGGCGATTGAATATAAACACCCTTTTCCACATGAATCACATTAAGTAAAAAAGCAGACCTTTGGGTTACGACCAGTCGTGTCCCACAGATGCACAGTGCCATCATCACCTGCGGTAAGTAGAACGTGTCGACTGGACCTTGAATAATCAAGCACCCTCAGTACCTGGTCTTGAATCGATCAGAAAGCCAATTAGTTTGACGACCAAGGCTCTGAGCTATGGATGGAAGTATACATGTACAAACTGAACAACCTGCCCATTTGGATCTTTGAGTTCGGTAGCCCTTGCTCCAGATGCAAGGTTGTGGACTATCAGATCCCCACCAACACTGACAGAAGCCAAATGCTCATCTTTGCAGTTGTACATCACACCCGTTATTGTACTTGTATGACCCCTCAACTTCTTAATACAAAGCTTTCTTTGCAGATCCCATATCTTTACAATTTGACCGGTTCCTCCAGAACATATGTACCTGGACCCTTTTTTGCTGAAGCTGATAGCCGATAAACATTCCTGAATTCATTATGACACACATTATGTATAAAATAATATCAATCACAATGAACTTGGCGATTATCCTAGAGAAAATACAAAGACTTGAGAAGATGACCAAAACAGTCATCTCAATGATCTCATGCACTTAAATATCTATTTTCTTCGCCTACTTCTTGCTTATGAAGGGGACTAAATGTGACTTTTCACAATAGCGATGAAGCATGTTATGGGATAAATCTTGGTTAGCATCATAATGACAGTGGACTTCAGATGAGAGTTATGATAAGCACACAATTGTTTTCATCCACAATGGTTCTTAGGCTCCACAATAGTTTGTGGTTCATACTTTCTAGAACAAGACCCACTGAACATTTGACTTCTAGAAGGGAAATTTCAGGCACAACAATTCACATTTTCAAATAGAGCTCCTTCTACCTCCATTTACCCAAGATATATATTTATTGCTAAGAGGAAAATGAACTAACCTCGGCACTATCACCACCGTCCTTGCCAGTAACTGGAACTGTTCCTAAGCTATGCCCATTTTTCGGCCACAGGGATATCTTCTTATCTTCTCCCGTACTCGCCACAACTAAATCTGCATCCCAAAAACCATAACTTCAACAAAGAGAAAAGAAAGAGAACACATTTTCTCCTTCCACTCAAACTAGACTGAATCAATTAGTATCAAAACTTCAAATAACAAAACAAAAAGATCTACCAAGCAACCTATTGATTTCTTCCCAATACGACCCCTAAAGTACACACCAATTCAACACTGAGCTCAATTTGAACAGCGGATCACAGAACATCTAGATTTGTTCTACTAACTAAAACTAGGTTTAAATCATTACACAATCTAAGATCAAGATTAAAAATGGTGAAATCACTACTTTCCTAATATCTCACCAACCAAACAAAATGCGAGTAATTGAAGATTTACTTACTCGTGTGATTCCACTTAACGGAGTTGACAGCACAACCAGGCGTCGGAGTATAACTCAAAACGCAGGGATCACCGGAATCGGCGGAAACGTCGAAAAGCTTAACCGTATCTCCGCCGCTCGCCGCCAGAAGGCGCCACGACGGCTCCACCAAGTTCGACATCATCGTCAATGGCTTCCCCTATACTCTAACAGTCGAAAAAAATTCCCGAGAAAACTCAAATTACTCAATGAATCTTTCGGAATCTGGACAATGCGGGAAATCTGAACCCTACGCGAGAAGAGAGACACCAACAGTGAGAAAAATAAAATTATTTAAAAATTAAATTAAAATTTTCGAGCGCTTGTGCAATTTGATTATGGTCCTTTGAAAGATAAAAAAAAAAACAAAAGTAAAGCTCACTCATATTAAATAAACGAAAGTTAAAATGTTTTTTTGGGGTGATTGTTTAGGCAATTAGAGCCATGTGTATGCTTTTTGTTTAGTTTAACTTTTACTTTTTTGGGTCGGCTTTAGAAAATACATGGATGTATTTAGGGGCGGATATAGCGTAGAGGAAGGGGTGCATGTGCACCCACATTTTTAAAAAAAATTAATGTAATTTTTTTATGTGCATCCTAATTAACAAAACAAAAATCACTTATATCGATATGATTTGAATGTGGTTGGAGCTTCTTGCAAATGAAAATATATGGTTTGGGAACATTATTGGAAAGAAATAGATGCTGAAATTATTAGTGGTGAAATTAGCACTGAAAAATGACAAAATCATGAAATTTTATTTCAAAGGCCTGGAAATACTCGGTGGGGTTCTCGTTATAAAACTCTATTGCGTTTGGTTTGATTGTTTCTCATATACTTAAAGTTCTTGAACATATCGAGAATGAAGGCGTAGAGGACGTAAAGAGACGCCAAGCACATGGTTTTCTCAGATACATTCACACATTTGACTGTGTATTTTATTTGCAACTGATGTTACTTATTCTGGGATTAACTGAGAATTTGTCGATGGCCTTGCAAAAGAAAGATCAAGACATTTTGAATGCTATGTCACTAGCATAATCTACTAAACGGGAATTACAGAATGTTAGAGAGGATGGATGGGATTCACTTATGCTCAAAGTTTCTTTTTTTTGTAAGAAGCATAATGCTCATATGCTCATAATGGAAGAGGATTTTATCGATCTACGGAGACCAAGAAAGAAAACCAACATAACCAACCTACATCACTATAAGGTTAACTGCTTTACTACAGTTCTGGATTTGCAGCTTCAGGAGCTTAACGATCGTTTTAGTGAGGTAAACACCGAGCTACTTATTTGTATGGCTTCTTTAAGTCTTGTTGATGCTTTTCGTGGATTTGACAAGTCAAAGTTGGTGAAATTGGCTAAGCTCTATCCAGATGACTTCAGTTTCATGGAATGTTTATCTCAAGAGAAACAACTCAGAATTTACATTGATAATGTACGTCAAGATAAGCGATTCAAAGATTTGAAAAATCTTGGAGATCTTACTCGTTTGATGGTAGAAACACAAAAGCATCTTGCTCATCCATTGGTTTATAGGCTTTTGAAGTTAGTTTTGACTTTACCAGTTACTACTGTGTTGAGAGATGTTTTTCTGCGATGAAACTAGTGAAGACAAGCTTACGCAACCGAATGGGAGATGAATTTTTAAGTGATTACTTGATTTGTTTTATTGAAAAGGAGTTGCTTGAAGATGTTACAAATGAAACAGTGATGAACCAATTCCAATCGATGAAAGAACGTAGAGTACATTTGTAGAATGTTATTTTAATTTTAGTATGACATTATATTTTTGAATATTTTATTTAATATTTATTAATTTAATATTTGTGCCCCGTTTAAAAAAAATTTTGGATCCGCCCCTAGATATGATCCTACAAACATTAGATAATTCGACGGGTAAAACCACCTACTCGAGTTTCTTTAGTATTAGGTAGCGTGGTCACGTTAGACAATACAAGAAAAAAATACTTGGACCAGTGATCAGACGATCAGAAAATAATGGAACTCCTTTAACAAACTGCCCGGACATATCCGAGGTAGATAAGTCATCTTCATACTTAGGAGTTCTAGATACTTCTAAAAAACCGAGATTCTCATTATTTGGAAACTCGCACACGTTCACATGTAATCTCTTCAAAAAAAAATTCATCTTTTTTTTTTTTTTTTATGGGACAAGAAAGAATAAAGACGAACCAACTAATTCACAATCATTAGAAAAATAAAAAACATGAATCATCATCTACGAACTCTATAAACAACCGTCTTCATCTTCGCGTGTTTGGGGATTTCATTTATCGACCAACTGATACAAATAAGTGGAAGCAATTGAGTGTTTTGTACCAACCTGATATGAATGATCTTCCATTTTATCTAGTATACTAGTCCGAACATGTATTTTTTTTTCCTATAAAAATAACCCTTTTTCATCGAAAAAAAATTTTGATTTCATTTTTCTGAAAATTTGTATTGAAGTACACAAGACTAGTCACATGACACGTTTGAGAGAAAGAAGCGCGAAGTATCCAAAAGAAAATATGGTTTCCCGATTACAATATGTACATAATTTTTTTTCTATTGATAAAACAACATGTACATAATTGTATGGATCTATATTCTTTTCATTAAGCTATAGATTGCTCAATTCTTAATAGACTTAAAACTTCAAGATTCCTTTGGTTTTTGTCTACTTTTTATTCCTACCTCGTAGCTTTGATGTAACAGTTTTGAATTAGCTGACCACTATTTTGATTCTTTAGCTTCGAAGTCACTTGACCCCAAATATCTCGGAGCCAACATATCACGTCAGGTAATAATAACGTACAACTTATTATTTTAGAACATTGGCTAATACCAAATGACAAAAACAGAGAGTGAAATTGTAATTATAAAAACAGAGAGTTAATAGCATATATTAACCGGAGTTTAGATATACGGATTTATCTCCTATTAAAAACTCTATCGACAAAGTATGATCTCTGCATCTACAGATGATTAAGCATATAAACCTTCGATAGGCTAAATTCATAAGTTATAAACTTATAATATTTTTGCATAAGATGAAAGTTAAAACAATATATACATAAAACATATAAGAGGTTTAATCTGTTTTGGACCAACAATTGGATAAGAACACTCATAGCATTTATATGTTCTTCTTTTTATTTGTTTGTCAACGTGTGAAAACCATTTCTGTCCATCTTGATGTCGGTATATATGTTGTTTGTATGTCGGTGAGTGGAATATCAAAATTTATCCACCGAAATAAAATGACAAGAAGTGATTTTGATTCTTAATATACTAATATATCCCACATTTTTTTTTGTTATACGGCGAATCTTATTAGATTTGGAGAAGATAAAATGCAATCAAAATTAAAGAGAAGATCGACGTGGAATATGCTTCACTGTTTCAGCTTGATTTGCAACCTCTCTTTTTTTTTGGGAATAAATCAATTTATCAGATCTATTCTGATATGATTATAGCTTCACTTCACCGTCAAAATTTGCAGATATATACATGGCTGAGATCGGAATTTCCGGTAAAAAGATCAAATATACAACATTTACACGTTCATATAGACCAAATGTCAATTAAAAAAAAGAGACCAAATTACCAATATCTTCTATATCTATTATAAAAAAAAAAGAAATTGTGAAAATATTCCAAATTTTATATGTATTTTTTAAATTAATTCATGTTTTCAAAAGTTTGAAAACTAATATTTTTGTAATTAGAAATTAACAAAATATTTTGAATAAATCAAACATTTAAAATGTTTTTAAATCAAGTTGTATTATCATTGAATAATTATTTCTATAATAAAAAAAAATTCTTTTTAAATATCATTTCACGTACGTGATCAAATAAAAAAAAATGATGGATGTTAAAAATAAAAATAAAATCATAAAAATATACATGTGTAAAGATTAAGAATGGTGAACTATAGAAAATATATGACTTATGTTCACGTTATATAATGATTGATTCACTTGATTTATTCTCTCATAGATAGGAGATTATAAAAAAAATTAAGCTGAGAATTTTTGTGCAACATTTGTTTTAATGTCATGTATAGAAAATAAAGAATAACAAATATTTGTGTAAAATGATTATGGCTTGTCTATCCATAAGCTTTTTCAAGTTTATATATTGAAAATTTTATTTTTATGTTCTAATATCTTGAATGGTCTTGTGTTATTTATAGGATGAGAGATAGGACTGAGTCACTAGTGGGTTTGGCAAGTGCGTCATATCTTTTTATGCAGACAAGTGATGAAATATTTGTTAATGGAGAATCTTGTATACACCTCAACTTGAAAGACTACACTATCATAGATTGCTCTACTTAGAATGTTTTTTTCGGACTAGACTGAAAATTAGTTTTCTAATTCTACTGTATTTTACCTTTTGCAGCTACTTGAAACAACGACAAGAGCAATACAATTGCTGTTACAACGACAAAAACAATACAATTGATGTTACTTGGAAGACTATCTAGATTATCTTAGAAAAAATTAGTTTTCAAAATTCAAAATTTTGAAAACATGGATTAGCTTTTAAATTCTAAAAAATAATTAGATTGTTAAACCAAATTTCCCCCCAAAAAAACTGTGATTTGATTTATCTATTGGGGTTTTAGATTGACGATTTTTTATGTTTTTATTCATATAGCATTCTGCTTCTTTTGTAAACCACATTAACGGCATAACATTTGTCTCCATATCCAACATTATCCATATAATTAAACATTTTCTTATTTTTGACCAAAAAGTCGGACAACAACCCATCTCCTACAGAGTTTGAAATAAATTCAAAAAAAAATCAAAGTCTAATATTCGAGATTTTAGGATGTCCATGAATAACCCTTTAGTCCATACTCATAATAATGCAATTCAAACAAAAAAATATTAGAAGAAAAAAAGCTACACTACTACCTTCAAGATTAAGTCGATTTCACATGATAGAATTATTATTTAATTTTGAAAAAGTGAAGGAGACAGAGATTGTAGTGCATGTATATGCAAAGGATAAATGATCACCTAAATTCTCTTATTTTTTTAGCAAAAAAAAAAAAGATAAATGATCACCATGATTTTTTTTTTTTTTTTTTGGTTTCATTGTATAAAAGGGAAGAAAAGAAGTTAAAGAACTTATCCAAATGACAAAAAACAGAGAGTGAAATTGTAGAGAAGAAGAATACAAAAGTAGAAAAAGCAAAGTTTATCCACAGCATCTATAAGTAAAGACACGTGGCAGAGAGAGGAGAGCCGAAGACGACGGCAGAGCCACGTGGGGATCACGTGAACCCATCTCCTTCTCATCAGAAGTTGGTTATATAACAGACCGTTGGGAGTTAGGGCAAAACCAAAGTCATCATCACAAAAACTATCATTATCCATTTCTCTACCTTAGATTCTCACTCAACAAATTCACATCCATCTCTCTCTCTCTCTCTCTCTCTCTAGAAAGCTCATTGTGATATACTAGCTACTTGTTAATTAGTCATTCATAGTTAACTACTTAGATCAATGGACATCAAGAAAACCAAATCTGCTTCCTCGTCATCGTCGTCTTCTTCATTTGATAATCTGTTTGGTCCGAAAGGATCAGCCTCTGCTTCTTCTGCATCTTCTTGTTCAACTATACTCGACTCCATTTTCCCTCCTCCGGTAATCTATATACTTTACATATGTATATATAGTATATGTAATATGTGCATATATATAAGTATATTTCGATGATCTTGATCCATTCAATGAACATACATAGCGGTTGTGTAGAAAATTTTGTCGAATTTAGTTGAAAATTGTGGATTTTACTTATGGATATGATGCACACACTTTGTGTTGATTTATTGGAAATAGATAGGCTTTTGTAATAGATAAGGCTTTTTATACAAAGTCATAAAGAATTTTCCTTGCTAGCTACACGACAAGTAAGCATAGAAACTATCACATTCATGCATGGATACTCTTATGCGTGCATATACATATAAGTATATATACATATATGTGGTATGTAGTTTTTCATTTTTTATACAGTTTGTAGTTAATTTGAAGCCATTTTATAATGTAGGTAGCAAGGAAGAAGGGAAATCACACTGCTCCTGAAGTTCAAAGCAGAACCTCTCAAACCGCTGGTATAATATTTAACTTTCTTTTTGGAAAAAAAAACTGTAAAATAATTTTCATTTTCGAAAAATATTAGACTTATATAGTAATTTATAGTATTCTGTAATAAAAAAAATTAATTAGTCTTGAAAGAGATTAATATTTCCAACTTTCCATTTTAGTTTAAGTAGTACGTACTACTGCTTTCTTCCATTTTTGCTAGTGTATATGTATCGAAGCAAAGACATTGGGGTTAATTGAATCAAACGATTGTTGGAAGTCCCAAATAAGATTAATCTCAAGCCATTTGCCTAGTGTGTGTTTAAATGTCAAACAATTTGATTAATTTCAAATATCCCTTATTATATATGGAGAAATTATCTTAAAATTTCATTCTTGGGTATAATTATGGAAATTTTCACTATTATCTGATAATAATACTTATCTGAAAGACTTAAATTGACATTTTTTATCTACTAAAGATACTCGGGGCTAAAGCTTTGATCTGATAAGAAAAAAACTATTCGAGTTAAAAGGGCAATCACTAAATTTAAAAGTATTCAACAATTTGTTATACAAAAGTATTAGTAGCAATAATTATTTCTGAAAAAAGTATATACCCCTTTTTATTTCTCTTTTCTTCATAAGTTAAAAATGTTGATGATTTGTGGGTTTTTTTTTGCTTTGGGTGTGTTTCCAAAGATGAGAGAAGCAGCCATGAAAAGAGAGAAGCTTCCTATTTCAGCTCCTCCATTTACTATGGAGGTCAGCAACACTATTCACCTCCGCGAACCGATGCCTCCTCCACTTCTCCATCTCATCAGCCCAAAGAAACCGATAATCGCAGTGACACAAACGCCTCTGCTTCCAGAGGAAATTGGTGGAAAGGTACTTAACTACTTAAAATTGTACCTTAATTGCTTATTAATCTCTATTCCTTAATCACTCTCGATTCATCAATGGATTGTTTCATTAATGCAGGTTCTTTGTATTACTAAGATCAACCTAACTAGTACACTTGATTTCCGCAATGGCCATGTATATCAACTGCATTCATATCCGTAACTTGCAGTGTGATCTTCGGGTTTTGTTTATATGTACTTCATCTTTTTTTTTTTTTGTAATCCTAAATGTTGGAGATTAGTAGTTAAAGAGGGTGGTTAATGGACCGCATCTACGACTAATGTATCGTACACACCGAGTAAATAAATATTCACAATCTTAGTAACAAGTTATATCTTTTCATGATCAATCATATGGTTTTTGATCAAATTTTATTATTGAAACCAAGTCATGAACCTGTGAACATGTGACAATTTAGACTGGTTTCGAGAACATGTCCTTTGCTCTCTGTCTGCTGCTTCAAGGCAGAGTATAAGCTGCAAGAGAACAAGTAAAGATAAGCAAAATTGCATCTGTGATGAAATAGAAAAGGTAAGAAGCATTTAAATTATTACCTCCACATTTGTAACCGATGGGACGATCAGCGATGTTGCAGCGTTTGGGAATGGTCATTGAGATCTCCGGCTTTGCTCCAGAGCTCCTGGCTGTGGAAGAAAGCATGACAGCGCAAAGGCATTTCGGGTTCTTCCCCATCTGCTTCACTCGAACACAGCAAGTTGAAGACACTTTAGCAGATTTGTCTTGTGCAGCCATTGAACAAGGAGCCAGCTTTATGGCTTCTCTATCTGGTGGGTTTCTGCCGCACTCTCCAGCTCCATCGACAGTGGTTTTAAGGCTGTAGATGCAGAGAACTAGGAAGAAAATGCGAACTAAAACGTGGGTGTCCATTCTTGAAGTAGACTTGATATGCAATTTACTACTTGTGGAACCTGAGATTTATAGCAACTGAAGTGGCCGGAAGATTTTGCAGGATCAAAGAAAATCCACATAGAAGTAGTGGAAGAAGCACTAAAGAAACATAGTAATTACTTCACCTAATCAGTCGCATTAAGGGCCTCAAAGTGCATAGTTATTTTAATCTAAAGTAAGGTCAGGCTGCACTTAGTCTCATTTGAAACCCTTGAGAAAGCAAAGAGGTGTTTTGACATAACAAACCAAAGAAAAACTTCAGAAGTAAACTTCAAAAGAATTCTAACAACCACTTGTATACCAGCAGTAAGAAGATACTTGACCGCCTTTGTCCGGTAATTGAAGAAAACAAGCGTAAAAACGAGCCTTCGGCAAGAATTAAGTTTTAGACTGAAGATCACCAGATGAGATCCATATATATTAGGTTCTTTTTCTCGAGTCCTCGAAGCTATTGTTGCATAGAATAGTATTACCGAGGAAATCAATCACTTGGCTTAGTCAGAAGACTCAACTAGAAACAACCGAAAAGCTCTAATCCAAATGAGGAACATAGAAAAGTTCTCTCTTTTAATGTTTGATTCCATGTAGGGTAAAAGAAAAACCTTCTCTGTACAGTAACTCTTGCTTTATCAATATCCAAGAGATCATACCAAACAAGCATCAGAATCTAGCATCAGAACAAAGCATAATCTAATACCCATTTCCTTGGATCGAATCTGTTTGAATGATCCACCAGTTGATATTCCAGATAAACACACAGCTCCTAATTCCCAATCTAACTGAGAATATCATCCATACAAAATCTAAAGAAACCAATCTGAAAAAGCCAACCTCGAGTTGAGCATATTCCCATGGTGAAAACTCTCCCTTAAGCCCCTAAACTAAGACATTAAACCAAATCTGAAAAAAAAACAAAGATTTACAAGAACCATATCTCGGAATCAGCATAAGAATCATTCTCAATCATATCATCATCCGAACAAACATGGAATCAACAAGGTTAGTATACAAAAACATGTTCCTATTTTGCATCAATCAACGAGTAAAAGCATAGAGCATAAGAGAAACATAGATGAAAAGTGCAGAAGGGACCAGAATCAGAAGCGGCACAACAGCTGCATAACTATGTCCACTCGCACCACAACCCAAACTCCCAAGCTTGATCTGAACAACGTTGATCAAAGCCATCATAAGAAACCCACATCCACAAACCGACCCCAAACCGGAAATCACCATCCCAAATCTGAGAGCCGTCTTGTTAACGTAGTAAACCACGGGATCGATCCGAGTAGAGAAGTGAAACGAAGCAGCTAAGTTAAGCCTCATGGCTTGCTTGAGACCTAGAGCGATGAGGCTTGAGAATAGAAACGAAGCAAAGGAGTAGACATGGAAAGAGACGAGATTCTCCGCCATACGAGCTGTCGGGCTGCAATTCGGGTCGGTTACGAGACTATTTGACGGGTCTGTAGGGTTCCAAGCTAATCCGATGAAAACGGCGAGGGTGAAGAGAGAGTTCACGTTGACGATTCCGTCGAGTGCTGTGATGTGAATACTCGTCGTCATTTTTCTCTCCGGTAGATCAGATCCGGCGACTGAGAGATTCGTCGAGAAAAGAAAATAAAAAGTTGGGATTTTTCGAAATTAATTTTAAAAAAACAAAAAAGTTACGAAAAAAGCAAACGCCGTTGCCGGGGATCGAACCCGGGTCACCCGCGTGACAGGCGGGAATACTTACCACTATACTACAACGACTTTGTTGTCACACGCTACGTAAAATAAAATGATAAATTATAAACGTTATTAATGAGACTTTGTTGGGTGTTTTTGTTTACCAACCAGAACAAATTTGATTAGAATGTTTGTTACGACTACTCCAACAAACTTTTGTCTTGATTTTGATTTTTGGTTTGCAAAGGTAGACACTTTAACCATTAGAGAAGAAGATAGGATTAAGACAAAAACTACAAGTAAAACGTATCGAACAAAATCAATCCATGTCTGCATAAATTATTATACATCATTCTATTTTAAGTTTCTATCAGCTTCTTTAAGAGACAGTGTACTTTGGAGGACACTTTTGATGGACTGATGTTGATGAATCTCTTTTCTTCTCTTCTTCAACTTCTTTGCCAATCTTGTTTATCACTGCAGAATCTGAATTATCTGACGGATTCACGCATATTTTCAATTTCGATTCCATGCCAAGATAATTGTTCAAGACCCTTCTCACTCCGAATCCTCGAGAAGGAGGACCTTTCTCATTGACTTTGTTGGTGTTCTTGCTGGAATAAGAAGGTGTCCTCACTCCTTTTCTGGGGCTAATCATTGGAGCAGACAAAGGAGAGAAACCCGGCGTTGTTGAGAAGCTTGTTCTGTATGGAGTTCCTGAGGCAGATATTAGATAAGGGATTGGTACTAGTTTCTTGTGAGCTTTAATGCTCACAGCTGGATTTGATAACAGGTTGTTATCATCTGATTGTTTTGTTAAGTCGTCCACGTAGAGTAAATCATCGATTCGTGCCACGATGTTTGATGCTAAGCTCTCTAGTGCCCTCGAGTAGCTTTCGAGGATTGATTTCCCAATATCCTGCAAAATTTTCAAAAGACAGTATAAGTAAAGACCAAGCAAAGCAATTTTGTAAATTGTAATGTAAAGTATTTAGAGAAAATGGGTTTTTTGGACCTTGTTCCATTGAATCTTGCTAATGTCTAGAGAAGTCTGCGTTAGAGATGGAAACCGCTGCTTCAAGCAACGTAAGAGAGTTTCGGATCTCTCCACAAGTAATCCTCTTTTGTCACCAGCAGCCATTAGATCTTTGACCATTTCCCATGATAACTTTGGTGTAGAGCTTGAAGTATTATTGTTGTTGACTGCAAGTTTTGTGTAGACTCTTCTGCGCCAAACATATATCGAAGCCTCCACACGATTTGCGATATCAAGAGCAATATGCTCAGAGGATAGATCAAGGCAATCTAGAAGACAATCCGCAGAAAATTTCTCAGATGTTATGTACTTGTAGATAACATCCCCAAGGCAGGATCTACCATTCTGCGCCAAGCGTTTAGTGTCAGAACAAAGATTTCCTCAGAATTGTTTTATATAGTGATGTTTTTGAATTAAAGATATAATAAACCTTTGGAAGGGTTTCAAGATATGATTCGGGAACATCCATTTCGGTTAAAGCAATGCTGTTAATTGCCATTGCTGCTTTAAGTATCTGCGTTGCACATTCCCTCTTGTGATTCAATTCTGTTCTTGCTACTTCGGTAAGACCATTAGGTGCTAAACGAGGAACAGGCAACCACCATTTCTCCTCTTGGCGCTGAATCTTTCTGCGGAAAGAAGCTGAGCCATCGTTCTCAGAAGCTACGATCCCTTGATCAACATACCAGAACTCGGTTTTCTTGAAACTCGCCAATATATCCTATTGCAAAAGAAAAAACGGATCTGAGATCAACAGGTTTCACTTGAGAGGATCATTGTAAGAAAGTTGAGTGTGAGACTCACAAGAAGCATATTGTCTAGTTTACGGAGAGCCGGGAGATTGATGAAAAGATCAAATCTTGGTCGGCAAGTCATGACCTGAAGATCAACAACCAAATTGATTCAACTTTGAAACATGAAGTGAGCTCCAGCAAAATTGCAGTTGCAAATAATCCAAAAATATGAAGAACATTACCTCAAACTTTTTTCCATCTGGGTAAGTTTGTGTGGAAGGTGTTAACTCAACGATGTGATCACTAACACTAAGTATCCACTCCATTTCCCTTCTCCACATCTCCTTCTTTTCGATCGAAAGTGGCTCTAATCTCCATAGTTGCCCAAAAATCGTAGCTAAAAAGAAGAAACATTTTTTAAATTTTTGGTTCAAGCATTTTGACGAACACAAGATGATCTTTTTTTCTTCTTATAAATTTACCACAAAGATTGGTTATGGCGTTGGAGATGGCTAAAGCCGTGCAAACTCCTTTACCGGAACCTGACATATCTTCACCGAGCAACAACTTCGCAAATCTCTCCTTCATCATATCCACATCTACTTCAAAAACATATGAGAGATCTTTTGAAATTTGAAATTTCTGACCCAAAAAGTCAAAAAAAAAAGCTTCGATTTTTTTTCTCGGAAAACGAAAAACAGATCACTAACCTGCAATTTTCAACGCTTTCTCTTTAGACCCAGAATCAGAGAGAAGGGCAGATTTCTTATGGTCTAATTTAACATTTTCCTTCGAATCCTTACGAAATGAAGCTTTCCTTATCGGCCAACCCAGAATCGACGACTGTGGTGGTGGTGGAGAAGACGAAGCAGCGCCTGTAGAAGAACCCTCGTAGCTCGATCCGCTCGTGCTTCTGCTCTCCTTTGACTCTGTTACTGTTTCGTATACCGATTGAGTTAAACCACTTCTTTTCTTCTCAATCCCTGTGCAGCTTTTCACTAAATTCTCCATTTTTTTAAACTAATTCGAAACTTGGAAAAACTGGATTTTTTTTTTTTTTTTTCAAGACTCAAACAAATTTAGGAAACGTTATAAATGCAAGAGCATGTCTTTTGTGAGAGAGACTCGGAGAAAATTTTCAAAAAAAATCAGCCGATAAAAGTTATGCTCTTTGTTTCACACTTTCACTCTTCCTCTGTCACGAGAGAGAGAGAGGGGTAATAATATATTTGACTTTTTTTTTAAACATTAAATTTATCTTTTTGGCGGACAAATCTCTCGTTTGATGTGATATTACGGTTCTGTCCATTGTGTTAATCAAGACTTTATTAGCAAAATTACTACAAATAGCATTTGGTGTGGTTTAGTAGAATTAACTGATTATTGATTATGAGGCAATAGTTAGTTATATTAATGATACGGGAGAAAAGCCAAATTGACAATTTAACTAAAACCTTATCTTATGAACGGGATGATTTTTAAATAAATTAATTAAATCAAAAGTTTTGATTGGTAAACATGTGAGCTCGCAAAATAGTTAAATTTAAAACGGTACAAACAATAAAATAGTAAATCGTTATTTTTGAAAAAAAAAACTAATTATAGTATATTTGAACCAACAATATTTTAGTGGTATTTTAAGGAATTTTTCTATTTATATTTTTTTTAGTTAGACACAAAAATATATTAATGAAAAGATGATTAATTTTCAAAATGAATTAATATAATTGACAAACTCATCTATTAGTGTGTTTTTATAGTGGACAGTGTAGATGATTTAAATGTTAAAAACAAAATTATGTTTATCAGGGTTTAGTGATTTACCAAATCAACCAAAAATAAACACAAATACTTAACAAAACTACAATATGAAGATTACTAAATGCAGAGCGGAAACTAAATTAGTTGTAATACAAAAAAAAAAAAAAATGTTGGAGACATTCTTCTTGGAAAGTACCAAAATGTAATGTCATATAGGCCGCCAATATTAATTAAGATTTAGGAGTTGAAAAGGATTAAGTGATTTAATGCAGCGATCTTTTTTCTTTGTTATCATAAAATATTGCAAAGGGTAAGAGTGAGTGGCATTTTCGTTAATATGGATGTTTGTAGTATGCAAATTAGTAATCTTATGATTTTGATTCAAACGCGTGGTCCCCATCGATATTCGTAGCCGTTTAAGGCCTCCCCTCTAGTAGAAGTAGCTTAATGACTTATGACTTTGAGCACATGAACATTAATCTTGATTTGAAAGAGTAAAATCCATTATTTTTATCTGATTAACATTATTTGTTATTATAATAGTATCATTATTTAAAATTAACTTTTCTTCTTTTTTGCAAGAAAATAAAAGTTGAACTAAATAAAAAGAAAAAAACAACAATTTTTTTTTTTAGAAATTCAATTTTCTTTAACTCGTAAAATTTTTAGATTTTTGTTACTATTTAATGCGGGATATACCATTCCAATTCGGAACTTTAGATAGAAGACAAAAATTGTTAGTTAAAAACCAAAATTAATTGCTATTTAAAAATCAAAACCGTTTAAAATATTTGAAGTATGTTTGATCCAAAACATCATAAATGTTGTTAAATTTGTTTTTTCATGTTTTGTTACCGTCATGTCCATCACATCTAACAATTCTAAAATTTGAACTTCATAAAGCGATACTACTATTCATTACTATTAAAATAAAGTAAAATGTGTTTATGAAATATGAACCCTCTAAATTCGAATTTTTAATAGCATAAGGTGTTTAATACAAAAAAAAAAATCAAATGACTTGTGTGATATATAGGTAACCAGCAGTACTTTTATTAAAGTTGACAGTTTTTGACTTTTTGGAGACAGCACTCACATGAAATTTCCTTTTCCCAAATGTTATAGTTTTAAAAAATTTAGGTATTGATATTATATTTTCTTATTTTTCTTTAAATTATTTGTTCCAAGTCCCGCCTTCTACATTCAATCTTGATTTTCAAACCCTTGTGTCTTCATACTTTTTTTGTTTTTGGTAAATATTGTCTTCATACTTTAAAAGTTTGCTATTGTTTTATACACCTTTTATAGACTTCATGATGATTGAAATTTCCTTTTCTTTACATTTTCAAAATCTCGTAAGAGGTTTGAATTAAAACGAACAACCTACAAGACACTTTATTGGATCTAGAGATGTATTTTGTTAGTTACTACTTAATAATAATATTTTTTTGAAAAAAAAAAAAAAAACTTAAGAATAATATTACTATAGAGATTGGACAAAATTTTGGTCTAATCTTGTTCTGTTCCATTCCTTCTTATTTCTGATAATGAATTCTCTTCTTATATAGGTGCAATCCCATATATTATTCCCACCTAGGACAAGCATTCGATTTCAGTTTGTGAACAAGACGACATGACGGAAATGAAAATTTCAATGTCTCGTTCAAGTTTGTGACAAAAAATTACAAGTGAACATATGTGCCAACTATAGTACTTAAGGTGTTGATCTAACGAAAAATAATTCACACGACAAAAATGTGAGGGTTGTATCTAAGCTAAAACGAATGATTAAGTTTTATTGGCGTCAAGATTTAAGTTAAGAGAAACTAAAGAAACATGCAAATTAATATTGAAAGGCTTTCTATGGATTGGGTGTTGAGATCTCATAAGTTAATTCTCCTAAATGAATTGATAAACTACTATGTTGATTCCCGAAGCCTATGGATTCCAAGTACGAACGAACGATTCAAACTCTAGGTTTGGTCCGTTTTAAGTTTCTGACTCGATCAAATTGATATTAACCAAGAGCAAAACGTCACTAGAAATTCATATTTGATATTGTAAGATCTAAGTATACTTTGACCTACATATATAAACTTATCATTAACCAAAATGAGAGAGCAAAACTCAATGAACAAGACTTAAGAAAATCAAATATGCATAAAATATATGGTTTATAACCATAGGTCAATCCCAACCCATAAGAATATACTCACTAATCATAATAAATCAACTATAGAGTTTATAAGAAAGATAGAAAAGAGAAAACAAAGTCGAGAAGATCTCGTTGCCAAGCAAAGTATTTAAACAGTTCCTAAAATATATTTGTTAGTGGGACTTCCATTTTATTATGAAACAGATGGAACATAAGTCATCGCTGAAACAATTCATAAACAACTTTATCCCAATCTGTTTTAATTGTCTTATATAATAATTCTTGTAAACGCCTCACAACGAAATTTGTTGTTGTTGTAAACATTAGGCTATTTGATTGGGGGCTTGACCACAAATAAATAGTAAAATCGCATAATCCCTATAAAGAATAACAAAAATATTGTAACTGGATAGAGTTTTATAGAAAAATCATAAAACGTTAGTGATGGTTTTATTAATACATCCATATTGTAGTGAAAATTTGATTAAAAAAAAAAAAACACAAAATTTTCATGTTCTAAACGGGGAAGGTTTTATTGGTGTTTTTCCCAGAAAGTATAAAATGGATTGAAGGACGAACAAGAAGAAGACAACAAAGAAAGATTAAATTAGAACAATCCGTAGGATTCGTCGCTTTCCCAAAGGAAAAAAAAAACACGAGAAACGTGAAGAAGCTACAGAGCTCGTCTCCTTTATCCAAACCAATTTGATTTTCCAGGAAAATTTATCCTGAGAAAAGTTCCTCTTCCTTGGTTTTCTATAATCTCCCTACAATCGTCAGTTTCTCGCCGTAGATCCCATATCCTCTCTCTAATCCTCGCTCTCTCGCATCTTAAGCAAAAGGTAAATTCTCTCTCTCCTTGCAATCGGTTGGTATAATCACGACGATAAAGTTTGGATTTTTCGAGGAACCCGAATCGCAGATTTCACGATTTAGATTGTTGGGTTTGATCGGAATGAGTCTCGATTCCTTAGATTCGCATCTCGTATGAAATTTCGTAGTCATTGGTTCGCAACTGTGAGACTTTCTGGTGCCAGTGGAGGTTAATCGTAATTTGATAAACGAAACTGGTTTTTGGAATCTCTGGTGGTGATTTTCGTTTCCTTGATGATCCCTTTCTAGGTAGAGTTTCTGTTGTAGAAGAAAAGTTAAGGTTTCAGGGGGTTTGGTTTGACGTAGCTTCAGTTTCGAATTTCGGTTTGACTGGTAAAGGAATTTGAGCATTTCTGCAGGTTTTAGCTATCTGTGTGAGTTTGTTTACTCTTCCTCTTATTTGATGATTCTTCCATTGTGTTGTATACTCAGGTGTATTATCCAAGCAATTTTTGGGATCCACAACAAGATCATTAGAGAAAGCTATTACTGCCTCTTCTAGTGTGTTTATGACCGCGAAACAGCGCACTTGGTAATTGATGTGGCCTCTTTGTTTTCTGCTCAACAAGCTTTTGAAAGTTGAAGAGAGGAATCAGGGGAGGTCAGAAGGACATGGAGACTCGACTTCTGAAAAATATTGCCAATTTGATCCGTGTGTGAGTAATGGAAAGTACAAAGATGCAGGGTTGCCATCCTCGTCCTACATGGAAGTGAGACCGACTTTTTCCCTTTCGATATTCTTTTGTCTTTGTCTCTCTATCTTTGGTCTCGATCTACTGGGCATTGAAATTGAGAAGTCTATATTTGCTGCAACTTATCGCTCTCTTTGCCACATTGCTGGTCCTTTTAATTGCTGTTAGGTCCCTCATGTTCATCAGTTAGCTTCGTGGGACTGCGGCCTCGCTTGTGTTCTCATGGTTCTCAGAGCAAGTGGCATCACAAGCTGCACTATTGAGGATTTGGTTGAGATATGTTCCACAAATAGGTCTGTTTATACCTTAAGAAACTGTCATCACCAGTGTAACCCCACTATATAGATATATTCTGAGCTTTGTCTGCTTCTTAGAGATGAAAAGCATTTGGCAGGGAGTGCTATCTCAATAAGATACTTATCATCAACTTTTTGACATTTCTTCAGCATCTGGACTGTAGATCTCGCATATTTACTGCAAAAGTTCTGCGTGGAATTTTCCTATTATACAATAACATTCGGAGCAAATCCAAATTACTCTATAGAGGAATTTTACAAGGTATCTAAACTACAGATGGCAAAGACCTCTAAATTCTTGTTTGATAGTTTCTCGTGCACCATGTGATGCTTTGTGCTTCAGCAAGCATGTTAATGAAATGTTGATGCTTTTCCGAATTTATTTCTTCTAAGTAGCAAATGTTCATGATGTTCTTTTTGGAAACCATAATCCAGGAGCAGCTCCCTGAAGATCTGGTTCGTGTGGATTTGCTCTTCAGAAAAGCACATGAATCTGGCATAATTATACAGGTAAACCCGTTTGGCCAGATGTTTCTACTTGCTCCTGTGTTGAAGAAAACTTCTGGCTATTTTTTGTTCCATTAGTGTTGCTTGAAATATGTGGCCAATTTTTCTACCCAAAGATGTTACTACGACTTCATTTTTGGTATAGACACTTCCCATTAAATCAGTACATTGATTTACCATTTCTGCGGAATGTCATCAAATCTTCTCTTTTGTAATTTGTTTATTATTTGGAAATCAAATTCAATCAACCTTTTCGTTTTTGCAGTGCAGATCAGTAAGTATCCATGAGATTTCTTGTTTACTATTGTCGGGGAACTATATTGCCATTGCATTAGTCGACCAGGACAAGCTAAGGTCAGTTTTTTTTTCTTTTCTCATCTATGCCCTTTAGTCTGAGCGCTTCATCAACAATTTTTGGATGTGTGCGACATATCTTGTGCTCTTTTCCCCGAATATCGTTGTTTTTGTGTGTCTTTCTTGTTTCAAATGTTTGTGCTAGGAGTATGATAATGAAGTTGCATAGTGTTCATGCTCGTTTTTACCTTTTTTTTGCAGCAAGTCTTGGTTGGAGGAAGTGATTGTCGCTGGTCTTCACAACAGCAATTCCAGCTACACCGGTGAGAAATGCCCCCCTGCCTTAGACTCTGTTTCTTATGTCGGCAATCTCTTATAATCATGGGAACTCCTGAAATTTGTGAAACTAATACCGGACAGAGCGATCATTCTTTTAACGAACTCGAGCTTAAAACTAGAAGCTCCAAAAGCAAAAACGTTATCAAACATCACCTATTGACCTTCTTCTTATGTCGGATTTGGGGCACTCATTGGATTTCCCCGTTTCTTGGTATGACTATATTTGCTAAATTTCTTTCATCTATTTGTTTCCTTCATATTTCCAATAGGTCACTATATCGTGATATGTGGTTACGATGCTGTTAGGGATGAGTTCGAGATCAGAGATCCCGCCAGTTCCAAGTAATTTCTTGTTATCTCTCTCATTGCTTCAATACTTTGAGATCAGTGCCCTCCAGCAATTTTCCCTCAGATGTCTATTAGCATAGCACGTTGAAAATTGTTTTAGGAATGAGTTGAAATCTAAACAAAATGGAAAAATATGGTCCATTGTGTTTATACTCGATATATTCCATCAGGCATCGGACATAGTCTTTTAGATGCAAGTTTTCATTACCATTTAGATTGGTAGGAAGAGACATTGGCGAAATATCATATAAATCTCAGAAGCAGGAAAGAACACTTATGCATCATCTCGTAACGTGCCAATTGCCATTACTGGAGATACTAGTAAGAAAGAATTCACAGGGAAAAAAAAAATCATTTGTAGGATAAACGAGAGGATCTCGTCAAAGTGCCTGGAGAATGCCCGGAAATCGTTTGGTACAGACGAAGATCTTCTCCTGGTAATTTTACGGAACATGAATTGTTTGGTTTCGGATCGTGTAATGTCCCTGTCTGTGTTCATGTAGTGTTTAAATGGATCTGTGCAGATCAACTTGGAGAATATCAAGAACCAGAAAGAATATTCGAATTAGCTCTCACCATCATCAAATCATCCTGGATCATAACGAGAAGCCTGAGTGTTTTCTCTCCCAGAAGAACCTAAGCTGAAAAGTATACCTCTTTACATATACGTATATGTACATGAATCCATCAATGAACTTAGTATATAGGCTTGAACATTGATCAGAATAATTATTTCTGTTTCTAAGCAGAGTTACAATTCCTTCTTGTACAAAAATTGGTTTCTCATTACTCAACTGTTTTTGGCAAATCTTTTGGATCAATTAAAAATCGAACGTACCGGACTATACCAATACCGGATCAAATTTCCCGAGTTTAGATTCGGACCGAACCCATCATTAAAGATTTTGCGTCTTCTCTCATCGCTTCAGGTTTCGCTAGAACCCTAAAACTCCCAAAACCCTCCACACTTCCAGATCGAGGGTAATCCAAATTGTCACGGAGATTCGTATATTCGTTGTTCGAGCAATATGGAAGATCGTGTTTTCTCTTCTGTTCACTCCACGGTTTTCAAGGAATCCGAATCGTTGGAAGGAAAGTGTGATAAAATCGAAGGATACGATTTCAATCAAGGTGTAAATTACCCTAAGCTTCTTCGATCCATGCTCACCACCGGATTTCAAGCCTCAAATCTCGGCGAAGCTATTGATGTCGTCAATCTAATGGTTTTTTATTCCCTTTCGAGAAATTAAAGTTTCTACCTTTTTGCTATGACATTGAGATCTTCGTTTTTGGATGAATCAGTAACATGGATTTTGAATTGTATTGAAGCTAGACTGGAGACTGGCTGATGAAACTATAGTAGCTGAAGACTCTAGTGAAGAGGAGAAGGATCCATCGTATAGGGAATCTGTGAGGTGTAAAATCTTTCTGGGTTTCACTTCGAATCTTGTCTCATCTGGTGTTAGAGATACTATTCGATATCTTGTTCAGCATCATATGGTTAGTGATTTTGATTAGTTAACCCTGTTTATTATGGATGTTAATCATCGAGCTTCATAGTTTGAATAACTTAGCCTGTGTCTTTAGTTGGAAGCTCTTTGATTCTAAATTGTTATGCAGGTTGATGTTATTGTCACGACAACCGGTGGCGTAGAGGAAGATCTCATAAAATGCCTTGCACCCACATTTAAAGGTGATTTCTCTTTACCCGGAGCTTATCTGCGGTCAAAGGGATTGAACAGAATCGGTAACTTGCTTGTTCCAAATGATAACTACTGCAAGTTTGAGGATTGGATCATTCCCATCTTTGACGAGATGTTGAAAGAACAGAAAGAAGAGGTATCACTCAATCTTTCTTCATTCTTTACTGCGACTTTCCTGGTTTTTTTTTGTGGTTTGATGAATCTTCTGTGAATTCTGTTTTGAGTCACCAAGTTTAACGAGTAGAGATAGATTTCGTTTCCTCTCTCGTATCATGGCTTCGTTGATGTATCTTTCTTCCTCTGGTTTTTCCTTTTTTTTTGAATTTGTAGAATGTGTTGTGGACACCTTCTAAACTGTTAGCGCGGTTAGGAAAAGAAATAAACAATGAAAGTTCATACCTTTATTGGGCATACAAGGTAACAAAACTCTACCCTTTGTAGTATTTTTTAGGCATACTGTCAGGAACACCGGGATTGAATTTTTCTGCTTCATGTGGTGTTTGTAGATGAATATTCCAGTATTCTGCCCAGGGTTAACAGATGGCTCTCTCGGGGATATGCTTTACTTTCACTCCTTTCGTACTTCTGGCCTCATTATCGATGTAGTGCAAGGTACTTCTTTGGGGCATTGGGTTGAGAGTTAGAGAATTGTCTTGTTAATTGCTTCTATGGTGTAGTCTTTTGGTGAATTGAATGAAGGAGTTTATCGGTTTAAATCTGATCATTATGTTTCCGGTTGAATGCTGGATTATAAGATCTGGTCCTTAAACCAAGTAATGCTTTATGAACAGATATCAGAGCTATGAACGGTGAAGCTGTCCATGCAACTCCAAGAAAGACAGGGATGATAATCCTTGGAGGGGGCTTGCCGAAGCACCACATATGTAATGCCAATATGATGCGTAACGGTGCGGATTACGCTGTATTCATAAACACCGGGCAAGAATTTGATGGAAGCGACTCAGGTGCACGCCCTGATGAAGCAGTGTCTTGGGGTAAAATAAGAGGATCCGCTAAAACCGTTAAGGTCTGATTCAAACATGCTTCTACTTTCTTCACATCTTTACTAATTTCTCACTCAGTTGTATTGATGATAGATCATTCTTGCAGGTATACTGTGATGCTACCATAGCCTTCCCTTTATTGGTTGCGGAAACATTTGCCTCGAAGAGAGACCAAATCTGTGAGCCTAAGACCTAGGCACTGTCATTTTGGCCATGGATTCTTAAAGATTGTTTCCTAGTTTATAGGGACCATAATACATTCCACAATTGATGTGGCCATGACGCAAATTGTCGTCGTGCGGATTGTACTTTAGTTTCTTTTTTGTTTTGTTTTTAACTTAAAATGATTCAGATTGTGTTTGATTAAATACAGAGTCTTGTGGTCAATATTCAGTATCGACACTAATGATTGTGGTTCTGTGATATGTTCATGCCCAAAATCAAATCTTGGGTTTTGTCACGAACAAAAGACATCACACATTGGTGCACAAAAACAGCACCTGGCTCAGGTTTGTATCGTTTCTGTTTCATATTTCGCTGAATAGCAAGTTCTTGCAACTTATTTACGCCATCAAGCTCACGCTTAGCGATCACTTGACACACCCTAAACGCGACCTGGGAGAAAATGAGATGCGTATAAAGAAGAAAGATTTGTTTTTTTTTTGGTAGATAGGAGAGATCAAAGGAGTGTAGCCAAGCAAATAAAAAATCACGTCTCTTTTAGCCCGAAAGCCAAATCCAGCATGTCATTCTTCTCATCGGTTGGTTCTTCCATCTTGTTATAGTACTCATTGTCCTGAAATGTCGTTGACACGTTAAGGCCTCCAGCTCGAAAAGACAAGAAGAAGTGAGCTCGAATAGAATACCATCACAATAACATGACAGGTTGAGCAAGCTACAGATCCCTCGCACGCTCCTGAAATTAAAGCATTCCATTCTTAGTGCACGATGACTCGGATTAGAGATACAAAGATGGAGTCTTTTGTACCTCCAAGCTCGATATCATTTTGGTGTGCAGCTTCTAGCATATTCATTCCTATTGAGACTTTGATTTCTTTCTTCACTCCATGTTTCTCCACAAAAGTTACAGATATTCTGCAACAACAACACAAATAGCACTTGAGCAACTGTCAGAAGATGACCGAGTTTCAATATGAACATAAATAAAGACATGTTAAAGTCCATCATCAACACATTGAACATACTTTTCTTGTGTATCTTTGCCTCCCTCTGATGCACAAACACAAGATCTCTGCCTAAATGTGTTCTTGCAAACCGATCGCTGGCCCTATGCGTCTCCTGGCATTTTCTGTAGAATCGAATACTCGTAAGCCTTTTTTGAAAGAAATCGATGTTTCAATGATCAATCTTGTTCATCAATACCACTTTGTGAAAGATGATGAACGACCCAATTTACCGAGTCAAACGCATTGGTACTACTTAGACAAAAAGGAGAAGACAACTCACCACCGCGAAGCTGTCTGAAAACTCGATATCCAACCTTGGAGAACATACCTAATCCGACAGATGATGATGATCTCTCTACACAAAACTAAACCCGTCAAGCATTATTAGACTTCATTTTGATTTATGAGAAACCCAGAAAGATGATTTCTTGGAATCTTCTTCAAACAACCCAAAGATAATTGGTAATGTAACAGAGCTAGCTTACATGAATCTTATGGCTTGTTCGAATCAAACCTCCATTGTTTGTTTGCGTTTGAAACAATCTGGTTTGGTTTTTTACTTCTCGGCGGCAATGGGAAACAGAGAAACGATCTACGAAGGGGTAGAGTCGTAAATATGACTAGTTCTGGGGTTACTTTTGTATATTTGCTAAATATACCACTAGTTCACTATATTTACGAGTAAGAGCTCAACTTTTGAGAAATTTACTTAATAGTTTTTCTTCTTTTTCTGTGTAAATTTTATGAACTATTACAAATTATGAAAATTGTTACATAGAGTATTCTAATACGGACAATTCAATCTGATCTTTATAGATTTACGACAGACGGCACTACCTGTTCTATGTTCATAATAAACTTTTTTCATCCTAATCACGGCGAACGGTTCCGCTTGCACAATGTTGGATATCTCATATAAATTTACATAATTGTTAATAAATCGTATTATCTGGGAATCGAATCCAAACTTCCTGGTATAGAAAAATTAATAAATCATTGGTCACTGGACCAAAATAATTTTCACATCCACATAATAGTTTATTATTTATATTTTAATCTATTTTGAAAAACTTATAGAAAAACCATGGATAAGAATGCTCTAACGTGTCTTAGAGTTCAACGGGGCAAACTAATCCGTATGCTGACTACACTATTCTATTTTTTGGATAGAATGGTTCGTAACAAAAAAAAAAACTTAATTCTTTTTTATGTGTGCACTACTATAAATTTATGAGTGATACATTGATACATAAAAACGGTCTAATTATATGCAAGCGGATTAATCCATCTCGTCCGTCAGCAACCATTCAAATACTCTAGTGTTCCATCGTTATCTCAATCAAAACGAAAAGATGGAACAAATCAAGCAAATAAAAAAAGAAAAATTTACCGAGAATTAACATATTTAAAATAAAAAAAAATTAGGATAACCCTTTTAAATTTTGATTGTTCAAGTAAATTATTTTGGACATAATTTTTTTCATAATACCAAATTACTCTTTCAACTAATAACTATTTTTAAATAAAACTATTAACACTAATTAATTAACTATTTTTAATTTATAATTCTAATTGAAATTAAAAAAAAAAATATTTTAATACACTGACATTAATTGAAAAGCCGTAGACTCTGAAAAAAAAACACATACTCTGCCAAAACATTAGCAAACTAGCAGATTGATATATAAGTCTGCCAAAAAAATGTAGATTCTATCAAGTTATTAGTAGATTTTGTCAAAACATTGACTAGCAAATTAATATATAATTCTGTCAAAAAAATGCAGATCCTACCAAAATATTGATAAACTTTGATAAGATATTGGCAGATTCTATCGAGATATGACAGATAAACTATCATATTTATATCTAAATCTGTCAAGATATTGGTAAATTCTGATAAGAGATTGATAAATTGGGGCAAGACACATGTAAACTCTGCCAAAATTCGGTACCCTTTCTATCCAGCTAATATTCTAGTTTATATAAATAAACTTTCATTTTCACCGTTGTGCCCTTTCTCATCCAGCTAATATTCTAGTGTTCCGTCGTTATCTCAATCAAAGCGAAAAGATGGAACAAATCAAGTGAATAAAAAAAACTACTAATGATAATTTACGGAAAGCTATGTTTGTGAAAAAGAATAATACTAGTCAAGATAATATAAGGAAAGAGAGACAAAAACTTATATTAAAATAGATTTTATAACGCGTCATGATCTCCTACATCATTATTTGATCGATGTCACATCCCCACAAGAAAGAGATTTATAACGCATCATGATCTCCTCCGTTATTATTTGATCGATGTCACATCCCCACAATAAACAGGGCTACGACAGATTGGACAATACTGTGGATCTGCGGATTTAACGCATCAAGCACATCAGTCAGAACAAATGTAGATCAAACGATACAAATTCGGATCAAATGAATCTAGCAATTTAAAATGTATGTTTGAATAGTAAAATCGAATAAAAAAAGTCTAAAATACTATATATATTTATTATAATTTATATAAAATTTAAATCATTAAAATTAGTTATTTTTAAAAATTAATCTATAAATGCAACAAATATAAATATACATAGTTATATTTAAAATATTATACATAAAATTGTTCAAATACAACACATATTAAAAAAAAAAATTAATATAGGATATTATATAGCAAATGTGATACGGTATAATAACTATCATCAAAACTTTAACTAAATTTTTTTGTTTGTATTGGTCAATAATATCAACCCTTATTTGTTTTAATTTTTTTGTTTATATTTAAATTTATTTTAAAAGGAAACATACTAACTGTACATGGTGGATCATATTGCACTGCTTGAAAATGGGAGTGTAACTACTGTTCAATGCGGTTCATATATTTTCTTTGCTATTTTGAACTGCATGCGGTTCATTCTTATTTTTTATTTTTTTAGTTCTTGAACCACTTTTCTTTTACATAGAACATGAATGGAAAAACAAAAGTGAATCTCACTCTCCTACGTGTGAACCGTCATTGATCCGCCTTCCCATTCACAGCCTTTGTCTAAGCCAAGAAAATATACGCAACTCATATGGAAACTATGATTGCACTTTGATAAACAAACCACGACTTTATCATCATCATCATCAGCATCATTAGCATTATTATTATCATTATCATTATCATTATCAACCTTGTTCAAATCCTCAAGACATTTTGGACAACACAATTCCACATCCACAACTATGTCTTACATCATCGCCTGAATCTGCCGTGGATGCATTTGCGGCGGTTGCGGTGGTGGAAGCGGCAGAGGCGGTTGCGGTCTACGGAAGCTAAGATTAGTTCCACTAGAATCATCTTTAATTGTTGCATAACGTATGGCAACAATGCCATACAAAACGACGAGAATAATCGTAAGAGTGAAGTCTTGATGTAGATGATGATGTGTATTGTTTTCGGTATATGAAGGAGATGGTGACGGCGGAAGAGAACGCATGATTGTGTGAAGTGAGTGAGCTTAAAAAGAAATGGTGCAATTAATTTATGGTAACTAAATTAAATCCTAGATTAGTTAGGTTTTATGTACGTATATATATAAAATTTGGTAAGGGTCGTAGGTTTGTGTGTTGCAAGATCTCATTAGCAAGAAAATAGGAAACGAAATTGCAACAAAATAGGAAGACTTTGATAAATTATTCAACATACATTCCATTTGAGCGTGTCTATGTTTAAGTGAGGTGTCAATGAATAGGGTTTAGACTTAAACCAAACCGTCTGATCAAAAGCTTTGGTTAAGTTTGCATAATGGCAAGTTTAAAAAAAAAAAAAAAAAAAAAATTTGCATAATGGTAAGTTGTGATGGTTGAACATCAGTTTGCTGAAAAAGTAATAAGGAAGATAAGGACTAACAACATTATAGAATTTTGCAACAATATATTTTTCGTTACATCCCTCCCTCAACAGAATAGTGTTGCTAAGAGGATAAATAAAACTACAATTAACAAATCACCATATCTACATCTACTATAATGAACAAACCACTTGAGATATATGCAAAACATCTTAAGTGAAAAGGAATGCATAAAATGTTTAGGGGTGAAACAACATCAACTATAACACTATGTTGTGCCCCGGATTTAACCTTTTCTGGGAGGAATGATTACGCCATGTTTTGATTTTGTCAACAGTCCAATCCCGATCCACGAAGATGTACGAGCTACTATCCCGAACTTCGAGGTATTAAACAAAAAACCAACATCAACTATATAACATTTTTGCTAAATAAATCACAAACTAATTACAACTTATGTTTTCTTGATCCCTAATAAGTTATGATAAAAGCTCTCCCTCGATATAAAATCCTTTTAAAATTTTAATTGGCTAGCGTATCTATTAATAATAGCAATCCTAGAAAATGAATATTTTTTGTTGTGTTCTTTCGAAAATAACCGTTTATGGTTATTTCCAAATATTGTGTCTTTTTAATATAACCGTTTTTTCAAGGGTTGCATTTTTCCGATATAATTGCTTTATGGTTATTTCCAAGAGTTGCGTCTTTTTGATATAACCGATTTATGGTTGTGTCCTTTCGAAAAAACCACTTTATAGTTATTTTCAAAGATTGTGTCTTTTCGATATAACCGCTTTATGGTTATTTCCAAGGATTGCATATTTTCAATATAATCACTTTAGGATTATTTCCAAGGGTTGCGTCTTTTCGAAAAAACCATTTGACCTATATATTGGTGTTTTTAACTCTATACATTTTTTTCGTTGAACATTTTGTTTATTTATGGCTACTAATTTTAAAATTCACTCAAAGCTTAACAATGATAAAAAACGTCATTCTATTATTTTAAAATTATTCAAAAGTATTGATCATTCTACTATTGTAGAAGTTCCAAAAAATTTTGATTTGTGTAAATAATTTTGGAATTCTTTAGACAATGCAGATTTTATGGCTAGGATTGCGTCTTTTAAAATAAAACTGTTTATGGTTATTAATGCTAGGGTCGCGTCTTTTCGAAAAAACCGTTTTATGGTTATTAGTGTCTCTTAGGGTTAAGCTTTTTCGAAAAAAACCGTTTAATAATATTTTTGGGTTGTGTCCTTTCGGAAATAACCATTTTACGATTATTTCCAAATGTTGTGTCTTTTCAATATAACCACTTTTTCAAGGATTGCGTTTTTCCGATATAATTGTTTTATTGTTATTTTCATGGGTTGCATCTTTTCGATATAACCGATTTATGGTTGTGTCCTTTCGAAAAAACCACTTTATAGTTATTTTCAAAGATTGTGTCTTTTCGATATAACCGCTTTATGGTTATTTTCAAGGATTGCATATTTTCAATATAATCACTTTAGGGTTATTTCCAAGGGTTGCGTCTTTTCGAAAAAACCATTTGACCTATATATTGGTGTTTTTAACTCTATACATTTTTTTCGTTGAACATATTGTTTATTTATGGCTACTAATTTTAAAATTCACTCAAAGCATAACAATGATAAAAAACGTCATTCTATTATTTTAAAATTATTCAAAAGTATTGATCATTTTACTATTGTAGAAGTTCCAAAAATTCTTGATTTGTGTAAATAATTTTGGAATTCTTTAGACAATGCAGATTTTATGGCTAGGATTGCGTCTTTTAAAATAAAACCGTTTTATGGTTATTAATGCTAGGGTCGCGTCTTTTCGAAAAAACCATTTTATGGTTATTAGTGTCTCTTAGGGTTGAGCTTTTTCGAAAAAACCGTTTTATAATATTTCTGGGTTGTGTCCTTTCGAAAATAACCGTTTTATGATTATTTCCAAATGTTGTGTCTTTTCAATATAACCGCTTTTTCAAGGGTTGCGTTTTTTCGTTATAATTGTTTTATGGTTATTTCCATGGGTTGCATCTTTTCGATATAACCGATTTATGGTTGTGTCCTTTCGAAAAAACCACTTTATAGTTATTTTCAAAGATTGTGTCTTTTCGATATAACCGCTTTATGGTTATTTCCAAGGATTGCATATTTTCAATATAATCACTTTAGGGTTATTTCCAAGGGTTGCGTCTTTTCGAAAAAACCGTTTGACTTATATATTTGTGTTTCTAACTCTATACATTTTTTTTCGTTGAACATTTTGTTTATTTATGACTACTAATTTTAAAATTCACTCAAAGCATAACAATGATAAAAACGTCATTCTATTATTTTAAAGTTATTCAAAAGTATTGATCATTTTACTATTGTAGAAGTTCCAAAAATTCTTGATTTGTGTAAAGAATTTTGGAATTCTTTAGACAATGCAGATTATATGGATAGGGTTGCGCTTTAAAAAAAAACCGTTTTATGGTTATTAATGCTAGGATCGCGTCTTTTTGAAAAAACCATTTTTCTGGTTATTAGTGTGTCTTAGGGTTGAGCCTTTTTGAAAAAATTCGTTTTATAATATTCTTGGGTTGTGTCCTTTTGAAAATAACCGTTTTATGGTTATTTCCAAAGGTTGTGTCTTTTCGATATAACCGCTTTTTCAAGTGTTGTATATTTCCGATATAATTTCTTTATGATTATTTCTAAGAGTTGCGTCTTTTCGATATAACCGCTTTATGGTTGTGTCCTTCCGAAAAAACCGCTTTATAGTTATTTTCAAAAAAAATCTTTTCGATATAACCGCTTTATGGTTATTTTCAAGGGTTGCTAATCGCTTTATGGTTATTTCCAAGGGTTGCGTCTTTTCGAAAAAAACCGTTTGACCTATATATTTGTGTTTTTAACTCTATACATTTTTTTTATTGAACATTTTTTTTATTTATGGCTACTAATTTTAAAATTCACTCAAAGCATAACAATTATAAAAACGTCATTCTATTATTTTAAAGTTATTCAAAAGTATTAATCATTTTACAATTGTAGTAGTTCCAAAAATTCTTGATTTGTGTAAAGAATTTTGGAATTTTTTAGACAATGCAGATTTTATGGCTAGGGTTGCGTCTTTTAAAAAAAACCGTTTTGTGTTTATTATTGTCTCTTAGGGTTGCGTCTTTTCGAAAAAACCGTGTTATGTTATTAGTCTCTAAGGGTTGCGTCTTTTAGTAAAAACTATTTTATGGTTATTAATGTCTCTTAGAATTGCGTCTTTTCAAAAAAATCGTGTTATGTTATTAGTCTCTAAGGGTTGCGTCTTTCGTAAAAACTATTTTATGGTTATTAATGTCTCTTAGAATTGAGTCTTTTTGAAAAAAAATCATTTTATGGTTATAAATACATCATATGGTTGCGTCTTCTTAGTTAAAACCATTTGGTGGTTATTAATGTATCTTAGGGTTGCGTCTTTTTGAAATTTTATTTTATGGTTATTAATGCATCCTAGGGTTGCGTCTTTTCAGAAAAAATTGATATATGTAAAAATGCATCTTTTCGAAAAACTTTTTTATAGTTTACATTTTAGAGTTGCGTCTTTTCGAAAAAAATATTTTATGGTTATTAATGCTAGGGTTGCGTATTTTCGAAAAAAACTGTTTATGGTTCTTAGTGTCTCTTAGGTTTGCATCTTTTCGAAAAAACCGTATTATGGTTATTAATTTTTCTCAGGGTTGCGTCTTTTCGAAAAAACCATTTTATGGTTATTAATGCTAGGATTGCATTTTTTTAAAAACCATTTTATGGTTATTAATACATTCTATGGTTGTATTTCTGAGTAAAAACCGTTTTGTGGTTATTAATACATTTTAGGGTTGCGTTTTTTTGAGAAATTTTGTTTTATGGTTATCAATGCATCTTAGTATTGCGTCTTTTCAATATGTAAAAATGCATCTTTTCAAAAAACTGTTTTATAGTTATTATGTTTCATATGGTTGCATCTTTTCGAAAAAACTATTTTATGATTATTAATGCATCATAGAGTTGCATCTTATAAAAAAAAAGTTGTATAGTTATAATGCATCATAGGATTGTGTCTTTTCAGGAAAAAATCGTTTTATGGTTATTAATGAATCTTAGGATTACGTTTTTTCAAAAAAACGGTTTTATAGTTATTAATGAATCATATAGTTGCGTCTTCTTTGAAAATCTCATTTTATGGTTATTAATGCATTATAGGATTGCATCACATTCTCATAATTCTTTGGTGCCTTTTCATTTATAACCAATTTTCCATAATTCTAAAAAAAAGTTTAAGATGTTAATATCTGTGTATTGTTAACCTTTCACTGTATACTTTTATTTATTATCGTGTTAAATAATTTTTTTTAAAATTTTAATAAATAACATTTTTCTCCGCGATTTCGCGGGAGTTTGAGTCCTAGTGTTTACTAATGATAGAAGCTTAATCACCGTATGATAAACTATAAGTTAATATGATTCGTTAAATATCATTTTACGTAATCAATATGATATATAACAAGGTTTAAAAATTGTTAGACCGATTCGACAATTCATTTCGGGAAGTTTAAAATAGCTGGTTGTATCCACACACGACCAATTAGTAAGAACCAAGAAGGTCATAAATTAAGGGCAATTAGTAAGAGTGACCAACAAAAAAAACTATAATTAAGGATGTAACAAAAAAAAATCTGGTTATTGTTATGAACTCATTAGATAGATGTCCATTATAGGTCTATATTCTAGAATGTTCTACACTTGTTCCCAGGTTATACTTCCTCTCCAAACTATTGTATTCCTCTCCAAGCTATTGTATTCCTCTCCAAGCTATTGTATCCCTATATATATTCTTTTTTGTTCATGGGAATTTATGTTTGAAGTCTGATTATTGCATACCCATTCGGACTAAAGAATGTATATTAGAAGTCCAAAACATAATTTAGCGTATTAATTGCCAGATGCATGTGCTGACCCAAATAGAGTGATGAAGTCACCTATAGCAGCTGCATATGCTCCAATAAGAATTAATGTCCCAGAAGGACAATATCAAACTGCTATTGAGTCTAAAGATCGCATGAAGCGTGTTAGACCTATTTGGTTCCAAATATAAGAATCATCGGAAAAGAAAAGGAGCAGAAATTGAGAATGACCAGATCGAGGAAAGAAAGATTCTTGAACAATCTCCAGCAGAGAACGAAGGATCTCCAGAAGAGACTTAATGCTCTCCAGAAGAGATCTTATACATGACAAATAAAGAAATTCAGGTACCTGACAATGAAAAATCTAGCTAGTTATATCATGTATGAAATAAGATGGAATCGAAAAATAATTCGACGTCGTAATATTTTTGCATGCAGTAAAACAGTTGATATTATGAATAAGAAAGAGGATCATGAAAGAAAGTCTATAGAAAAATGTACACAAAGTAATGATTGGCCAAAGTGAAAGGAAGAAATATACGTATAATTATAATATATTGCAGAGAAATATTTGGACCAGTAGTCCGTGCACCTGAAGTGTAAAACTAGTGGAAGATAAATGAGTCTTTGTGTGAAAGAATAGTGAAAATAGTGATATTGTGAGATACAAAGCACATTTGGTTGAACAAGGATTATCACAAAGACAATGAATATATTATGAAGAGATATATTCTCTTGTGGTGGATGCAATTACTTTTAGATATCTTATAAGTTGGCAGTAAGAGATGGAACACTGGATAATGATATTTATATGCAATCCTTGAAGGATATAAATATGAAGGATATAATCCCTGAAGGATTAATGATATCATGAGAATGTTGTCGAGAACTCTACTCGATGGAATAAAAAAAAATGTAGGATGGGGTATAATCATGTAAATATGTACCCATGTTGATTTATCAAAAGATCAAAGGGATTCTTAATTTGAACATCATCGAAACTCTGGCAGAGTTATCATAAGTAGTACGATGACTATAATATATGATAAATGACCATTGTATAATGATATTTATATGAAAGTTCCAGAAGGAATTAAACTGCCAGAAGCAAAATTCGTTACGTGGAAATTTCGGGTATCACCAGATTTTTGTGAAAAAACCGTTTCTGTGAGAAACCAGATTCGTGCGAATCTCATGCAGAATCCGTTTTGTGCGAATCTCGGGCAGAATCTGTTGCGTGCGAATTTCGGGCAGAATTTTTTTCGTGCGAATTTCGTGAAACATGAATATTACTGCATGAAAGTACTTGATATAGATAATGCTATAAGAATGATCTTATTAGTCCATGAATATTTATAAGGAGATTTGGGAAAGGATTTGATGGTTTGAATATCATTGGAACTCTTGAAGAGATTTTGTATACAGTGAAATATTTGAAGAAAGAATCCAAGATGAAAGATCTTGGAAAGATAAATTTTGCTTGGAATTACAAATTGAGCAACTAGCGAAAGAGATGAGATATTGAGAGATCCTTGCAGGATTCTAGATAAAAAAAAAAGGCTCACATATTGGTGGTCCAGAAGTACTATACTTAAATTGATGTTTGGGAAATTATCGATCTCTTTCATGATTGAAAGATGAGCTTTCATATGACAAGAAGTAAAACCCAAAATTGTAACTTTTATAAGAAGAGCATGAATAATTTGTATGTACAAGAAGAATGTTTAGAAGCTCGTATGTAAAAGAAATTTGGGCCTGAAGTCCAAATAGATCAATAACTAATCTTCTATGTGAAAGATATGTTATGGACCGGAAGTCTAATGACATGATAGATTATATGAAAATCATATAAGTTTGTTCATTAAGGCACTACTTATAACAATTTCCAAAAAAAGATAATATATATATATATCTATATGATCGGAATTCATCTCCTGAAGAAGATGTTTCCGAGGGAGGGGGGGGGAAATATAATGATGTACTCTTTTTCCCATATCATAGTTTTTATCCCATAGGGTTTTTCTATGACAAGATTTTTAACGAGACATCAAAGAACACGCAAATGATAGACACTTAAAAAGGAATGTTATAATTAAATATATCAAGGTCTATCAATCTCCCAAAGGAATGGCAATATCATACATTAATGATATCGAGAGAAACAAAGAGAATGATCTAAAAGACCCATGGGCTGCAGAAGACTGGCGATGTACATGCTCTATAGATTCGTTCAAGCGAAACTTTGGCGGACTTATTTTCCAAGACACTTCCAACTACTACTTTCAAGAAACAAGTTCGCGTCGTCACAAATATCTCAAGTTATGCACTCATCAGAGGGAGTAAATGAGCGCTGCACTCTTTTTCCCTTAACCATTGTTTTTTCCACTGGATTTTTCCTGGTAAGGTTTTTAATGAGGCAGCATCTCATGCGCATTAGGAAATACTTTTACTATAATGGCATCCAATGGGGAGTGTTATGAACCCATTAGATAGATGTCCATTATAGGCCCATATTCTAGAATGTTCTAGACTTGTTCCCAAGTTATACTTCCTCTCCAAGCTATTGTATTCCTCTCCAAATTATTGTATCCCTATATATACTCTTATTTATTCATGGAATAAAACACAATTTTCTTTCAGTTACTTTTATTCATAACAGTTATGATATTTTGTATATTATATATATATTAATTGCTATTCTACTTTCTCTATGACACACACGCGAATCAAGTGGTTGAGATAGCATTGCATGTTGTATGTCATGTACTTCTCTCTCTTTCATTTTCTTTATAAACTTTTTTCCCCTTTTATTCTTATTTGTTTTCTATCTTTTTTTAAAGAATGATCCAAGTTCGTAAAAATATTAAAAAAATATTGATTTTTTTTTGCACATGCCATAATTTAATTTTTTTAAAACAAATACAAATTACTCAAAAACGACTATATAACAAAATGAAAAAGCGTAGAGTCTATACTATTTTACATATTTTGTGATACTATTTTATTTTGCAGTACTATTCTATTTGATAAGTTAATCATTAGATCGTTTGCGATATGATATAGAAACACTTAAATCTAGTGTCGAAATGTTGAATTTATATGTGTGTTTTCATTGAATTTGCAGAAAATAAATTGCTAGGACAGATTATCCAAACCGGTTTTGAATCGGTTGGTCAGAAACGGATAAAGTCTAGATGTTGGTTAAGTAACCGTTTGGACAACTGATGCATATGGGTAACCACATTGTTTATGTAATGTTTGTACATTATCTATTATCTCTGCAATATTTGTACAGTATCTTATATCCATCACCCCTATTATCATAACATAAAAGTTCATGTATGCACAATTCAAAGATTAAATAATGGTATAAGCAATTTTAATCATACATTACTTCCATTTCCAGCCACATAACTAAATGGGAAAGAATTAAAAAATTCAAATAAAATAGAAAGATTTATGTTATGATAATGGGTGATGGATTTGAACCAAAAAAAATCATGGTATAGACTATAGAATGTCGTGGCATCAATGCGTAGGTTTCCATTCGCTGATGACGTCATTGGAGTCAAAATCGTCTGTAAGTTCGGTCAGAGATAAAATCGGCAATTCAACACTAAGATGATTACTTATTTAATTATTCCAATACCATGACTATTTTGTTTATTAATCACCCCAATATGGTTAATTCACAAATTGACCCATAAATTAATACAACCAGTTATTTATATATCAAAACAGACAGTTTTTTTTTAAAAAAGAAATGGAATATGAAGCTTTGTTTATTTTGGTTTTTAATTTAAATGACTAAAACTATCATTCTTTACGGAGAAAGCCTTTTTGAGGAATAATACATTGAATAAATTCTAGAGATTTTGGACAAAAAGTTTGGTAGGAATTTAATTTATTTGATTAGTCAAGAAAATAAATGCTGAGTAGTTGCCCGATGGAAGTAGAGGAGAGACACCAAATAACCAGGGCCGTACTTAATGCCTTAATAAAAAGGCGTTTGCGTTAGGCCCCTCACTGATATATATTTTAAGGGGCCCCTAATTTGGAAAAAAATGTTAGTATAAGTAGTTAAAATTACTAGTGTTCCCCACAAGAAGTTAAGAAAAATCATAAAGAAATGTTTTGTTTTCCTTAATCAATATTGTTAATATTTTTATAGAAATCCTAATTAACAATTTTAAGAGCCGCTAACGATCCACAATTTCAATCTTTGATTTTGAAATTTTTCAAAATTGCAAATGATAAACTTTTATATACGACGTGTTACGAAAAATGTTAAATATTTTGGTTATCATATCCATAAAAAATAGTTGATCAGAAAAATCGATAGAAAATTTCATAATTTTTTTTATGAAATATTATATACTAATTTTTTGTTAATGTTATAAACTTTATCTTTCAATCTCTTACCGTCTTAGGTCATTTTCTATAGATATTACATAAATTTTGTTATATAATAATTTTTTTTGTTAATGTTATTTTTTATTTATTTTTGTTAATGAAAAAAATATTAATATTTAAAAATATAAGGCGGAGGAGTGCTAACGTTCTTCTGTTGGTGATGGGAGATAGAAGGTACGGTCGGTGCAATATTTTTGGATGTCGGGCACAACATTAAAAAAATTGTATTTTTTATTTATTTCTGTTAATGAAAAAAAATATTAATGTTTAAAAATAGAAAACCATTCATTTTCCTATGTTCAGGATCGGACTTCGATAGCAACAAGCTTGTTTCTGGTGTCAACAAAGCACATTCAGAAAGAAAAAAAAACCTAATTTAGGTTGTTCTAATTAGTTCTGAATACCATCTCACTAAATGAGATGTAAATAATCTGATTCTAATTAAATTAAATTGGGAAAAAATTACAACTGGTAGGTTTTTAATTTTAATATATACAGAGTTGACCAAAATAAACCGACGCCTTAAACAAAAGGAAAATAATTAACATTGGTTTATAGAATACCAGTTCACATGATGAACCTAGACACACTTATACACCAGAGACATCACAGACTAACATATAATTACATCCACATGATTGGGTATTGCTGTAGATATTTTAGTCCACAATATTTATGTCTACAGGGACCTAAACGTGTATGCTTTGCTTTCTATCTTTTAGTCCACACCTTTTTTTCATTTCCGTTTTAAAAAAAAAAAAATTCTTTATTTAACATTTATTCGAAAACAGTTTGTAATTAATTAAACCAATTTTTTAAAAAATAGCACGCTTTTAAACTTAGGTTCCAAAATCAGCACAATTAATTAAAATTTTCAATAGAATCATATATTGTGAAAAAAAATTGATATTTTTTTATAGAATCATAAATTCAATATCAAAAATTACTTATAATGTGTGGGTGATAATTTAGATAGATGGTTTATCCTAAATGGTTTACAAACAAAATACAAATATTATGTAAAAATTATCACCCATACATTATAAGTAATTTAAAAAAAAAAAAATTTGTTACGCATATCTCTCTCTCACGAAACATTGAAAAGTCGTTGTATTCCCAACTTCTTCGATTCCGAGAGTAGTGTGAGGATCTAGACGCATATATGTTTTGTTCATGTCTTGTCGAAAGGGTACCTAGGAATCCATTATTTGGGAAGTAGTCTTGTTTTGCTATAAAAAGAATCACTCATCGATGCTTAGAATTCTCTTGTCCTCTTCGGTTTGCCACTGCTCAAAATCCTCAAAGAATTAGGAAATATTATAGACGAATGATGTTTTGCTAGAATTTGGGTTTAAGATGTTTTCCTCTTTTAGTTTTAGGTTTTGTTCCCTTTTGTTTTTAGGTTTTTGCTTTCTTTTTTGGTCAGATTATATATTTTCTTAACCTTGAACTTAATATACGGAGATATTTTGTTATTTGTCGGTTTAGTTTGTAGGATCTATGATAATAGCCGCCGGTTTAGTTTCCAAGGTTATGAATATTTTTAAAAAATATGGTTATAAAAATATTAATTAACAACATACAACTAATATTTACCGATCAAACTTTTTATTTTAAAAAATTCACAACCAAAATCCGTAATAAAATAGACAACCACACCAAAAAAAATCTACATCCTAAATTGTATAGCAAAAATTTAGAGCTACATACTCAAACAATCATGCGCATACCCATTAATCAATGACTTAAAAAAAACGGAATACAATGGTAATTAGTTGTTGATTATTTTGATGTAAGAAATGATAAAACGTTATTTTAAAAAGAATCATTCATTTGCAAACCAACTCTTTGGAATTTTGGTGAGCATAAAGGTAAAATTGTCAACAATATTTGTTTTTGTCCTTGTCTTTGCTATTTCACCTATTTTTAAATTCTTTGGCTACTCACTCCAATTGCTTATGCTAAGAGAATCTTGTGCTTTCAACCACTTTCGATGTCCACTTCCGCATTGGTTTTCTAGAAGTTTTCTAGATTTTCTTTTATTATTAACATGTGCATCATTTATAACGAAATCATTTTTTAAAAACATAAAATCCTGTCAAATATTTGGTAAGAGCTGTGAATAGTAAAAGATGACAAAAATCAAACTTTCTTAAAACCTATAAACATGAATACACGTTAGTATACCACCAATTCATCAAATATATATTATTGGTCAACCGTTCACGTTACAAAATCAAATTTTTTTTTTTTTTTTTAAAGAGAGAGAGAAAACAATAATTATGATCTGATACGTTGGTCAGCTGTTCACGTTACAAAATCAAATCTAAATCAAATTATACGAAAAACCAAAAATAGCATATAACGATTTTGCATTATAATTGTGTTACAATTTGTATCACCTTTAATATAATTAAAAAAAATTCTCTAAAATACCATCAAAGCAAGTTTAGTGGACAAACATAACACAAGGAATTGAAAATTCCTTAAATACCATTATTTAAGAATACAAAAACTCTTTTACCTTTATAATATCTCACCATAGAATAAAAAAAATTAACAAAATTAAAATAGAAAAAAAAAAAGATATTCGATCGTCTTCTTCACAATCTTCACCGGCGACGACGACGAGAAATCACGATCTGGAAATCGATTTCATCAGATCTGGAAATCGATTCCATCTTTTGCATCTTTTGTTCGTCGATCAGAGAGATACAGAAAGCGACAAAAATGTTCTTCACAAAATCAAATTACGATATTTTCTTTCAATCCCGTCGACGATTACTCAGACTCTTCTTTCTCCAGCCTCCCCACTGCCACGAAAGCAATCTCAGAACTCGATGCTTCGGCTCCGTACCTCCGTTCCTGGAACTGCAAAGGGAAGCTTTTGCGAGGGATTGAGTCTTAGATTTCTTTGTTAATCCCGGATCTGAGTGTGTTTTGTCTTATTATTCCGATTGAAGATGAAACTAACTCAAGAGCGAGATTCACTGGCAATCACTACGAAGAAACTCGGTCGTGATTTTGCAAAAATCACAAACTTTTTTTTCTCATTCCCGTTTAGTCATGTTAGGGTGAGATTTTGATTCATGCTCAAACTCCTCTTGTCGTCATTTTGCAGCTGGAAGCATTCAAGAAACAATTGATGCAATCATTGAATGATGAGAATCGATCTGTATGCTCAACATCACTTCTTCTTCTTGATAATTCTTTATTATATAATGAAACCAAAATGATCTCATCTTGTTGCATTCTCTCCTCCTCTTTTTACAGCAATCCGAGACAACCGATGTCACAATGGTAACATTACTCTGAGCTTCTTGACCTTCGTTGTCTTTATATGTATTGTGTGTCTCTTCGTGAAATGCTTGTTCTCATGATATTTACTCTGTATGCGTTGTAGATGAGAATTCAAATGGTTTATCGGCACACGGTTCCTACTCAAACAACCAAGTTAATGATGCAACAATCATGTTTGTAGCGACAAAATAACAAATGCTAGGCCATAAGATTTGTTGATGTGTTTACACATAATCAAGAACAAAAACCCCTTTTCAATGTCCAACAGTGTTTATTCTGATGTATGTATGTATGTATAATGGCTTCATGAAAATGCTAAACTTCTTACTGGGGTTGGTGATGAGATTGTGCCAAGTGAGATGACAAAGGTGCTTGAACCATACATGAATTTCTATTTGTTATGTCTCTGCTTTGAAGTCTAATGTTCTATTTATTTATCTCTTCTTTAACGTTTCTGTTTTTGACTCGATCATACAAGGCAGTGATCCTGTATGGGAAGGTTTTCGAATATACAAAGGGAAAGTATTCAAGTTTGAAGAACATTTAGATCGGTAAGAACTGTCAACTAAACGCCTACATATTTTAGGAAGGCTTTTCTAAATGTTTAGAAAACCTTCATAAATACAAATTTTGGGAAGAATTCCTCAACATTTAAGAAGGCTTTCCTAAAACGTATGTCACACTTGTTGTAACTCACTTATTTATTTTCATTTGATTTAGGTGAGTGACAAATGGAAGTGATTTTCTGTTGAGATTTTTGGCAGCATCATTCAATCAAAAATCATACACAATGAACAAATTTGTGATAACCAAGAAACAAAATAGATGGTAGAGGATTCTCCACCGATTTATCTCTGAAATGATCGCCAAGTACTAACTCTCATCAAGAAAATACAAGAAGATACTGAACTGATTCGTTTGTGTGTAACGGTAAGTCGCAAATACAACTGATTGACTACTATTACATAGCTTGCATAATTTAAGTGTGTATTCTTTGTTTATTAATTATTTAGGAAAGCCTTCCGAATTCTTTAGAAAACCTTCCAAAATACAAATTTAGGAAGCATTCTTGATTTGTTAGGAAGAATTCCTTAACATTTAGGAAAGCCTTCCTAAAATGAATGTTACATTTATTTTAGCTCCACTTACTACTCTTTCAATACTAAATTCCTTTTTATTTTGCTCAGTTACTACCTTTTAATTCTCTTTCATTTTGTTTAACTTTCATTTATCCATATTTATTTACTTTCTTGTACGAATTTCATCGATCAATTGGTAGTGAAAAATCCTTTTATGTGAACCTCCAAGTGCTAGGCAAAGTGGTGAGAGACCATTGAAAAAGAGAATGAGATCAGTTGGAGAGCTTGGAGTACCTGGTTCAAAATTTCAGAAGCACAAGTGCAACATATGTGGCAGAGAATGACATAATTAAAGTACATGTATAACCTATATATGATGAACTTGTGCAGTAGAAGATGCCGGAGAAGCACACAACAAAGAAGATACATGCATAGTGCTTCTTTTTCATAATACAATTGGGTATTATTTGCAATTGGTTAACATTTTTAAGAACACACTTTATATTTTCATGATTGTATTCTGGATGAGAATCTGGTTATTCTGAGTTGATGAGAATCTTGTTATTATGGGTAACTAAACTAATTCAATGATCTATAAGTATTTAGGAAAGCGTCATGCAAATTTAGGAAAACCTTCCGAATTAGGAAAGCCTTCCTAAGTATGCAGTAATCCTTCATAAATATTTATAAATGTTTCTAAACTTAACAATAACAAAATTTGAAAAATGATAACTACATGTCCATAGGCAAAAACAGAACTGGTAAATTCAGCCAGACAGCTTTCTACAAGAGGGGCTCCCACAGGCTGAAATATTTCATCCTACAAAAAATAAAAAACAAATGAAACTCTGGAGATCTTTTTAACTATCATCTCCTCTTCGAATGTGAAAGTATGTTCATTAATTGTGAGGGCATCGCTGGAGATCTGTTTAACTATCATCTCCTCTTCCTCACATTTGCTTGGAGGCTTCATTCTGACTATAACCTACAAAACGAGACAAGGGATCAAGTTGAGTAGCTTATGAGGTGGCATTAAAATTGTTTGCAGGAGCAAGGACTTGGGGGATTAGCTTGAACACTAAAAGGTCCTATTTATCAGAAATTATTTGTCGGTCAGCCAGTTAATCAATTGCATAAGTTTATGTTTCTCTTCATTTCACTTGTGAGAAATCAAACTAATTGTAAGTTTGTAACTAATAGCCAATTTGTAGTTGGGTGGAATGACATTCTAGGTCTCTACCCCATCACATAGAAATCAAATGAAACTCAAACTTTGTAAAAATACAAGCTATCATCTTGCTTTTCCATAACAAAGAAAAAGGAATGTTAAGTGCGTAAAGCAATAAAAAGTTGAAGAAAAAAGATTTCTTCATTTTGTTTAAGAAATTTTAGAATCTGGAACATAATTTGATCAACTCATCCAAGAAATTAGGGATTTTCCTCGAGATTCACCCATTTATGAGCAAGAAGAACAAAACATCAAAGGCTCACAAATTACCTTGACACCAGAGTCTGATATCCCAGCTACTCCATTTTTCGCCGCAACTTCCGCGATAAGCTTCTGTTTAAGAGGATTAGCCGACGGTGGATGAGGAGGTAGTGGACTCTTCAATTTCACCGGAGAAGACCTATAACCAGGCATCAAAGATTTCAGATCTTGAGGTGGAGCATTCTCTTTGGCGGATCTAAGCTTCCTTTGGGACTTGGATTTTGTCAAGCTTCCGATTGCGGCGATTGCGGCTCTCTGATATCCCGTAAGATAGCATTTCTGGGCATCATGAAGTGCTTCATCTTGCTGTGAAACCAATTACAGAAGAAGATAAGAAGAGCAAAATTTGTTCCTGCTGCAAGAGTCACAAAGTTCGGGCAAAGAAACGAGAGAGAGATAATGAGAGAGAGAGAGTACCGTTAACGATTCTGAGGATGATTCCGGCATCGATTTCGATTCCGACGATGAGAATTGTCTTTGGAGATGACGATAATCGTTTTCTTCTTTTTTGATTTTTTTTAATTTTTTTTATTTAAGTCTCAGATTAAAATAAGAGGCTTTTAGTCTTTTGGATAAGAAATTATGGTATTCGTAGAACTTTGAAGATAAGATGCTATTTTTGTCCACAAAATTTGGTTTAGTGCTATTTATGAGAATTGCCCTATAATTAATCGGTAAAATAATATTACAAAAAGTAATATCACTATTTTTTATTATTCTCATATTTTATCATTATTTATACCGTTTTTAACTATACTATCATCTTGTATCATCAAAAAATTTGGTGATATTTTGTATTACCAATGGGATCCAACATTGTTTCAATTATTATATGACTACCCGTCGTGCTCGAACATTGTTCACGTGTCTTAAAAAAATTAGCTCCCATCACTATATGATGCGTCATCACTTTTGGTAACAGCTAATAATAATTAACGCAAAGACTGTTGACCACGAAATTGGGCTCCATGAATCACGTGATAAAAATATACGACAGCCTGGCTGGACATATTATTAGCTGACAATAATATATTCTTGTCGCGGTTGCATATATATATATATATATATATATATTTTTTTTTTTTTTATTCTCAAATTTTTGGATTTGATGTAAAAACAAATTCGATTCTGATCGTGGTTGTGTATATTTTTTTTGGGATTTATTCTGAGATTTGGTGGTTCAGATACTGGTAATTTACAAACACGTATCTACGGGTTAATTGGTAGTACATGTATTGAAAACCTTGAATTTATTATATATATATATATATATATATATATATATATATATTTTCAAGTAAGACGGATCCGAATATCTAGAAATTTAAAGGTATTCGGATCTGGATCTGTCGGATCCGTGTAAAAAGTATTCGGATCCGAATCTGTGACTTCCGGATATCCGACAAAAAAATTAAAATATTCGTAGATATCCGGATCCAGAAAAAATAATTAAATAATTAAATTAATTAAATTAAAACACTAAAAAAATAAAAAAATTATAAATTTAAACTATAAATTAATTTTTTGAATATTTTTTTTCAAAATAAATATAATATATTAGAAAAAAACTAAAATCAATATATATGCATATATTTTTATATAAAAATAATTTAATATATGTAAAACTATATATTTTTAATATTTAATGCGCTCGGATCTGGATCCGGATATTCGGACTTTGAAATTTTACTATCCGAATCCGGATCCGAGATTTTACTATCCGGATCCGGATCCGGACGTCTCGGATATCCGTATTTCCGGAGGGGATAGGAACGGATAATGGATTGGATACCGGATCCCGGATAATAATTCCACCCCTAATATATATATATTAATTTTTAAAAATGTCACTTTTAAAATGCCATTTTAAAAAATGTCACATTTCTAAATCTTTTCAAAAATACTACTAAAACTATATCATTTATTCAAAATATTATTTATGTTTGGGTTATTTTTTTTTTTTAACACTGGATTGGAATTTTATTGATACTGTAAATCAGTAAAAGAAAGAGCTACAAAGATTCAAAAGAAAAACACCAATAGGTGTTATAAAAAGAAAAATTCAAAGATTCAGGTTTGGGATCCATCAAAGTCACCAATCAAGATCAAATTGGGTGAAAGATGCTCTCAAGTCACGCAGCGCACTTAGCTTCCTGGAGAGCATGTAGCCATGAGCGACCTGCACGAGCGACATAAGATTGGTATCGGAGTTCTTTCGTAACACTGACAGCAATAGCTTCGGTACTCCGATTGCTCGAACAAGGTACATATTCTATGCTCCAAGAATCAAAAAAGCCTAAGGAACGCTCAATATCAGCGATGAGGAGGCGCAAGCGTGGACATTGATCAGGGTGGAAGATGGCAGTTTTCGCTTGATCCGAAGAACATTCGAAGATAAATTTTTTGAAATGCAAAAACGATAAACTTTCCAGAGCCCACAACAAGCTAAGCAACTCATACTCCAGTTTAGATTCTATTATGGAATACAACCTTCAACTATGAAACAGGCGATTACCTTGATGATCAGGAATCAGCCAAGCCACACCGCAATTTAGATGTGAATTGATCCATGACGCATCAAAGTTGCACTTGAGGAATCCGAATGGTGGTTTAACCCATGTTAAAAGTTCTGCTTGGGGGTTAGAACCAGAGCTCCTGTCAAGGGATGAAGACGTATTAATGCTCAACCAAATCTCAGCTTTTTCTTTGGCTTTGTTGTATATCGACAAGGGATCATATCTTGTTTGCTCAAACACCACTTTATTCCTTGCTTTCCACACTTGCCATAGCAGCCAAGGGAACATAAGTCTGGTGCTCTTTTCGATCCTATTATCTATACTACATTGCAGGAGGTGGTGGAGATTTAGCATGACCGAGTTTTGGGAGAAACCGGCATGCGGCAACGGTAACCGTGAGAGGATCCAGATTTCTCGAGCAGCATGGCAATGGAACAAAACGTGGCAAATCGACTCATAATCATCACGACAATAAAGACATGTTGGATCTATATCAATACCACGGGATTGAAGTCTTTCAGAGACCGCTAGCGCTCTTGCCAAGGCTTTTCACAAGAAATGTTTCAGTTTTGGGGACGTTTTGATCTTCCACAGGCTTGACCACAACTGTTTATCCAGAGGGGAGGGAGTAGCCTGTTGAATCCCCTGGATCTCTAGTTCTGGTTCAACCAACCTGTCGCCGCTCTGAGACATATACACACCATGCTTAGTGAAATCCCAAAAATAGGTATCTTGCATCATTGGGGATACTCTGAGTTTTAGGATATATTCAGCATCCTTGACGACAAATAGGTTCTTGATTTTTGCTTCATCCCAACGATCTGAAACAGGGTGTAAAAGATTTGAGACCTTGAGCGTAAAATCAATTATACCTGGCAGATTATTTGGAGCTCTAGGTGTCGGATCAAGGATTCAATTCTCGGACCAAACCAGAGTATCTTTTCTGTTACCAATCGATTTCATCAAACCTCGTTTCAGCAATTCTCTTCCGTGCAGAATACTCGTCCAAGCGTATGATGGTCTACGGCCTGCTCCACAATCTAAGAAGCTTATATTCTTGAAGTATCTCTGTTTGAGTATTTGAGACAAGAGGAAGTGAGGTCTTTTAATGATTCGACATGCTTGTTTGCACAAAAGTGATTGGTTAAAGCGGCTAATGTCATGGAAACCAAGGCCACCATCTTCTTTCTTTCGACACAACTTTTGCCATACTACCCACGAAATCTTTTTCTTATTCGGGCCATTACTCCACCAAAATTCCGTCATAGCCGCAGTCAATCTTTTACACAAATCTTTTGAGAGCTTGAAACACGACATAGCATACACCGGAAGAACGAGAGCAATCGATTTTAGGAGCACTTCCTTCCCACCTTGAGATAATGATTGAGCAAGCCATCCATGAAGTCTTGATTGGAGTTTTTCTTGAATAAATTGCAGGAGGACCCTTTTACAACCACTATTTTATGTTAGAGTTTATGATTTGTTAGGGGTTAAAGCCATTTTTAAGATTTATGATTTTGGATCTCTGCTCTTGGTTTCTTTACATAGAAGTTTGTCGAATCCATAATTTTCCATTACTAAATTTAGTTGTGCGAGTTTCGACTACCACAATTTGAGGCCGTCTGAGGGGATTAATTTCAAACTTTCTGACACCTAAGAATTACCGAGCACAAGATCTGAAGCAATGACCACCGACGGAGACCGAAGCGGTGACAATGCAAGCAACACTGGCGTTGATCTTTCAAGGACAGGAACCGGTCTGCCTCCGGCAAACGCGGAAGGCACCTCAGAAATGCTGACAGAATTGAAAAACATGATGACCACGTTGTTGAAGAAAGCCGAGGAGCAAGACAAGTTGAATAGCTCGCTGACAGAGAGAATTGAGACACTGGCCACGGAGAGCCGAGCCAGAAACATGCGATCGGTAGGAATCGGTTCGACTATGAACCCACCTGTTAGTGGGATAACCAGACGGCTTGGCTTAAACCCAACAACCCTGGATTTTTCAACACCACGTGACACACCGAGGACTTTGGGAGGATTGCCACCGCCACATCCAACCGATGAGCAAACACATATGGCCTACGAACTGACGACGGGTCAGCTGCAGCAATCGTTCTCGACGAAGGAGGAGATCGCAACACAGAGAATATCACCAATGAAGGATTCGCACCAACGATAATGGGGACCCGAGCCAGCGAAGGTGAAACCAACCTGAACTGAGCCAGAAACCTGGCAGAGGAAGAAGAAAATCTCTTGTGGGTGCAACAAGCGCAATACGCCGACGAGCCGAGGATAACGAACCGAGCCCAGAGAGAAGAGTTGGACGAAATCCGAGCCTCATTAGATCATGCCACTGCTGAGATGAAAGTCGTCCAATCCCAGGTGCACAAGGAAACCAGTAAAGTGCCGGAGATTGATTGCATACTAGAAGAAGCACACAACACGCCGTTTACAGCTCGGATTACCAAAGCGAGAATTTCCGATCCAAGAAAGATCAAGGTTCCAGTTTATGAAGGAAACACCGATCCCAAGGAGCATATAACGGCGTTCATCATAGCAATGGGCCGAGCCAATTTCAAGGAAAAAGAGAGAGATGCCAGTTTTTGTCTGCTGTTTTTGGAGCACCTAAAAGGCACAACACTCCAATGGTTTTCCAGGCTAGAGCGGAACTCCATTGACGATTTCCAGCAATTGTCTGCCGCTTTTCTGAAGCATTACACCATGTTTATGGATCGAGGAGCTTCTGATGCTGACCTCTGGACATTGACTCAAGGCCCAACGGAGACATTACGAAGCTTCATGGGAAGATTCAAAGCGGTCATGTCAAAAGTTGAGGGCGTAAGTGACAAGGCTGCTGTGCTCGCATTGAAGAGAGCGTTGTGGTACGAGTCAGAGTTCCGAAAGGAAATAGCCTTGAAAGCGCCACTATCAATCCAAGACGCGCTACACCGAGCCTCTGACTTCATAGTCAACGAAGAAGAGATGAAAGTCTTATCTCAGAAGTATGGAGCAGCCAGAACGACGAGCCGACCCTTCCAAACTCCGAACCCACCTCCTCCCAAGAGGAATAGTCAAGGGAGTGGGTATGTACACCACGAGAAACCTAATTTTGGAGGAGCCCACAACTACCAGGTGGGATTGGGCCGAGGCAAAGCACCTTGGAACACTTGGACACGAAGTCAAAGTTCGTACGACGAAAAAGCTTACTGCGAGTATCATCACATGCACGGTCACTGAACTGCCAATTGCCGAACCCTGGGAATAAAGCTTGCGGCAAAATTTTCGGCTGGAGAACTCGGTAATGCTGTCAGCCTGAAGGACTTTGAGCGAGAGGAGGAGAAGGATCAGCGGAACCAGACAAATCAAAACAGTGACCCTCCTAAGCGAGGAAGGCGAGATGACGAGGCAATTGATAGTAATGACCCCCTCGTGATAGAATTGATAGTAGATGATTGTGACGTCGCCCGAGTTCTGATAGATACAGGAAGCTCTGTAGACATGATCTTCTTGGAAACTCTCAGACGGGTGAACATAGACCTGTCCAGAATCACAGCCGCGCCGAAACCTTTAACTAAATTCTCTGGGGAAACAACCATGCCCCTCGGAACAATAAAGCTCCCTGTCCGAGCTAAAGAAGTAACCAAGATTCTGGAGTTTTTGGTTGCAGATCATCCTGTGATCTACAATGTGATTATGGGTACACCCTGGATAAACTCTATGCGAGCCGTACCATCAACCTATCACCTCTGCATCAAATTTCCGACCCTAGGAGGAGTCAAAACGATCTGGGAAAACCAAAAGGAGTCCCGTATTTGTTTCCTAGCCGAGCACAAACTCAGGAACCCCGTCACAGAGACCACCACCAAGAGAAAGAAGATGAATATTGACAGGGAACCCGAGAAGGAGTTGGCAAAACTCTTATAGCAATTACAGATTGCGGAGGATCGTGAGAGGAAGGGTAAACCCACCTGCGACCCCGTTGTTTCAGTGAATATTGACGGCCATCACCCAGAGCGCTGCGTTGAAATAGGAGCCGAGCTGAAAGATCCAATAAGGGGAGAGCTTATTTCTTTCCTTCAGAAGAACATAACCACCTTCGCTTGGGAAGCAGAAGACATGCCCGGTATCAGCATCAACGTGACATGCCACGAGCTGAACTGATCCAACCTTCAAACCAGTCAAACAGAAAAGGCAAAAACTTGGACCAGAAAGAGCACAAGCAGTGAATGATGAGGTGGAAAGGTTACTCGTGTGGGATCAATAGTCGAAGCAAAAAATCCTGACTAGCTCGCCAATCCAGTAGTGGTCAAAAAGAAGAATGGAAAGTGGCGTGTATCTGTGGACTTCACCGACCTGAACAAAGCTTGCCCAAAAGATAGCTTTCCGCTCCCACATATTGATCGACTGGTGGAAGCAACCGCAGGCAACAAACTCCTTTCATTTATGGATGCTTTCTCCGGATACAACCAAATCCTAATGAACCCAGATGATCAAGAGAAGACGGCATTCATCACGGACCGTGGGATATATTGCTACAAAGTAATGCCGTTCGGTCTTAAAAACGCCGGAGTAACTTACCAGCGATTAGTGAACCGAATGTTCGCTGACCAACAGGGGAAGACGATGGAAGTTTACATAGACGACATGCAGGTGAAGTCTTTAGAAGAAAAGGATCATGTAGCGCACCTGGAAGAATGTTTCGAGCAACTGAATCTACATAACATGAAGCTGAACCCAACCAAGTGTAGATTTGCGGTCACGTCCAGAGAGTTCCTTGGATATCTGGTCACCCACCGTGGAATTGAAGCCAACCCGAAGCAGATCGATGCGTTCATACAGATGGTTTCGCCAAAGACAAAGCGTGAAGTCCATATACTAATAGGACGGGTCGCCGCGCTAAATCGTTTCATCTCTCAGTCAACTGATATGTGTTTACCTTTCTACGACACACTACGTGGGAACAAGAAGTTTGAGTGGACGGAAAAATCCGAGCAGGCGTTTCAACAGCTGAAAGAATACCTACCCAGCCCCCCAGTACTTACTAAACTGATGGAAGGCGAGCCACTTTTTCTATACACGGCCGTTTCAGCAGTAGTAGTGAGTGGAGTACTCGTCAAGGAAGTACCCGGTATCCACAGGTGGAGAAGCTGGCTTCCAGTCACATTCAATTGTGGTTTTGACTACTTTCCCTCTGTGATCCATCCTGCACAGCCCTAGCCAGTCCGAGAGATTGGCAAAGTGGGCAATAGAGCTGAGCGAATACGACATCGAGTATCGGAGCAGAACCTGCGCGAAGTCTCAAGTCCTTGTGGATTTTCTGATAGAACTCCCGGAAGAAGTGATAGAAGAGCCGGCTCCGAGCCCAATATGGAAGCTCCACGCGGATGTTTCATCATCAAAACAAGGATCCGGAGTAGGAATACGGTTAACCTCTCCAACAGGCGAAATTCTCGAACAGTCATTCCGTTTGGGTTTTCGTGCATCCAATAAAGAAGCAGAGTACGAAGCTTTGATTGCTGGAATGAGACTCGCTCTTGGACTCAAGGTTTTGCACATCCAAGCCAACTGCGATTCGTAGCTGGTGGTCAACCAAATCAGCGGCGAGTACACAGCTAGAGACGACCGAATGGAAGCTTATCTGAAGATCTTCAAAGAATTGGCTGCACAGGTTGAAGAGTTCACATTAACACGGATACCACGCGGGGAAAACACTTCGGCAGACGCGCTAGCAGCACTCGCATCCAACTCCAATCCGGATTTGAAAAGGATAATCCCAGTGGAATTCATCAAAAACCTAAGCATCAACCTCTCTGACACTGTGAACGCAGTCACTCGCTCCCAAACAGCCACTCAGGCCGAAGGTATATCTGGGCCAAATCTCGCAGAAAAGGGTAGCACCGACGCCACCGCTCTAGATGACGAAATCGTGACGCCATCGGTGGAGGACAAGGCAATTGAGAAGGAGGAAGAGCCTAAAACATATCCTCCGGACGAAGGTGAAGCAGTGGAGATGGGAGAAGACCCACAACACACAGAAACAGACTATGGGTATGACAAAGAGTGGTTGGGAGCAATCCGAGTATATATCATGGATGGCGAGGCACCATCGGATAAGTGGACTGCCATAAAACTCAGAGCTCAAGCTGCTCGATATGTTCTCTTAGATGGAAACGTCTTCAAGTGGAGATTCTCAGGACCGTTAATGGCTTGCGTCGAAGGTGCCGAAGCAAGAAACATCATGGAGGAGGTCCATAGTGGCTCGTGCGGCAACCACTCCGGAGGAAGAGCTTTAGCAATCAAGATCAAGCGTCACGGTTACTATTGGCCAACTATGGTGAAGGACTGCTGGTTTTGACAGATTACTTCTCCAAATGGGTAGAGGCAGATTCTTACGCCAACATAAAGGATGCACAAGTAGAACACTTCGTCTAGAAGAATATCTTATGCCAACATGGAGTTCCATACGAAATTGTCACCGACAACGGCTCACAGTTTATCTCTACGAGGTTTGAAGCCTTCTGTGAAAAATGGAAAATACGACTCAGCAAGTCTACGCCACGCTATCCACAAGGGAATGGGCAAGCAGAAGCAGTGAACAAGACTATCCTGGATGGTCTGAAAAAATGCCTTGATGCAAAGAAGGGACGTTGGGCAGATAAACTCGAAGGAGTATTATGGTCACACCGATCCACTCCGCGGCGAGCTACCGGTGAAACACCCTTCTCTCTTGTCTACGGTACAGAATGTGTCATCCCAGCTGAAGTTCAATTTCCTGGAGTACGATGCAGACTTCTTTCAGGGCAGGAAAGACTGAATCACCTCATGTTACTCGATGAGTTAAACTTGGTTAATGAACGAAGGGATCAGGCCCTGGTTCGGATTCAAAATTACCAACAGGCAGCGGCTAAGTATTACAACACCAACGTCAAAAGTCTCAAGTTCAAAGAGGGTGATCTGGTTCTCTGCAAAGTTTTTCAGAACACAGCCGAAACAAACGCTGGCAAACTAGGAGCAAACTGGGAAGGACCCTACAAAATCACCAAAACAGTTAGACCAGGAGTACACGAGCTCTCAAACATGTCTGATGTTCCGGTACCACGATCTTGGAACGCAATGCACCTAAAGAGGTATTACCACTAAATCACTTCGCATGAACTACGGGACGACTTGATCCCTGAAAATAATACGTAGGCAGCTCGTCTTCAGATGGGTTCAGTTGTCCCCCTCTTTAAAAAAGGGGGGGGGGGGAGTGGGTACGTATACATCTATACTCCCATATCTCTCATCACTCTTCAAAGAGAATAATTTCACTCTTTCAAACACAAAACTAGTGTCACTTAGCCTAACGTCCTTCACGGATATCCCATCACCTCGTCTGTTGCTAGCCACAACAGACGGACAACCACGTCCTTTATGGATTTTAACCACTATCCCTATATGGGATAGGGTTCTCAGACACCCTCTTACGGGTATAAATGCGCGCTATATAAATTCTGACCGGGTATATCCTGGTCTAATATCCTAAAGGTATATCCTGGACGATATTCTTACAAGTTTATCTTTGAGAGGGACCCGTGAGTCGAAAACTCGCAAGTCTTAACACTCAAATTAAACTCTAAAACCCAGTAAACACCTCTTGGTACACTGGTCATAAACATCTCTGAAACATGATACTAAACCTACCAGTTAGTATGAGATTTTAAAATGTTTCATTGTCAAAAGAACGTCAACGTAAGTCGGAACACCGCAAAAACCTTGAACTGACACAAACACTCAATACAAAAACAACCATACTTTTCTAAAAAGTTAAGTTGGCTCGCAGCATATCACATCAAAAAAATATATATATATACGAACGAGAATATAAATAGATATTTCCAGCAAAGGATGAAAAAGGTCGTGCCAACAAACGGCATTACAAGACTTAGTGAGTAACATACAGAAGAGGTGGATAAAGCCATCCAGGCGCTTGTCTTAAACAAAAATTTACCAAACAAAAGAAAAGAGTTTAATGAAACGTAGAGATCAGTCAAGAGGATTCGGCTCGGAAGGTTTCTCAGCAGCGAGATCAGCAATTCCAGGTGTACCAACGTTCGAACCTGAAAAATCTACAACACCAGCCTTCGCAGCTGCATTCTCCATTGGTTCGCTCCCTAACAGAGTACCTACAGAATCCGAGGAGACAGGTGAAAGCATAAGATCTTTCTTCAGCTCGGCCTCAATCTTCTCACACTGATCAACCGCATCGGCCAAATCAGCTCTCCAGCGTGTCAGTTTCGCCACTTCGGAGTCAAGGGCAGGCGCATCCTCTCTCTGCAGAATCTCAAGCAACTGAAGGTTGCTGTCGACCTGGGCTAGATCGCGCCTCTCTCAGCTCGTCAATGTTCTTCTCAATCTTGGCAAGCCACTCCTGGAATTTCTCAGACATCTCTCGCCTTGCTGCCTTCTGAGCCTTCTTGACACCCGCCTCGTGCAAAGCATTTGTGGCAGTGATTTGCCTCCTCAGGGACTCAATTTCAGCAGCCTTCTTTTGCTTAGAGCGATCCAACCTCATCGCTAAGTCACCTGCCTTGTTCCACTCATCTCTGAGCTACGCCTTCTCCTTCTCCAGAGCTTCGATTCGACCTGAAGAAGTTGCCAGCTCGTCGACATGTTGTTTCTCCAGCTCGGCAACCTTGTTCTTGAAGAAGGATGCGTCTTTCTGGGCATCTTCGACCCGGCGTCTATCCTTCCTCAGATCTTGCTCGAAAGCAGCGACGATTTTGTTGATAGATGCAACAAACTGATCACAGGGGGAAACAGTCAGCATTCAGAGCTTGTCACTTGGAAAAATATTCAATCTATAAACTTACCTTGGTGCCTCGGAGCGACATATCCGTGTACAAATCGCCATGGGATAGAACATCGACAGGCTGTAGTCTATCGCCTGAGCAGCGAACCTAAGAGAAGAGGGTCGCTGAAGCTTCAGCGTCATTACAGATCGGCGCAGACCCTTCTTGTTTTAAAGACGCTGGCCTTGGCTCGGCAAGAGTTGGATCGCTTTGTCTTTGGCGTTTTCTTTTTTGTTTTTCCTTGTTTTTCTCCTTATCAGGCTCGGCGGCAGCACGTTTCTTCCCGTCACCTTTGTGTTGGGCAAACGCCGAGCTAGAAGTCCTAGCGACAGGAACAATAGCAGAAACCACTTCCCTGACCTCGACGTCAAGAGCTGACTGCTCGGAAGGAAGATGTGTCTCTTCTTCATTCACAGTTTGGCCAGGCATATCGGCAACCGGCTCGGCGGTTTGTTCGATTGGGTTAGTTATTTCGTCAGCTCGGCCAGCCGCCTCTTCTTCCTTCTTCACCTTCAGAGCCTGTTTGTCACGGATTGTCAACCTTTTTTCCATGCTTCTTCTTCTTAGGGGACTTTGCTCTGGAGATTCAGATTCTGAGCTGTCGGAAACTTCAAGACCGGCGAAAATGGCTCGGGCTTTTTCAATTCTTCTTAGGGAAAAATGTTTTTCCCAATGGCACTTCCTGGCAGCAAGTGTGTTCCAAAGCGTGAGCGTATCTTCTGGGTAGCGTGGGAGAATCTGCCGAACTGCAAAAACAAAGAAGAGAAATCAGTGGTCAGCTCGCTACGAAGAAAAACGTTAGCAAATCTCCTGAAAAGTCAACGGCTCGCCCACCAATGGTTCCCCACTCCGTTTTTACGTAATGGATGCTTTCGGCTTCAACCGTAGCATCGTTGATAGGAACAAAGAAAAAGTAATTCCCCCAATCACCGTCTTTGCTTCGGAAGCCTTCGATAATCTTCCTTTGCTTCTTGTTGGAAATATAATAGGCTCGGGAGTTTTTGATCTTTCGAAACTCAAGGAACTGCAGAAGATGGGAGATGCGAACAGTCACATCGCACTCGTAGCTTCGAACCAGAATCCCAACTAGGTGACGCATCCCACGAGGCGTAATTTGGCTCGGCGCTAACCCGTGTTTGTATAGGAAGCGGACGATCAAGCTAGGAATCGGAAACCAGAGCAGACAACCGTAGAAGAAACACTCGTAAAGAGTGAAATACCCAGGCGGTGGAGATTCGGCTCGGTCTGTTGGAGCAGGAACAACCAGTTCGACACCTTCTGAAATGTGAAATCGACTCCTCAATGCCTCCAAGGACTCAGCAGTACACAAAGACGAACCAGGTGGGCCAGGTTGTCTCTTGGGCATTTTCCTCTTAGGCTTTCGCCTCGTCGATGTGCTGGCTTGATGGCTCGCAAATAATCTCTCCAACCGTGCCTTTTCCGCCTCGTCAATAACATACTCTGTTGGCTCGGCTTTGAATTCTTCAAGATCTCTCTGAATCAGAACTGCCTCGGCATCCGCCTTGGCATCGAAAGCTTCATCAACCAAAGAGGGAACAACAATCTGCAGTCGACCCTGCGGGGAACTAGGCTCAGCTGGCTCGGAAATCTGAGGAGATAAAACCATCTTACGACCGAGCAGCGAAGCAGAATTTGAGTATCGTGGCTCGGAATCAAACTAGTACTTAGCAAAAATTGGAAAAACCTTGGCTCGGAGATACACTTGATACGAAGGATTTCGGCTCGACGACAGAGGAAATTCAAACACTCGCCGCGGATATTCGAAGGTGGATCGGGAAATGCAAAGTATCGCTGGATGAATATGAAGATTGATCGGATAATTTAAAGCGCCACCGAACCACGTTTGAAGATGGGTAGGAAAACTCAAAGTAGCGGCGGCGGAAGAGAGGAATTGACAAAAACCTAGCCAACAACTTAAACAAAAAAGAGAGAAAAGAAGAGAGAGAAGAGAGCTATCTGATTTTTCGAAAATATGGAAAAGTGAGTTATGAGGAGTGAGACAAGGATATGAATTTATAAACGTATAAAGGTACAGCGCGTGATGACACGCGACCTCGGAAACAGGGGAAAATGTTTGCAGTTCCCAATAAAGTTGTGATCATGACGAGAGAAACTCCAAAAAGGCATTACTGCCGAGCCAAAGACAAACCAAACTCATCATGATAGTTCGGCAGCATGTCACAATGTCTCGGCAAGTAAAGGAGCCAGCATCTCGACAAAAATCTGAGCCAAAATAGATCGACAGTACGGATGAAGGAGTAGATTGGCTCGGCATTGTGTCAAAGAAAAGATGGTTCGGCAACGTAACCGCTTAAATTAACATCACGAGCCAAACGGCTCGGCAACATGATGCGCTACCGTAGCTCGGCAACAAAAATGATCAAGCAAAATGCCGAGCAAAGAAAGCACGCCTCGGCAACATGATCAGCGAGGATGGCTCGGTGAAACGACATCCAGTTTGAAGACACGGCTCCGGTAACACTATCAGTCTGGCTCGGCATACGTCAATGCCCGAATGACAGCTTCGCCGCAAGTTTGGCTCGGTAACCCAAAGACAGTTGATTTTTTACCTCGTCACTATTATCAATAATACCACCGAGCTGGAGGGCTAACTGCTGGGGTCGGTTTTCACCCCATCGAGATCAACATTCCTCTGGCTCGGTATTGACAAAGGACGACGAGCCAACACCCCTGTTGGCTCGGCAGAAGGGAGTTGTGACGAGCCAGTATCTTGGCTAGGCAGTAGAAGAAGCAAGAGACGTGCCAACACTCGGCTAGGCAGCAGAAGGAAGTTGTGACGAGCCGACGTTTGGCTAGGCGACGAGCCAACGTTTGGCTCGGCGACGAGCCAATGTTTGGCTCGGTAACGAGCCAACATTTGGCTAGGCATGAAGAAGTGAGCGACGAGCCAATGTTTGGCTAGGCAGCATGAAGGAGTAAGTGACGAGCCAACACTTGGCAAGGCAGAAGGAAGGAGTAAGTGACGAGCCAACACTTGGCTCGGCGACAGGAAGGAGTAAGGGACGAGCCAACACTTAGCTAGGCAGCAGGAGAAAGTAATGACGAGCCGAACTTGGCTCGGCGACAGAGGCAAGGAAACAAGCCCAACTTGGCTCGGCAGCAGGAAGAAGAAAGCGACGAACCAACACTTAGCTAGGCAACGTGTTGGCGAACCAACAAACGGTGACGAGCCAACGTTTGGCTAGGCATGAAGGAGTGAGTGACGAACCAACATTTGGCTAGGCGACAAGCCAACACTTGGCTCGGCAGCAAGGGAAAGCAATGATGAGCCAACATGTTGGTAAACCAACAAACGGTGATGAGCCAACATGTTGGCAAACCACGATTCGGTGAAGGTATGACGAGCCAACAACAACTCCTCCGGTTCGGCATTAGGAGAAGCAGGCGAGATAAGCGACGAGCCAGCTCACCGATGACCCAGTGTAACAACAAGCCCAATATCTTAACATGTCGAGGCAACGAACCGCAAGAGTTTGATGGGCCAGGTTAACAAGACAAAGTAAGAAGCCCACATCCGAACCAACCAGAGAAGAAAGGAAATCCCGAAGAATGAGGAAGTTTTCCTTTCTCCTTTAGAAAAAGGCCTAGCCGACTTATTTGCGTATAAATAGACATGTACCCCTTTGGAGAAAGGGATCCGAAAATTGACCTAGCTAAACACTGATTACTTTACAAACAGCTTTAAAAACAACTTGAATAAAATCTCCTTCTTTGGATCTCTGCTCTTGGTTTCTTTACATAGAAGTTTGTGGAATCCCTAATTTTCCATTACCAAATTTAGTTGTGCGAGTTTCGACTCCCACACTGGATTTCAACTTTACGCTATTCATCTCGCAATACAACCTAGCCACTTCTTCCATGATATTAAAACTAAATTTCTACTCCATGCACTCTATGTCATTTAATAAGAGTCAAACGTTTCATATCAAAACAATAAATGTATAATACATTCTATCAAATTTATGTCTATATATAATTAGTATTAAACAAATAGTTAAAAAAATAACAAAACGTGATTAGCAAAAAAATAAAAATATATATGAAAAGTTATATTAAAAAATTTACATATGTCGTAATCTCATGAATAACAAGTTTGTCATCTATTACACATTTACAGTAATACTTTTAGAAATTAGAAATAATATGTCATATTTTCTTTTTTTTAGTCTTTTTGATTTACTATTTTCTTTTAATTGTCTAATAATATGTCTTATTTTATTTTTTGGCTTAGTATTTCCTTTTAATTATACTACAATTTGATTTAAGAAATAAATAATGTAAAGAAGAAAAATTAATATTTTTTATTTATATTGGCACATGTCAAAATCTATTTTAACAATGACACGTGTCACAATCTTGTAAGTTTAATTTTGACTATATATCGCGCTCACGTTGAACGCATCCTACTTTATATAATATATATATATATATATATATATATATATATATATATATATATTTAACATCAATACTAACTATAATATTTATTATTTATTATGTTTCATGGAATTTTTTTGTTTTTTTTAGATTATATTTCCATGTTTTTACACATATAAAACCTACATAAAATTTATTTTATATATTTCGTTAATTCATATATATCTGTTTAAATAATTTGGGTCGTTAAACAAGTATTTGAGTGTTTCTAAGATTGTCTGAAATTTAGTCATCCAAAAATTTGGATCGAATACGGATAATGATATTTGTTACACGGATAAAAAAAGTATCAGTATTTTCTAAAAATCGAAGTATTATAGTGATGATGTATTATCGCCCATTATAATACTTCGATTTTTAGAAAATAGTGATACTTTTTTTTATATATAACCAGGGGGTGATCCGAGTTTTTATCACCCGACTAATTCCACAAGATAAGTGTAGCAGTCGAGTAGTCCACTCACCGGATTTTTTAATGGGCTTAAAGCGTGACACCATTTCGACTAGCTAACTTGTGGTGAAAGTATTTCCAGAGAGAATCAAATTCAGATTGGAAGAGTTGACTCTTTTACCTAAATCCTTTTGCCACTAGGTCACCACCACTTAGTTAAAATAGTGATACTTATGTGAAGAGATTTAAGATAATTTGATTAGAATAACTATATAATCAATTTTACACTTGTTTTTGAAGATGTTATATGTTGTGAGGTTAATGTTGATACACCAAAAGATTTGACTGAGTGGGAGTTTAAAGACTATCAAAGTATCTTATTGTGTGTTGTGTCATCTGACAAATTTGTTGAGTGCTTGAGTTAAAACGTAGCCATCAAGGGGGAGATTGTTAGTGTATTGCTGACTGGTTTAAGAACCTGTCAGAATAGGAAGATACACATAGTCTAAAACAGAGACACTAAGACATACATAGACGACAGAGACACTAAGCAGAACTTACATAGATGCTGAGGCAGTGCTTGATGTAGAGACTGATACATTTATCATGACATAAGTGAAGACCCAGATGAGGTATGTCTGATTGGAAGCATGAGAGCTTCGAAATCAGACAAAGCATCAAAATGCGAGGTGTCTGTAAGCTAGAAACTGAAGAAACAGAACCTGCTTCAAAAGCTGGATCAAGCAGCTGATAACCTGAGATATGAATACCCGGATGAGGTATGTCTGATTGGAAGCGTGAAGGCTTCGAAATCAGACAAAGCATCAAGATGCGAGGTGTCTGTAAGCTATAAGCTGAAGAAACAGAACCTGCATCAGAAGCTGAATCAGGCAGCTGTTAACCTGAGAACTGGAGACACGGATGAGGTATGTCTGATTGGAAGCGTGAAGGCTTTAGAATTAGACAAAACATCAAGTGTAGCTCAGCTTGCAGAGGCTTGATGGATAACATGAGATGATACATCAAGGGACTTGTGAAGCTGGAGCAACGCGCATGTTTTTTATCATAAGGCAGATGATGTGATGTAGAGCTGAGGCTGCTACATCAAGAGACTTGCTGAGCTGATCAACTCGTTGCACTCATATCAGAAAGCAGAAGACTTGATATGGGCTTGGGCTGATGTGTCAAGAGATCTGCTGACTGGATCAGCCACGGGCCTTGAATCCCACGTGACTTGTGGAATCATTAGGGTTTAGGGTTTGTGATTATAAATACCTAGTAGCGTAGACAAAAACACTTACGCACCTAGGATATCACTGAGAGAGGGACACATGTGTGTGTGGCGTCATCCACCAGAGAAGATCACAAGAACAAGATCTGCCATCGGTGTTTCTGAGGGATCACGAAGATCCTCATGTTTGAATCCATGTTACAGAAAAGAACGGTAAATCGAAACAGTTGTGTTTGATTACACGTTTGCAATTGTGTATTGCTTTCTTATTCTATAGTGGATTTATTTCTGGACTAGATTTCGGAGATGTAGGGAGAACCGAACCTCGATAAAAAACTACGAGTCTTATTTACTTTACACACTTACTTGCTCGTTACGTTAGATCTAGTCCAAATATGCACTTACATTTTTTCGGTAGACCATTTTGACAGAATTCCATATCGTCTGAGAATAAAAGTTCTGGTTCTACATTTTTTTTGAACGAAGACGATTGTAATATTTAGATCTTAGAAATATGGAATGCATATGAGAAATAGTAAAAGAAATATTTAATTAACTAATACTATTATTCAAAGTGCAATAAGTTTCTCACTAGACTATTATTTTAGTAAATTTTATAGCTAAACGTGCTTGTAATTAATAACCAGTAGTTGTCATATTGAAAGGGCCTTGTCCACCAATAAATGATCAGAAAACAAAGTCTCCCAAACATGTGGAAATCTTTTCCTAATTCCTACCATGCATTTATCTATATATATCTACGCACAACAATTCCAGAAACCTCGCATTTTCATCAAACCGTCTTATTGTCTCTTCATATTCAGAAAAAAAATGACTCCGATCGTACTCACCGACGCCGCTGTTACAGATTTCGTAGTAAACCAAAGAAACGGAGTAAAAGGTCTCGTCGACGTCAAATCTCCAAAGACATTGCCGTCACGTTACATCCAACTCCCGGAGAAACGAGTCACCACTGAGAAACTCATCGTCGACAATACAAAGACCAGAAAAGGCGGTTTATCATCACCGGCGATTCCGGTCATCGATGTTTCTGACTGGGAAAACCCTAATGTTGCGGAGGAGATCTGCGAGGCGGCTGCAACGTTAGGGTTTTTCCAGATAGTGAACCATGGAGTTTCGGTGGATCAGCTAAACGATCTGAGAGCGGCTGGTCGTGGATTTTTCGGTTTACCGGCGGAGGAGAAGAAACGGTATTGGAAAGGAAGTTCGGTTTCGGACACAGCTTGGTACATGACAAGTTTCAATCCCTACGAGGAGGCTAAGTTGGAATGGAGAGACTTTATCAAGTTTGAGTATCGTCCTGACCAAGTAGACTTCGCTGCCACGTGGCCCACTGTGTGCAGGTATGACTCTTGACTGTAGATTTTGTTTGTTTTGTTTTTAATATTGAATTTAAAGGAGTATATATAAATCACTAACGACTTTTTGGACCATATTACATGTTCTGTTCTGGCCCTCGATGTGTGTGTTGAGATATATGCATATCTCGAGTCAGAACTTCTTAGTAAAAAAATAAGTGTAGATCTAGACACTCTTCATGGCAATAGTTACTTTAAACAAAAAGTAACAAATCATTTAGTAATCAGAATTCAATTAATTATATATAAAGTCTAATAAAAATGTGTATTCGTAAAGCATTACACAAGAAGATTATCACAAAGAATAAAATACACATATATATATATACACACACACATGTATATATATATATATATATATTATATTAATATGTGAACAGAAGCACCTTCGCTAATTATGCAATACGTACAATGTAAAGAAAGGAAATTAGTTTGTGTAATAGATGAAGGTTTTTAACAAGGATTTATGGCAGGGACGAAGTTCTAAATCATTCTCATAGGATGAAACCGCTAGGTAAGAAGATTCTTGAAATACTAATGAACAATCTAAACGCAAGCATGGACCACTCCTTAGAACAAACCCTGATGGGAACTTTGAGGATGAACCTTAACTTTTATCCCGAGTGTCCCGACCCGAAACTCGCCGTAGGGACCGGTCGTCACTCCGACATCAACACCCTCACACTTCTTCTCCAAGACGACATAATTGGCAGTCTTTATGCTCGATACGGTGACAAGTGGCTCCATGTCCCACCAGTTATGGGAGCCATTGTGGTCAACATTGGAGACATACTTCAGATCTTGAGCAACGATCGGTACAAGAGCGTGGAACACGTGGTGATGGCTAACAGGTTTCTTAGCCGGATTTCGTTTGCATTTTACTGCGGACCGAATAATGATTCTGTGGTCGAGCCACTACCTGAGGTGCTAGAGAATGGTGAGAAGGCATTGTACAAGAGCACGGTGTATTCGGATTACATGAAATATTTCTTTGAAAGGCCACATACCGGTAAGAAAACTATCGAATGGATCAAGCTTCCATGAAATGAAAAAAAGAGAGGTGATGATCATGCTATGGTTAGAATGGTGGTGGAGGTTTCAAGTCGTTGGATATGTGTGTGTGGACAATATGTTAATTGATAAGAGTGGTTAATCATAATTGCGCGAGTGTAAGGGTATGTGCAATGTTTGTTTTGTTTTGCTATGCTATGTGCAACGTATAAGAATAAAATAAAACAAGTAATATTTTTCAATATTTTATTTTCCTGTTTTAGTTGTCGTAAGGGTTATTAATTTGTTATAAATAAATCATTTATGTTTTATGCTTGGATTTGTTTTAATTAAATGTGATCGATTCTCATTGTAATATTAAATAATAAAAAATCATAGAGTTTGTAAAGTGACCATATTCATTATGGTGCGTTTTGAATTCCGTCATCGATATAACGTCTATTATATCCAATAATATTTGCGGCTTGACTGTGAAATAGTGGGTGTGACCGGCATTTTTTTTTTTTAGAAATGGAAAGTAAAATTGCAGAAGAAAAAATACTACTTAGATGATTTTTTTTCTTCGGAAAACTCTATTAAAAATAACATATTAAAAATAGCCTTTGCACTTAAATGTCAGAGTAGACTCTTCAAATAGTGTAGATCTTGCCTTTTTAATTTTAGTTTTGTAAACTCTCTTTCTCTTTAACTAACCAAACAATTTAATTAATATAAATATGCTTTCTTTTTTTTGATAAAAATAAATATGTTTATTGATAAAATAAATTTATTATACTACTCAGATAATATTTTGCAAACACATGTTAAATCAAAGTCATTTTTTCAAATAACAAGTATAAACATAGCTAGTAAAAGCATTTCCATTGATGAGAAATATTATGGATATCTCATCAATATAATACTAATATATTTAGTTTATATTAAGCTGAAAACGCTACTACTAAATATAATCTCTATTGGTGAGATAATCATTAAATATCTCATCAAATATAATATTAATATTTTTAAACATATCAAATCCAATATATTTATTTATAAAATAACAATAATAAAATTAAAAATATTAATTTAATATATTGTATTAACCTTAAATAATATCAATTAAAAATAATAATAATATATAATTTAAATTTATGCATAATGGAGTTTGATATATAGATAAATTTATTTTATGATTTATTAAAATAATAATATATAAACTATTAATTAATATTATAAACTATGAAAAATATGATTTATCACAAAAACATATGAACCATTTATAAAAAATATTTGTCAATATTTTGAAAAGAGAGTTTTTCGTGAGATTTTCATTTGAAAACTGATTCTAAAAAAAAATCATTAAAAAAAATTATTAGTATTATTATTATTTTAATGGAAATTTTTAAGTGAGAATTCTCGGTGGTGGAGATGCTCTAAGATTGGTTACTGTAATTGTAGATTTAAAGTGACCAAGGAAATACTGTAAAAAATTACTCTTTTTCTTTAAAGTGGACCAAGGAAATACTTTTTTTTCCTTCCATTCCATAACTTTATCTTCTTGGCAGTATTAGATTATGTCATTTATTACAGCAATAAGTCTTTTAATAAAATAAAAACAAAATCCTTCAAAACGACAAAAGAGGCAGATAAGAAGGACAAAAGGTGACCAGACGCCTATCATCGCTAACAGCAAGACATGTCTCCTTCGGTATTAATGGTAGGTAAAATTATCATCGTCTTAAACAAAATAAAAAAAAAGTAGATCCAAACACCCCAAGTTTACGAGAAAAATAGGGTATAGACGAAACAAAATATGTTGAGCTTGTATCCATCGTGAAGATTTTTAGCATATATTTTGCTTTTTCATCCACGTACTAGATCTTTTAGATTGATGTTTTTTTTCCTGACTAGTTCCAAACAAACCAGTACCAGTAGTACCAAGGCATAAAACCATTGTACTGCATAAGAGATCACTCTTTCCTTTAGTAATTTTGAGAATAGCTTTCAATCTAAAATAGGTTTTATGAGTAACTCGATTAATTTCTATTTCATTTTAGTATCTTGTCTTTTTTTGGGTGAAATTTTGAAAAAAAAAATGTATTTTTTGTAAAACTCTAGATGTAATAGCAAAACGGAAATAAAAATTCGAAATAATGACATATTATGAAAAAAACTCAAAAACCGGTAGAACACATTTTTTATGAAATAAAGCTCCACAAATTAAGAGAGTCAATAACTTTAATTGGAGATAAAAATACAAAGAAACATAGAACACAATAATGATGAAAGAGATCGGCGACCGGCATTACATAGATGTCGGTCGCCGCTAAAAAAACATAAAGTGGCTAGACTTTTTAAGAGAAAAAAAAAATCATAGATTATTTTTTACGCTAATTTGATATTAATGGTAAGACTTTTTTAAAAAATCCATTTAAAAACATTACAAAAATGGGAAAAAAACATTATATAAAACTTAAAAGCTGATTTGAATCGGATTGGTTAAGGCTGTAACTCTAGATTTTTTATTGTAGATTTTACGTTGTAAGTTTTTTTGCCACCTGTAAGAATTTGGCTGTAACTTCTTAAAATGAAAGTTTGATTGGAAATTTTATGCTGTAAACTATTTTTTTATCATATATATTACAAAATAGTTTAATACTAATATAAAAATAACAATTTTTTTTAGTTTGATAAAAATCAAATAAAATATGTTAAACACACAAATAATTTTATCAAAACATTCAGCTACATTATTCAAATAATTAAATAAAAATAATAAATATCATAACAAATAATTAAATGAAACTAATAAATATCATAACAAATATTTGTGTGTTTAATCATATATATAATAATAATAAAGTCAAATATATGCTATAAAAGAAGTTAAAAATGCTTACAATATAAAAAATAAATAATTTATTAAATAGCAAGGAGAGAGAACGTGGGAAAGTGAGGTGAAAAAAATAAATAATCAAAGCTTTGAGAGTGATTAGCTGAGAACTTTAAAAATTATTAAAGTTTTTAAAATCACATTTTAACCAATCACATTTTAATAGATTTAAAGTTTTAAAAATTCTAAAAATTCTCCTAAATTTTTTCACACCCATTTTCTTTATTTTTTCTCCAGAAATGAGATTTTTTTTTTAAGCAAAAAATTATAGTTTTAGTTTATTTTTAAAATCACAACCATTATTTAAAAGTAAAAGTAAAGGCTGTGAGATTAAAAAAATTATTCTAGAGCATGATTGGTTAGATTTAAAGCTGTAGAAACATGAAAGTGCTGTGGACAGCTCCTACAGCTTCTACCAATCAAAGCCCTATGTAACCTTAAATTTTGCGTTAGGAAATATCCAGTGCCGGTAATATACGGAGCATAGAGGTTATGATGGAATCTTTAAAAGTGTGAGAATCACAAAAGTGGAAAAATATGCATTTTTTTTTAACGTATATTGTTAGGATCCTATCATTGAAGATTAGAATATATCACACTGATATATAAAGAATATGAGTCAATATATTTATTGTCAATTAATTTTGAATTGGATATAATTCGTTTTCTACTAATTGCCAACACTAATATATGAATTTGATATAGTCCTTTTTTTTATTTAAGAGTCAAGAATGTCTAGATTTTTATGTATAATTTTCTTTAAATATATAATGTTTTTAGGAGTGTATTTTGGTTCTTTTCATGCTTTCACCAGTTATATATTTCAAAACAAATTAAGATGAAGATCATGCAAAAACTGGTAAACTTCTATTTGCAAGCACTTTTTATTAGATCCAATCCGAATAGATGTAGTCTATTTTTTTTTAGGTTTTGGTGGAAACCCAAAAAGGATTTAGTTTTGTAGATGCTTTCCTTGTATAAAGGAATAGTCAACCCACGCGGTGTGATTATCAAAAAGAGACAAATTTTATATATGGGTTCTGATCTTTCAACTTTTTCCTTGAGAAGTTTCATCCTCTCTCGGATTGCTTTTCCTTCAGTTTCCAACAACAATCTCTTTATTACTCTCTTTTTCCTTTTTAGTTGGCTTGCAGGTGTGTTTACTTGTGGTTCAGATTAGGGCTTGCGACCTAAGATAGGAATGGGTGTTACATTAACAGTTTCACATATTTTGCATATATTTTCTCCAATATTTTAGTGATTCATATGCGTCGATTTAGGGATTTCATTCTCTGTGTAAACGGTATATATACGTGTGTATAGTGAATGAATATATCATCAATAGTTTCTAGAAACCTCTGTTTTATCATTCTTGTCAATGTAGTCCAAGTTAAGAACACGTTTTATTCCAACAATGCCAAACACAAAGGAAGAGCTTCCTGAATACACAAACAACTTAATAACCAGTTAAATAACTGAAAACACAAAGAAACAACAAACATATATAGCTAGAAAGATGATATATGATTAACCAGATGTTCTAAAGATCGATATGCCGAGCCGTTCTGCTTAACCGATCTTTCTACTTTCTCCTTGAGAAGTTTCATCCTCTCTCGGATTGCTTCTCCTTCATTTTTAAACAATAATTTCTTTATCGCTCTCTCGATCTCATTTCTCTCAATCCGATGCTCTAGATGCAGCCCGACCCTCCATACCTCACTAACTAATCTTGCATATAGGAATTGGTCCCATAGAAAAGGCAAACAGATCATAGGGACACCTTCACAAACACTCTCAACCACCGAGTTCCAACCATTATGTGTCAAGAATCCTCCGATGGCTCGATGCTTTAGAACCTCATGTTGTGGAGCCCATTTCACAATCTTTCCCTTCTCGTTAAGCCTTTCCATGACTCCTTCCGGGATTGCCTCGATCCATTTTGTGCCTTTGACCGAACCAACCCGTACGACCAACAAGAAGGGTTGGTCGCTGTTTCTTAGACCCCAAGCAATCTCAATTAACTCTGATCCGCTCATGGTCGCGAGGCTACCGAAACTCACGTAAATCACGGATTTGTCTTCTTGTTTGTCTAACCATGGAATGCAAGTCTCGTCCTGTGTGAACAAGCTACTGGACGAGGCCGGAAACCGGGTATGAGAAGGACCTATCGCAAAGATTGGAACTTTGAAATCTTCACGTGCCTGACTCAATGAGTCTTGGTCCAACTCTTCACATGACATGAATATAAGGCCTGAAGACGACTTTGTCGTTTCCAAAATCATATTCAAGTATGGTTCTAGTAGAACCCTTTTTTCATTAAGAAGCCTTAAAAGATCCTTCTTTCGAAGCGGCGGAAACTAGATCCTTCTTTCGAAGCGGCGGAAACTCCTGAGCTAGATCATCTTGTTCTGAATCTTTAAAAGAAGTGGGATCAAAAAAGGGAAAACAAACAATATAAAAAATATTCATATATATATTAATAGATGAAACATTAGAGCAAAAAATCTAATGTGTCAATGAGCAATTTAAAGGACACATTATTTAATTTTAACCAATCAGAACATTTCGATTAAAAATACATGTCATGGTAGAAATCTCTACATATTTTCATTAATTTTATAACACAAACCCATTAATACATTTTTTATAAATTTAAACACAACTAAATATAATATTTTAGACTTGCCATATCTATTTTTTTTTTTTTTTATGTTATATTAACAATTTTTTTATTATTAGAAAGATCAATTTAAGACGGAAAAAAACGAAGATCAATTTCACACTTAAAAGAATTGAAATAAATAACATTTGCATATTTTTAATCAATTTCACACATAAAATTTTAAAACTAATGGCAATTTTTGATCAAAAGTATTTAATTTTATTACATTTATGTACAATATATATCATTTTGTACGTTATAGATATTAGAAATCATATGTTGTACACGTTTAATATTAAAAAATTATATATGTTAAAATCGATTCATCAACCTATTTAATCATTTCATCCCGCGCTTGATCTGGATCAAAATCTAGTTAGAGAGTAAATGGTAAAGCGAGAAATAACAATACCTTGCGACAGAAGATACCCTTCACGGCGGAGCTTAGGAAGAACAAAATGGCCCCGAAAGTAAGAGATTGTGTACACATTGAGAACCAATCTCGGGAGTTTCAAACTCTTTGCTAGGGATTGTGTGAAGATCCATCCAGAATCATGGATCAAACAGCTAATCCTCTGTTTCTTTTCCTCTGTTTCAGAATCTGAAGATTGCAAAAGTTTGTTCAAACAGTCACGAAACGGAGTCTCACATCTTCGGTTGAGAAGAGTGAAGAGCAAAGTGTTATCGTCAGTTCTTGTCTCTGTTTCAGATAAGCCGTCTTGGATCTGTAAGAAGTTGAAGAGAGGATGGCTCAAAGCTTTTGGAGCGTTGAAGCGCGTGTGGATCACAGTGATGGAGAAACCTCTTGAGTGGAGGATCTTTGCGAGCTGAATCATGGGGTTGATGCAGCCTTGTATTGGAAGTGGAAACATAATCACTCGTCGGCCATTACTCTTCTCCATTGAAGCTTTCTCCTCTCTCTTTTTTTTTCTGATCCAAATCCAAATTTCATGAAATTTCAGTGAATGCTATTCCATTGGAGATAATATTATCTATATAACATAAACAATTAATATAGTCTTATTACGTGAAAAGTGGAGACAAAACTTTACCTGTTCCATCATGCCTGTTAGGTAAAGAAAGACAAAAACTAGTGGTCCAATTTTATAATGAACATTAAATTAAATGAATAAAAGATAAGGGATAGAGAGGTCAAACTAATTGGCGGGTCTCCTAATTGGTTTCATGATGAAAATTTTGATCTAAAACAATCTTTAGAGAGAAGAAAGAGTCTAATAGTTGCTTCAATAGGTAAAATGTTTGGATTGGATCGATCCGAGATAAACGAGGTACAATCTTGGATTTTGATCAAAAGCGGGCTTGGCATCGGAGTTGTTATGGCCGATATGGCCAACCGTTGTGAGCTTTGGTGGAAAGTTTTGATGACTTTTTTCTGCGCACAAGAATGACATATGTTCATCAAATCCGTCGTATCTTTTAAACCGCTAGTCATAGTTACTTGAAACCACCTTCAAAAGAAGGTTGATTCATTTTTCTGTCTTGTTTCTATATTTCAGCTTTAACCTAATGGTGAAAAGGATTCCATCCGATGTGATATTTTAAATATTTTTACATGATTATGAACCATTATTTCCTTTGCTTGCATATAAGTGGTCTCAATATGACTCAAAACAACCAAAACACACTAAAAGACACACAGATATTAAAATAAACAAGGAAAAAGACAAAGTGGAAAGAAAAATAAAAGACATTAACTTATATGGCTTAGTTTTATTCCAACAATGCCAAACACAAAGGAGGAATATCTTCAAAACACTAACAATTTATTAGCTGAAAAACTCAAAACACAAAGAAACCAAAGTACGGATATATAGCTAGAAAGATGATATATGATCAACCAGATGTTCTAAAGATCGATATGCCGAACCGTTCTGTTTAACCGATCTTTCTACTTTTTCCTTGAGAAGTTTTATCCTCTCTCGGATTGCTTCTCCTTCAGTTTCCAACAACAATCTCTTAATCGTTCTCTCGATCTCATTTCTCTCAATACGACCCTCTAGATGCAGCCCGACCATCCATACCTCACTAACAAATCTTGCGTTTAGCATTTGGTCCCATATAAAAGGCAAACAGATCATTGGGACGGCTTCACAAACACTTTCAACCGTCGAGTTCCAACCATTGTGGGTCAAGTAACCTCCGATGGCTCGATGCTTTAGAACCTCTTGTTGTGGAGCCCATTCCACAATCTTTCCCCTCTCGTTAAGCCTTTCCATGATTTCTTCCGGGATTGACTCGATCCCTTTTGTGCCATTGACTGAACCAACTCGTATGACCCACAAGAAAGGTTGGTCGCTGTTTCTGAGGCCCCAAGCAATCTCCAGTAACTCCGATTCGCTGATTGTCACGAGGCTCCCGAAACTCACGTAAATCACAGATTTGTCTTCTTGTTTGTCTAACCAAGGAATACATGTCTGGTCTGGTGTTAGTAAGCTACTAGATGAAGCCGTAAAGCGGGTATGAGAAGGTCCTATCGCAAAGATTGGGACTTGAAAATCTTGACGTGCTTGAGTCAGTGAGTCTTGGTCCAACTCTTCACATGACATGAATATGAGACCTGAAGATGCCTTTGTCGTTTCGTAAATCCGATTTAAGTACTCATCTAGTATCTCACTTTCTTCATCAAGAAGCCGATAGATATCTTTCTTTCGATGCGGCGGAAACTCCTGAACTGGATCATCTTGTTCTGAATCTGTAAAAATATGGGAGCAAATCAAAATTATCATTTCAAGGGGAACAGTTATCGGAATAAGCACCAAGAACTTAATTTTTTTTTTTTTCAACATTGTGCCACGGCCCATTAGGTTCTATATTCTGTGACTCGAATATCTTTTTCTCTTTGATTTTTTTTTCTTAATTAGTAAAACGAAAACACCTGTACTTAAAGATAGAACCAAGAATATTGGTGTAAAATCATACATGAATAAGTATTAGTTTTGATCGTTTCAAATGACCGTGACAATAAAAAGTGGCCCTATAAAACAGTATGGGTTCTTTTGAAAAAACATAACACTATAAAGTAAACACAAACTCAATCTGGTATCAAAGGATAATGCTTTCGAATGTTCTCTCTTGATTGAAGATCAACTATCAAAGGATAATGATTTCTGGTAAAGTGTTATAATACCTTGTAACGGGAGATATCTTTCACGGCGGAGCTGAGGAAGAACAAAATGGCCTCGAAAGAAGGATACTTTAGTCGCGTTAAGAACTAATCTCGGGAGATTCAAACTCTTGGCTAAAGGTTGCGTGAAGATCCATTGAGAATCATGGATCAAACAGCTAATCCTCTGTTTCTCTTCCCCTGTTTCGGAATCTGAAGATCGCAAAAGTTTAGTCAAACAGTCACGAAACGAAGACTCACATCTTTGGTTGAGAAGAGTGAGCATCAGATTGACATCGTGAGTTCTTGTCTCTGTTTCAGACAAGCCGTCTTCGATCTGTAAGAAGGTGAAGAGAGGGTGGCTGGAGGCTTTTGGCGCGTTGAAGCGCGTGTGGATCACAGTGATTGAGAAACCTCTTGAGTGGAGGATCTTTGCGAGCTGAATCATGGGGTTGATGCAGCCTTGTAATGGAGATGGAAACAGAATCACCCGTAAGCCATTACTCTTCTCCATTGAAGCTTTCGATCCTTCTTTCTTCCTTTGTTTTTTTCAATCCACATGCAAATCTCTCCTGATATATCAGTGAATGCTACACTTGAGACAAGATATCTATGTAACGTAAGAAATTAATATATATATTTTTGTCACGTAGAGAGTGGAGACAAAACTCTACTCTTCTCGATGTGAATAAAAAGGAGAAATTAGCAAAAGTAGCTCAACACGTTACCACATCATTGCCATGTTTCCCTTTTTCTCTAAACTTTGTCTACTATTCTGACATTTGGCAAGCTCTATTTGTGACATCTGTTTTCTCTTAATTTCTTCTCACTAATTTATTCCACAAAATCTATGTAACGTTTCTGTCTAGAAACAAAAAAGAAAATTTTGCAACGTTTCCCTTTTTCTCTAAACTTTGTCTACTATTCTGACATTTGGCAAGCTGTATTTGTGACATCTGTCTTCTCTTAATTTTTGGTTACTTTGTCAACACTAGTAATCAAAATTAAAGCTAATTAATTTGATATATATATTTGGTTTGAATTTTTGTTGTTTGTTAATGAACACTGGTAATCAGAATTAAAATATAGATTTGTTTGGTATAATTTTGGTTTTAGTTCAAATTCGATTTTTTACCCGAATATATTCTTAATAAAAAAATATGTTAGCTAGTTTCCAACAAGGCCAAACACAAAGGAAGAATATCCTGAAAGAAACTAACAATTTTTTGGTTGAAAACACGAAGAAACCAAACGAGATATATATATATATATGTAGCTAGAAAGATGATATATGATCAACCAAATGTTCTAAAGATCGATATGCCGAACCGTTTTGTTTATTCGATCTTCCTACTTTATCCTTAAGAAGTTCCATTCTTTCTCGGATTGCTTCTCCTTCAGTTTCCAGTAACAACCTCCTTATCGCTCTCTCGATCTCATTTCTCTCAATACGATGCTCTAGATGCAGTCCGACCCTCCATACCTCACTAACAAATCTTGCATTTAGCAATTGGTCCCAGAAAAACGGCAAACAGATCATAGGGACGCCTTCACAAACACTCTCAATCGTCGAGTTCCAACCATTGTGTGTCAAAAATCCTCCAATGGCTCGATGATTTAGAACCTCTTGTTGCGGAGCCCATTTCACAATCTTTCCCTTCTCCGTAAGCTTTTCCATGAGTTCTTCGGGGATTGCCTCGATCCATGTTGCGCCATTGACCGAACCAACCCGTACGACCCACAAGAACGGTTGGTCGCTGTTTCTTAGACCCCAAGCAATCTCCAATAACTCTGATTCACTGATGGTTGCACCGCTCCCGAAACTCACATAAATCACGGATTTGTCTTCTTGTTTGTCTAACCATGGAATGCAACTCTCGTCCGGCGTGAACAAGCTACTAGACGAGCCCGGGAAGTAGCTATGAGAAGGTCCTATCGCAAAGATCGGGACTTGAAAATCTTGACGTGCTTGACTCAGTGAGTCTTGGTCCAACTCTTCACAGGACGACACGAATATGAGACCCGAAGACGCCTTTGTCGATTCCAAAATCATCTCCGAGTACAGTTCTAGCAGCTCCGTTTCTTCATCAAGAATCCGAAAAAGATCTTTCTTTCGAAGCGGCGGAAACTCCTCTACTGGATCATCTTGTTCTGAATATGTGATAGAACCTAGAATATTGATGTCAATTCATATGTGAATAAATGCTAGTTTTGATAGATAATGTTTTCATATGACTAAGAAAACTTGTTACTTTTATAGTCAAACTATATAGGAAAATATTGGTAAACATATAAGGCAGGTTTTAGTAAAGTGAGAAGTGCATAATACCTTGTAACGGAAGATACATTTCACGCCGGAGCTGAGGAAGAGCAAAATGGCTCCGAAAGAAGGAGACTTTATAGGTATTAAGGACAAATCTCGGGAGATTCAAACTCTTGGCTAGGGGTTGTGTGAAGATCCATCCAGAATCATCGATCAAACAGCTAATCCTCTGTTTCGCTTCCTCTGTTTCCGAATCAGCAGGTTTTAGAAGTTTAGTCAAACATTCACGAAACGGAGACTCACAGGTTTTGTTGAGAAGCGTCAGGAGAAGTGTGACATCGCGAGTTCTTGTCTCTGTTTTGGACAAGCCATCGGGGATCTGTAAGAAGGTGAAGAGAGGATGGTTTGAAGCTATTGGTGCGTTGAAGCGCGTGTGAATCACAGTGATGGAAAAACCTCTTGAGTGAAGGATCTTGGCGAGTTGAAGCATAGGGTTTATGCAGCCTTGTAATGGCAATGGAAACAGAACCACTCGTAGGCCATTACTCTTCTCCATTGAAGCTTTCTCCTTCTTTCTTTGTTTTTTCTTTCAATCCAAATGCAAATCTCCTGATAGAAGTGAATGCTACATTTGAGATCAGATATATCTATTTAACATAAGAAACTAATAGTATATTTTTTTGTTACGTGGTGGAGAGTGGTGACAAAACTCTACTCTTCTCGATGTGATAATAAAGAAATACCAGATCCGTTTTCTCTATCAGGTATAGTTTTTTTTTATCAATTTTGTGATCCAAAACGTTGTTTATGTTATCATATTTGATGTACAAAATTTTCTTATTCGAAAATTATCAAATCATTCACGTGATTATGTTTTCAACGCAAGTTTCTAAACTTGTTTGTAGTTTTCCGAGATTACACAATGCTCCAGCCCAAATCAAGCCCACGAAGCCCAAAGATTCAACCACATAACTAGCAAAAGCTGCAAAACAGAGTTTTCTTAGAAAGTTGACAAGAATTACAACAATACATAAACGGGTACAACTGATTCAAATCTCCAAAGCTAGAATGATACAATACTATCAACTAGCTCATCTAGAGATCGAGAAGACGAGCCTCCTCGTTTAACCGATCTTCTTACTTCATCTCGCAACACTTTGATTCTTTCTCGAATCTCTTCTCCTTCCGTTTCAACCATCAATCTTCTCACCGCTCTTTCGATTTCTCTTCTCTCAATCCGACCTTCCAAGTGAATCCCGATCCTCCATACATCGCTGATGAATCTCGCGTTTAGCAATTGGTCCCACACAAAAGGCAAGCTGATCATAGGAACCCCTTCGCATATACTCTCTAGCGTCGAGTTCCATCCATTATGAGTAAAAAAACCTCCAGTGGCTCTATGCGAAAGAACATCTAGCTGCGGAGCCCATTTCACTATCTTTCCCTTTCCCTCGAGACTTTCCACGAACCCTAATGGTAACGATTCGATCCAATCTCTGCCGTGGACCGAACCAGGCCGGACGACCCACAAGAAAGCTAGGTTAGTGTTTTTTAGTCCACAAGCAATCTCCAAGAATTCAGACTCGCTGATGGTCACAATGCTCCCTAAGCTCACGTAGATTACTGATCTCGTTCCCCGGTTATCTAACCATGGAATGCAACTCTGGTCTGGTTCGAACAAACTGCTAGACGAGGCTGGGACGTCATGGATGTGAGATGGGCCAATGGGGAATATCGGAAAGGTGAAGACTTTGTGGGACTCAGCAAGTGAATCTTGGTCAAGCTCTTCGCAGGACATGACTATGAGCCCTGAAGCTGGCTTCGTCGTTTCGAGTATCTTAAGCAAGTAAGAATCGAGCTGCTCAACCTGACCGCTGTTTCCCATTATTCGCGAAAGATCTTTCTTACGAAGCGGTGGAAACACCGTAACTAGATCCTCTGCTTCGGAATCTGAAACAACAAACCTGCGAAAGATCAAGTAAAACAGAACAGGATTCTGGAGGGTAAAATCATAATTTCAAAGAGTCGGCTTGGGTCAATTGAACAATAAGAACACTAATCTATTGTATGAATTGAAGCGTACCTGGGAATGGAAGAAACCCTTCACGGCGAAGCTGAGGAACAAACAAATGTCCGAGAAAGAATGTGAATTTATAAGCACAGAGTACTAATCTCGGAAGATTGAAACTTTCCGCCACGGATTGTGTGAAAACCCACCCAGAATCATCGATCAAACAGCTAATCTTCACTTCCTCTGTTCCTGAATCTGAATCAGGTTTGATGAGTTTAGCCAAACACTCTCGAAATGGGACTTCGCAATTGTTGTTGAGAAGCGTAAGTTGAAGCAAAACATCCCGAGATTGTGTCTGGGTTTCAGACAATCCGTCGGGGATCTGTAAGAAGGTGAAGAGAGGATGGTCTGAAGATTTGGGCGCGTTGAAGCGCGTGTGGATGATTGTGATAGAGAAGCCTCTTGAAACTAGGATATTTGCTAGCTGAATCATAGGGTTTATACATCCCTGCAATGGTAGAGGGAAGAGAATCACTCGTCTCTCGTTTCTCTTCTCCATTCAAGGCTCTTTGTTCTTCTTCTCTTTGCAATTTGATTAATTATCTTCAGAAGCAATAATGATTTTGGAGGATTGAGACAAAAAGACAAGAAAAGTAGTTTAGCCAACTGGCCTACTACAACCAAAAGACATATCCGAAAATAAGTGATCAATGACGAGTGTACATGACTATGACATAACAAAGACAAGTGACTGAGTTTAGTTTTGCATATTTTAAGGTTTGTTTTGCATCATTTTAGAGAAACGTTTTGAGGTCTTTTTTGCATATATCCCCAATGTTACAACAATAGTATATGATTAGCTAGAGTTTCTATGGATCGAAAAGACGAGCCACCATGTTTAACCGATCTCCCAACCTCATCTTTCAAAACATTCATCCTCTCTCGAATCTTTTCTCCTTCACTTTCCACCATTAACATCCTCACCGCTTTCTCGATCTCCTTTCTCTCGATCCGACCTTCCAAGTGAATTCCGACCTTCCAAATATCGCTAACGAATCTTGAATTCAACATTTGGTCCCATCCGCCAGGTAAACAGATCATAGGAACCCCTTCGCATATACTCTCTAGCGTCGAGTTCCAACCATTGTGCGTCAAAAACCCTCCATTGGCTCTATGCGCAAGAACCTCCTGTTGCGGAGCCCATTTCACAATCTTTCCTTTCTCTTCGAGGCTACTCACGAGCTCTTCAGAGAGCGGTTCGATCCACTCGGCGCCGAGGACCAATCCCGGTCGGACCACCCACAAGAAAGGCTGCTTGCTATTGTTTAACCCATAAGCAATCTCCAAAAACTCTGATTCCGTTATGTTCACGACGCTTCCTAGACTCACGTAGATAACGGATTTATCTTCTTGATTATCTAACCAAGGAATGCAGGTTTCGTCTTGTGCGAATAAACTGCTAGACGAAGCAGAGAAGTAGCTGTGAAACGGACCAATCGCAAAGATCGGAACCTTGAAAATTTCGTTAGCAAGAGTCAACGAATCTTTCTCCAGCTCTTCGCAAGACATGAATATTAGACCTGAAGATCTCATAGTCGTTTCGACAGTAACACGTAAGAACGGATCAAGTTCCTCTCCGTTTTCCCCGACAACCCTTAAAAGATCTCTCTTTCGAAGCGGCGGAAACTCAAGAACAGAGCCCTCTGCTTCCGACTCTGAGAAACAAAATATTCAAAATTCACAATTTTGATACCACAATTAGAAAAGAAACGATTTTAAGAAGCATTACCTGAAACCGGAAGATATCCTTTGGTTCGAAGAAGAGGAATAATCGGATAAGCGTTCAAGAAAGTGGCTTTAAAGGTACATAGAACAATCCTCGGAAGATTTAAACTCTCTGAAACAGATTGTGTGAAGAGCCAACCACAATCATCTATCAAACAACTAATCCTCTCTGATTCTTGAGATTGCAGCAGCAACAGATTTTTCAAACAATCACGAAACGGGGACTCAGCGTTACGGTTGATTTGCGCGAGAAGAGACATAACGTTAGAAGTAGGATCTTCATTAATCTGTGTTTCAGACAAACCATCTGGGATCTGTAAGAAGGTGAAGAGAGGATGGTTTGAAGCTTTTGGAGCGTTGAAGCGCGTGTGGATCACAGTGATGGAGAAACCTCTTGAGTGAAGAATCTTGGCGAGCTGAAGCATAGGGTTTATGCAGCCTTGTAGTGGCAATGGAAACAGAATCACTCGCAGACCATTTCTCTCCTCCATTGAAATCGAAGAAGCTCTTTTTTTTTTTGCTTTTGGGTTTTGTGAAAAACACCAAGTAGTGCAGACAAACCCTTTATGGTTATGTGTGTTTGGTTTCGACTTTCGACCCATTCAAGTTTCCACCGGTTTTGTTGACATTTTGGATTATAATACTCTTTGTGTGGTCACTATCAGAGATATTGAGATTTGAATATGTTATCTTAAATATTAGTAATATACTTGGTGTTTAGTTGTTTACGACCGGATTTTTTTTTCCCATAAAATGTTATTTCTTTATTTGTGTTTGATTTGATTTTGGATAATATCCAGTAATTGCATACCAAATTTTGGACAAAAAATAAAATTATGTGGTGACTATGATGTAGATCAGATTTTAAATCTAAATAATGTAAGAAAACCAAATCCCATCTTTATCTTTGAAATTCCGTAATTTTTAAACGGGAGAATTTAAAAAATATCTTATTTATGTTTTAAATTTTGAAAAATATATATTTTTTTTTTATTTTTGAAAACTAACTTTTTTTATGTGTGATAAAACTTTTTGTCTTAATTTAAATTAAAAATTACATTTTTAATAAATCAAAATTTAAATTCGAAAAATAATATATTTTTTTATTTGAAATAAATATGTGTTATTAATTAAAATTTAAAATTTATTATTAGATAAATCTATTGAACTATTTCAAAATTTATCTTAAAAAAAACTTACTTGCCTTATATATATAAAAAAAAAAATCATTCACCATTTTATTAAGAAGAGGTCAAATGAACATTCAATGAAACCTAGATTCTTTATTTTCAAACCAATCATTTTTTCAATTTTGATTGATTTAATTTAACGAATAAACTTAGATTAAATATAATATAAAGATACAAAATCTAGTTTATTGAGATTATTTCGGTAAATTTATATTTGAAAAAGTGTAGTTTTCAGAAAAAAAATTAAAAAGGTATATTTTTCAAATTTAAAAACATAAAAAAATATTTTTCCAAATTTCCTATTTTACGATATGCTGAGTTTTGCTAAATGTTTTAAGAAACGACATATAGAAAAATATGGAAAAAAACAAAAGCCCATTCAAAAATGGATCCTGATATTTTTAATCTTGTGGAGGTTTTTTTGCTTGTTCTTTGAATTTTTTAATTCTATTGAAAAATAATATTTTTTTTGTTTGAGATAAATATGTGTTATTAATTAAAATTTATTATTAGATAAATCTATTGAAATATTTCAAAATTTATCTTTAAAAAAACTTACTTGCCTTATATATATAAAAAATCATTCACCATTTTGTTAAGAAAAGGTCAAATGAACATTCAATAAAACCTATATTCTTTATTTTCAAACCAATCATTTTTTCAATTTTGATTGGTTTAATTTAACGAATAAACTTAACATAATTTCCATTATCCTAACCAAAAAAATTAGATTGGTCGTGGATCATTAATTCAATTAAATATAAAGATACAAAAAATTTCATAGCATCAAAATCTTAGATAAGTGAGTATTTTTTATGAATAAAATTGAAACTATTTAAAAGTAATATTATCATAAAAAATTATTTTATTTTAAAAATATATAAGATAGAAATTATTTTTTAGTTTATTGAGATTATTTCGGTAAATTTATATTTGAAAAAGTGTAGTTTTAAAAAAAAAATTAAAAAGATGTATTTTTCAAATTTAAAAACAGAAAAAAGTATTTTTCCAAATTTCGTATTTTGAAATTCCGTAGATATTTTAACTTCGAAACAAAATAATTATAATTAAATTCGGTCAACTTAAATATGTCATTGATACGCCATTTACGATATGCTGAGTTTGCTAAATGTTTTAAGAAACGACATATAGAAAAATATGGAAAAAAGCAAAAGCCCATTCAAAAATGGATCTTGATATTTTTAATCTTGTGGAGGTTTTTTTTGCTAGTTCTTTGAAATTTTTAATTCTAATGGCATTCAATGTAATTTTTTACACTTTTGTAAAATGAACTTCCCGATTAATAATATAAGAAATGTCCAGATGATATAATCATATAAAGAGAAATATGAAATTATTAGCATTTTTTTTTTTTTTGTAAATCAAAGGTGATATGTTATGGATCCATTTTGCTCAAGTTCTAGCAAATCTGTTAATTGAGGAGGGCACTTCTCTGTATGATTAGAAGCATCAACTGAAATTTTATTTTATTTTTTTAAAAGAAAGTGAAATAAAATGGCATATCCATGAAAGATCATGTTTTAGAATAGATAAATAAAGCAATCACAAATAACACTGGTCTTGATGATGATGACTGGTTGATACTTGATACCTAACAAGAAAGCCGAGACATTGCTAATCAAAGATTATCAGACAGAGGCTTTCTCTTGTAATACTCATTGATTCTAAGATTAGTTGTTGGTTGTTGGTTAGACACGAAAATATTTGGTTCAGATAAGATAAAACTATAAGTTGATAAAAGATACTCCTGACTAAAAAAAAAATAGGATAGTTTCTTTCATCTTTAATTAAGGTAAACCGAAAATTGAACCGGTTTGAGTTCGATCAATATCCCTGAAAACCCAATCAAGCAAAGGAAAATTGATCGAGGTCAAACCGGATTCTTGGTTAACTAATGAAATAGCTCTTGCTCTAACCAAAACCAACCGAACCAATTGTCTTCAAAAGTGTAGCAATGGAGGGTTAACTCATTGAAAAAAAATCAGAGAAGTGGAGATTATCCTCATCCAAATCTCTGTGAACCACCAATGCTCCATCTTCAACAACTTCATCAGAACTAGAGCACGGATTTTGATTCGTCGAGACATCATCCATCTCCAAATTCATCGATATACCTACAGAATTCGTCTCAAACTCAAAGATTTCATCAAGATCAAACTCTTCATTGCACCCATCCAAGTTTTCAAGTAAACCGTTGTTGTTGTTGTTGATGTTGTTGTTGTTGCCAGAAATCGCTACGATCTGTTCCTCCTCTTCACTGTTCTTGACAATCCCCTCAAACTTCTCAGGCAAATCATCCTGAATGCAAATACTTGCAGCACAAGTCGATTGAAGATTTAGGGTTTGATTTTGATCCAGCTCTTGATGATCAACATTGTTCTTCTTAAAAGCCTCTCCTCGATTTTCCACGGCCTCTGAGCGCAATCCCTTCAGATTTTGCAACATGCTCGAAATCGAGTCGATCGCATCGCTCAACTCCTTGGGATTCTCCGATTTAGCAAGACTCTCGTCTTCCCACCAAAACGTTAACCCTTTTCGCGCAATGTTATCATCCTTAGGACGCTGATTCGCGAGGAAAGCGGATACGACACTATCCACATAGGAGTGACCAAAAGAGAAGAAGGAAACATTGGATTTTGAAGAAACCGGAGTCGCTAAGATTGCGATTTTTGCGCCGGAGAGAAGACAAAGCTCAGAGGTTTTATTGTAAAGACCAATACGGCGTTTTGAGAAAGCAACCATTCTCGAATCTTTCTTCTCTATCGTCTCCATCGCAATCTTCCTCTTCATGCCTCCCATTCTTGTTTTTTTTTTTTCACGATTTCACAGTCTCATAGAGAAAAACAAAAGAACAATCGTTTTTTTTTTTGCTTGTGTGTTCAGAAAGGTTAATCGGTAATTAAACGAATAAGTAAAAATGTTTTCCTTTTTTAGAGGTAATTACTCAAAACCACCTGATAGAGTAAGAACATCAACCCAAGACCGGTTTACTTAAGCTATTGGTTTAGTGAAAACGTATAAATTTGGTCACATTTATATAGCTGAATTCGTAACAATATTCAAACCACACAAATTGATTTCATTTTCTTCGGTTCACATAATTATAGTTTTGGTTTACATAATTATAGTAAAAATGGAATTTTTTTAACACTAGAAAAGGAAATTTTATTAACAATATAATAATTAGGAAAGTTTGGGACAACCTTGGGTTGCAAGCAATCGTACGAGTAGCAAAACATTAATTAAAAGGTTTTCTGCAAAAAAAAAATCTCTAAGTGGTTAGAATTTGCAATTTTATCTTCGAATTGCTAAAAATACAGATCAATTTATGAAGTTATAGTCAACCCGCAATATAACCCTTAAGTATATCGATGACGTGGCAAAAATAAACAATGTTTAAATCTCAAACATAATATAAAATACATCATTTCAATAATGTTAAAAACTACAACCATTCTTCAACTTTCTGTCCTTTTTTGCAGTTAAAAACTGCACAGTTTTTTTTTTTTTTGGGCATAAATCAATTTGGGAGAATAGATAAAAAAAATTAGGGATTTTGGGTTTTAAAGATTTTTTTGAAATTTTTTTCAAGCGACCCAATTTAAGATTAGATGGAATCATGGGTTTCGATCGAATCAGGTTACGATTCGAAAAGAAATTTCATTACTAAATTGCAAAGAAGATTGTGAGACGACTCGAGTGGAAGGGACCTCATATTTGATAAGGTAGTGGTGGAGTGGAAAGAGACGAGCTTTTGGTGGAGGACAAACGATGGCGGAAGGCTTGCAGTGCTGTAACAAGGACATCTCACTGCCTCACAAAAAATCAGTATTTAAAATCGAGTTGCAGAACAAATTTTCGCCGTCCTCGACCACCGTGACATTTGTTTTCGAAATATATTTCTCCAAAGAAAATTTCTCTTACCCAAGATACTGTGAAACTCAAATCTTTGAATATGTGTTCGATTCAGAGAAGAAAGAGAAACGAGAGAAGAAGCTGGAGAGATAGAAGATACGAAGAAGAAGTATTTTGATTTTTTCTTATTTTTTGTTATTTTTTATTTTAATGAAACCTAAAGGAATAATTAAAAAATTTAAAACAACATGTAGTCACGAAACTACAATATGTAAAACAGTGCGTTTTAAACTACTGTAACCGATATAACGTCTGTTAATTCCGAGGGTTGTATTGCGGATTGTTACTTAATTTATATATATTATATAATATTTCAATAATTTAGTAATATTAGTTGGATAAATATTTAAAATTAATATTTTTTATTATTTTTTAAAAAGTTTGCGGGTAATCCGCAAACCCGTCGGCATTTAAAATACCCCGTCCCACAAAATCAGCTTGTAAATGAGCATAATTTTTTTGATCTGCACTGTTTTCTCGAGACCCTGGGGCTTTGGCCCAAATTAACAGACCTACCTGAAGATAAACCTGGAGAAAAATATTTTCCCAAAAGCTTAACTCTAGAATAAATAAACGAAACAAAAAAAAAACAAGACAGAACCTAAAAATCGGATTAAAAAAAAGTTTAAAACTGAAATTAAAAAAACTATATACAAGACTGAACCAAGCCAAAAACTACGCATGCACACAACCAAGCTTTTATAATCTCTTTGAAAAGAAACCGAAAAAAACTTACAGAGACAAAACTAAACGGCTATAAACTTTTTCTATGACGAATAGATACTATCTCAGGAATCAAACATTTCTAAAATTTCTAGAACCGATTGAAGTACAACAACTTGTAATCATTTTGTTTATATGAATTTATTATTTCCATTACTCAAATGGTTCTGAATAATGACACTGTAGTGCGAGCAGTCCAATTAATTAAAAAAAAAACATATATAAATATAAATTTTTGTTATTGTAGAGTCAAAGGGATAATCCGTCTCCAATCGAAGGCTTAGTTAAAAAGTGAATCTCGTATTAAAATTTTCTTTTGTAATTTTGTCTCGTTAATGGAGAAAAACATTGACACTTGTCTTGTCTTAATATAGATTCACGTGTTATTATGGATCTTTGACTTAGCAATTGCAATAGAGATGCAAATAGTACGGAAGTAAATGAGAAGACATTTCGCTCCTTTCATGCCCAAAGCAATAATAATCACTTCTTCTTCCCCAAATCTCCAATTATCACTTTTCTCAAGCTCTCATCAATGGCGACAGAGCTTAACCCTAAGAATTTCCCTGTTCTCTCTTACGTCTTGGGTCGTCTCCCTTCCTTCACTCCCAGATCCTCTTCCACACCAACCTCCTCTTCCGATGTCGATCGACCACCACCGTCACCTTTCTCCTCAAAATCCGATCCTTCTTCTTCATCATCAAGCCACTCCATCGAGATCGTGACTCAGATGCCTCACTTGGCTCATCCCGATGTCATCGCCTCCATGACAAACGCAATCTCCGACGTCGCTCAGACCCGATCTGTTCTTCGAACCTTAGGGCCAAGACCCGATCACGAAACCGTCGACAAAGCCCGTGCTAGGCTCGCAGAGATCGATGCTTCTTTGTCGGAATCTTTCGAGGAGATCGCTCTCTCTCCGCACGACAACGATGTGGCGGAGAAAGAGCAGAAGAGAAGGGAAGCTGTGGATCAAGAGAAGACTTGGTATAACTCGATCCTTAAGCTTAACGAGCTTCACGAATCTTACGAGAAGCTTTTGAAAGAAGGTGAAGAGAGGCTTGTGAGGATCTACGAATCCGCCGAGAAAAATGCGGCGGCTGTGGCGGAGGAGGAAGCTGCGGTGGTTGAAGTCAATGAAGAGGTTGTGAGTATATTGCAACAAGCTTCGGCTAATCCAATTGATCGAGTTGATTTGTCTGGTCGGAAACTGAAATTGCTACCTGAAGCTTTTGGTCGGATCCAAGGTCTTCTTGTCCTTAATCTCTATAACAATCAGCTTGAGGTCAGTTTCTAAATCCAAATCTCTGATCAAATCTGTTAGGTTTTTGATATGTTATGTGTTAAAAATGGAAACTTTAGCTCTGGGTTTTGAGTCTTTAGTGCAATGTATAGATAGATTCTTGGGTATTGGTATTGGATTGAGTCTTGTGGTGATGTCTAGATTGATACCATTGAGATAGATTCAAAAGTGTGTTTGCTTGTCTTGATCAAAGGTTATGTTCTTAATAGGCCATTCCTGATTCGATTGCTGGTTTGCAAAACCTACTCGAACTCGATGTTTCGACGAATTTTCTGGAGAGATTACCCGATTCGATCGATTTACTGTCAAAACTGAAGATTTTGAATGTCTCTTGTAACAAACTCACAACTTTACCAGATTCCATCTGCCATTGTGGGTAAGTGGTTTTTCTTCAAAGGTTGATTTTTTTTCTCTGTTTTATTAAGTTCTCTGTTTCTTTCTTACTTTTTTTTTTTTTTTCGATATTCAGATCGTTGGTTGTCTTGGACGCGAGCTACAACAATCTTACGTATTTGCCAACCAACATCGGATTCGAGCTAGTGAATCTAGAGAAGCTCTTGATCCATCTCAACAAAATCAGATCCTTACCGACTTCCATAGGCGAAATGAGATCTTTACGCTACCTCGATGCACATTTCAACGAACTCAACGGTCTCCCGAATTCTTTCGGGATGCTCACAAACCTCGAGTACCTTAACCTGAGCAGTAACTTCAGCGATCTCCAAGATCTCCCTGCTTCATTCGGCGATCTCATAAGCCTCCAAGAGCTAGACTTGAGCAACAACCAGATTCATTCTCTTCCAGACGCTTTTGGCACGCTCGTGAACCTGACCAAACTGAATCTCGACCAAAACCCGCTCGTGGTCCCACCCGAAGAAGTTGTGAAACAAGGCGTGGATGCGGTTAAAATGTATATGGGTAAGAGATGGATCAGTATGTTGGAAGAGGAAGAGAGAATGGCGAACATGAAGGATGAGATGGATCAGACAAACACCGATTGGCTCACTCGAACCACCTCGAAGCTGAAAACGTATGTTACTGAGGTTTCGGAGTATCTTGGCTCGAATTCGCCAAAAGATCCTTTCCTTGACCAGCAGCTATGAAATGAATCTTAGCTTCATTTACCAGTTTTCTTATGATGTCTGAAGAAACAGTTTCGAAGAAATCGTCTTCAGTCTTGAGTTTACCTTCCACTGCTACTCTGTTTGGGTATATAGATTTTGCTCTTTATTTGTTTCTGTTTCTTATTTTTATCGGTTTATCTTTTCTCATAACGTTTAATTTATTTGTTTCTAAAATGAATGTATGTTCTTCAACAATTTTCCATTTTTGATCAATGGCAACAATATTTTGATATTATTTCATTGATGTATATTTTTTTTTCTTTTGAGTAACGAAGATAGAACAAAATAAAATAAAGCCATATAACTATAATTGCTGCATCGTACAATATTTTTTTTTTTCAATTTATGAGATTGTTTTCTTAATTTGTTAAGCTTGTAGAAAATGTATGGAGGGACATGATATGTATTAGTATTATACAATCACCATAAATTATTTGTCTATCTGACTGCGAGAGAATCAAATTTCAAAGCAAGTTTCTTTGTAGGCTTTCGAAGGGGTTGAAAACGACGGATTCACAATCTAATTTAATATTAGTTAATACATATTATTTATATACGATGCAAGAAAATGCATATTGTATACAACTACAAAGATATTTGATTTCATATTCCAGAAAGAGAGAAAATATATATATATAGAATCATATTAAAAAAAATAGATGAACGTCCATACAAAGTTTTACAATTTTTTGCACATAGTCTTACAAATATTTTCAACCTATAGTCCTCGCCTCCTTATATATAATAGAGAATATATGTAAGTTTAATTAACCGAAGAAAATATTTTGTTGACAATTGAATTCTTATATTGATAGGTATTACAATTTGCAAGTCCATACAAAGATTTGTAAACCCATATACAATAAGCCAAAATTGAATTTCTTCCTATTTTCTAGAAAAGTATTTTCGACAACAAAGAATTGTCTATGATTTTATTCGTGATCGTGAAACAAGAGAACACTACTCGCTCTAAAAATGAGAGGAAAAAAAACTAAAATTTAGCAACAATATAAACAATCACCAACCAAGTTGAAGATTGCGCCGATTTTTTAATGCTAATTCCAAATCCAAATTTTGGGGTTGTGTATGAACTTAGTTTCAAAAGTGCTTTTCATAGTTAGAATTTTGTTTTTGCTGTTGTTGACAAAACTATAAACATCTAAATACTAGATTGTCAAATTGATATCGAGATATACACATATATCTAGCGTTTTACAATTAAAATAAAATTTATATGAAATTTTTTTTCACTTTTTCAATAAAATATAAGTTTCATCTACACCGAAGTGGTTTTTTTTTACGATTGACTCAGCTCATAGATAAAGTCATACGGAATAAACTATCATCAATTCGAAGACTGGATACAAGATATGAAGAGGACTCGCCACTTGGTTCGCGGCTCGTGGCTTCTCATAAATTGTATTACTAGTCTTTTGTTAAAGTTCTAAGCGATTTCTAAACACCATTGCATCCGATCCGATGTAAAACTGATTTTTTTTGTTTGAATAAATTTAACATTATCTTAAAAAAAAAAAAAAAAATTGGTCCTCCTTAGTCGTTAATAAATTCGGTTCACATATAACGACTTCCGTTCTGCATGCCACTAATTGATACATCACGATTCACAACTAGTCAAAAGGTCTATTTAATCACTAATTTTTTATAATGTTTATTCGGTGTTTGCATAAATAATCACACATATAATTTCGCCAATTAAAACAGATGTAATTTTTTCGCCCATAGGATTAATAATTTAAAAATCTTAACATATTAGTTCGAGAATAATTCGTTTTTAAATGCTAAAATTTCTTTCACATTTCTAGAAAGCCACTCAACTTTTTTTCATCCTTGCTTGAGTCCATTTTTCGGTGATTTTTTTTTTTAAATTAGGTTTTTTTTTATATAATGACATAGCCTATTTTCTGATTTGTTATGTCCAAAATCCAAATTCATGTTTTTCAATTGAACGACAATTTTGTTAAATTATATAATACATCGATCAATTTACCAAGAGTCTCAAGACTTACAACTTGATGCACCCGTGTTAAGTTTATGAGAAACATTTATTTTTTCAATGTATTATACGGATTTGAATCTGGATGATAACGCAATAATAACACTATCACAAACCATTAGGTTGGATGTTATGCTATGAATTATGTTTATTGTAAAAAAACATGTTTTTTTTTTAATGAATGTAAAAATATTATTTAATCCAAAAAACTGTTTTTACAAAAAAATGTTGTTCAATTCTGAAAAGTGTTTGAAAGAGATCTAGGATAAAAACAGAGGAAGCAAAAATAGAATGAATGTTGCTTCTTAAGGTGGCTGAGATACAAACCATTCCAACATGTTTTTAATATAACGTGTATTAATATTATTTTTAATCAAAACTATATTAATACTATTTACAAATGGAATTGTAAATTTGGAAATATTTTATTTGATTACGACTCTTTAAGAAGCGGATGTCACGAAACTGCCAAAGCCAATGTATTTGTTCGATTCATAATCATTTGGTACACCTTTTCATTGGTTTCAAAATCTAACGTTCCGATCTTAAGAAATCATATCCAATTATTAAAATAAATCTTGTTAGATATTGATCGTAAGTTATGTCTATCAATTTTGTTCGTGTTAACTATTCCACTGATAAGTAAAATAACAGTTTTCATCTTAGTTGTTAATTGTACGTAAACTAAATTCAGTATGGTTTGATTAATAAAGTTTCTCTTTTGGTTTGGATTCGATTTTCTACAAAAAGAAAGATATATGAACTTGTTGACCAAAAACAAAGAAAACAAATAAACTCAAGAATATTTCCGGTATAAAAAAAAACGAAATCAAATTTAACAATTCAAAAAGACAATATGATCTTTTAAAGAGTGGAGCATATTCAATTTTATTAGAGGTTGATATGGTCATAAATTATTATTAGCAATTAAAGAAGATTGTTATGGACTAAAACGAAAATAAATATTGCACTTGAGCATATCTTGATCCCATGTCTTGGTTGTATATATATATATAAACAGACGTAAGCAGAGTGAGAGAGCGTGCAGACACGACAAAACAAAAGGCCTCCCCACGTTACGGTCGGTTGGTGACAACGACAATGTTTCAATCTCTTTTTAACTTTTCATCAATCCACAGATATATAGCCTTCCTCTCTTCACTCAACTTAATTTCTCTTCTTCTCCTTCTTCTTCCTATCAAAATCCCATTTTCATTTTTTGTTAATATGAGGAAACTTTGTCCGAATTACAACCTCGAAGACGGGTTAGAGACCGTCCTCGAGGTTCCTATGCCTGAGGAGTTATTTTCTGCGTCCAAGACAAAACCGGGATGGAACCAAATGAAATCTTACTGGTCAAAACCCACCGCGACTGCAACCGCAACCGCGACAAACATGACGAGACTCTTTGGTGGTCGTAACGCCGAGATCCAGCTTCTTCTTGGTGTTGTTGGAGCTCCTTTGATCCCTCTCCCTGTTCAGCCTGACCATCACAACGACTACGAGAATCCTATCCACAAAGATATCAAAGACCAACCTCTCGTAATTACATCTTCCTTCTCGTAATTATATTTATCGACTCAAAACCAATTAGCAATCAATCAGATAGTCGAAATCTTTTATACAAAAGATTAGGACATTGTTTCTTGGTTTGCCTTTGTTTTCGCAAATAAAACCACAACCTTTATCATGTCAAACCAAAAATGTTTTATGAAAAACTTTTTTTTTTTTAAATGATATATTTTTTTAAAAACAATCCGTTCGGCCTCGGTTTGTTTTTCGGATTCTGAGAATGAATATTTTTGAAACAATTGCAGCCATAGATCCTATATCTTGATATCGGATTCCTAAATCCGCCATTATGAATATATTTTTCCAATGTCTATAAAGTTTTGCATTCGAAAAACCGCAGGAGATGTCGATGGCGCAATACATAGTAAAGCAGTACATAGCAGCGGTAGGAGGAGATCGAGCCTTAAACGCGGTAGAGAGTATGTATGCGATGGGGAAAGTGAGGATGACGGCATCGGAGTTTTGCACAGGAGAAGGAAGCTTGAATAGCAAAATGGTGAAGGCAAGGAGTATCAAGAGTGGAGGAGGAGAAGTAGGAGGCTTTGTGTTATGGCAAAAGGGAATAGAGCTATGGTGTCTCGAGCTCGTGGTCTCGGGCTGCAAAATCAGTGCCGGTAGTGATGCCAAAGTCGCTTGGAGACAAACTCCATGGCATCCTTCTCATGCCTCTCGTGGTCCTCCTAGACCATTACGACGTTTTTTACAGGTAACCAAATTTTGTTTTCCTTTGTTTATTGTTTTCAACATTAATTTTATACAAAGACATTGTAGGTTTTTAGTGAAATGTTTAGAAATAGTGTTATTTGGAAAACTATAATGTGGATATTTATCTGTGGTTACATTTCTAAATTCCTACTTGATTCATGAAAAGACAAAGATCCTTTATGTCTCATAAAGAATATGCATCCACTGATCATTATGACATTTGAATGATTGAGTTTTTCCACTTGGAGTTCAATGATACATTCTTCTTATATTCAATCCTGATTTTTATGATTCTTAGTTGTTAAAGTTTTTCTTTTCCTTGATTGTTGGCAAAAAGATCTTTCAATCAATCAAACTTCCTCTTGATTCTAATTAGGCTCCTTCACCTTTATTTTGTTTTTCTTTTTCCACATTTATTTCTAAAAAAAATATTTGTCTAGCTAACCTACCTTCAACTTTGTCAAATGAATTTTTCTTCCATTTTTTTTTTCCTTCCATCTTTTTGTCATACTCTAATATTTTTCGTTGATTAGTTTGGGTTTTGACTTGGAAAATTTGATAATAAACAAATATTACTACAATTTTTTTTTTGTCAACAAATATTACTACAAATGAAATTGCCATAGTTAGGAACTTTACTTATGTAAATTATACGAGAAAACCAACCCCATATTTTCATCATATAATTTTCTATTTGGTTCCCATATCATTTAAGATGAATCCATTTATTTTATATTATTAAAAGTGAATTGATATTTTACAATGTAAACTTATGACTTTTGAGATTTGATGTGGCCATAAATAAAGTGTGATGTGTCTTATTTTCTCATTTCAATGTGGAGAAAATGTTACCAAGTTACCAAGGTTGTTGGAACTTGAAAGTATGGAACTATCCATGGTCCACAACAACAACCAAAAATATAATAGATTATCTCTCAAATAGATAGTAAGAAGATATTACTAATAGATTATCTCTCAAATAGATATGTTTTGTTAACAAAGTAGACTTTTGTTCCCATTACCAAATATATAACCTAAGATCTTCTTTTCTTGTCACCAAAACAATAGTATTTGCTTTTGGAAAATATGAAATAATGATGAATTAAATTACTTATCGTTTGACTTGTTTCTGCCAAAAACAGGGTCTTGATCCGAAATCAACGGCTAAACTATTCGCAAGATCTGTATGCATGGGAGAGAAGAAGATAAACGACGAAGACTGTTTCATACTCAAACTCGAAGCTGAGCCATCGACGCTTAAGGCGAGAAGCAGCAGCAATGTAGAGATCATACGACACACTGTGTGGGGATGTTTCAGCCAGAGAACAGGTCTTCTAATTCAACTCGAAGACTCGCACCTCCTAAGAATCAAAGCTCAAGACGATAACAGTATCTTCTGGGAGACAACAATGGAGTCTTTGATCCAAGATTACAGGACCATCGATGGTATCCAAGTGGCACACGCTGGTAAAAGCTCGGTGTCTCTGTTTCGGTTTGGTGAGAACTCGGATAATCACTCGAGGACTCGGATGGAAGAGACTTGGGAGATTGAAGAAATGGATTTTAACATAAAGGGTTTGTCTATGGATTGTTTCTTACCGCCTTCTGATCTCAAGAAGGATGATGATGAAGAAGAAGAAGTCGAATGCGGGTTAGCTGCGAATAACGAGAAGCTGCCTATGAAGATCCGGAGCGCTTCTTTGAGGATTAGTTCCTCTAAGATCCTAGCCATTGTCGAAGAAGAAGATGAATCAGAGGTAACTGAAGAGCTTCAGGAGACGTAAAAACGTGGCCCGGGTTTCGGTTTTTGTACATAATTTAATCTATTGCAACACCGAAACATAAACAGAGGAGTTTTTCTTTTTTGGTTTCTGGGTTCCTCTGTAAAATCAATGAACTCTTGGGATGCAAATGCAATGAGATGAGAGAAGAGACTTTCACAAGACTACATTTGCATTAAGCTTTAGAGTGACTAGAGCTATATACATTATCCGCAACCACGAAACAGATTTACATCTTCAAGAGAGAAATAAAAATAAAACCCGCAAGTCGCATTATGTGCTCTTCTAGGGTATTGGCTCTTCCTCTCTAAACTTCATTAAACTTAAAAGTGGAAAAAGGCATTGGCACAAGAGTGAAGTACCTTTGCGAGTTTTCTTCTCTTTTACCTTCTGAATCTCTTACTCTTATGGAGAACTCTGTTTTGCTATGTAGCGGGAACATTGAAGTGGAAGAGCCATGAGATCACAAAGGCAAAGACCATACAAGCTAAAAGGAAATTCAAGAACCGGTGACCTTGCCAAAAGCTTCTAGCTTCCGCCAATCCTCTTGGACCAGATGTTCTCAGAGCTTGATTCACTGTACCATTTGCTGCTTCATTCCGACTTTCCTCAGTCTCCGCCTCAACAGTTCCAACAACATTACCCGCAATCGACCCGCATACTTCACAGATTCTGCAGCAAACAAAAACCATGAATCACATCACAATGAAAAAGTTAAAAACTTTGTTTCTCATCTGAAAACAAAATGGCCTCAAAAACTGGATATTTTAACACTTAAGTCAAAACAAAGCTGTTCACAAGCCTTTCTAAATCTATGGAAATATAACCATTAGCCTTTCTAAACTAACTTAAAGTTTAGATTTTTTTTGTTTCCTAATCGAAGTCGCAAACAACATTCTCAAGAAAGCTGACAAGTTTAGTTTCTCAAATTTCTTACTTGTTTCCTTTGATCTTAAACCAAGTCTCAGCACAGTGTTTGTGAGCAGCAGCAAGATCATCTTTGCAAGAACACCCTAGCTCAATCGGAACACCAGATTCAAGATTCGCTGCATCCAAGCTCATGTGACAAATCCTACAATCTTTCTCAGATTGCGACAAATGTACAACTTTCTCAGACATCCCAAGCTCCAGATCTACTTCCACCGAACACAACGACGCATTGGATCTGCTTTCCTCATCTTTCACTATCTCGTCTTCTTCCTCCTCCACCGCAGAAGAAGCAGCAGTCTCTTCACCGGAGCTCCGACGAGTCTCTTTACCGTTGTCGGTGATGAGCTCTTTTCCTCCTCCTACGTCGTCTTCGTCGTCGCCATTGATTACTTTAACAGAGACAAGGGTATCGAGATGTGGCTGTACGGATTCCATTATTGTAGAGAACCCAGATCACGAATCCTCATGTATTTATGAAAGGAGGAGACTTGAGAGTTGAGATCATCAATGCTTTTTTTCAGCTGAAACGAAAGAGGAGAGAGTGAAGAAGAGATTTCTTGTTAAAACGTAGTGTTAAATTACATGTTTGCCACTGGAAATATGGAGTTTTGTGAGAAGAAGCAATTATAGTGATTGTGAATCTCGTCAGATTCTCTTTCTACCTCTCAGACTCTCTCTTCACCTGCGGGATACAACACAAGCAAATTGGGACCCGAGACAGACCCTGAGACCCACCTCTAAAATTATAATTATGGTTCTGATAGGTAAAGTTGCTAGTTGTAAGTATATTATCTTTTATGTAATCAATCACTCAAATAGTAAAATGTATTTCATCTTTAAAATTGATTTGATCATTTGCTATTATTATTTTTTATTATACTATTATATTTTATACTGTTTATATTAAGGATATAATTATATCCGGGATCCAAATTCGATTTGGTATCCGTTCCAAAAATTAGGATATCCGGAACGTCTGGATCCGGATAACGCTAGTAAAATCTCGGATCCGTAAAAAAAGAATCCAGATCTAGATAGTAAAATTTCAAGATTCGGATATCCGGATCCGGATGCATTAAATATATTAAAAATATTTTTTTACATATATTAAGTTATTTATATATAAAAATATATAAAAATTGATTTTAGTTTTTTTCTAATATATCATATTTATTTTGAAAAATATTATTCAAATTTTTAAATTATAATTTTTAAATTTTTTTTTAATATTTTAATTTTTTTTTGAATCCGAATCCGGATATCCTAAAATTCTAGGATATTCAGAATCGTCCCACCCCTAATTTATACTGTACTATCATGGATAGCTAATATTTAAAAATTTGGTATGCATTACTTAACCGTATGTTTGATGAAAACTTAACGTTTTGAGTGGTTTATATTAATACTCGTCATTGTGTCTAACATTCGAATTATTTGTTATAATACATGTTGTTAACAAAATAAAATTAAAATAAAACATCATAAATAAAATAAAATAGTAGCTTTTTGACTGGCCAATATTTTGATCGATTTTTTTGCTAGAATCGTGGCACTATGGTGAATATGGCAGCTTAAACGGGGATCTGAACGCAAAATTGTCGATTTTTAGAACAGTGAATATAGCTAATTAATAAGAAATCTAATATCGTTATTATTGTTTTTTTTTTAAATTGTCAACATATTGTTTATAAATGTATTTAGTAACTTGTGAGCATAAAAATCAAAAGTTGTTCCTAGAGACTTTTCTCTCTGGCTCGATACTCAAAACGCCGATCTTTTTCAACCTCCGATCTTCATGGGTTCATAGATATCTTCCACCGAGCTTGCCATCTGAGAAACCATGCTTTTTATTCTCGGGATCCCGCCTGGGTTTACCCGAAGAACCGTCTCACCAGTGGGTGATGACCTGGTGCTGTCTCGAAAGCCGCATCTCTTGTATGGATTTCTCCCTCCATCGACTGGATCTTTGCCGCCGGTGAGATATCCGCGCTCAAATGAATATCTATGGAGGTGTATCCAGTCTTCACAACCGCCGGAGCCACTAGATTCGCCAGACCCTCCACCAGATCCGCCGGACCCTCCACTTGGCTCACCTCGCCAATCTTCAGGTTGCAACCTCCGCGCTCAAATGAATCTATGGAGGTGTATCAAAGTTTCGCGTCTTGCGACTGCTTACTGTCATGTGCAGTCCATTTTCCCAATATCGAAATTTTCATATCTGGATCGAAGTCCATGACATAGCTCCTTTGGGAGTTTCCCGCGCTTCCTCTTGTATGGAGAGAGTTCTTGCTCCTTCCTCATCCTCGGTTTTGCATACTTGCATCTTGACACCGTCCTCTTCCATGGAGAGATTGCGTCTCACAACTTACTCATTTATGGAGATACCGCTACAAATTGTTTTCCTTAGTGGTAATCTTTGTTCCTCCAACGTCTTACTCATGACAACTAGCTCTAACAATTGTGTCCTTCGAGTTAGGTATGAGTCTTTCTCCTCCTTTGTTAAGGAATGCCATCTGGTAAAGATTGATGATTTATAAGGAAGAATGCTTGGTTGCTTGGTGATGTTCAATTGAGCCTTGTAGAATCTGATCTTTGGCTCTTATATTCACCCTTTTTGTTGGCTGTTGTGCTCTCTGGTCACAGAAAATGTGGTTCACTCTTACCTTGTATTGAGGTTATTACTAACTTTAATCTAGTCTATGTTGTTGTCACGGATTCAGTCTCGATTGTTAGCACTTGTGTTAGCATTAACAGCGATAATTACTCCTTCATGGAGCCTTCTTCTCTCTCAATTTGCCTTCTTGTGTTGAATGGCATTGTTATAGGGAGCATTTTTCAGGTTGCGATCACTAGCTGTTCGAAGGGTTGGTCTCATTCTTTGGCATCTCGAGACTTCACAGTGTTGGCTTTGACTGCGGAAGCTTTGGCTTTGAAGACTGCTATATTGGAAGCTGATCGTTTAGGAATAAGAAGATTATATGTCTTCTTTGATTGCGAGGTATTTTGTTTGCACCTCTCGGCAGGAAGCTCGTCTTTGGAGCTCAAAGGTCTCCTACAAGATGTTAGAAGTATCAATGGTCGCCTTTTTCTATGTTTCTCATTCCAACAATATATTTGCTGATGTCTTAGCTATAAATCTTTGGATCTATAACTCTTTCTTCTTTGATAGAGACAAACTCTGTTTTCTTGGTTTATTGAATGACCGAATGAAACTTGTGACAACAAAAAAATGTATTTAATAACTTTTACTTGATACGGCCATAAAAGATCTAAAATTATTTCTCTCGACTTAATATATCAAACTTTACAAAACTAATAGTTTTAGGTAGAGGTGGGACGGATCCGGATATCCAGAAATTTAAAAATATCTGGATCCGGATCCTTTGGATTCGTAGAAAAATTATCCGGATCCGGATCCGGATCCGTGATTTCCAGATATCTGGACTTTGGATATCCGACAAAAAATTAAAATATCCGCGGATATCCGGATCCGAAAATAATAATAAAATAATTAAATTAAAATACTAAAAAAATTTAAAAAATTATAAATTAAATTTTTGAATATTTTTTTCAAAATAAATATGATATACTAGAAAAAGAACTAAAATCAATATATATGTATATATTTTATATAAAAATAACTTAATATATGTAAAACTATATGTTTTTAATATATTTAAGGCGGCCGGATCCGGATCCGAATATCTAGACCTTGAAATTTTACTATCCGAATCCGGATCCGGACGTCCCGGATATCCGTATTTTCGGAGCGGATAAGAACGGATACCAGATCGAATACCAGATCCCGGATAATAATTATATCCCTAGTTTTAGGTAGGAAAAATATACCGACCAAATAGCTACACTATTCCTTACTTTGGGGCTTAGGATTGCTACATGTTTTTATATTCTGATTAACTTTCTTAAATTCGTTTAAACTGAAATCCAACTGGGCTCCTAATTTTTATTTGTTGGGATTGTGTTTGGTTCGAAGGGTTTAGAACATATGATTCTCTCGGTGGAGTATTGATTTTGTGAGCGGCCTAACCTTTTTATTGCAAATTAGTACCCTTTTCTTTTTTACTTTGATGTTAGCATATTTCCTTATGAAAATTCCAAATTGGTATATGATGTTTTGGTTACTAGCAAGCTGAACAAAAAGATTTTGTGTTGTTTTTAGTTTATTTCAATCTTACGTTCGCTTTGTTTCTTGTTTTCGAGAATTCATATCATATATATTTGGAATACATTCCACATCAGATATAAAAAGAGACATTATTAATTATATAAGGGATATGTGCCAATTCACACATTATCAATTAGTTTTGAATTAAAAATCCATAAAACTCAACATATTATTAGAATCCCGATCACATGTTGTCCAACTCAAACCAAAATTGATACCAACCGAAAATTAATTTCATCGAAACTAGTCCGATCCAAAAATATTGGTTCCGCCAATCCAAATTCGAAAATCATCTCGAACGGCGTATTGGAATACATCACACATCAAAAATAGACAAAAACATAAGCACATTGACTTACTTACTGCCAATTAAAATATTGATTATTTGCGGTTTTAGAGTAGTTTTTGGTTTTGATTTTCTAAAAACCATTTTATTATCCATCAAGATTTTTTAAAAATTGATTCCCTAAAATGTAGGAAAATTAGTTTTAACCAAAATTACCATTTTCTACATAAAAACCAAAATCTCTATTCTATTGGTTTTTTTTCTCAAGAAACTTGCCGATGGATTTTTGACTACATATATATATTTATTTCTTTTTGCAGATATTGCTTTTTAAAAAGAATAAAATTTCTATTTTAGCCATCTACAAATCAAACTATTGTATTTTGGGTGTTTAGTTAGCGACATATATTTTTTTAAGTGTACGTATGTTTTCTTTATGATAAATAATACTTTTTATTAATAAATTTTATATATTTATTTTACTAATTTTAAGTATTGAAAAAACTAAAAAAATCATTAAAACATATCCTATATGTCCAAAAAATTGGTTAAAAGAAAAAAAAAATATATATATATGGGATATATAGCCACTGGGGTACTAATTTGCAATAAAAAGGTTAGGCCGCTCACAAAATCAATACTCCACCGAGAGAATCATACTCCATGTATATATATCTAGCCAAAAACCAAATAAATCAAAGATCAAGTTTTTGAAAAATTAAAATTTTACTGCAAAATTAAAAATTAAAAACTCAAAAACGAAAATCTAAAAATCAAAAATCAAAAAACAAAAATTAAAATCTAAAATCCAAAAACCATACAAACAATCGAAACCTAATTTTCAGTTGAAAATCTATAAAATTTAACAATATATATGGTCCATTTTAATGACCGGTTTTCGGCTAGTTATTTTTGCTTTTCTTTCTTTAGCATACTTTATGTTTGATTAGTTCATATTATAATCTAATTTGATGTTTAGCTTCGATAAATCCAAATACTAAAGTTGTGGATTTTAGTTTCAGATTTTTAGTTATGGGTAATTGAAACAAATCATGATTACTTCCAGAGTCAGTCATGAGCTTAAGCACGTCAAATATGAAATTGCGACTTTTTAAAAATTAAAATCAGTTTTGTCTACAAAACTATCTATTTTTTTTGAAAATATACAAACTATCTATATTTTTTCTAATTTGCAGTCTTCTAAAATTCAAAATCGGTTTTAATTATTTCCATCTTAATTAAATGTCTTATCTAACTATTTACAATAGTTTACCTAGCATTTCGGGTTGTTGACATGGTGGCGTTAAAATGGTGATGAAATCCAATAGATGATCAGAGTGTTACAATAATTACATATGCTATAATTAAAGTGTATTATAGTTTTTTTTATTTCGCCAAATCTATTTAAATGCGCAAGTTACAAAATTAGTCTACCAATAATTATATAATTTTGGTTTTTGAAATTAAAAATTTAACATATAATTTAATTTTTATCTTACATTTCAAATTATTTATTTTTGTAAATTTAATAAAATTTTAGAAGTTTTTTAATATTTGTAAGAATTTTTTATATTTAATTTATTTTTTAATATTTAAAACTAAAAATATAATTTAATTTTAGATATTTTTGAAAAAAATTCGATTTTTGGAATTTTTTTCAATTTTTCAATTTTTATTATTTTTTGATTAAAATATTAATATTATATTATTAAAAAAAAAAAAAATAACGAATGTTATCTTTCCGTTAAGTAGCTGATGTTAAATGGGTACATTTTTAAAAGTTGATGTATTAAAATGAACAAATTAATTAATTGGAATATTAAACTGGATATTAAAAAAGTTTGGGTATTTAATGGGGGTATTTTTATAGAATTTGTAACATCCAGAAAAATGGAGATTTTTGATTCAATTAAAAATCTTGGAGTTTCACAAATTCAAGGATGCTTTTGATAGATATGAAGGTTTTGAGATCAAACTATAATTATCAAAGACTAAAGTCTAATATTGATGATAATTGAAAACACATAAAGTTTTTAGTTTCAGAATTCGTCACCATTTTTCTAAATAGCTCGTTTCTGTTTTTCAAGAATACTGGATCATGTTTCAATAGATAAAATCGCATTCTAAACTGCTCCGTTTTAGGCGATCAAATACTTGATACGAAGATGCTCGAGTCTAGTTTCATAATCAAGAAGAATCGATCAATTTGGAGATTTTAATAGAAAGTTATAGTAGATGCAAGGTGAGCATATCGTCTGTGAAAATTTGGTTCTGCAATTTTAGATCTACAGTTTTTACTTGATTTTAAAGCCTCGAAAACTATATCTAATGGTGTCTGATTTGAATGATTAGATAGTTGATATGAAGTTGCGAGAGTCTAGTTTTTTCTCCGGGAAGAATTGTGTGATTTGGTGATTATCTCTGAAAGTTATCGCTTAAACAATAAAGATTGGTCGACTAGAAATTTTGGATCTGCTATCGTTCAACAGTTTCTGTGTCCAGAAAAGGGTTCGAAAATCCTATCTATAATACTCCATTTTGAGTATTTAAATATTCGATATAAAGGTAAATGAGTCTAGTTTTTAATTCCAGTCGAATCATATAAATTGGAGATCTGTAGAAAAAGTTATGTTGCCATCATGAAGGACAGTAGTTGCTGAAGTTTCAGAACAAGGAGGTTCACTACATAAGTGTTCGAATTGGTATTTGTGGACGTTGTAGGATTGTCGGTACAAGCTCCTTTCGATCTAAAAACCAAATCTCAGGTGAGTTCTAACTCCCTTAGTATTATTATACGCTGGTATAATATTTTAGGAAAATTTAGAATAATAATTTGAATGGTAAAATAATGTGATTTTAATTTAATTAAATTAATTTAGCCATAAAAAATTAAGGAATGATTAAATTATTTGAAAGCATGATATTTAAAAGTATATGTTTATCATGTTTAAGTCTGGATCATGATTCTGGTGTGATATATGTTTAGTTTTGTTACGACCGGTATCAACATGCTATTCTGATTTAGTAGCTCTATTGGGCAATCCGTGGCAGTCGGCACTCCACGGGTGTATTATGTACTCTAGTATTCTGTTAGTGGTATTGGGGTCAACTAGTGCTGTGCGTACTTCATTACCACATCGGTAGGCATCCGCATGGCTATCGAGTATATTATGTATATATTCTGTTAGTATCTGGTTTGAGTTGACCAATGCTGGGGTCATACCATTCCACTTCTGATATTGCATTGCTAGATACCTGGTCGCTCTGTGATGATGATATCTTCTGCTCTGATGATTATTTTGTTCTGATGATTATTCTGCTAAGCTGATTATTCTGCTCTGTTGTAAGTTATTATATTCTGTCAATTTATTTATCTTCTACTGATGATATTATGATCTGTTGAGTTTAGTTATGTTTCTCTAAATCTGAATATTTGTTTGTTTGTACCAACACGTGAACATTAATTGTGCGGGATCAGACCGTGTTGGTGCATGTGTGCCGGGTTTGTAGTCTCACTGAGCGGTTTTTCGCTCACCTAAGTTCTGATTTTGGTGTAGGTAAGTTCCAAAAATTAGGTGGTTGAGTGATCACCTTTCGTCGAGGGTTTAAAGTGAGACTCAATAGTTTTTCATTTATAATATCAATTTTTGTTTTCGAATTTTGAATTTTAAAAAAATTTAGATTTTATATATTATAAATTTTTTGATAAATTATTAATTTTGTTGTAGTAATGTTCTGAAAAGTTTTTTTAAATTTTCGGAGCATTATAGAATTTTTCCTATATATTAAGATTCTGGATAACTTTCCTATAAGTTTGTCAAAAAGTTTGGTAAATTATGAGTTCTTCATAGTATTGCCAAAATTTTGCTAAATTTGACTAATTATGTCACAACTCACAAGTGTGCCAAAAGTATGCTAAATTTGACTATATCTAACACCTATCATATGTCTTCCAGAATATACTGTAAATCTTGAAATATGTATGTTTAGACAATTACATTATTTATAACTCAATTAAAGTTGGGTTTTCTATGTAAAAACAAATTTGTCAACGGGTTTTCTATAATTTTTGGATGGTATTTTCACAATGACAATTTTCACGCTTTTATTTACTACAAAAATAAATATTATTGAAATATAATTAAAAAGCGATGGCAAACATGTATAGTTAGTAAATCTAAGAAGAGAAATTGGAAATCATAGTTAGTTGGGAGAAAGTTATCTTAGAAGATTATTTTGGCTATTTCTATAATGTTTTGGATTATTTGAGCAGTTTTGCTTCTTCTTATGATTACACAAATATCTGTAGTGGCTTTGACTAATTAAGTTATTCGAAATAAATTAACATAAATTATATTTTCTAACATTTATTATCTTAGTATATATAAATTAAGATTATTTTGAAAAGACAATATCATCACTAACAAATCTTCATGATAAACTCATCTAAAATAAATTTCATATATTGGCTTTTGACTAATTTAGGTTATTTGAAATAAATTAACATAAATTATATTTTCTAATATTTATTATCTTACAATATATAAATTATAAATTTTTGAAAAAACAATAGCATAGCATTACTAACAAATCGTCATGATAAACTCATCTAAAACAAATCTCAAATCTATTGTATGTTCAATGTTTACTATCTTCATAGTGGTAATATCTTTGATATGTTCGGAAGCTTCGCAACAAAATAGAGAATTATATTCATTTAAAGGACCTCATGTGAATGTCACGATTCAAAATAATAATGACTATCTTGGAGTTCATTGTAAATCCGGAGATAAAGATATTGGTTATCAAAATCTTAAAAAAGGTGATTTATATGGCTGGCAGTTTCAAGTTAATTTTATGAGAACTACACTCTTTTTCTGTGCATTTTACGAGGGGGAAATAAAAAAAGGCGTGTTCGATCTTTACGACGCGAAAAGAGATAGCGACCGATGTAAAAACTGCACATGGAAAGCAGAGAAAAATGGTCTTTATGGATTTAGCGAAAAGCGTCCAGAGCCCGCTGCCCTGTTTTATAATTGGTTAAAATAGAGTGAATTAAATTGAATTATTTAAGAAAAAAAGTGTAATGTAATTGATTGAAATATAAATAAATTGGTATGTCATAAAAACTTTTGTGTTATTGAACGCGATTTATGCAATTTTATGTTATTAAACATGATTTATAATTTTAATTGCATATGTTGATTAAATAGTTTGGATTGTTTAACGATCAAATTTTATAGTTTGAGTAATATAACGATGAATCAAAATATTTATAAATAAATAATTTGGAAAGCAATAATAATCCTAGTTTAATTATGGTTTGTTAGTGAGCGTCTAAGATCACAATCACGTCTTCCTCTGCCCTCTCTTTTTAAGCATCGATCATCCCAATTTTCATCTCTTTTCCTCCTTCTCATCTCATGGTCACGTTTTCATATCCTTCAGCATGATCCCTTTACAATTTCTCTTGCAAAATTGGTTCATATAACCTTATAGTGCAAATCTATACTTTTCTTTACCTTGATGTTAGCATATTTCTTTATAAATTTCAAAAAAATTAATATGATATTTTGGTTAGCAGTAAGCTGAACATAAGATTTTGTGTTGTTTTGATTTTATTTTAAGCTTACCTTCTCTTTATTTCTTGTTTTCGGAAATTCATCAGATTTTATAAGATTAAATTTATGGTTCGTTTTAATATGTTTTCGGCTAGTTGTTTTTGCTTTTCTTTTCTTTATCATACTTTATGTTTAGTTCATACTTCATATTATAATCTAATTTGATGTTTAGCTTTGATAAATTCGAACACTAGGGTCAGTGTTTTTGTTTTGAAGCTGTGGATTTTAGTTTCAGATTTGAACTTGTGTATAGTTGAAACAACTATGATTACTTCCATCTGATTTAGATGTCTTGACTAACCATAAACCATTTACAATAGTTAACGTAGCATTTCGGATGTTTACATGGTGGCGTTAAATTAGTGATGACCAGGGTGTTACAATAATTAAATATGCTATAAGTCTATTATAGTTTTTTTATTCAGCAAAATCTATTTAAGTGTGTAGTTAGTCTATTAAGACTCCGGATAAGTTTTCTAGGATTTCTCGAAAATTTGAGAAATTTATATGAGTTTTTCATAATTTTGCCAAATTTGACTAATGAAAGATGTCAAGAGTGTGTGCCCAAAGTATGCTAAATTTGGCTATATCTAATACATATCATATGTCTTCCAGAATATAGTGCAAGTCTTGAAATGTATGTATGCTTAGACGATGACATTGCTTGTAATTAAAAGTTGGGTTTTCTATAAATTTTGGATGGTATTTTTGCAATGACAATTGTTGACGCTTTATTTACTACAATAAAATATAATTAAAAGTGGTGTTAAACATGTAATTAGTTAATTAGGAAAAGTTATATTAAGAGATTATTTTGGCTATTTCTATGATATTTGGGTTATTTGAGCAACTTTTTATTCTTATAATTACTCATATATCTCTAGTGGCTTTTGACTCATTTAGGTTATTCGAAATAAATTAACATAAATTTAAAATAAAAATCATTATCTTATAACTATAAATAAATTAAAATATTTTGAAAAGACAATCATCACTGACAAATCTTTATGATAAACTCATCTAAACTAGATCACATATTTATTGGCTTTTGACAAATTTAGGTTCTTTGAAAGAAACTAACATCAATTATATTTTTTAAAGTTTATTATCTTACTGTATATAAATTATGATTTTTTGAAAAGACAATATCATCACTAACAAATCAACATGATAAACTCATCTAAAAGAAATCTCAAATCTATTGTATGTTCAATGTTTAATATTTTCATAGTGGTGATATCTTTGATATGTTCAGAAGCTTTGCAACAAGATGGAGAATTGATTACAATATTTCCTCTTATGAAAATCACTATTCAAAATAACAATTACTATTTTCTTGGAGTCCATTGTAAATCAGCAGATAAAGATATCGGCTTCCAACTTCTTAAACATGGTGAAATATATGGTTGGAATTTTCACGTGAATTTTTGGAATACTACACTCTTTTTCTGTGGATTTAGCGATGGACAAATAGACAAAGGAGTGTTTGAGATTTACGAAGCGATTAGAGATTATGATAGATGTAAAACTTGTATATGGAAGGCAGAGAATGATGGTCTTTATGGATATAGTGAACGTAATAAATTTCAACCTCATCCAGCTTCCTTGTTTTATAAATGGTTAAAGTGATATGATATTGAGTTATTTAAAAAGAAAGATGTAATGCAATTGATTAAAATATAAATATAAAATATGTCCTAGATGCTTATATATTTTTGCTTTAGCTGATCAGTTTCATTTTATCCCCTCGTTTATGTTTTAAAATCCAATTTTACAGTTGTCTAAGGGCTAGAAAATCGCTCTGCATTCTAGGGATTGATTGGTTGGGATGGTGAATATAGACTGTTACTTTAAAATATTGTCTGCGAAAATTTTGGCTTTAAAAAATAGGTTGTGTTTTGCACGTACACAAACAAAAAGTTGTGAATGTAAAAAAAGTTAAGTCATATTTTGATGGCTTTACAAAAAAAGGAGACTATTGCATGAAAAAAGAAGAAGAGGAATTAGGCTGTAAAATTGTTAAAAACTTGATTGGGTAAAATATTACTTTAGAAAATTAAAAAAAAAGTTTGAACAACTTTTAAAGTTTTTTGATCAATCATCCCTTAGATTTGTTGTGGTTAAAATCTAGACCTCGAATCTTGGAACATAGTAGAAAATCAGTTTTAAACATTTCATTTTAGTTAAAGAATGTAAAACAACAATAAGCATATATCCATTAAATGTTTTTTCTATAGCAAGTGAAAAGAGAAATCGATAGGAAAAAATAGATTTTTTCGAATGTTCTTACATTTTATTTTGCATTTAAATGGGAAAAATAGAAAAAATTATAAAGGAGATTTGGTTTAATAATCTAAAAAAATTATATAATTTGAAAACTAACCCATATTTTCAAGTTTTTGAATACTAACTTTTAAAAGTAATAATACAACAATTTTTTCATAAATTTTGAGAATTTATAATTACAAAAAGTATATTTTGAAATAGATTAGATAAATTGTCGACCACTGTTAGTCCAAATGATCTTCAAACTAGCAGCAACTGTATCACTCTTGTTGTTGCTTCAAGTGACTGAAAAATATTAAAATACAGTAGAATCGAAAAATTAATTTTCAGTCGTGCTTTTGAAATACATTTAAGAGCAATCTATAACAGTGTTATACCTCAAGTTGAGGTAGTAATGTACAAACTTTTCCATCAATAAGCATTACATAAGTTGTTGTCTGTAGAATAAATCTGATGCACTTACCAGAATCATCAGTGACTCATATCTCTGATGATTGTGCGTGAATTCCACCACCACACATTAACTATATGTTGGTTAATTTTTCACATTTCTGGCATTTTTCATTATTTTTGGTGATCTAAGGCTGCAACTCCCTCTCTTACCCTGCAAATAACGTAAGACAATTTTTTATATTAGAACATAAAAGTAATCCTTCAATCAATTATTATTGTGTAAAATATAAAAATTTCAGTAGGCCAAAAAACTCTCAGCTTAATTTTCCTATAATCAACTATTCATGGGAGCCTGAACTAAATATTATATAACGTGAACACAAGCCATACATTTAATGGAGTTCACCAATTTTAATATTTTCACATGTGTAATTTTTTTATTTTATGTGTAATCCATATTTTTTTTCTCTTTTAATTGATCATGTGGAATGATATCTTTTTTTATCTTGTAAATTGTTTTATGATAGAAATAATTACCCAATTATAATACAATTTGATTTTAAAATAATTTACAGATTTGATTTATTTAGGATATTTTGATAATTTCAAATGAAAAAAGTTAGTTTTCAAAATTTTGAAAGCATGGGTTAGATTTCAAAATACACAAAAGTTTTGTAATATTTTTACAAATTTTCTCAAATTATAATGTCTTAAAGTCATGAATTTTCATAAGTTTTGGAGATTGTTAGGTAAAATAAATTCACTAGTTGGACCCACTATAAAAGTCAACCAAATTGGGTTACGGTCACTATGAATCTTATGGGAAGCATGAGATCCGATCGACATTAATTATGAATCATACGGGATGTAGAAGGTCCAACTGACGTTAAATCTTAATCCTATGGAATGTAGGAGGTCCAGCCAACGTTAGATCCGAATCCTACGGGATGTAGGAGTTCCAACCGACGTTAGGTCTGAATTTTAAGACGATAGAAATTCAGAACTGACATGTCATCCTAATTCTAAACGAGTTAAGATTTAGGAGAGGCCAATATAAGAAAGAACTCCAGATGATTTATGGACACAAAAAAAAATACAACGAAAAACCCTAAATAACATACTCTCGCCGTTCCGAAGAATAAGTGATTGAGAATTTTAACGAAGCTCTGATTCCTATTGATCAAACCTCCTGAGCGACTTCATATTCAACAACCGCTTAGCACTTTCGATTTATTAATTGTAGCTTTAAGCAGGGTTGTTCGAAGATTACTTATTATTAAATAAATATTTTTTTCTATCAATCTGTAGAGATGTTTCGATTCGAATATGTTAAAATTTGCCCAAATAGTTTGGCGCTAAAGAGAGGGATCAAACCTTTGTTATGGAGATGTTTAAAAGAAGTGATTTGCCTACCTAAATCACAAAGCGGACTTATCTTTTTGTAATTCAACATAAGAAAACTCTACAGTTATGCGTCTATGAATTACAGCAATTTTAGGATGGATGACTTACTAAAAATTGATATCCAGTATCGTACGAGTGAAAACAAATATGAAAAAAATCTCGTGGTGATTTACATGACTAGTCGTCGGACGAAGGTGGGGCCACGACCGAAACTGAGCATGGGGGATTATAGTAGCGGTCAGAGCATTACACTTTACCTACTTTCTTGCTATAAAGGATTGATTGGTTCTCTTGCTACCACCCGCAAACACTACGTTTGCGGATGATTGCGGTTAGTAGCGTTTGACAACAATCACGAAAATCGCTCCATACCGCTTGAAACCGCTCTAAATCAAAAGCTCATTCCCACGAGTGTTTGCGGTTGCGGACAATTGCGGATTGTTGAAAAAATGTATTTTTAAAATTTTTATCTTAAATACTAAATTAAATTTTACAAAAATTAAAAAAAATTATTTAAAAAAATTTACTTTCTTATATCAAATATTATCATATAAAATTATATATATTTCATATTTATAAACTAAAATAAAATAAACTTGTAATTATAAAAAAATTGTTCTATGATATATTTAAATAAATATAATTTTAATTTTTAATAATATATTTTTGATTTTTAAATAAATTATATATTATGTGTATTTTGGTAGTTTTATATAAATTCGCTATCGCACCGCTCTAAACCAGTCATAAACATCCCGCAAACGCATCTATTTTCAACCGCTTTACCAGTCTTATAAATTGTCCAATAACGCTTGAAATCGTTACCGTCCGTTGCATTTAAACCAGTCAAACCCTAAATTAAAATTATATTGCGTCAAACTTGGGAATTTCTATTTAGAAAAAAATAGCTAAAAATAACTCTAATTAAGTAATTAGAATTTATATGATCCCTCTTTATTATTTTAGAAGTTAGAGAGAAAAACTATTAAATAAACATTTACTTTGTAGTTTATTTACAAAATATGTCATTAGAACTTTATATCAAATAATCAATAGTACTAACTGTTATAAATGTGTAAATAAAGAAAAAGCTGACAAATAACTTTGGTTGTATCCTCAAATTACAAAATTTTCATATTAGACAAAAATATAATTAAAATATAGATCCTTGTTTTTTTCAACAAGATTTAATAAATAAAAATGATTCGTAAATCCAAAATTGTTGGTACAAAACCTACAAAGTAGTATTAGGAGAACAAAGTCTAACACTATGAATTAAACAATATAGATCTTTGTTTCTATATATAAAAAAAATCTAAATACGCTAATATTTGTAAAAAAAAAAATTGAATAGATTTTGCTTTTTAGTATACCAAACCCATTAACTTTTTTAATAAAAACCAAACCCATTAACTTGATTTTAATTTTAATGTATTCATTTAATTTTATATATGATACTTAAACTTATAAAGGTATATTTGAAATATTTATAAGATATATGATTATAGGGATTAAAATGAAAAAACTTTAGTAAAATTATTCATTAAATATTTAAAAATAGGAACTAAAATGAAAGACTATATTTTTTAAAGATTTGAATAGTAAAACCTCAAATTTGAAAATTCATTATTTAAAATCTCAAAATTTGAGAGTTTGTTGAAAACAAAAAAAGAAACTCAAAAAATGAGGGACACTCTCAAACGGTCTCACATATGTGATTTGAGTAGATTTTTTTTTTGTTAATACTAGATAAATACCCGCGTGTACATTCAGCATCTTTTTACAGTATTATTTTTTATAATAGAATATTAATTTCGTTACTTTTTTAGAAAAATATTTTGATCATCTTCGTTATATAAGATTTAATATTTTGGTAAAAAACCCCAGTAATTTAACTATTTGAATATTAAGTTACTCGTGAACCAACACCATGCATCACTCGAAACTCTATGACTAAGCTGTATTCTTTGTCTAGCTATCTTTGTACCATATTTTTCAAATTTCTTTTAGCTAAGGTAATTGTGTTAATAATGTATTTAATTTTAAATTGATTGTTTGAGAGAAATGCAAACATTGATGGTTTGTATGCCAAACGTGTAAACTTGTATATGTGCCCATTAAACTCTTCGAAAATTCTAGGTTTATTATTATTTTATGTTTTTTTAATGGAAAGTATATGATTGAAATCTAATATAATATGATAAATCTACTTTGGTGGTAGACAAGCATGACGACGTTTTTAGAGGAGAGGTTGGATAATATCGTTCGTTTTTTTTTCTTTCTAGTTTGAAATTGTTCATATTCCCATTTGGTTATATTTTTGTGTCTAATTGGGACTTGAAATTATATTTTTTTATTAAAGGGGGGACTTGCAATTATATGAAACTATATTGTGAGTTTTTTTTTAAATGCTGTGAAAGAATTATTCTTTTGTGCATTTCTTGGATCCATGTTATATTCAAAGCTTTTAAAACTAACAAAAGGCAATTACTTATCCTACAACATTCTTATATGCTAATGTGCTTTGAAATTGCTATGAAGCTACAAACTGCAGTCTATCTTTTAGTATTAGTTGGTGTTCTCTTTTTTGCAACCGATAAAGTAAATGATTCAAGTCCACTCAGTGAGGTTCTAGTATCTCCCTCCTTCAGGTTGCAGTGGTCAAAGGTTCTCCAAAATCAATTTGCACAGTCTCAATCTCAGTCTTTGCTATTGTTGCAAAAGTGCCATCATCGTCCTTGTTGGATTGGTGGTGTTCGTCAGAGTTATCTCCAATCCCTTCATCTTCAAAACCAAAAGATGTCAGAAATTTTGGGAAAGAGAAGAAGATTTAGTGTTGAACTTTCTAAATGGTTTTAACGCTATTTTCACCACCGGCACTGCCATCATTATAAATGTATTTATGGTGGTCCCTTTTTCTTCTCCTTGAAAACCGATTTCGAGACAATATCATTTTCGGATGGTCAATCTTTCATCATAAATCATTCAAATCGTAGGTATAAAACCTAAATAGAGGATAAAACGACATTTGTAGAAAGAAAACAAAAGAATATAAAACAGTGTGGAGAAATGAAGCATTTTATTTTTCCTGGAAAATTTGCTCAGAGATAGTAATTGTCGAATGAGTTTTTCTTCTTCAATTGTTTCGCTAGCTGCTCAACCATTGTTGGCATCCTTCTTCTCACGTTCTAGATCCTCACTCTATCACAAATCCTATTTACTAGAGCAATTTCATTGGTGATGATGTTGAAAACAACGCCTATGCTCAAAAATTCAGAATGATGCTTTTCAACCAACTATGTTACACGCAATAATGAGTAAAGAGTATACTCGTATTCTTCATCAGAGCCAAGGAAAATAACATAACTACTTTGAACAAAGAATAATTAATGTTCCAAAAACATAGTGATGGAGAAAATAATGTTGTCAATAAAGAGAAAAAGATGTTGCTATCACACCATCGATCAACCATATAGAATATAAAATAGCAAGAAAATGAGATAGAAAGTTGGGAAGCAATCATATCGATTGTGTGGGAAATGTTAAGGTTTTGAAGATGTGAACGCCATAATGATCAATGTCGTAAAGAGGAATACTACCGAAAACCACTTTTGGAAGACGTTTTACAATGGATTGCTCTGTCCGTGCGTCGTTGTATCTTATTTTAAAGAGCAGAGGCATATTTAAAATCGATCAATGACTATTGAAATAGTATTTTGAAGATTATCTAGAGCATTTTTGTTAACCACATATAAACTTCAAGAGAAAACATCGTTCTTCCACTTGGTAGCATTTGCTTCTGCCGACACCTCAATCATCAGCGGTTGCGTCACACTTTATAATACTCTTTAATCTCTTGTCTCATTTCCTCTTCAACCTCGACTGCCTTTTTCAATATGTCTGGAGCTATCTCGTTGAATTTTCCCGATGTGTCACGCTTCCTCTACCAATATCGCAATCGGCCAACCACCGGTGGTTTTTCCGACATACTCACCGTCCCAAGTACTGGAATAAAATAGTAACATCTAAACATAGAAATCTAACATTACAGCTACCGAGCAATTCTTATTTATGTCCATCGTTGAAAAACCTAATTTTCTAAAAACAATTGGCGATCCAAAGAAAGGAGTTCTACTTCTACAAACACATGCAACCTCTTACAAATAAATATGAGATATAATGAAGCAAATGTAATGGTGTTGCTCGGAAAGAGTTAGCGATTTTGAAGAAGCCTAGAAAATTGGAGTTTCGGGAAAGGAGAAATAAAATTTATTTGACTAAATTTATTGTGACGCGTTTATTTGTATTGTACACTTTCTTTGGAATATGAAAAAAAATTGATTACATGGAAAATTGCTGAAGTGTCAATGTAATGTGGCAAAAATATGAATGAATTGTCAAACTGATGTGTCAAAAGAGGAGTGTTGAGATATCAAACCTTTGTAAAACCTCACTCACTTTTTATATAATAGATCACGAAGCTAGCAAAATAAAAAGACAGGATTAAGCTCTTCTACTTCTTTTTTTTTCCCTTCTAAAATTCCGCTCTTAATTATGCTTTATAATTAGAGACCTTATAATTATAAGTGAATAGTTTCCAACTTTAATCTAATTTTGCGGACGACCACTAATTTGTTCTTAATATCTTCAAAATATATTATTCAGAGAAAGCAATTTGGATGATATTATTTTTTATTGATAGGTACCAAACAAAACAATTAATTTTCTTAAGCCGAGTTTAGAAGGAAAACGTTTTAGCAACTATTTCTCCATGTTCAAACATATATAATTTTAAATGTAATCCACGCTCAATGAAAAGAAATCATCTATGACATGACCACGAAGTCGTATAGGTCTAACTTTGCACTATTCCATGTGCACCCAAAATAAAATAAAAACAAATTTTACAATCTATTAATCGATTATTAATAAACTACAAATCTAACCGATTAACCAAACGCTTAGTAATTAAAGTAGATTCACTGGTCGATTAATCGGTTTTTTTTTGTTAGATAGGAAATGCTAAGGATTAGTCTCTAGACTCTCTACTAATATTTGAAGTTGATTCACAAAAGTTAAATCATTTTTCTAAACATAATGCCAAATTAGGATCCAATAATATTAAAATAATGCTCTTCTAATCAATTAAACTAAATAGTGATTAATAAATGGAGATAGTTTGTTAAAATTAAATAATCAAACCCCTTAAATTGATAACTAATTGGTGGTGATTCAGTGTAGTTGAATAATTAATTTTGAATGCTTTTTTAACAGAGTATTTCCACCGAAATTTCAATCATCTTTATCATTCATAGACATCTTTTATGGCAAAAAAATCAGAATTTTTATCTTATATCAGTCTGAAATTTCCTGGATTTAAAAAAAAAAAATCTTTAAATCAATTTAACTCAAATAAGTCAATGGCTCCTTTCCTTCATTGTTACACATCTCCACACTTTGATTTTTCAAGTAACCAACAAAAAAAAAGTCAAGAAAACGAAACTAAAATATAGTGATCGCTTTTATTAATTAAGGAATTAAACATTACAAGAAACTGAAAATTTTGAGTGCTTATATATTTTACATAACGCACTGAAATCATGAAACTGAAAAAAATAATTTTATAAACATTTTTTACTTAAAAACAGGAGAGAGAGAGAGAGAGAGGTGTGTTGTTGCAGCTTTAGGCCAAGATCTCTCCTTTTTGAAGCTTCTCATCATCTTCCTCCAAAATCCAATTTTCTCTTTTCTGGGTTCTTCGTTTCCACCATTTGCGAGTGTTGTTCGTTCTCATCGTGACCTAATCAGTCTTAGCGATCGATGGAATAACATCATCATCATCACGCGTCAAAATCAGCGTCTGAGAGATCTCCTTGTCCAGATCGATTCCCACCAATCCAAAAATCGTGAAATTTCGGTAGGGTTTTAGATTTAACCCCAAATTGTTATCGAATAAGATCGACCCAGGAAGAAGAAGAAGAAGAAGAAGAAGAAGAAGAAGAAGAAGAAGAAGAAGAAGAAGAAGAAGAAGAAGATGAAGATGGCGACGAATGGCCGGTTTTTCACGATCGGGCTCGTCACGTCTTGGTATTCATCGAACATCGGAGTTTTATTGCTGAACAAGTACTTGCTTAGCAATTACGGATTCAAGTATCCGATCTTCCTCACCATGTGTCACATGACGGCTTGTTCGCTTCTTAGCTACGTCGCCATTGCTTGGTTGAAGATGGTTCCGATGCAAACGATCCGATCCCGAGTCCAGTTCTTTAAGATCTCAGCTCTAAGCCTTGTCTTCTGTGTGTCGGTGGTGTTTGGAAACATCTCTCTTCGGTTTCTACCCGTTTCGTTTAACCAGGCGATTGGTGCCACGACGCCGTTTTTCACCGCCGTGTTTGCTTACCTGATGACACTGAAGAGGGAGGCTTGGTTGACTTACTTCACTCTCGTCCCTGTCGTCACTGGTGTTGTTATTGCTAGTGGGGTAATTTCACTTTCTTCAACTCTAAAATTTGAGTCCTTGAGTATTATGCATTTCGATACTGGTTCTGATCCAATTCGAAGATTATTGATGAAACTGAGATGATTATGCATTGTTACGGCTGATGAGAAATTCTGATGCTTTAGAGATATTGATATTAGATGTGTGAAGCAGGAGCATTAACTAGAGAGAATTTTTACAGTTTGAGAATTGATTTGTGAAATAGAAGTCTTCGAGCTAAATCTTGTTCATTCAAATCATATGTTGCAATCAATAGGTACAGTTTTGGAGCAAGCAACTAGATGTTATGACTTATGAGATGAATATGGTTGGTTTATTTCATATTTGGCCAAATGATACTAGCTCTTATCTTCGGAACAAGCTTAGACATTGCTAAATTTACATATAACATTAATGAGTTTTAGCATTGTTGTGTGCTCGGATTTGCTGAATTTTGTGTTTCTCCCATCCTCTCTCTTCACCATATGAACTTTATGTTGCTCAAAAAGTTCGATTGGCGGAGACGTTGTTCTTTTTCTTAGAGTGCTGTGTTTGAAGCTTCCTCTGGGATCTTCTTTATTTCCTTGGGAGCCTCCTTTTCATTTATATCTGTGTTTGATTCTCTGTTTGATATTTCTTAATGTCTGGGTGTTGTCAGGGAGAGCCAAGCTTTCACCTGTTTGGATTCCTTATGTGCATTGCAGCCACAGCTGCGAGAGCACTTAAATCAGTGCTTCAAGGAATTTTGCTTTCGTCTGAAGGGTAAGAAATGGCTGCATTGTTGCGGTGGCCTTGTTAGAGTTCTATATATTAATAGTTGGAATGCGTTAAAGAGCGTTGCTGAAAAGATTCTAAATTGTTTTGAAGGGAAAAGCTGAACTCCATGAATCTCCTCCTTTACATGGCTCCAATAGCTGTCGTGTTCCTTCTGCCCGCTACTCTTATCATGGAGAAAAATGTTGTCGGCATTACAATTGCTCTTGCAAGAGATGATTTCAGAATCGTTTGGTATCTGCTATTCAATTCAGCGCTCGCCTATTTCGTGAACTTGACAAATTTCTTAGTCACGAAACACACTAGCGCCCTGACTCTGCAGGTAATACACAATTCATATTCTTTTTACATTCGTAATGGCATTCTTGTTTATGGTAGAAAAGATGATATGGCTTTTGGTTGGAACAAAATCAGTCAAAGTAAGCGTAGAGCTAGTAAGAAACGAGTATCTGCTTGGTCTTCCTATTAGTGAATTCATGTCATATTCTTATGTTGCCGTCTTGGATATTAGGTTGGATTTATGTTGACATTGCTCGATGTTCCCTGCGTTTCAAAATGATTTTTTGAGATGTGATTCACATAGACTCATAAAACCTTGTTTTGGATCGATCTGTGACAGGTGTTAGGAAACGCCAAAGGAGCAGTAGCAGTGGTGGTCTCTATTCTAATATTCAAGAACCCGGTTTCAGTAACCGGAATGCTCGGTTACTCCCTCACCGTATGTGGAGTTATCCTCTACAGTGAAGCCAAGAAACGAAGCAAATGAGAACACAGCAAACACACCAAGCTTCTTCTTCTTCTTCATCGTTCCTCCCTATATATATGTTTTATATTTTCTCCCCCATGGAAACACAGGCAAGTAGTCTCTTTTGCTGTTTACCAAAATCTTTGCACAGCATACATCTCTTACTCTTGTCTTAATGAAAAGCTCGGCCAAAAAGCATGGATTTTTTTTAGCAGAAACACACGTGAAGCAATGCAACACAAAGATGAGTGAGTACCAAAGGCAAGAATTTAGAGGACTTCCTATTGAATAAGTAACTTTTTTTTTTTGTTCTTTCTTTCTCGGATTCTATGGCCTTTCGTCGTAGGTTGTTTGTTCTTAAGGGTAACGTTGAATTTAGCTTTTTTGTTTCTTCGATTCTTTTTACATTTTTAGTTTCTTGAATGTCAACATTTACAACAACACCGATTTCATTAATCGAAAGAGAGAAAGTTTCCCCCTTTTTCGTATTTTTAAACCCATTTTCTCTTTTAATGTTTTGATTTGAGAATCCAAAATTATTATGCTATGTCAAGGTCACAGGTTCCTGGGTTGTTGAGAAAACAGAGATGTGTAGTAACTGTTTTGTGACAGAGAGCAGAGAATCAAAATTGGAAGTGATAACAGTTGCAGAAGAAAGAGCTAAAAGAGATAAAGAGACAAGAGAGTTATTTTCTACTTATGAGAGACACAGTCTTGTCTTTGTCTTTGTCTTGTCAAATCACTCGCTTCGTTTCTTTTTCTGGAAACGGCAGCCATTATCATATCAAGCCGTAGATCCAATATCTCATTTTCATGATAACCCAAATTGTAGATTTTCAGGATTATTGACCAAAAATGTGTAAAGCATGGAACTTGGAACATTGAGTTAGGTTTTGGGACTTCTTAAACCTTCTTTTTGAGTGGTTTCTTCTTCTCCAAATCCCCAAAATCCACCATAACAAACAGTTTGATCATAAAGAGAATTGAAACATGAGTGTGATGGAGAAGACGACACCAAAACTTGTAATGTGACAATAACTCTCGACAGGGCAAAAGCAACGAGTAAAAAAATTAAGGAGAGAGAGGAAAACGCCAAAAGGCAAATGGGGTTGGAGAGGAACGAAAAAAGGGAAGAGATGTTGGAGTAAATTGGTTGTATAATACTTACAAGTCAAGACAAAAAAACTGAAAAGAAAAAGAAAAAAACAAGTTGGATATTGTGACAGTTGAGAGAGTCTATAAACTGTTTCAAGTACTCGAGTGGCTTTTCATGAAGAGAAAAAGGAATAGATATTGAAAAGGGAGGCCTCTTTTTGCAGGAAAGGATGATGATGAGGACGATATACACTACACTTTTTATACTAAGGACACTCACTCATCCTATTAACCATTGGATTTCACTTGAGACTTTCCAATTTTTGTTTCATATGTCCAAATCAGAAAAATAGCATGGAACATCGAACAATTCGGTGTCTAAACTCGGTAGATATCATAACTTTGGGTCTTTGCCGAAAATTCTTTATCAAGGGGCATATGCTCAATTCCGGGATTAGTTCGGGTTTCGGCCAAATCCGTTTACCCATTTATAAATAAAATATGGTAAGCATTAGAAAGATGTCCTGTTTTTTTTTTTCCTAAGTGTACATCCATTTGCACATGAAATGGTTAATTCTGAGGCTAAGACGATCGAATTTTATAATACATTGATTTCATAGTCGTTTAATTGGTATACATCTTTATATGCATAAATAATTTTACAATTGAATCGTGCCATTGTAAATTTTACCACAAATCGCTTACCTAAATTTATACATGTTGATAATTTGGATAATACGCAAAATTACATTACTATTTTGCCACAATAATCATTTACTTAATTTCTCTTCCAGATTAGACTATCTATCTAGATATCCCTAAATAATTTGGTTTTGACTGTGTTTCGCTAAATTTGCAACTATGTTAAGAGTTTGACAATGTAAAGACTTGAATCTACTAATTTTATGTATCCAATGACTCTACAATCGTAGCTCTGCTAACTTGATATATTAAAAAGCAAAAAAAAAAAAGAGTATGTTGTGAAGAAAAATCTTATAGATCCATATATATATATATATATATATATATATATATATATATATAATTTGATTTTGTTGAATTTTGATGATGGAATCAACATCTTTTTCATATCTATTTTCCTTAAAATAATTAATACTATTAAATGATTGATATAAAATTTTATTGACATATTTTGTAAATAAATTACAAAACAAAGTTTATTTAATATTTTCTCACTCGGTCAAATGATATATAGAAGATTCAACTCTGTTTATGCTATCTTGACATATCTAGTGACTCTGCAACTCTAACTCTGCTCATTTCAAAGATTCTATTGTGGGCCACATTTTCTTGAGCATTGATTTGTCAGCAATTTTGGATTTCATAGTCTGTTTATAAAAAAATTATTTCTTTCCTAAACGTATATATGCCCATATTCTCATGGAACTCCATACAAAATCAGTATTTTTCATACATTTTAAATATTTTGTATTATATTTTATACCACCGAACTTTTAATACTTAAAGTCATTATTTTATTTAAGCATACAATAATTTGGATGAGAATAGTAACGCTAAGCAGATGAAATCAAGGCAAGAGCTAGTAGACAAAATAAATTCGTTTTTATACTTTGAAAATGTCATTTTCTATGGTTAGTATTATGATATAACACAGGCAAAGGCCACATGGAATGTTCTTCTTTATGTGTACCTGCTGGTGAGATTTTAATTATTTTTTTATCTCTCTATTTTCGACATGTAATTAACAATTCAACCATTTCGTTTTCTCTTATAGTAAGTCCAAACAAAACAATATAAAATGTAAATGACAACAATTAATTATTTACATGTAGCTCGTGATGCAAAAGTACTGTTTAGGATAATATTAAGTACCGAAGTCTCATGTGACATATGCGTTTGCCTCAATATGGTGATTTTTCCCTCTTTTATGTGGTTCATGCAAACAAATTGAATAAAGTTTTATTTGGAGTTTTTCCTACGAGTTGAATTTTTTCTAAACCACACTTCTTTATTAAATTTGTATCTGATTTTCTATAAAACATTTCATATTAACCGCAGAGGATCCACATCAATAGTATAAAATCGAGAATATGATTAACTAAAATTTGGGTAAAAATTAGCAAAATTAACTATGAAGTTCTCTTATTTGCAAATACTTTTTAAGTGGGTGAAAATTTATGAGGTTTGTTTTAAAATGTTTATTATGTTATTATTTTCTCAATGATCGATAAACTTTTCTTTCTTTTCAACATGTTATTTTTTAAATTAGCATGTGGTTTTTTAAATTGATATATGATACACGCTATTTGTGAAAATCATTTGCGAAAAAGCACAACTTAATTATGGGTTTGCCAATTTTGAACCAACTTTTAGTCATCTACATAATAAACCCTACGAACTCTAATGGATAAGTATGTATGTTTATAAAATAAAAATAGATAATTGATCTTTGTCAATAAAACAAAACTATTTGGACTCAATAATTTGCTCACTTTTTATGATTTTGATTTAATTCATCTAAACTACACCAATTGCTCTAAATGTATAAACCAAACTTGTTCTACTTTATTTTAGCCTGTACTACTTTTGCTGCTACTACGTTTTTTCTTCTTCTTCATTAATACAGGGGAGTGGGCAACACAACTGGTTGTTACGAACAAGAAACAAGATCAGCTGTGGAAAAAACCACAAAAATAATTAAATAATTTGGGAATGTTGGAACTTGGAAATGATGAGTTGTAAAGTCATGGCAAGAAAAATCATTAATTCAAATAATAAAGTAGTCAATGAAATACTATCATCCTATTGATTGTATACCCAATTGGTTGTGTCAATCAAAAAATCACTTTGGTAGTAAATGATCTGTCGCATACTTCAATTAGGGAATGAGTTCTCTACTTGCACGTTATGACTTCTTTGCTTTCATAATCACAAAAAATACAATACTCCCATATATAGAAAACGCAAAACACAAATGTAAAAGTAATTTAAATCGCGTCTTCCCAAAAATCTCCTAGAAAGAGATGTTGCTCTCTCTACAAAAATCATGAGTGAAATTTTGAAATTGAACATTTCTTGTTTTTTACATAAAGATACGAGTACAACTAGTGTTAATTACTTTGAAAGTTGTCGAAAGTATGGAAGATATCGAGATAATCAAATTGTATACAAGGTTTCATGTGACTAAATTACTAAATAAACAAGTTACATGTATATTTTATATATACAATCATAGAGGTATGTGGATGGATCATGAGTTGTGTCAGAGCATTGTCTTATGTCTAAATTTGAGTTGGAACTTGGAACCTTCTTTTGAGGACCCAAAAATAAAATAAAAAGACTTCTGAATATTATAAGCTATAAAGTTCATATAGGTGAATCCACTTTACCATTATATTAAAAAAATTCGCACAAAGCTAATATCGTCATTGATTATTCTATGTTAATAGTAATAAACTCAATTATAAAATGTTTTGCAAGCACATAATGTTTCATTGTTATGAGTTTCAAGGTATAAAAAGACAATAAGAGACATTTTTTTTTTTTTAATATACTTATGTTATCAGATCCCCAATACTCGCCCTTTATTACACCAAGACATTAGTTTAATTTAAAACTCAACCTTTCACTTTCTTTATATAATTTCCACAAAATTAAAATACAAAAAGAAAAAAAATTGTGTTTCCTCGCACCCGTGCATCAATAATATAATTAACTCCAACATTTCACGATTTAAAAAATAAAATAAAAACAACACTAAATTTTCCTCTACCTGCCATTGTTGCATTTGCCTGCTCTCTGAATAAAATTAATTCTGGGGCCAAAATGTTATAAACCAAAACTAAATCGCCCAAAAATGTTATAAAACAAAAACTAAAAGGACTCAAATTTATAATTTTAAACAATGGTGGAAGCGGATGAGCCACGGTGGGACCAAGCTAGCCATCTCGAAATCACCGCAGTGGCTTGTCGTTGTCTCGGCTCACCTCCCCATCTCCTCCGTCTCTCAATGCTCGTTAACTCCGACACGCTTCTCCCATTAATTACATCTCTGCCATCCTCCGCCGCAGCTAGTTTCCGGCAATCACTAAGTATCATCTCCGATCTAAGATACAAAAGATCCGACGGTCTAACCTCGCTCCATCTCTGATCTCGATTTCCGCCGGAGATTATTATCCGGTGCTCGAATCTCCCTTCTTCGAAGCTTTCCATATTCGGAATCAACAACAATCCGTCTTTTCTCTGTAAACGATCTAAACATCCGACGGCGGCGACGAAGGTTTCCGATTTCAAAGAGCTATCTAACGATCTCCGAAACGACGTCGGATTCGAAACGAGTCGACTCGTTCGTTCACCAGCAGACGAATGACGACCGGAGATTCGACTAACCGGATTAAACCGGGTCGAACCGGTACCGTTTGATTCTTCTCGACGGTTAGAGAAACGGAGCTCGAACCAGGAGTTACAATCACCGATCAACAGAATATCTTCCGGGTCGACCCGGTAACGACAAAGCGGGCAAGTGGAGTGAGCGTCGAGCCACGTGTCAACACACTCCACGTGGAAGGCGTGTTTACATTTCGGCAATAACCTCAAAACTTCCGTCGGCTCGAACCGAGCGAGACACACGGCGCACTCGAGACCTTCTTTGTGACCTGAGAGTGCACCAAACCGGAAAACCGGTAAAGATTCGATTACGGACCGGTCTATACCGGAGTTTTTCCTTCCTCCTCCTCCACCGCCACCACCGCCGCCGCCATATCCTCCACCGTATCTTGAGATTGCGAAACGCTGCGTGTGGTTGACGTAAACGCTGCCGTTTCGTCTTTTGCAGTGTTTGACGTAAAGGAGAAGCAAGAAAGTGAGTGAGAAAACGGCGGTGAGTACGGCGATAACGACGGCGATTCCCGGCATGATCGAGGAAGTGAAGTTATGCCGTTGCGGCGGTGGAAGTGGCGGCGGAGTTACTGGGTTTGTTATAACAACCGCCGTGTGATTGTCTGCGAGCGAGACATTGAGGAAGAGAGAGAGAAGATAGAAGAGAATTACCAAAGAAGAAGAAGAAGCCATGGCTGAAGGCTTCTGGTTGGAAGAGAAGGTCTTTCGACTTTAAAATGTTTATTTTTTTTAAATTGAAGTGCCAGAAAATAAGGGAGACACTTTTGTGAGTGTGAGAGATAAGAGATTTTTAAAGAGAAAGAAAACAAAGTGAATAAGGACAAAGAGGATGCATTAAAAACATGACTCCTTCTTTCATCTTTCACGCCTTAATTGGTTTTTATGACTAACCAACATTTTTTTTCCTTCAATTTTTTTTTTTTTTTTTTATTAAAATTTATTACTAGCATGGAAATTAGTAGGGACAATGATAATATTTTTAATTCATTAAAGGCTAGTAACTAGCGCGAGGTTGGTTTCATGCAGTGTCTGCATGTGTTTAATTAGCTACTTTTAATAGAGATCAAAATGTTTTAGGTACATAGAAAAGTTGAAGTTTCAAATGTATAATTTCATGGAATACTGCATTTTTTTGGAACTTAATTTCACACAAATTATAAGCCTTTTTTCTAATTCAAAACAAATCTAATGGGTAGCACAAAGCCGATGAGAGCATATACTCTTTAAACCGAAGACTACATTCTAAGCCACCAAAGCATAGCAAACTCTAATTTGGTTTAATTGTTTTCCTCGATAAATATAGTTTTCCATTTTTGGAGAATTTAAAATATTTGTATTAATGTGAAGCTCCAAAGCTTAAGAAACTTACTCACTGGTAAAATCTTAGTACAACATGATTGTGAAGTGTTGATTTGTTTATTGACGTACAGTTAATGTCCATATGTCTTTCTGCTGGGATTAAATATTTTCCAAACAACTTTTAATTCAAGGGGATAGACTTCTCACTCAAGAACTACTTGGTTTTATTAACGTAAGCTTTTGATATTATCCCTCTTAATTATGAAATGAAATGTTAGTATCCTAGTCATGTGTATTTTGTTTTCTCACGATGCGCTAAATGTTTAGAGGGTGCAATCACATTATAACCGTTCACACAAACCTCCATTTGTTTTTTTTTGGGTAGAATCTCAACTTTTCAGTCAAAACTTTCAAGCCTTAATTTTCTTTTTTTTGTAACAGTCATGTATTACGCCTCAAACATAACCTTTTGAAAACAAGATTTCAAGTTTTTTTGTGTGTTTTCCACGGTTCCACCAGCTGTGAAACAAAACTTGTGACATATATATTGTCGATCTTGATCGGTTCCAATTTGTCTAAATTTTAATTTCAAATATGCGAAACAGAAAACACCTTACTAAAGTAAATGATGTCTTATCATATCTTATTGAAGAAACACGAGCAAGAAGATAGCATAGTCTTCATCAGAGATTGTAGCATTAACATATGATTTGTCAAAACTCATTCTTGTTTTCTTTTTTTTTGAATTATATGTTAAATTAATTCAAATTATATGTTAAACCCTAAACCCTAAGCTTTATCCTGAAATAGCGAACCAGACTTGTAAACTCTCGTCATATCTCCGATCCCCAGCGCTTCGGATCGAGACGAGTTTGTTCCTCATTTGCTTGTCAATGAATTGGATGATACGGCTAGGAGGAGATGGCGCTTCACCATGCCGTCGCGCGTTTCGTTCTCTCCAAATGGTATGGATCGATGTTTGGAAAACATAACGGGTCAGAAAACTCTGGATACGAGGAAGCTTCTTTTCATTTATGTAGTTGACAATCACCTGCCAATCAGAGGAGTACTGATTGTTGAGAAGATTCCTGGCTAGTTTGGACCAAATTTCTGAAGAGAACCTGCATGAGAAGAACAAATGAGCTCTCGTCTCCATGAGGTCCGAACAGAGAACACAAGTCGAGCTGGTTCCTGCACTCCAAACGCTCAAACGATCCCCCGTCGATAAACGATTATGCATCGCTAGCCATGTACAAAAGAAGTATTTAGGTGTCGCATGAGTGAACCAAACCCCCTTGTGCCAATTGACTTTACTTGTGGTTGATCGGATATAATTCCATGTGTCCTTTGTTGTGAAAGATGGTTTGAACTGATTGCCCTTACCTCGCCATTTAACCATATCCGTCGATCCCAACACTCTATGTTTTTCTCCTTACATTTGTTCATCATCAACTGTTTCCCCATTAGGTAGATAGTTTGAGCTTCTAGAAATACTATCTTTCCATATTGACTTAACATTAGAAGAAAAGAAAAAAACTGTATCTGCAGAGCATAGAATGCCTACGAGCCAAAAACAACTGCAAGACTATCGTACTAAATATTTTTCAATTTACCTTTTTTCAACGCATAAAGCTAGTTAGATGCAGTAGCTGGTGGTGGAAAGGTAATGAGCACCTTCTTGGCCATGAACATGGCAATGACAATGTGTGCATTGCTATCTTCAGATTCTTACGAAAGTCTTCAATTGAACAAGATCTTGGCTTGATTTCGCAAGCTCCATTGTTTCTAAATTTTTTATGTAAGCTTTTGGAGCAATTTCCATTATTTTGTATCTATGGATCTATACGTTACGGCCCATTGAAAGCAAATATTATTTATTATTTGGTCGGAACCATTTAAAGCTAATCTTATTGCTAGTATTAATTTAGGTAATCATGGTCACCCTCCGGCCCCTCTCACACAGATAATATATAGTCATGCCTAGTCACCTAAATATTTGATTGGAACAATAATCACCTTCATGTTCTTTTCAATAATATATACTCATTTCCCCATTTATATAACAACTAGCTCACTGATTTAGATATGATTTTTTTTAAAGAAAGTACTACAATGGCATCCCAAAAATTCCCCTCATTAAAAAAAAAAATTCACGTCATTTTCTTATTAAAGGAAAAAAATTATATAAAATCCCCCATATATTAATTGAGGAGCATATAAAATTTAATATAAAACTTTGTTGAAAAAAAAAAAAACTGGACCCAGTCTAATTGATGGGTCCATGACTCATGACCAACAATTCGGCCCAGCCCACATATATTAAAAACCTTGCTGCAACTCTGTACAGTGCAGCGCAAACGCAAAAAAATGAAAAACAGAGAAAGCGAAGGGGAAAAATCGCGATCGCACCCGTCACAGCTGTGACCACTCAATCGCTGTCGCGTTTCTATCGGATTTCCAGGGTAACGTTTTACCGTTTCCTTTATTCCGTTCTGCTTCTGCGGCGTTTCAAATTACCGCCGGTGAGGTTCTTAAAACCATTATCGTAATTCTTCAAATTTTCCGATTACTCGAATTAGGGTTTCGTGCTCACTCCCCCATTTTCACGTTCGGTTAATGGGATTTTGGAGTGAGGGAAGTCTTATAGGTCGCAAAATCGTATTTTTCCCTAAATCACGTTTCATATAATTGCGTCTGCGTTCTCTGGTTATCTAATTGACTTCAGTATTTTACACTTCAATTTTGTTTGTATGATTTGTGTTCAATTTCTAGAATTTGTTCAGTTAAGAAGGGTTTAATTACAACACTTGATCTCATTGTTCAATTTGTACACAAATGTTTTATGCAAATGTATGACTGATATTGATAATATGGATTTTGTGTATCATCAATGTTTTATGCAAATGTCTCTCTGTTCTTTGGTTGAGAGTTATAATGATTAAGACATGTACACTTATGTAATGTAATTTTATTGTTAGGGGTTAAGTGAAAGGAAGTTGAAAAAAATGAGGCCAAAAGCTGTGTGGGAAAGTGATTACCACAGAGTATTTCTTGATCTATGCATCGAGCAAACAATGTTAGGGAACAAACCCGGAACACATTTTTCGAAAGAAGGTTGGAGGAATATATTGAAATCGTTTCGGGAGGAGACAGGCGCGACGTACGATAGAATGCAGCTTAAAAACCATTGGGATACAATGAGCAGGCAATGGAAAATATGGCGTAAACTCGTTCAAACTAGCTATATGAATTGGGATCCTGAGACAAACACGTTTGGTGCGAGTGACGAAGAATGGGCATACTATTTACAGGTTGTTAAATCTTTTGAAAGAAATGTGTTTTTTTGGTGTTTTGATTAAGGCTAAAAAAAGTGATTGCTTTTGCTACAGGAGAATCCTGATGCAGGGCAGTATAGGTTGAGTGTTCCACAAGATCTCGAGAAGCTAGAGATTATTTTTGCGGGTAGTAATGTAGAGGTGAAAGATGATGAGATAAGGAAGAGGCGTAGAAGTTTTCACGAAGAAGAAGAAGAAGAAGATGAAGATAACCGAAGCATGTGTAGTTCGTCTAATCCTCAAACAAAAGGATATTGGTCTCCGTCTACACATGAGCTGTTTGTTGATCTGTTGGTCCAAGAGACTTTAAAAGGAAACAGACCCGACACACATTTTAACAAGGAAGGGTGGAAGACGATTCTTGAGACGATTAATGAAAAAACCGGACTTGGTTATACAAGAGCGCAGTTGAAAAACCATTGGGATTGCACTAGGAAAGCTTGGAAGATCTGGTGTCAACTCGTTGGAGCAAGTAGCATGAAATGGGATCCGGAAACTCGTAGTTTCGGTGCAACAGAAGAGGAATGGCGTATCTATATTCGGGTATGCTAATGCCAGTGTCTAAACTTATTGGATTTTCATTTTGAAATAATGCGAAACAACAGATCTTTTTTCTATGGTTTATCACAGGAAAACCCAAGAGCAGGACATTTCCGCCACAAGGAAATTCCTCATGCTGATAAACTAGTTATCATTTTCAATGGAGTTATAGAACTCGGAGAGACATACATTCCTCCTTCGCGCAAGAAACTCCTCCATGATCGTTCTGATTCACCGCAATGGCATCATGACCCAACTCCATTATCAAACCTTCACATAGATGAAGCAGAAACCTCCAGGTTAAACGGTGGTCTTGCAGAGTCTCAGTTGCAAGAACATGAAGCAAATTGGATCAACCGTTCAGCCGCTAAACCATTAGATGTCGCGAAGTTAATGAGTGAGGGTATGTTGCAAGAAAGTCCGGTATGCGTTGAGATAGAATCCGCAAAGCGGATGTACTGTATTGGAGAATGCATTGAGAGCCTCGACGCGATGAAAGAGGTGGAACAAGGGAGTGATCTCTACTTGTTTGCTTTGGATATGTTTCTAAAGAGAGAGTATAGAGAGATCTTCTTAGAGTTGAAGAAGCCAAGTTTGAGAATCGCATGGTTGCAGAGACTACAATCTGCTGCGGTTTCTATTACTACAACATAGGTTCTTCTAATCTTTTATAGTTTTAAAACCTCTGCTTCTGTCTGATTGATACCCAAAAAAAACAATCTTTTACTATTTGTTAGTTTGTTTGAATCTATGGAGAAAATAGACAGGTGGAGTATCATGTTGATGAACTAAATCTCGATCTATATGGACCCTTTGGAAAAATGGAACTAACTTGAAATTTCAAATTCTAAGTGGCTATATGTTATATGCCATCTTCTTCAATTGAAACCTCCTTCAAATTTTGGGATTGTATTATCTTCACAAAAGGTGTCATTTTAAAGTTTTTTTTTGTTTTACATTTCCATGGAAGTTATAGCCATGTTTAATATAATATTCCAATTTCCAGCACAGATAATACTTCCTCCGTTCCGTTTCTTTTTACTTGAAATTTTAGAGATTTGTTTTTGATTTGTTTTCAAATTTCTATGCAAAATTAATTGTGTTTTTGTTGTTTTTGACTGTTTGAATTCTGCAGATTATTTTTTATTAGTTAAATTGTTTTGGAGTTGATGATAAAACATGTTTTATTTTAAAAAAGTAGAAAATTAAATGATTTTTAATCTGTGTGCAAAACCATTAAACACCAAGTAAAACGAAACAAATATAGACCATGATTTGTAGTCTAGTGGTTTGTATTATTGATGTCTATTATTATTCGGATTCAAAATTCGCATGATAAAAAAATAAAAATAAATTACGTATCATTTTTTTAGTCTAATTTATTCAGACTCCACTTCCTACAAAATATCTAAAACTTAGAATTTACTTTTAACTCATTCGGAGAAGATGTTTAATAAAACACAAACATAGCAAATTTATTAATCTTCCAAATTCAGAGCAAACCACGTTTGGACTATATTGCAACGAAATGATTCGTCCTTACCGGAGAAACTCAAATGAAGGAAGAGGCCACCGACAATGCAGTGTGAAAGGCCCTTTTTGAGAGTTGATTAGTATCTTTTTGAATAAAAGGTAAAATAATAAAGCGAGTGACGACAAAACAATACCAAAGTGGGAAAAAAAAGGATTAGTCGCATCCCAATAATTAATAAACCCCTTTCACTTTCAGGTTTAGAGGCAGACCCACTCTTTTTTTAAAATTGATTATTATTTGTTCTGCGAATTAAAAAAAAAAAAGTAGCTTACACGTCCTAACAAAGACGCGCCAGGTAGGGGTCGAACCTACGACCTTCTGCTTAGGAAACAGACGCTCTATCCACTGAGCTACAGGCGCTTACTTTGTTCAATGTTGTTACATATTATTCATATTATTATTTTATTCTCTTCGCTTTTCCCTTGATCTTTTTTTTTTTTTTAATAATCAGATTTTTTGTTTCTATGGTCTTCGGCGGCTTATGAACTTTAACTATAATTTCTTATTAAATTCTCCGTTTAAAAATTTGTACGTAACACAACGAAAAGGCAAAGAACAATGTAGTGACGTTATGTTTTTACTTAGATGTTATCTCGAGTAACCTTTACTTAAGCGACATACATATATAACAAGTTTGTAGCAATCACGTTGGTTTTTAGTACATTACTTTAAACAAATTCGTGTTAAAATTTTTATTAGATTTAATTTAGCTTTAGACAATAACCGGAGCACGGTCTCGACTTTAAGACCAAAAGCATAAATTTGCTATAGTTTCGGTTTCGATTCTACCGTGTAGAAGTACTTGGATCATTTAGCTTGGGTGGCAAACTTGTTCATCACTAAAATTAATCGTATATTTAGCAAAAAACATATATATATCCGGTGTTAAATTAAAAAAAAAACTAGCCATAGACTGACAAAGCCGACGTATAACATGCAATACAATTAAATACAAACAACTTTATGTGTGTTTTTAAATTATGTTGAATAATATTAGAGAAAAACTACCTAACAAAAAAAACGATGAATTTGAGTGGTTATCAAAATTTTGGAAGGATATGAAATGTTGGCCTAGTAAGAATTCAATAATTTATATTTATATTTGCTTTAATTATATTTAAGTCAATTTATAGGCCATTCTAAAGAATCTTCTTAGAATAAAATGAAGCCAAGTAGCCAAGTAGGGGAGTGGAGTGGTTTCATTGGCTAAAACTTTACACACTCTCTTCCTCTCTCTCTCTATAATACAAACCACAAAACCTTCTTCTTCTTGCCCTTTTCTTCACCATCTCTTTCTCTCTCTCTCCAATTTCTGCACTGTTTCCTATTGTTTCTCTCTCTCTCTCTCTCTCTCTCTCTCTACCATCTGGGTTTTGCCTGTTTTGTTTTCCTTTGACGACCCACTTTTGCAGATTCTCAAGTATTCTTCAAAATTTAAGTCTTTTTCTTATATGCTTAAATCTCTCGCCAAATCAGGTTCTTTGATTTCATCACTATACTATTCGTTATTCTTCCCCTTTTGATTCCTATTTATCATCAGATTCCTATAAAAAGCTTTAGTCTTTCACTAAACCCACAAATCAAGCCTTTGAGAAAATTAATTATGCTAAGTACTTTATAGGTGAAACTTTTCTCTAGTAGCCTTTTTTTTCTCAAGGTCATCATCTCTAGTAGCCTTTAAACGATGGAGACTTTGCATCCACTACTCTCGCACGTGCCCACTTCTGACCACCGGTTCGTAGTTCAAGAGATGATGACCTTGCAAAGCTCGAGCTGGACTAAAGAAGAGAACAAGAAGTTTGAGCGAGCCCTCGCTGTTTACGCTGATGACACGCCTGACCGCTGGTTTAAAGTTGCTTCTATGATCCCTGGCAAAACCATCTCAGATGTCATGAGGCAATACTCTAAGCTTGAAGAAGACCTCTTCGATATCGAAGCCGGACTTGTTCCCATCCCTGGTTACACTTCAGCTACTCCCTGTGGATTCGATCAGCTCTTGAGTCCCCGTGACTTTGATTTGTATCGTAAACGGCCTAATGGATCCAGAGGATTTGATCAAGAGCGGAGGAAAGGAGTTCCATGGACGGAAGAAGAACACAGGTAAAGAATACTGATTCTTGCAGCATAAGTCACTCTTCTTGGTTTCTTGAGTTGCAAGTCACTCCTCTGTTTTCTTGGTTTACGAATGTTTTCTTTTTCTTTTTTTGATTGTTCCTGCAGGAGATTCTTGTTAGGGCTTCTAAAGTACGGGAAAGGGGATTGGAGAAACATATCGAGGAACTTTGTGGGATCGAAAACACCGACTCAGGTTGCGAGCCATGCCCAGAAATACTACCAGAGACAGCTCTCTGGCGCCAAAGACAAACGCCGGCCTAGCATTCACGACATCACTACCGTCAATCTTCTCAATGCCAATCTCAGCCGTCCAACGACTGATTACGGCTGCTTCGTGTCACCACCGGCAGAGCCGAAACTAGGGTTCACCGACACGGATAATGCAGAGAGGGGAGTAATGTTTCTTGGTCAGAATCTTTCCTCGGTCTTGTCTCCCTACGATCATGTTCCTAAGTTCGCCGGAGCAAATGATTACGGCTTTTGAGCTTACTGTTACACACGATCCTGAAACTCAGCGTTCTAAAGAAGCGAGAAAAGGTTGAATTTTGAAATTGTGTTATATGGTTAAACTTAAAAGGTTATGTTACATGATTAGATGAATGTGACTATGTGGATATGTATGTTTTGTGTTTATGGAATAAACATAGATTAGCTAGTATATATGTCCATGTCTTTTTGCCATAACGATCATGGTGAAAAGGACAAATCGGTGGTTATGGCTTTACTTGCAACTTTAACGGTCAGTCATTTTCTTTGAAAATTTTGTTTCTAACCCAAAACATTTGATTAATTTTTTAACAATTTAGGTGATGAATTGATATACTGCTTATTCACGTTTTGAAAACGTGATGCTATTTTTAAATGTTCATAACATTTATTCAATTTTCACATTTTGCAATATTAAAAAGTGATTCATCACATTAGTATAACATATATACTCTTTTTCAAAAGTAAAATCAATCATGGTCAGTTTACTTCTTTCGTTGCTTTTCTTGTAGACCGCAAAATTATGGGACTAAATCTGCCTTACATTTTAAAATCTATAAGAATGTTCTTCAGACATGAGAATGTAAATTAAAGCGTTTCTAAGCCAGCAAAACCTATAGTCTACTAAATTAAGCAGATTTTCATGGCATACCAAGAGGTTAATTTACTTTTGTATATGCTTTGTTTTTTATATATTAATTTATTTTGGTAGTGCGTGTCCTTAGATATTTTTGCCAAATAAATTTAGATTTTGTTTTTCTCTAGTACCCTAGGTCCCTATAACCTCTATATGAAAAGTATATACACTAAGCTTCTTTGAACTTTTAACTTTGTTGTGGACTTTTGTTTTTTGTTTTTTTGGTTAATAAGGAGGAATTTATGACCCTAATCTCCATCATGGCCAAATCAGCCGTTGCTAATACCTTTAAAATATGACGTAAAGCATTTTTTCTATCGGGGCTCGAACTAGAAATGCAACAGAACTAACCCCTGCACTTAATCACGGCATCCGATGGTATTTTTGTTGAGGAGGTTGTAATCAATTAGGACTCTTTTGACCACTCCGGTAATTATATCGCACCGTTTCATATTTTCAAAGCTAATATATATTTGAGTTTGAGATATATCTTTGGTATATATAGAGAAATGAAGAGAGCTCTAAACTCTAATGCAGAACATATGATACACTCTGGTTAAGTTGCATTAAAAGCCAATATTCGAAGATATGAGATCCACACTAAATTAGTTGGTCAAGAAAAATTAATATGCGTTTTCCAGTAACAATAATAAAATTATATGTAGATAAACATGTATTTTAACCCAAAAAAATGTATAAAAAATCGTGTAAATAAGGAATAAAAAGTTGGATATATTGAATGTGTGTATGTCAGTATGTGTGACAAAGCTGACCACTAAGTCGTTAAGGGTATATAATTAGAAGCTGAGTCTGCATTCCACTTTCGGCCCAAAGAATCACATTCTTTTCACCAATTACATTACACCAACCCTTTGCTCCCTCAAAATTGTTAAAGATTATAAAAATTAACGGTGTCCTTAAATATAGCAGTTTAGTATACAAGTGGAGCATTTGTATAAGCTCCGGTTTTAAAATGTGTTTAACAAAAGTTTGTTTTGTGTTACAAGTGTTTTTAATAAAGAACTAAAATATATGAATTTTTTTTCTTTTATATCCAGAAGACAAGATGGTTGATAATATAATGCTTGCTTTTGTGAAAATAAAGAGAGGAAAATATTGATAAATTTTTTATTTTTATTCGGTAACTTTTTATTTTCCAATCAAAACATTTGAGAACAAAAGGAAAGATATTCTGAATTATTTAACTTTCCGACCATGACCAAAAGCCTCTCACTTTTTAGTCACGAACAGTACGTAATATTAAGCCATGTCCATTTTGTTTTATTTTATTGAGTAATAGTGAATAGTATATACTACATATAGTAACTTCAAAAGAATAAAAAACACTGTTTATTTTTCATGCGGGAATAAAACCCTAAGATACTACGTACTTAATGTAGGTCGGTTTGGAGTAGATAAAATTCTACCACCACCTATGATATATTATTTTATTTTATGAAGACCACCACCTATGGTATTCAGATTGGTGAATTCGATTTTGAATTCTAGAGAACCACAAGTCAAAGATAACAAAAAATAGTCATTTTATGCATTCTCATTAAAAATAGGTTATTATGTAATCAAAACCGGTCCTAATTTTTAGAAGATTGTAAATCTATATTTGGTCTGCTTTGACTCAAAAATCGGTTCTGGGTGAATATATATTTCTTGTAGCATATATGAAAATGGCATCACACAATTCACGCATGTACAATGGTAGATATAGAATTTAATTTTTACTGGGGTATAATATAATTAATATGTTTTATGTATAAATATATCAAAAAAATTTTTTTTGAAAAATATAATACATAGTTATACGTTTTTAAGTTGCTTTTAAAAATCATCTTAGTTACTAATAAATTGGTACATTGAAAAGTTTTTATTCAAATCAAACAAAAGAATTATAAGGAAATAAGAAGATTTCGGAAACTAGATTAAAATATTTAAGGAAAGAATGCATTAATATTTAATAGTAAGTGGAAAATTATGAGAAAAGCTAAACTTGAGGGAAAAAAAATCTGAGAAAATGAGTGTCGTGGGGGCAGTTGTAATTGAGCAGTGGGGATATGAAAGAAGTTACCTAAATTAACCAATTAAATCAACGATTTTCTTATATAATTAAATAATTTTATAAATTTACAACCTTGTATCTAGATCCGCCCCTGCGCATGTATTACATATTATATGTACACATTTGCATATCTTCTTTTTATGACTTTCTTGAGTATACCTAAAACTTAAAAAAAAAGGAAGGTAATCAAAATTCTCCATACTTTGAAAAAAAAAGGAAATTAAAGCAAAAGAATTGACACTCTCAGATTATTGTAGAATTAAGTGCAGATATAGACTAAAATGAAGGCATTTGGCCAAGTTAAATATTTACATGTAGAATGAGTTTGAAAATGTTTTTTATAATTTTAATTATTGAATAGATAATACAAATACATCCACAGAGGCTTCTTAAGTTAAACATCACAAGAGGAGTATATTGTAGAATTAAGAATTACGGAAACGACATCCTATTCATGTAAATACTCATTTCATGAGAAGGCCACAGAAGAGAAGAAGTTTAAGAAAAAAAATATAACAACAATTTAATTAAACGATTCATGTGACAACTAGATAGGGTCAATATTGTTACAAGTAGAAATTGCCTTATCCCAATCGCATGGTAGGGATAATCAATAATTTCACTACAACTCTTAAAGTCCTACACCAACCTAATTCCCTTACTTCTCCGATAATTATGATATTCTAATGACAATGATGTTAATTTCAGTTCTAAACATATAATTCCGAATATATGTTTAGAACTAATAAAAGATCGAAATGTAGCTAGCTAGTTGTAAATTCATGGGATCTCATGTCTTTATTTTTTTTGTTGACATCTACTAGAGTCGTTAATAATCAAACCCATTCATAGAAAACTTAATCAGAAATTCAACGGTAGATGTTCCATCTCAGCTGCACACCACATGATGAGTATGTGGAAAATGCCGTCGTATTGGCCTGCTCTCATACATATTTATTGTGGCTTGCAACAGTAACATTTGCTCTTATTCTCTCAACCTTGGATAATGGAAAGAGTTGCAACTTCTCTATCACATTCTCTTTTTCTTCACGAGCTTCAAATATATCTACATAAAAAAAATATATATATATTATCAGTTTATCAAACATGCAAAGATATAAAATATCAAAAATTATTTACCATAATGAGCTCGAATGGAGGAATAATGCCAAAAGAATAGTTGAGAGGTGCAAATTGTTCTTCGACAGTCCCATGTTCTAACAGTGCTTTTCCGGAAAAAGCCAAGTTTAAAACTCCAAGATTGATATGCATATCGCCAGAGGAGTAGCTCATTGGGAAGATGTTCCCTATTAGATATTGGATTGACAGAGTAGTGTTTTCGCTAATGTTGTCGCGGTTTTTGTTACGAATCTTATCAAGCTTGAGCAGTGTCGATAAATGTCTGATTAAGGCAATGGTCCAGCAAATATCTGCACATGCAAAAAGAATTCAACAACAACATAGAGAGCCAAAAACAGAGAGAGAGAGATAGATAGATAGAGAGAGAGAGATTACCACAACGTTGGTAATATAGTTTTCTCGGGTTCAACTCATGATCTATCATCTCTAAAGGTTGATAGATGTTTATTCCATAAACTTTTACTACACTGAATTGCTCAATTCAATCAACCATATTGGTTTGAAGACTTCGTGCGAAAAAAGTGCAAATAGAAATAAACAAATTTTTTGATGTTAAGAAGATAGAATGCAAAGAGAAAAGATGTTCTGAGAAAAAAAGAAATCCATATAAATGTTACCTCGAAAATGTAGGCGCAAAACTGCATGAGTTTTTTTCGATAAGTTAACCGATGAGATAATAGATAGTTTGTTTTTATAGTTTAAATTGTAATAATTTAATTAATATTTATAATTTTAATTAGTGAATAGTTTATCATTAACAAGCAGTAGCATAATACACATTAAAAAAAAGACGATGTTCAAAAGCATAGTGCGCAATTTTGGTTTGACTCACTCTAAGAATTAGAATATCAAATCAAAACACTTTCATAATATCAACCGCGGTTTTTCTAACGAAAGGCTTCGTATCGCCCGTGCCACTGAATTTCTGGATTATGACATGAAGAACATTCCATAGAAAATCCAGAAATTCGAGTTGTTCATCAGGATCATCCCTTGATATAATTGGAATTTTCCCAGTCTGGACTAATTTATTCAATATGATAGGAAGGAGCCGCAATCCTATGATATCTGAAGCGTCAGCAAGGTTTGAACATCTGACAACTCGCTCAATGTTTTGTTTGCAGCAGCTCTTAGTTCACTCTAAGAAAGACAAAGCCGTGGTTGGTAGAATATATAAAAAAACATAATGCGTATTAAAACATGTTCTTGTTTTCGTTTATGTCCCTTATCATCATCAAATATTTTTTTCATGAAACTTACGCCATTTATTAACTTTTTTTTTTTGCAAAATACTTTTTCACTTTCATTTTTGTTGTTCTCGTTCTTTCTCCTTTTCAATTATAAGAAAAGTTCATCAAAAGGTCTTAGTCTTCCTTTTTACAACTAGGAATATGCAAAATTATTCACTTCAATCATAAAAAAAAAAATCAAGATAAATTATTCTAACTAGCTCAAAGAAATACATCGACACTCATCTATTTGGTATTTTCAAGTTGTCAGCTTATAATTTTAGCTTCTACAATTAGACAACCCCAATTAATTGCTTAGGGAACATAGCAATGACAATGCAGCTCAAGATAACAAAATAAAACATTATCTAACTTCTCTCAGTCAATATTTTCATTTCTTGTTTATCTTTTACAATGACAAAAAAAAAATTAATTGATCAAGTATGTACGATAAAGAATGGCCAATGTAATACGATCAGGGATTGTTCTAAAGATGTTCAATTGCGATTGGGTATGTTAACTCAGTGACGATGTTCCGATCTGGTTTTCTCCGACGAGCTTGAAGTTTGCTTCTTCTCCAGGAAAACCCCTCTGCACAAAATTGCTTTTATTTTATTTTTCCGGCTCGGACTTGTAAAATGATAATGGGCCTATAATTTGCTGAGCCTAATATAAGGGCCTGATAACGTCATTTGTTTGAGCCCAATTTTCGAAAATTTGTTAAAGTGGTAATTGGGATTCATTAGCGCTTAATCGGCCGATTATTTTTAGGATTTTAATTTTTTTTTAAATTTATTATATATCTGTTTAAGTATTATGTTTAATTTTGTTCAATAAAGTGTTTGACACCATACTCAGTGGCGAACCTACGTAACTGACCGTATAATTCACAAAATAACTATATTAGGAGCAGTTTTTTTTTTCTTACAACGAATCATTGTTTTACTAATTGGCCATTTAATGACAACAAATCTTTTTATTTTCTTTGTATAACTAATTATATTTATATTGTTCAGTGTTATATTTAATTTATTACCTCATTAAATATAATAAAAGTGATGGTATAAAAAAGATTATAACGAAAAATTTATGTTTCTATTCTCTGACACAAATATTTAATTTCAGCATTTTTATTTATTTATCAAGTTTCTTTAACACAGGTCTTTAAATTTTCAAAATCTATAAAATTTTGTCATTTACACTGAAATTTTTAGGATTTTTATTTATAATTTTTAGTAACTAAAATCTAAAAAAATTATTTTAGTGACATAATAAATGTGTAGGATATTTTTGTCATCAAGATTAACGCCTGATATATTTCAATTATATATATTGTTTTGTTGATAATTTTTAATATAATTTATATAAATTTAATATTTTTATTATAATTGACCTCGGTAAACCCTACTAGATAATATAAATTAATAGATATTGAACGATGTGTTCATTAGACTATGCTAATTATAAAAAGATCCCATGTCATGTGTGAATATATGTGAACTGTAGACGAAAAAACTGACAACAGTCAAGAATTAAAGTTGTGGTGGATACTTTCAAAAGGTAAATGTGATATGTAGAAATATCGTGACTTTTTTTTTTTTTTGACAATCATTGAGATGTAATTACCGTAAATTGTAAATACTCATTTCATGAGAAGTCCACAGAAGAGAAGAAGTTTAAGAAAAAGAATATAAGAACAATTTAATTAAACGATTCATGTGACAACTAGATAGGGTCAACATTGTTACAAGTAGAAATTGCCTTATCCCAATCGCATGGTAGGGATAATCAATAATTTCACTACAACTCTTAAAGTCCTACACCAACCTAATTCCCTTCCTTCTCCGATAATTATGATATTCTAATGACAATAATGTTAATTTCAGTTCTAAACATATAATTCCGAATAGATGTTTAGAACTAATAAGAGATCGAAATGTAGCTAGCTAGTTGTAAATTCATGGGATCTCATGTCTTCATTTTTTTTGTTGACATCTAGAGTCATTAATAATCAAACCCATAGATAAAAAGCTTAATCGGAGATCCAACGGTGGATGTTCCATCTCAGCTCCACACCACATGATGAGTATGTGGAAAACGCCGTCGTATTGGCCTGCTCTCGTATGTATCATTGTGGCTTGCAACAGTAACATTTGATCTCACTCTCTCAACCTTGGATAATGGAAAGAGTTGCAACGTCTCTATCACATTCTCTTCTTCTTCACGAGCTTCAAATCATGAAAAAGAAAAAAAAAAATATTATCAGTTTATCACTAACCCAACTAAATCTACAAGATATAAAAATAAACATATTTATTACAAAAACCCTAGCATGTGATAAAACCACCAATGTATAGAAAAATATCCTGATTAAGCTTTAGGTGACCAGTGACTTGTATTCTAAAGGTTTTTACTAGTGTCATAACTCGTGTTCAAACCCGGGAATGTGTCATAATCCGAGATTGTGCGTGTGAGTTGAAGACGGAAAATAAAATAAAAAGTTGACGTTTTAGGTGGTGGTTGATAAGGACGTGGGTTGTCTCGAGGAGGACGAGAGAGATATGTGTCTTTACGATGATCAAAATCGACGGTGGAGATTTTGCGACGCTTTTGTCTCTCCCTAGCTTTATGGTTTTGGAACCAATAGAAAACGTTCTTGCTCTCGATCTTACCGTAGAAACTAAGCTCCGTCGAGATCTTTTGAATCTGATCGGTGATCGGTGATCGGTGTTCAATTGCAATTGGGTCTAACTTCTCTAAGTCAATATTTTCATTTCTTGTTATCTTTTACAATGACAAAAAATTATTAATTGATCCAAGCATGTACGATAAAGAATGGCCAATGTAATACGATCAGGGATTGTTCTAAAGATGTTCAATTGCAATTGGGTCTGTTAACTCAGTGACGATGTGATCGTCTTACATGGATCATCTAGTGAACAGACAAAAGAGCAGATATAAAATTAAAAAAAAAAAAAAAAAAACACAATCAGACGTACGCTAAAATGTAAAAAATTCTCTTTAAGAATTTCAATAGACCCCCTTTTGTGGAGATTTCGACACATTGCCGTGAAACTATGTATCATCCAAAAAAGGCATAAGCCTACCAAACATAAAAGATAAAATTGAAAAGACTCTTTTGGGGAAGAGAACATACAACAGTCCTCTTCATCGCGGGGCGGCAATGATGACTAAGCAAATCACGGGCATACATGATCACCGTTTTAGCTGGTGGCAGGTATGGCCACAGGCTTTGAGTCCTCTGCTTTTTCGTGTTCCTTGTTCAGCAACTGAAACATAGCATCGCAACATAACGTTCACAAATAGAAATAAAAAAGACCAACTTGAATCAAAAGTCAGGCAACATGTTATGACAAGGCAAGGGAAACACATTTCAGATATACCGAGCCTCCCATCTAAACCAATGGTAATAGGTTTCCTATTTTGGTACTACACATTATTGCGTGCTGTGCTAAGAACATATAAGAGTGAGAGAGTTGAGATCTAACCTTGTTGTTGATCAAGTTGTGGAGCGCAATTACACTCCGGATGAGGGATGATAGATAGATAACGAGCATCATGTCATTTGTTTTCACTGCACATTATAAATTCAGTAAGACTAATGATGCAAATGCTTCAAGAAATAATAACAAAATTGACAGCAGAAACTCACCTGAGAAGGCCTTGACCAACTCGTTCACATTCAAGTTAGGAAGCAAGTTGAAAACGTCCTATGGATTTTTTAAGAGGAATGATTCATTAGATGAAATCCACCAATAGCAGAGACAGTGACTAGAAAATTGTAAAGAGCAAAGATCACATAGATTTGGACAATGTCACATAGTTTATAACCATGATTTGTAGAATCAGAACACTAAATGAAAATATGTAAGTTCTAACCTGCAGATGGTACAAAATCTCATGGTTTAGAGGGAGCTTTCCTTCGATTACAAGGTCAAGGTAACTCCGGATCTCCCGAAGACGTGCATCCAGCCCCTTCAAAGCAGTAAGTTTTGCAGTGACCTGGTGCAAAATACAATACACATTATTTCAGACTTCAAGGCACCTATCATGATTTCAGCAAGATATTTAAAGGGATGACAATGAAACGTTCAAGTATTGTAAAGACAAAAACCTCAGTCGCCAGGGTACTGATAGTTGTGTCTTTCACATCCCTGAGCAAATGTTCCACGCCTGTTAGAGAACGAGAATAAACCAGGTAAGTGTCAGAGGACCTTCCTAAAATGCAATCACAAAAGATGTTTATCTTATACACCAGGGTGATCAAAACATTAAAAGACTTGTAAACCTTTTGGACATACCGATTTCCTCGACTTCATGAGCAGCAATTTCTGTAGACACATGAACAAAGACTTTCTGGCTTTTCTGTGTAGCATTCTGAAGAGACAACGAGTATTTAATCAAGCTGATTAAATATACGGATACAACTGTACAAAATGAAAAAGATTATGAAGCGTATGTATCTTACCTCCTTGACCTCCTCCACTGCATAGTAAGCTTTTGTGGGGATTCCAAGTTCTCTAGGCTGGACATCAATAATGACCAACACTGGATTTGGAACATAGCTGCAGCACCAGAAGCAAAACGAAGCTTAATTGGAAATGAAACAGAAGCTACAAGAAGCTGTAAGGAGCGGAAGGAAAACGGCTTTCTGCCTAAGTGCTTTATCACAACTTAAAACGGACCAGCCTATCCTCAATCAATAAGCCATGTCAATATAACATAAAAGGGCCAATAAATCCGAATGGTTAGGCTGGAAACTAACCCATTGAACAAAGCGTGAACGTCCAAATCATTCTCCCGAAGTTTAGGGCCTGTGCTGTACCAACCTACAACATGCTCCTTTGCTGAAAAGCAAAGAGATTTTGTTAAAAACATGGTTTCTACATCGCCGTATATGGTCTAAGCATCAGCTTCCTGAGAAATACCATTAATTCTCTTGAACATGTGGAACATTGACTCATGGTAGTTGTGATCAAGAAACCAGATACTTGGGTCTTTGTCATCCTCCTCGAAGGGCACTACAAATCAAGATGCCAAATGTCAGACAAGTCATATGTAATGAATAGCTATTTATTAGAGAGGCTCCTAGTGACAGTGTCCAAAGATAAACCTCCAACAAATCAACCTATCTCTTTCCCTTTAATCCAACTAGTATTGGAAATTCCAAAAAAATAACAGTAGAATCGAGAGCTCGATTGATTCCAAAACCCTAACGAGAAAGTGAGTTAACTGAAGTAAACATCAGACAGTATTACAAAATCAACTATAAAAGTGCCCAATTGCTGCTACAAAACCCTAAATTGCTGCTACATACACATCTAGCTAGAACCTAAATACGAATAAACCCTCGAAAGCAAATTAAAATGTCACGTAAGAAGACCAGAAAGCACCGAATTTTCCAGTATAACAAAGACCTAAACAGATTCTGAGATCTGAGAATCCCAAGCGGTCAGATCGAAGACAAACGAGTGAGGAAAAAGAAAAAAATTAAGGCGCACCTGCGTAGCTGTTGGTAACGTCAACGGTACCACGAGAGCTGCTTCCGAGCAGAACACCGACGACACGCTTACGCGAGTCCTTAGCGACGCGATTGTAATGGTCGACGATACTAAGCAAGACGAGTGGATGAACAATCACCTTCTCGATCGTCCTTGTTGATATCTGTTGCGTCTTTATCACATCCATGGTCGGAGAATCAACCTCGCTAAGAGTATTCTGATTTCTCCGGTGAAGATTTAAAAAAAAAAAAACACTGAAGTTCCGATCTGGTTTTCTCCGACGGAGCTTGAAGTTTGCTTCTTCTCCAGGAAAACCCCTCTGCACAAAAATTGCTCTTTAAGTCATTTTATTTATTTTTTCCGGCTCGGACTTGTAAAATGATAATGGGCCTATAATTTGTTAAGCCTAATTTAATGGGCCAGTTAACGTCATTTATTTGAGCCCAATCTTTCGAAAAATGGTTAGCTGATAATTGGGATTCATCAGCGCTTAATCCGCCGATTAGTTTTAACGATTTTAATATTTTTTTAATTTTACTATATATATTTTGAAGTATTCTGTTTGATTTTTTCCAATAAAGTGTTTGACACCCTACTAGATAATAGAAATTAATAGATATTGAATGATGTGTTCATTAGATTATGCTAATTATTAAAAGTTCCATGTCATGTGTGAATATATGTGAACTGTAGACGAAAAAACTGACAACACTCAAGAATTAAGGTTGTGGATACTTTCAAAAGGGTAAATGTGATACGAAGAAATATTATGACTTTTTTGTTTTTGTTTTTTGTAATCATTGGGATACCGTAAATTGTAAATACTCATTTTATGGGAATTAGCCACAGAAGAGAAGAATCTTAATTAGAAAAAGAATGTAACAACAATATAATTAACGACTCATGTGACGACTAGATAGGGTTAATATTGTTACAAGTAGAAGTTGCCTTATCCCAATCGCATGATAGGATAATCATAGTTTCACTACAACTCCTAAAGTCCTACACCAACCTAATTCCCTTACTGATGACAAAAAAAAAAAAAAACTTAATTCCCTTACTTCTCCGATAATTATGATATTCTAATGACACTGATGTTAATTTCAGTTCTAAACATAATTCCGAATATCTGGTCTTATCCATTGATCGAAATGTAGCTAGCTTAGTTGAAAATTCATGGGATCTCATCTCATCTCTTCATTTTTTTTTGGGGGCAATTACTAGAGTCGTTAATAATCAAACCCATTCATAGAAAGCTTAATCGAAGATCCAATGGTGGATGTTCCATCTCAGCTCCACATGATGAGTATGTGGAAAACGCCGTCGTATTGGCCTGCTCTCGTATGTATTCATTATGGCTTGCAACAGTAACATTTGCTCTTACTCTCTCAACCTTGGATAATGGAAAGAGTTGCAACGTCTCTATCACATTCTCTTCTTCTTCACAAACTTCAAATATATCTACAAGAAAAGAAAAAAATACATTATCAGTTTATCACTAATTAACCCAACTATATCTACAAGATATAAAATAAACATATTTAATACATAAACCCTAGCATGTGATAAAACCGCCAATGTATAGAAAAAGATCCTGATTAACCTTTAGGTGACCGGTGACTTGTATTCTAAAGGTTTTTACTAGTGTCATAACTCGTGTTCAAACCCAGGAATGTGTCATAATCCGAGATTTGCGAGTCAGTGCGTGTGAGTTGAAGACGGAAAATAAAATAAAAATTTGACCTTTAGGTGGTGGTTGATGAGGACGTGGGTTGTCTCGAGGAGGACGAGAGAGATATGGTGTGTCTTGACGATGATCAAAATCGACGGTGGAGATTTTGCGGCGCTTTTGTCTCTCCCTAGCTTTATGGTTTTGGAACCAATAGAAAACGTTCTTGCTCTCGATCTTACCGTAGAAACTAAGCTCCGTCGAGATCTTTTGAATCTGATCGGTGCTCGGTGTTCGTAGCCCCGCCTTGAACAGATCCGTCAGAAGCTTCACTTGCTCCACCGTTGGATTCCACCGTCCACACTTCGTCCCCGTTCCTCCTCCTCCATTATTGTTATTACTTAAGCCTCTAGCTTTAATGGAGAATCCTCCCGACGACATTATTTCAAGAACAGAGTTCTTAGTGGTTGCGTTTTAGGGTTTTGAATATGTTTATATAAAAAAATGAGATTAGGTGTGTTAAGATGGACTTAGTGAATGTGAATAGATCGACGAGGGTTTGAATATATATAGATGGTGTTATATTTTGAGTTTTGGTAGAAAATGTTTTTGTTATTATAATAACCAAAAAGAAATAATAAGTAGAATAAATTAAATAAATGTGTCTGCGTTTTGAGTTTTGTGTCGTCGTCTAACTAGTGTTGTGTAGGATAAAGGTAGAAGAAATAAAACAGAATCAGTGCGTTGTTTATTACGAAATGCATGCTTTTGTTTTTGGGATTTGGGAGAGACTGATTTTCTCTGAGATTTGATCGTTTTCTTTATCCAACCTAACTAGGGCTCTGTGCTACGTATGCATATGCCTTAATATATAAATATACATGTACGTACGTAGTTTTTTTTTTATTACCAGTTACCACATATACGTAATATGGTTTGGTTATTGATTGAATGTGGTACGTATGTTGTGGCCTCCGGGGTTGAGTAAAGTTTGATGTCTTATGTTCCAACCTAAAAAAGAAAGAAACTAGAGAACATATTAGCGTGTGATCAGTTACGGTACGATAATTCTAAAATTAGCCGCAAAATTTAATTTTATAATCCTTATAGTATTGTGTGAACATATTGAAAGGCTGATGAATTAACGGGAAATTTTCCACAAAAGCTGTGACACTTGATAAAGTAGTCTGGTCGGCAGATAGTGATTAGAAAATTAAGTGGAACTCTTTTTAAAATAAATAATTTAACCTGTCTATAAAAATTAAAAACTACTGTATACCTTCCTTATATATACTACCATACATATGACCACGTATATATGTTTTACTACGTAAAATAATTCCTCTCAAAAATGTAATCTAAAATCAAATCAAAATGATAGTTGTAGTGACTATAATTTTTATTTTTTTCTTTGTTTGATAGACTAAATTTTTTTCATTTAAGATGTGTTTTGGCATAGATACATATATATGTATGTCGTTGTGGATATTGTGTACGTGAGTGGTGATGATTTTGAGGAACATATGCACGAGACGCTAAGCGAAGACTAAAGATCCAAAGAATAAAATGACAATCCGAATAAACCAAACATTGTTTTTATAAACAACAGTCTCTCTGCTACACAACATGCTAATACGTACAAACGTTATATATTATATCACACTTTACAAATTCAATTGCAAACTTTTTTAAAAATATAAGAAAGAAGATCGATTAGGCCTCAAAGTCAAAGTTTACGTTGGCCTTTGTTACTTGGAATCATCCATAAATTAACTATTAGTAGATAACAATTTTTATATTTTTTATCAAAAAACAATTTTTATATTTAACTTACATATACTATTTTACCATTTCTAAAACTTTTATATATATTATACTCCCTGTATTTTACAAAGAGTATTTTCACACAATATTAAAAAAACTATTCAAAGTTATACTTTACCCCTTAAAATTAATACATTAAATTAATTTTTCTTTCTAATAAATACACTAAAAATTAGAGTCAAAACTGGATTTTTAATCAAAATTCTGCATTGAAAATATAAAATGACATTTTTTGTGAAACGAAAATAAAATCCTATAATGATACTATTTGTGAAACAGAGGGAGTATATATATATATATATATATATATATATATATATATATATATATATATAATATTCATACATAACATATTTGATTAAAATTTTAAAGCCATAAAGATAAATATACATATACATATATATATATATATATATATATATATATATATTTCTTTTTTCAAGTTACGTGAATATATATCCTTTAGTTGTTTTTATGAAATTAATTAGCGGTATATTTTAATTATATAAGATATGGTATGTGTAGTAGTCCGAGAGGAAGAGTGTGTTCTTATCCTAGTCAAAAAAGTGGAAGGTGGTCTCACATTGTAATGCCCACTTACATGCAATTCCCAATGATGTTCCATGCACCATTAATTTAATATACAGATTAATCAATTCGTAAACAAATATTTGTAAATTATTATTAAGATTATATAGTATTTATGTGAAGTAAAGCTTCATGCGACATAAATTTGGCTACTAGTTCTTGGCAATGGGTAATTTAGCTCTAACTCCTAGGTCAATGTCGTTTATCTAACTTTCCTTTGATCATCAAAAGTTTCAAAACACCAAATTATCTTAAAAGAAAATAAATACTAAATGGCAACGAAGTGGTCTTACTAATTTTGATTTCATATTACTATTACTAAAGTAATATACGTAAATCATTATTCTCACTCTGTGTCTAGTAAAATATGTGAGATCGAATTTACTTAAAATATAAGTATTTGTGGTTGGATTGCGGTTCAAAGTTAACCACACAAATCGTATATTCTATAGTGAGGTTTTACGTTGTAACTCCATAAAAAATATTATCAAGAAAAAATCCATAAAAAATATTCAAAGATAAAATTTAAAAACCCAAAAATATAATGATATACACACGTACGTTTTTATAAACGCATTGTAATGCAAGAAAACTAGAATAATAGAGTCTTTTTAGTTACTTTCACTTGTGAATTATTACTTTGAAAAATATTAAAAGTGATTGATAACTTAAAAAAAAAAAAAGCTATGGTGACAATCAATTAATCATTAATGAATACCGCTAATCTTCGTCTTATGATCTCAATTGAATACGCTAATTTATATGGGAAAAAAAACTTGAATTACTCATTTCTAACTGTATACAAAATAAAAACAATTGGCAAAAGTGTATTAATTTTACATTTATAAATTTCCATTGCAAATTATTGTTATTTCTAATTAATTCATTGATAAATAATACTTAAGACATAAAATAAAATGAAAAATGAAAACTCAGGAAACAAGGGCATGAAATTGTGGCACGCTTGAAGTTGTAGGGCAGAGACATAGAGAGACCCCTACGCCTTACGAAGCTTCCTTTTGCTGCTTCCACGTTTGTCGCCGATCCATCCAACATAACCCCAAAACTTTAATCCCATTAACAACTTTCTAATCTCATAGCTTATTATTTGTCTTTGTCATATCATATTTTTTTTCCATTCACTAAACATGTTTTTGTAATGCGGATATCCGAATTACGAGTACGTAGTTTTGATAATTACATAATTTGATTCTAGATTGTGCTTTGTAAGCAGATTAAGTTTTGTTAAGATTCCATGTACATGATAACAATAGTGAGTGTGATAATTTATAACATCTGATAAAATTCTCAAAAGATTATGACTGACTCAACTGGTAAAATTCAGTCCCTTTTGTTATTTTTTTTTTTTTTTTGTTTATGGGAAGCAAATGACCTTTTCTTCATCACAAAATAATTGAATTACACAAAATCTGAGAAATGTAAATTTATGTCCCTTGGGAGATAATGATTTTGTCAATCGAACAAAAACAGATAATGAATGATACTTGGGTAATGAAGGCAGATGATGATTATTGAGCTTAGTTTTAACATCCGGACACAAACATCATACGAAATTTTCATTCTTTATAAAACCGCACACACTCACAGTCACCTAAAACGTTTGGGAGAGCGAGATGTGAATATCCAAAATTCTAGATAGTTTTTGAGAAAAAGCAATAAAAACAAAAATATGGTTTTCCGATTCATTTTAGAAACCACATAGGAAATATAAAGAGATCAGTCTGGAGGCAGCAATGAAGTGAAATATGTTTCTAGTTAGGTTGCGGTTGAAAACAGACATCTAGACAATGAAATTCAACTTCAAAGAAAGCTAGGAGGAATATCATTTTCACATAACAGCTTCTTTGGGTAGTGCCTCATGCTTATTTTCTCTAACTAGATTTCTCACAACCTTATTTTCCCACCAAAACCGTAAAACTGCATTTTTCTGTTAAAAACTGCAAAATCGTGTTTTACGACCAAAATATAAAACTGTGTTTTCTGTTAAAACCACAAACCTCGTTTTCCGCTAAAACCGCAAAATCATATTTTATCATATTTTTTTATTTTTGTTTTATACGATAGAAATGTACAAAGATGAAATAATTTGGTTATGGAGAAAAAAACTTAGCCCTTGCTAAACTCATGGATTAATTGACTTCAGCCCCCTTTTTAGCTATTTTATCAAAATACAGAGTTAAAGACTTAATAGCTATTTTATCAAAATACAGAGTTAAGACTTAAAATTTTAACATAGGCTATGGCTAACCCTATATGCTTGAGCCTATTTTAACATCCTATTGAAAAAAAACATCTAGACGATGAAATTCAACTAGGAGGAATATCATTTTCACATAACAGCTTCTTTGGATAGCGTCTCATGCTTATTTTCTCTGACTGGATTTCTCACAGCTTCATTTTACAAAGCAAGGCCACAATCAAGAGCACGGGTCAAAATTCTCTTTCTTTATATACAAAGCAATGATCATCAAGAACGTATCTCAAGACTTAATATGGGGTCTAAACCCAACTGGGCAAAAGAATAATTGCGCATCAGCTTCCTCCTCAATGGGAAAAAGGTTTTGGGATCAAGCTAAAGTCTCCGCCACCATTGAGTTACACAACTAATATACTAGTTGAGTCTAAATGTAAATTTATGCCCGGACATAATTTGGTAATAAACAAAGGCAGATGATTATTATTGAGCTTAGTTTTTTAACATCCGGACACAACCATCAATGCCTTACTTAGCAGACGAAATAGATAACATAAGAAAAGACCCAAGTGATCAAACAAAACAAAATGCAGCACAAGTTAACCCTATAAGAAGTGTTATTTCCAGACTAGTAGTTTTTCTGGTAAGCGAAACTTCAAAGTAATTGAATCTTTTGACAGCATTGCTTAAACTTAAGATTACTCTACGCCTCGTCCATCTCATGCTAAATCTTATGTGTCTAAGATACCTTAATTCCTATAATATTTAATTTAACTAACTACCATTGTCCATATATATACTTTCTTGGTTTTGTTTCTGAATGTGTTGTACTCTTCTGCAACTTGGAAGAGGACGGCGATAAATTAGAAGTTAGCACCGGTTCTCCTCTTCCTGGTGTGAATGTAAGTATTATCAACAATGTTATTTACAAAAAAGGCAGTTTAAAAGAAAAGGAAACCTCCTTTCAGCTGTAATTTGGTTTTTTAGACATTTGATGAACATGTTTTAGATGGCAGATAGGCTCTTTCGATGCTATAACGAGAAAAAAAAATATCGTACCCAAGCGAGAAGATCTTCTGAAGGTTGCAGCTGCAGGACCTTTGGCTGGTTTTTCTCTGGGCTTGGTTCTGTTTCTTCTAGGATTAATCTTGCCTCCTAGTGATGGCATTGGCGTTGTAGTCGATGCATCAGTGTTTCACGAATCTTTCCTCGCTGGTGGTATTGGTAAGCTTTAGCTTTTAATTTATTATAATGATGTCTAAGTCATCTTTCCTTCTTAAGCATTTTCCTTTTGATTTTTCTTTTATAGCAAAGCTCCTACTCGGGAATGTACTCAAGGAAGGAACTTCGATATCACCCACTTGTGATCTGGGCATGGGCTGGACTTCTCATCAATGGCATTAACAGCATCCCTGTGGGTCCCACTTGGATTTGGTACTTTTGTATTCAAATGTGTTTTTGGATTTGGTATTAGACATTTGTATTCAAGTTTCTGTTTGGATATTTGTGTTTAAACATTTGTATTCAATTTGTTCTATTCTGACCAATTGACAGCCCATTTGGACATGGGTGTTAATGGGTACGGGCGTTAATGGACATGGGCATTAATGGACATGGTCACTATTTGTCCACAATCAAAATGGTCAATATTGGACGGGTCTAAATGGACTTGGACAGTCCATTTTGACAGTTCTACTATGGGAGAGCTCGATGGGGGAAAATAGCTTTCGCCATTTGGGGTAGAAAGGTAACTTCGAACCTAAACTTGAACATTTCCATTTTTAAATAAACATCCTTGAGCTCTACATTACAAATGGTTTCAGGCCTCGACATGGCTCACGGGTCTCTCCATAGCGCTTCTGGGTTATCTGCGTTGTTCAGCGATGTGGCATTCTACTGGGTGGTTCTGATATTCTTCCTGCAGTGTGGGCTGATCGCGCCGCTGGCTGAAGAAATCACTGAGCCTGATGATATGTATGTGTCTCTAGGAATCCTGGTTCTGTTCCTCTCCTTGCTTGTGTGTTTGCCTTGCCCATTTGCTTTCACCGGTGAAGAAGCCATGATGATTGGCTTGTGAAGAAGCCATGATGATTGGCTTGTGAACAGACTCATCAGTACAAAAGCTCAACAAGAATAAAAAGAGATAGCTATAACTTTTAATTTTGGTCTTATATTTTTTGTTGTTCATTTTCTTACTCTCGTGGAGGATTTTTGAGTTTCAGAAACCAAAAAAAAAAAAATATCAATTTTTTAAATATGTGTGGGACATATATTTTACAATACTTGTATGTAATATGTATTGCCAATCTAAAAGTTTGAAAAGAGACTTTCAATGGTTGAGGAAACAAAATGGACCAACATTGTTTATGGAAAATACTTTTTTTTACCAATCTTTTTGGGTTTGATTGGTACTCCTTACCGCAAATTGTTCTATTTGTACATGTTCGTAAATGTTTGTTTAGAGAACGGCCCATTTATTTATTAGTATCAACAAGTCACAGAAATACATTTCATGTCATAGAAAATCATGTCTTGAATTTATTTTAATATCAAATGTAATTTTTGAATACGTTCAGGTTTTTTATAATAAAGTATTAAAAACAAAAGTGATTAGGGAAGAACATCATAACAATGGAAGGTGAAAAATATAACAAAAGCACATGATGAATTTGATTTTGGCTGGTAGCACTAGCATCTAAAGCAACCTTCCAATATATATCTAGTCCTACTATGATTGTTAATTCAAGAAAATGTCAAAGTTTCCACATTCAAGTAATTGACTAAAGAAATATAAGTATATTTGGTAAAGAAGTAGTATTGTTTTATATAATGCTTATTATTATTTATTGACTTAAGGAATAAAATATGTGTTGGGTTATGACTTTTGATTATTTTAAATCGGGCATTGTTTTGTATCATTGGTTCTGCAACGAGAACCAATAAAAAGTTGTGTAATGAATATTTTCAAAAATTATAATGTTTCCATTTAAATAAAAATTCACCATACTAATGTCTAACTCTAAATTCGGTGCACAATTTATGTTTGAGGACATGTTTAATACTTTTATAATAATAAAAAAATTTGGAAAATAAAGTGTAAATTTAACTTTAAAAAAAAATTAGTAAGCTAAACAAAATTATGGAAGTTAGCAAAAAGAAGAACGATGATAAAATGATGGATTGGAGAAAGGACAAAAAACAATTCTCAAAACAATGATGGAAAAATGGTAAATCATTCCATGCACTACCAAACACGATGACATGTCTTCAACATTATAAGTCTTTTGTTAAGACATTATAAACTAGTCTCAATATATCTTCAACACTTAAAGAACTTGTCTTATAAACTACCAAACTAAACTAGATGAAGACAACTAGAACAGACATTATAAACCAGTCTCAATATATTTTCAACACTTAAAGAACTTGTCTTATAAACTACCAAACCAAACTAGATGAAGACAACTAGAATAGACATTATAAACCAGTCTCAATATGTCTTCAACACTTAAAGAACTTGTCTTATAAACTACCAAACCAAACTAGATGAAGACAACTAGAATAGACATTATAAACCAGTCTCAATATGTCT